>JAKSZU010000011.1:42916140-43516140 GCA_026018925.1 Tupaia tana
GTACATCAAAGAGATTAGGGACCAGTTTGGGCAGAACTTGACAACGACTTGAGCCAACAGTAAGGATGAAGCAGTTTCCGGCTTGCAGGACTAGATGGGTTTTACTAGAATAGAGACTAAAGGGAAGCTGGACAGGCTTGAGGAGAATGGGATCACTAGTTTTATTGTACTTGTTGATTCTTAAATACTTTATTTTTTTGAGAGGTTTTTGCTATAGGGCGCGTGTGCTCGCCAGACAGACAGAGAGAGAGAGAAAGCGAGAAATCACCCCCCAGGGAGGATGGCCACACCACAATCCCTTCTCCTCCATTCTCCTCTCGGGATCTTGGGCACGCACGCACACGCGCCCAGCGTGAGTTTAAGCCACCAGGTCCAGGACTCGAACTGCAGTTGACTACATGGGAGTCCAGCGACATAGCCATTACGCCAACTGCTGGTCCCAATATTTTTATATTTCTTGAGAAACCCAAATGGAGGTATCACATGGGTTGATTCCTGAGCCTAGAGCTCAGAGGACAGACTAAGGCTGGAGATTGTTTCCAGGACCTGCTGGTCTATAGGTGTCTTTGAAGCTCTGGGGCGTGTTAGGTCATCATGGAGTACAGAGCGAGAAGAAAGGGGGCCTGGGAATTCTTACAGGCCAGTAAAGGAAGTACACCACAAAGGGGCAGGAGTCGCTGGAGATCTGGGGTTTGTTGTTTCTGAGAGATTTTTGCTGTAAGGTGTGCACGCTCACTGTAGAGACAGACAGCAAGAATCATCCTCCACTACGGGGAAGGCCACACTGCAATCACTTCTCCATTCTCCTCTCAGGATTTTGGGCATGCATGAACACATGCCCCGTGTGAGTTTCAAGCCGGCAGATCCAGGACTCGAGTGGCAGTCGGCCACATGGGAATCCAGCTCTTTACTCTGCCATCCTCAGGTCTCTTAGCCAGAGATCGGAGGAAAAAATTACAGTCAAGATGAGAACCAAGACTGGAAACGTTTTTGTTTTGTTTGAGAGATTTTTGCTATAGGACATATGCACTCGCTGGAGAGACAGAGAAACAGAAAGTGAGAAATCATTCCCCAGTGGGGATGGCCACGCTGCAGTCCCTTCTGAAGTCTTGGGCATGCACGCACACACGCCCAGTGTGAGTGTGAAGCCACTGGGTCCGAGATTTGAACTGCAGTCAGCCATGTTGGAGTCCAGCGATATAACCTCTACACCATCTGCTGGCCCCAAGACAGGAAATGTTAAAAGTGTTACAAACTGTCCAACAAGAGGAAGAGTTAAAAATGCCCATTGGTGTGGCATTGGCGGCATGGAAGCCATTGGCGACCTTAGCCAGGGCTGTTTCAGGGAAGGGACTCTGAGGGGTGAGAGGTGAGGAACTGGAGGCAGGGAGCAGGGCCGGTCGTTGAGTTGTGGTTACGAAGGGAAAGACAAGGCTAGGCCCGGAACTGGAGGGAACAATGAGTAGAGGGGGGTGTTTGGGTGTTTTCTCCAGGATGAAAGAGACATGAGCATGAGTAAAGCCAGTAAGAAGGACCCAGGAGACAGAGCAGTTTTTCTCTCTCTGTCCCTCTCTGGTTGAATTGAAATAACAATAAATTAAAATAATTCCTAGGGACCAGCAGTTAGCGTAATGGCTATGTTGCTGGACTCCCACGTAGTCGACCGCAGTTCACGTCCCGGACCCGGTGGCTTAAACTCACGCTGGGCGTGTGTGTGTGTGTGCGTACCCAAGATCCCGGGAGGAGAATGGAGGAGAAGGGATTGCGGCGTGGTCATCCCCCCTGGGGGGTGATTTCCTGCTTTCTGTCTCTCTGTCTCTCTCTGTCTGTCTGGCGAGCGCACACGCCCTATAGCAAAAACCTCTCCAAAAAAAAAAATAAATAAATAAAATAATTCCTTAAATATTTATGTATGTATGTATGTATGTATTTATTTTTAAGTTTGTTCTAGGGCACATGTGCTCACCAGAGAGAGAGGGAAAGTGAGAAAGCAAGCCATCAGGTCCAGGACTTGAACTGCGGTCAGCCATGTGAGAGTCCAGCACCTTAACCGCCATGCCACCTGGTGGCCCCATAACTCATGTCTTTCAGTTTTGTTTTGTTTTGTTTTAATTGTATTATCTTTCAGTGTGAAGTAAGCAGTAAGGCCAGTGGCTGAGAACTGAGGAAGGGTGGAGGTTGGAGAGTGCTCCGAACCAACCACTGAGGGAGTTGGTAAGAGCAGGCTGCACTAAGGGGCCACTGGAGGCTGGCATTCGGAGCGCACAGGGCCTGGCTCTCCTCTCCCACCACCACGAGTGGTGCTGGCCAGAGTACTGGCCTGGCTACGCCTTCATTTTCTCCTCTGTAAAGTGGGTGTCTTATCAGGTTCTCATGGAGGATTAGAAAATGCATGTCACATCCTTATTCAGAGCTGGCCTTGAATAAAGGCTCCAGAAGGCTCGGCTGCCGCCAGCATCCCTGTTACCGCTATGTGTCACTGTTCTTTCTGACCAAGCCCTGTGTGGCCTCAGCCCGTTTCTCCTCAGGCTCCCTGGATTGGGATGTACGCTGCAGTGAGGCCTACACAGCAAGGCACTGGTGCACATCCTTGGGGTGGCGGGGACCTTCCGAAGCAGGCTTCCCTCTGGAAAAATCACCCTGAGCTGACCAGCCGGGCCGTGTCCTGCGAGGTCTGGGAGCCTCGCCTGTGGCAGTGCGCATGGAGAGGCCCGCAGAGGTCCCGGGAAGGAGGGGACCTGGGCCTGCGCTGAGCCTTCACTTACGCTCTTCACTGCCGTTGCGGTTAGACTCCAACAGTCAGATTAGGTATTCCAGAGAGGAAGCTTAGAGGCCTGGCAGAAGCGTGTCAGCTTGTGGGTGTGAAAACAAGGGCTGGAGGGGCTGGCAGGTGGCATGGTGGTGACGGTGTTGGACTCCTGGACCCAGCGGCTTGAAAATAACACCGGATGTGTGTGAGCGCATGTCCAAAATCCCGAGAGGAGCTTGGGGAAAGGGGCTGCAGATGCCACCCCCCAGAGCATGACTTCTCCCTTTCCCTCTCTCCATCCAGTGAGTGCACACACCCTATGGCCAAAAATAAATAAATAAATAAAATAGAGCGCCGGAGAGAGGAGTAACTTAGAGCCCAGGAGCCCGTTCTTGGGCTGTGGCTGCCTTCCGAGAGCTGGGGGATGATGGAGGCATGCCTGCCAAGTCCAGCCTGTCTTCTCGACACCTTCCTTCTCCTCTTTTCTGCCCCTTTCCTCCCTCATTCTAGAGCATGGAAGCTTCCATTTATTTCTCCCCTGTTTTCCTAGACATTTCTCTTCCCCGTCTCCAGTCCGGCTCACTAGAGTGACATCTTGAGCTTGATCCTGCTGCATTTGAAAAAAAAGAAAAGGCAAAACCTGCCTACGACGAGCCCTCCAGTTCTGATCTCCGCTGAGATGTGGCAGATGGCAGAGCCTGACTGAGCGGCAGTGGGCCCCTCCCAGTGCAGGCCTGGGAGCTGCCAGGGCGGGTAAATGGGGCATTTGTGCACCTTGCCACACCGTTATGCCCCGTCCAGCCCCTGCTCACCCAAACCTGAGTCCTCGTGCCCTGCCCGTGTTGCCTGGCCTGTTCAGCTGCCGCTTCACATGTCTCTTCTCTTTCTCCCTGCCTGTGTGAAAGACTCCTGTGGTAGAAAGTGAGTTCTGAGTTCATCTGCAAGTCTAGACTGGCTGCCCAGGCCCTGTGTACCCCAGCACCAGCCCTTCTCAGACTGTGCAGGAAATGGGGCACCCAAGATGCTGCTGGAAGAGCTGTGGTCCTCATCCTTAGCAATCCAGCCTGGATGGGCACGGCTCACACCCGTCCACAGCACAGCAGCAAGGGCGGGGCCAACCATGCTGGTGGGAAACTGACCAGTCCCATAGAGGCAGTGACCTGGGCCAGGAGAGACGGAGGGAGCTGGGTTTGCCACAAGTGCCTGGCTGAGGGCGCCAGCCGGGAGAGTGCACTTGGCTGCTGTTTGGGTGTTTAACTCTGCTTCTAAATAAGGACCCTCTGGCCACCTGCATTTCCTGAGCCTTGTGTCCTGTTTGTGGGTCGAGGTCCACAGGGGAGCACAGGGGTGAAACCACCCGGTGCACAGGAGGAGCTTCCGGATCACCTGCAGAGGTGAGGCCAGACTACAGAGCGGGGGCCATTGTCCAGAATTGAAGAAGGTGGAAGTAGATTTTTCTTTTCTTTTCTTTTCTTTTTTTTTTTAAGTTTTGCTATAGGGAATGTGTGCTCACCAGATAGAGAGAGAAAGTGAGAAATCATCCCCATCCTCCAGGGTTGGCCCCTCTATAACCCCTCCATTCTCTTCTCAGGAATTTGGGCATACCTGGGACTCAGCAGTTAAGGTGGGATCCAGCCACCTTAACCTCCACGCACCTGCTGGCTCCAGACATTTTTTAAGAATTATTTTACTTAACTTTATTTATTTATTTATTTATTTGAATTTGACCAGAAAGGGATAGAGTGAGAAAGAGAAAGAGGGAAAGTGAGGAAGCAAGCTGCCAGATCCAGGACTCGAACCATAGTTGGTCATATGAGAGTCCAGAGGCCCTTAACCATGCCACTTGACGGCCCCCAGATATATATATATATTTTTTGAACAATGTTTATGATAGGGTGTGTGTGCTCCCTGGAAAGACAGAGAGAAAGAAAGTGAGAAATCACCCCCAACGTGGATGGCCACGCCACAGTCCCTTCTCCTTTCTCCTCTTGGGATTTTGTGCACACACGCACACGTGCCTGGCATGAGTTTCAAGCTGCCAGGTCTAAGACTTGAACCACGGTGGGAGTCCAGTGCCTTAACCCCTGTACCACCAGCTAGCCCCAGGTTCGTTTTTATAAGTATCATCTTTTTTTTTTTTTTTTTTTTTTTGAGAGGTTTTTGCTATAGGGCGCATGCGCTCGCCAGACAGAGAGAGAGAGAGACAGAGAGATAGAAAGTGAGAAATCACCCCCCGGGGGGGATGGCCACGTCGCAATCCCTTCTCCTCCATTCTCCTCTCGGGATCTTGGGCACGCACGCACACGCGCCCGGCGTGAGTTTTAAGCCACCAGGTCCGGGACCCGAACCGCAGTCAACTACGTGGGAGTCCAGCGACATAGCCATTACGCTAACTGCTGGTCCCTATAAGTATCATCTTTTGTAGACATGACAGACTTCAGACTTCTGACCTTCCCAGAATTTTTTTTCTTTTTTTCCCTGCAGCAAGGATTGAGAGAGCCTGTGGCCATTCTCCCCCTTCCTCCCAGCCAGGCTTGGCCCGAGCTGGCAGGGCCACAGTGTGGGCTGCGACCTGAACAGCTGCCTCTGTGCCAAACACACTTCCAGCTGCCTTAGTGCCCCAGCTCACAACAGGCCTCAGAGGTAGAGATCACCCCCCTTTTACAGATCGGGAAATTGAGGCAGAAGTTCCGTAACTTGCTCAAGTTCTACAGCTAGTGAGTGGTGGAGCACAGACCTGAGCACAGGCACTCTGGTTTCAGAGCCTGTGCCCAGCTGCTGCCCCGTGTAGCCTGCCTTGGAAAAAAGAAACCAGCCCACCCCCACTTTTACTGCACCCCATGGCACCCTTAGGCTCTGGACTCCTGGGAGCCCCACCGGGAGGGTGGGAGGGCCAGGCAGGAGCTATTACAAACGGCAATAACCCGACGCCGTCTCAGCACATTTGTCCCTCATGGATCCTGTGAGCAGGCAAGGGAGGACGGGTGAGGAGGCAACCCCGTCAAGGTCACGGGGCAAGGCACACTTCAGACATATCGCACAGCGCGACCTTGCTCTTACCCAAGGCGAGGGGAGCCCAGGTTCCCTAGGGCCCCCGAGGGCATTCCTTTCCCAAGCCACAAAAGGGATGTTGGATGAGGAATTCAGCTATAATGGAAAGAGAGGCTGGTGGGTTAGAACCTAGAAAACCTTGGCTTTTCCTGCCTAAGTGGTTCAGAGGGAGACCCTGCCCTGCCCTGTGCCCTGGGAGCTAGCCTGGGCTCTGAAGACCTTCCTAGAGAAGACAGCACTCAAAGCTAGGGAGAGGTTGGCCGCCATGGCCTCCTGACCCGGGGACGTTGGAGCGCTAGCAGTACCACAGCTGTCCTCCGGTCGCCACTTCCTCTCCACGCTGGCAGAAAAAAGACCGAGATCACGCCTCAGTGCGCTTCCAATGAGGCCCAGCGGGGATGACCTCCACGCAGTTCAATGTGCAGGCGGCTCATGACTATGCCTCAGAGGAAGTACCAGCCTCTGGGAGTCTGCACCAACGGACGGGGCGCCCTACCCATGCCCTCACGGAGTCTCTAGTCTGAGGGGGAGGGTGGCTTCTGTTTCTAGGCACTCATTAGCCTAGAGGGGACATCCACCTCGCCTGCTCTGAGTCCCCGAGTTGGCAGGTGCACGACCCTCTAGAAGAGCCTAAGCTAAGAGATAGGAGCAGGCTTTGTAGAGGCCATGAAGTTAGGAGACAACAGGAAGCGAGATGGAGTGGGGAGGGCCAGCTGGCGACGCGGTGGTGAAGGTGGTTGGATCACACATGGCCAACTGCACAGTTCAAACCCCAGACCTGGCAGCTTGCAAAACACACTGGGCACGTGTGTGTGTGTGTGTGTGTGTGTGTGTCCATCACGCCCAGAATCCCAAGAGGAGAATGGAGCAGGAATTGCCTCATGGCTGTCCTACCCCCAGGAGGTGCTTTCGTCATTTCCCTCTCCCTTTCTCTCGCTGTGTCTCTGGCAAGTACATGCGTCCACTCACAAATTAAAAGGGAAAAACAAAAAAAAAAAGGTGGAGCGGGGAGTTGGAGCAGGATTCTGGAGGAGGGAGGGTGGGAGCACTGAGGGCTAGAGACGAGCAGGTAGAGCAGGAAGGAGCTATAGAATTGCCTTAGCTGCAGCTCCAGGGGGATCTTTGAGGTGTGGGTGGCCAAGGGAGGTCCTTACTAGCCCCCCAAAAGACCTCAAGGCCCCTCTTCAACCAAGCTAAGTCACTCCTTCCTCCCCACTCCCCAGATGGGGAACCCCTGAGCAAAGACCCTCAGGACGGCCTGGGCCGAGCTTCCCTTCGGTAGGTGCAGAAGTGCCCTGTTTCCTAAGCCAGGCCGTTCTGGGGAAGCTGGAAAGCACCTGCTCCCACAGAGTGTCCTGGGTAGAGCTGGGTCTCCGGAGGGCTCAGACCCGACTTTAACAGTCTGAGCTGTCTCAGTAAAAGCAGAAAACCGACATTGACAGCTCTGGGCCCACCCACCAGCCTGGTACTCTGCTCCCAAGGGCCTGGTTTGCTTTACTCCTCCGCCTGGCTGTACCCTGGAGACCAAGCCTGGGCCACACTGGCAGTTCGCGCCCCCCAGGCTGGCAGAAACGCCTCACCACCCGGGGTTCCCTGGGTGCCAGAGAGGGCAGCCACTGCTTGCCCTGCTGACAGTTCCTGCCCGTCACAGGCCCCCTTCTGCATTGAACTTCCAAAGCTGTGTTGTTGCAGGTAATTAAAGGGTTTTAATTAAATTAGGATCCCATCTGGCTGGGATCAGTCAGGCCCTTAACGAGGATTGTGTGTCACCAACATCAGAATGTGGAAGGGGACTCAGACACATGGGGGGCCGAATTTGGGACTGGAAACCTCTCAGACAGGGAAGAGAATTCTCTGAGCTCCTCAAGGGCTCCCAGCAATGTAGCAGCGCCTTGCCCACCTCCCAGAACGAGGCTGGGTGCCGAGATGCCTGGGAGGGGGAGGGGGCCCAAGCTTTCCCAAGTTCGCTAACCATCTACAAAACCTCTCTGATGTGTGACAAGCCACGTGAGCATAAATTGTTCAGATGAGGAAACCGAGGTCCACACAAGTGAACTGCTCAAACCCAGCCACCGAATCAGGTGGAGCCAGATATAACAAGAAATGGAGGCCCGACGCACAGTGGCTTAAATACGAAATGTTTGATTTTTCCCTTGTGTCAGTCTTACGGGGGCCAGCAAGTGGGGTATAGGCTAAGGTACTGGATTCCCACACGGTTGACTGCAAATCCAGTCCTAGGCCTGGTGGCTTGAAATCACGCCAGGCATCCGTGCATGTGAGCCCAAAATCCCAGAAGAGAATGGAGAAGGGATTGTGGTATGGATATCACCCTGGGGGTAATTTCTCATTTCCTCTCTCTCTCTCTCTCTTTCCGGTGAGCACAAAAAATTGGCAAAAAAAAAACTAAAAGGAAAAAAGTCTTAAGGTAAGCAGCCAATAGCTGGTATGATATTTCTATTCCACAACATTTTCAGAGGACCAGGACTTCAAACTCACTGCCCTGCCACTTCAAGGGTGGGGCTCTTCTCCAACAGGGTTCATGCTCACAGAGGTACCCTAGGCAGGATGGAGAGGGAACGAAGAAGGGGCAGAGGGCGGACATCAAGTGTCTAAGATTTCTGGAAGTTGCCATAACATCCTTTGGCTTTGATGTCGTTGGCCAGATCTTCATCATCTGGCCACATCCAGGTGCGGGGTGGGGGGGCAGGGAGACGCAGGGTGTATTTGAGGCCCATGTGCTTCACCAAACACTGAGGATCTCACTTCAGTGAGGGGGGGAATGGCAGTTATGGGACAAGTAGTGTTCTCTGCCACATGCATCATGGGGCAGAGCCAGGTCACCTACCTCCAGCTTGGGGCCCTTTCACCTCCCCACACTGGGAGCAAGGCTGGTGTTGACATAAACCCGTCTCCAAAAACAAGGGGAAGAAACATCTGTTGAGCAATCCATGTAACCCACCTCGGAGGCGGGCAGAGCCCTGGCCGTGCATACAAGGAGGCCCTGGGAGGTGATCTGATCTCCCAAGGCTCCCCAGCTGCTCATTCACAGACCCGGGAGAGGGCCCAGAGACAGGCCTGGCCCTGTTCCTGCAGCTCCCGGGGAGCCCGTCCAGTCACGGCAGCCTCTGTGGTTCTGGAGGAGTCCGCTTATACCTTGAGACCACCTAGCGGGTGGGCCTGAGAGGAACTGGGAGGCCTCGAATTAGGCTTCTTCGCTTGAATTAGTATCACACTGGCCTTTGAGTTTGGCAGCCAGCGAGAAACAGGGTCCCCCCTGGAAGCACCACCCAGCCCCCCCGAGCAGCAGTGCCAGGACTCATCTGGCATTTGTGCCTTAGTAATGGTGTCAGCTGCCACTCCAGGACTTTGGCATAATTGGCAGGTGCCACCCCCACCGCATCTTGCCTTTCCTTGCAGGTCACCCAGCCCCCGGTTTTCCTGGCAGTACTGTGGGACTCCGAGTCTTCGGAAGTAACATTTCTCTCTCCCACGCCCAGCCATGACATTGGATCCCGTCCCAACACAGAGCTGCTGGCTCGTTGTCATCGATACCCTGCTACTCACACTGGATGACCCAGGTCCCTGGACACCTCGGGGCTTCGGCTGCCTCCACCCCCATAGACACCCTATCCCCCAGCTTCCCGACCCACACACCCACCTCACAAATCTCTGAGCAATGGGCCTCGCCCGGGAGTCTGCCACATGCGAGGTCACCAGCGTTCCTGCCAAGATGGGGAAGGGAGTGACTCAGTTCCCGCTTGCTCATCCCAGGGAAGGGACAGAGTGGGGAGGGGGGACCCAGACACGGCTCCCTGTGGCCTTGCACTTCAGGATCACCTAGCACTGCCACCAGGAGACCTGACAACCTGACAAGCTTCGCCGACTGCGGGACAGCCTCGCCCAGGGCCAGCAGGTGGTATGGAGGTTAAGGCAGCTGAGTCCCACATAGCTGACTATGCAGTTCAAGTCCCAGATCTGGTGGCTTGAAAGTCATGCCATGTGTGCCTGCGTGCCTAAAACCCCAGGAGGAGAATGGAAAAGGGATTGTGATGTGGTCACCCACCCGGGGGGGAACTTCTCAATTTCCCCCTCTGTCTCTCTCCAGCAAGCACACATGCCCTATAGCAAAAATTAAAAAAAAAAAGAAAAAGAAAGAAAAAAAAGAAAAGAAGGCTTGTCTGTTAGAAATGGGAACTGAGACCCAGACAGGGCCAAGGCTGAGGAGCAGGGCCAGGGCAGGTGTTCTGATGCTTACAAAAGAGCGAGTGGCTCCCCTTCCCGCTTCATTCCCAGGGCAATTCCTGCCCTAAGGGAGACTCCGGTCTGATGAGGGAGGCACAGACCCTGGCCTCAGGTCTGATGGGGACACACAGGCTGCATCCTCAAACAGTCTCTGGCCTGGTGGTCTTGTCTGGGAGGCCCCACTCTGAGGGCGGGGACCAGGCCACCTGGGGCAGCTCCCCAGCTTGGCTGAGGGACAGGCCTCAGAACCATGGTCTCAGGGCAGTCACTAAGCTGTCTGTGAGATTTCAGACCATCCTGAAGGTTGGGGTTCGAGCAGGACCTAGGCCTCCTCTCTGGGAGCCGAGCCAGGGACAGAGCACTCAGAGGCTGGGGTCCATCTCCACAGGGGGTGCCAGAGACATGACTCACCACTGGGTGATGACAGGGTGGGCATCTGCTCAGCCAGAGGAAGTCGCATGGACCCCTGGGCCAGCAAAGACCACGGGACACAGGAAGTATCTGGAAAGAGGTGCAGGGGCCAGAGGGCTAGTGCAAAGATTTCGGCTTTGAGAGGAAATCTGTTAGCAAAGCCTTAGCCGAGAGCAGCCCAGTTCCTGGGGAAGGCCAAAGAGGACGGGCGAAAGTGTGCGGGAGGGTGAAAGGAAACTACTAACATGAAGCCAGCCCCGCGCGGGCAGAACCGTGTGCCAGGCGGGCCGGTCCAGCTGTCGGCAGCATCTGGCTCTCCACAGGAGCAGAGCAGCAGGCTGGGTCAGAGTGCCCAGGTCCTCCCGAGAGTTCAGCCAGGCCAGGTGGGTCAGGGCCAGGCTGCAGGCCCCCATCCTCTCTGCCTCCAGTCCCCTAGAGCTCCCGGATGGTGTGGGGTGGGCATCAGCAGGTGGAAGAACACTCCAGAATCCAGCAGCCCCAAGCCTCCCACGGCAGACCCCAGGTCCCTGGACCTCTCTAACTCTGAGCACCCGTCCCCAGGGTGGGGAGGGAGACCAAAGGGGGGGGCGGCGAGGGCTGGAAGAGGCCCTGAGGCCATCAGTGACCATCGGCTCTGACAGCTGTTGGAGTCCCATGGCCCAGTCTCCAGCAAATGTCCTGCTGCCATCTGAGAAGTGCCAGCTGGACCGAGGGCGCCTGGGCCCTTTCCCCCGGACAACTCGGAATGCGGTGCCCCGGGGAAAGCTTTATTCTCTGCTTCGAGAACAAGATTCTGCACACACAAGTTGACAATCAGGTGATTTCACAAGACTTCCCTCCCCTCCCCACCCACAGACAGACACTACGGAAGAGACCCCCGGCTCCCTCCAGCCTCACCCACCCAGGGCTGCAGAGAGGGGTAGCCATCCCCATGCGGAGAGCCCCAGCCTGACAGGTGAGGTGACTGTGGAGGAACCACTTTCTGGGACAAGGACGCTCCCAGAGGAGCCAGCGGGGGCAGGAGTGGAGGAGGGACACACGGCATATGGGGGTGTCCCCCGTGGCTGGGTGTTGAGAGGACCACAGTCGTCCTGTCTCAGCTTAAGGACATGTGTGCCATCAGCAAGAGGGGGAGTAGGAGTGGGGGTGCTGGCAGGAGCAGGTTCTGGAAAGGGGTGGCCTAGCTGGAGACATGGTCTATCTGCCCAGACATCAGAGACAGCACGAGTCACCGTGTCAGCCTCGTGCTGCGCCCAGCATGGGGCAAGGGGCTTGGGGTCGCCCACTGGGCCGGGCTGGAGCTCCTCCTGGCCCCTCTGCCCCCATGGCTCCCAGGAAGCCCTGCTTCAGCCCTCCCTGCTAAGGGGACTGCTTGGCGTCCACACTGATGAAACCTACCCCCTCCCTGGTCTGTCCTCTCTCGGAAAGGCAGGGAGAAAGCCAGGGTCTATGCTCCTCTCCGCGGCTGGACCTGGGGCCACACTGGTCTGCCTGCCCAGGGGCCTCAGGGACCGGGCGTTTGCGTGTGGCTCAACCGGGAAGCCCTGGGAGGCTGCCCAGAGCCTGCTCCCCGACCCGTGCAGCCTCAGGTGGCCGTGAAGCCTTGGCCCCACGTGGCTTCTCCTCTTCTCCACCCCCTCCCTGCCTGAGGCCCATCCCTTTCCCGGCCCAGTGTCCAGACAGATGGCCTCCTGCATGAGCAGGCCTGTCCTTCCAGCCCTGGCCTGGCCTGGCCCGTGTGGCCTTCCCAGGGTCACCCAGAGGGGTAGTAGGGGGTATCGCTGTGGTAGTTGTAATCTGGGCACACCTTCTGGACCAGCCGATAGTCCGTGCTGTAGAAGGCAATGTAGACGCAGACGACCTTGAAGGGCTGGGAGCAGCTCCAGGTGGCAGAGCTCTGCGCGTGGTCTCGGGAGCAGGTCTTGGCTGGGTCGTGGGTGCACAGGGAGGTCCGGCGGCCCCGCTCCACCTTCTCCCACTCCATCCGGCAGTTGAAGATTTTGGAGGCCTTGGCTTCGATGAAGATCTGCTGCTCCTGGTGGAACTCCACGGCTTTACTGGGGGGCACGAGGCTGATGGAGATGTTGCCCTGGCCCGTGGCGTTATGTCGGAAGTGGACGCTGAAGGTCCCATTGCCGTGGTCCACAATCTTCCCTGTGACGAGCAGGTTCAGAGCCACCGTCTTGATGTTGGAGTAGAAGTCGCCCCAGCCAAAGATTTTCTTCACCTTGGCAGAGGATGGGGGGCTTTGGTTTGGGCGGTTAGGGGGCTGCCCAAGGACCCCCCAAGCTTCCCCCGGTGGAGCCAGCAGCCCTAGGAGAGTGGAGTTGGCCATGGGGCGGGACTTGGGCGAGATGTGGCCCCGTTTCCGAGGCACCCGGGGCCGGGGCTGGCCCTCACGGTCGTCATGGTCAGGGTCCTCTGAGCCGGGGGCACCATCGTCCTGGCCACAGATGACCTAGGAGGGGGTTGGGAGGAGAGTGAGAGCTGTGTCCTGGAGGACACAGGCGTTCTGGTCCACTGCCCCCGCCCCGTCACCAGCACCACCTCTGTGTCTACTCCTCCCTCTCCGACTCGGGGCTGGGGGCCCCTGCGTGCTGCCCACTTTTGCAGGTAAGGGGGTATCGGTGTACACTCTACCCCATGCCGTGGCCCCATCTCGTGTTCAGGTCACTCCTGAGTCCTCTCCCCATGGTCCTGTCTCTGGGATGGTGAGAATTCTCTTCAGTGGACTGTGGCACTAGGGGGACACAGCCCTGAGGAGTCCCGTCTGATGGGGGAAGCCCGGCACCCTGGAGAGAGCCTGTATCTGAGACAGAAGCACCCTCCCTCTGACGGGAGAGGTAGCTGCCCACCTCTCTGGCTTGTGAAATGCCAGGGTGAGGCGGAAGGCAACACCTCTGCCCCCACAGCCCAGGCAGGCCGGGAGCCCCATCCCTACCCTGGGAGGGCCCCAGTGTGACAGGACAGGCCCAGCCCCTGCCTGTGGGGACTGCCTAGTCTGTTGGATGAGACGCTGTCCCCACCCTGGCATAAATTCCACCTGCAGATGCAAGGACAACCAAGACTGCGGAGTAAGAAAACAGAACCCAGGGAATCTTTCTCAAGGACAAACGCAGTGAGGTTTGGGCAAGAGGATGAGGGAGATTGGGAGTGAAGCCACGCCGAGTGGCCACGGGTAGAAGGCCGAAGCTTTCTTCCCCGGGGAACCCCGGTGATCACACGCCGAGACCCTTCTTGCATTATAAGGTAGGAGTTCCATTATTCCCATTTCACAGATGAGGACACCAGAGGCCAGAGGGCACGTCACTCCAAGGCTAAGGTCACCCAGGGTCACCCTCACAGCAAGCCATACATGCCTGCCTCACAGGCCAGATGTGTCTTCTAAAGAGGGTTCCGTCCCAGCCACGTCCCCACCTGGAATCTCCTGTGAAACTCTGCCCAGGCTGGGTCAGCCCTGGTGACAGGCCACACCTGGGGGAGGGACACTTCCTGGAGGAGCTGTGGGGAGAGCCAGCCTGGCAGGCTGGAGTCACTCCGGGACAGCTCTGGAGGGCATCAGGGACTTTGCAAGGTTTCCTGAGGGCAGTGGCCTGGCTGTGTTTGCTCAGCTTCTGAAAGACAGCACTGGCCCCGTGTGTGTCTGCCAGAGCCAGGGGCACCGGCTCAGCTGGGACCCAGTGACCACCCCGGCTGGGGATGAGGGATGCCTGAGGGGCTGGGGGTGCGAGGGCTCCGAGGGGATTTGGAGTCTTCGTGTCCCCTGCTCTGGCCTTGGCAGTGCCTGCTGATGCCTGCTGTGACCAACGGGGCTCTGCATCGCACCTCCCCGCCCCCCGCCAGGCCCCACCGAGGACTGGAGGGACAGCCCGGAGGGGAGCACTCACCTGCCCCCCACCCCAAACTCCCCCAGGGCTGGGTTCAGGGCTGCGGACCTGTGTGTACTTGGCTCTGGGGGTCACAGCTGAATGGCTGGAGGACAGAGAAGAGGGCCACAGTGGGGACGTGAGGAGGGAAGGGAATGGGGTGGTGGCAAAGGCGATTTTTGTTTTGAGGGAAGGGGCAGATCCAGGCGCGGAGCTGCGGCGCCTCCACGACAGGATTGGCGGGAAGGTCGGCGGGCGCTCGGTCAGAGGGGAGTTAAGCGCTGGGCTGGGGTCGGGGTGGGGTTCCCCGGCATCCTGGGCCGCGGGGAAGCCAGGAGCCGGCGCACGGGGAGCGGGCTCTGGGCGCTCCGCTCAGCGGCCGCGAGCGCCCGGGGCGGGAGCCGCCTGCCCGGGTCCTGTGGGGCTCGGGCTGCGCGCAGCCGGGAGAGGAGAGGAAAACAACAGGCGGGGAGGGAGGGAGCGCGACGGAGGGCGGGCGGAGGGAGGGACGCGGGCCGCCCCCCGCTGGACCGCTCCGCGCAGAGGGACCCAGAGCCCGGGCTCTCCGCTCCTGGGGGCCAGAGGCAAAGCCCACACCCCCTGACCCGACAGGGCACCGGCTCCACCACCCACCCTTTACCTACCCCCTTCTGCGCGTCCCAGGGCGCCGGGACCCGG
Organism: Tupaia tana; assembly: GCA_026018925.1. NCBI lineage: Eukaryota > Metazoa > Chordata > Mammalia > Scandentia > Tupaiidae > Tupaia > Tupaia tana. The sequence continues at coordinate 42,931,138 of JAKSZU010000011.1, forward strand.
TCGGGTCACCCTGGGCGACCCGGCTCCGGGCCTTTTCCCCAGTGCTGGTCTCACCTCCAGCCACCAGCCGCGGAGTGGGTGGGCCAGCCAAGCACCCTCTCCCCGCCCCTATTAACCCTTCCGGTCCAGTCTCCGGCCTCGGACCCGCCCTCTCCCCCAGCTCCCAGTCTCCCCTTCCATCCCTGGAATGTCGGGGGGGAAGGGAGAAAGTTTCCGGGCGCAGAAGCTTCCCGCGCGCTCCCCCGATGCCCGGGGCCCCCGCCCCTCGGCGCAGCTCCCCGAGACCACTCACCAGATAGAGGCTGCCCTGCACTAGGAACACGAAGCAGCAGCGAGTCAGTTGCATCTTCCTCCTCTGTTCTCGTCCCCGCTTCTCTCCTTTTTTCCTTTCGGGGTCCCAGGCCCCTTCCTCCCCTTCCTGCTCCTTCAGGCGCGCCGTCCCATGCTCCAGTCCTCGGCGGCTCCAGGCCCTCCTCTCAGCCAGTCGCCCAGGACCGACCCCGCCCCCGTCGGTCCAGCTGTGGAGCTGCCGCCCCCCTCCCCTAGTCCAGCTGCGCGCAGCGCGGCCCCTGCTCGAGGTCCCAGATGTGCGCCCCGAGCGCCTCGAAGGGCCCCAGCTGCGCTGTGGCTCCGCCGCTCCAGATACGCGCTCGGCGCCCCCTCGGTTCCAGCGGCGCCGTTCTCACCCAGATGTGCTGAGGACCTGCGCGCGCGCCCGGCCCCGGTGCTAATTCCCTGGACCAGACGCCCCTCCCGCCCCGTCGCGGCGCGCCCCCTGGCGGACGCCCCTGGCGGCGCTGAGCCCCGGCCACCCGCTCCCGGCGCTGCACCCCGCCAGACTGGAGCGCTCCTGGCGCCCAGGCAGCTCCCGCGTCCTCGTCCCTCCCACCCGCGGCGGCGGCGGCGGCGGCGGGCGGCAGGTACAGTGAGCCCAGCCGGTACCTCCGGAGTTAACTCCTCCCCTGCCGGCCCGCAGCCGGGGGACCTAGGACACTGGCTACACGTCTCAAAGGCAGCAGGACGCGGGGGCAGAGTAACTCTTCGAGAGGCAGGGGGGAAGTGGTGGGCCAGGAGACTGGGACCCTACCTTTTTCCCAGCCCTCTGGTGGGGCACCTGTTCCCCTGTAGCAGGCACCGGGAATTTGCCTCCCTACCCTCAACCTCAGGAGACTTGGAATTAGGAAAAATCATTTTTCCCAAGCCCATTGTGAAAACTGCAAAGGGACCTTTTCCGTGTTGTAGCCTCTGGGCACAGAGCCACAGTCCGCCAGGCGGTGCTGAGGAAGTTCTGCTGCGCGTCTAGCCTGCACTCCTCTTGTTCGTTCGTTCCTTTCCTTTCCTTTCCAACTTTACTCCGAGGGCCAAGAATCATTGCACCCCACCTTCTCCATCCCATCCCTGTGACAGGAAGCACTGGCTGGGGCCCTGGGCAGAAAAGACTGCCAGGGGCCAGGCTGGGTTCTGGGGCTGGGGGTGAGAAGTAAGCCTCCAGAGAAGCTGGGGGTGGGCAGGCCTCCACGTCTCACTGCTCACCCTCCCTGTGACCAAGGGGATCACCAGGCTGAGAGGGACTCCTGGGTGGGGGGTGGGGGTGGGGTAGGGGCCCCTGATTAGTACTGGTCTCTGAAAACCTCTAGGACAAGAAAGAAGTCCCCAGCCTCAGATTCCCAAAGTGAGGCCCATCCTCCATCACCCCGTATCTCCAGGTCTCCTTCCTGGCATTCTAGGGCTTTTAGTCTAGAGAAATAAAAGGTCAAATGCTAGCACCTCTTGGAGGTTGTGAGGGTGAGGAGGCACCCCAGCATTTGGTAGCCCCAGCAGGGCTGGGCCATAGGCAGGGTGGGTGACCGCTCAGCTCTGTGGCCCTCGGAGGCCCGGCTTGGTCCCTGGCTGCAGCCCCCAGCACGCACCCAGCCTCCTCCCCCACCATCTGCCAGGCGGGTGCGCGGGGAATGCAGATGAATCTTAATATCAGCCTGGGCCAAGTGCGATGAGGGAGGCAGACTCTGCAGAACCCAGACAGCATCGCAGAGCCCCCTGCATTCCCACGACCCCTGGGCCAAACCAGGATGCAGCAGCCCTTCCCTGGTGCGGGTGGGGGCATGCACAGGTAGTGACAGGCCCCCCACAGCCAGGGCAGGAAGGAACAGGTAAGTCCTTGTCTGGCTTCGGAGCCTCTAGTCCGGCTGAGGAAGAAGCTGTCGGCCTGAGCGTGGGCAGCTGGTTCCGGCGCTCAGCTAGGCAGAGGCGTAGCTGGGGCCCACTCCTTGTCCCTCTCCAGAAGGTCTTGTCCCCCAGGAGAGCAGAGTGGCCCAGCCGAAAGAGCACAGGTTTTTAGGCCAAATAGTCCTAGATTTCACTCCAGACCTGGCTGTGTGACCTTGGGCAGGTTACTTCGGTTCTCTGATGCCAGTTTCCTGATGTGCAAGATCAAAACGAGACAAAATGTGCAAACGAAGCGCAGGCACAATGGCTGGCGGGCAGTCGTAGGAGGGCAGTACACGGGAGTTCTCGCTTCTCCGCTTCCCACACATCTGCTCTGGCTGTGCCTCCCGCCAGGCTCGCCCTCACTCCCCTCTTGGCCACTCCTGGCCCTCACTTCCTTCAAGTTTCTCTTCCGCATTCATCCATCAACTACCGGCCGAGCCTGTCCTCCGTGCCAGGCACCAGGCCAGGGGCTGGGATACAGAGATGAATGGGGCAGCCTCCCTCCCCTCAAGGATCTAATCGGCCAGTGTGCCACAGAGACATGGAAATCGATAATTATAACTCGGTGTGGTGAGTGGAACAGCAGAGCCCGTACGAGGCTCTCTGGATGCCCCCGGGATGAGGGGACGGGTGCGGAGGATCGGGGTGGCTTCCTAGAGGAGGTGATGTTGAGGTCCTGAGGAGGGTCAGCCAGGCAGTGCTATGCCTGGCAGGGTCACGGAGTGATCCCAGGTCTGGGGAGATCTAGACGCAGTTTGCTATTACTCTGCTCAGAGGGGAAGAGGGGAGGCAGGACCAGCGGAGGGGGCATCAGCTGTCCTGCTGAGGGGTGAGGACCCTTGTTTGAGGGGCTCTAAGGGGCTGGTGATTATAGTCCATTTTGCATTTTAGAAAAGTATGGAGAATTCACTGCGAGAGGAGAGGTGAGAGGAGGGAGAAGGGCAATGCAGTGGTCTGGGGTGAGAGGTGGGGAGACTGAGGCACGGTTAGGCGGCAGGCTGGTCAGGACTTGGCAGTTGCTGAGGTGAGGCACAGGGGGACATGGAGTCAAAGGTGAGCCTGTTTTCTGCTTGGGCAGCAGACCGGACATTCGATGACATGGGGACCACAGGTGGGGGCAGGAGGATGGGTGTGGTCTGGGGAGAGGGTAGTGGGGACAGCTTTGGCCATGTCGAGGCTGGGTGCTGTTGGCTGTCCAAGGACAGGAGAAAATCCAGCCGGGATGCTGGGATATGGAGGGTGCCAGAGGCACAGTGAGCACAGATGGAGGAACCCTGGGTCCCCTGGCACTGAAGGGGTAGGCATGAGAGGAGAACTCCCAAAGGGTCCTGGGGAGAAGAGGCAGCCAGGGCCAGGGAGGACAGGTAGGGCCGACCCTGGAAGCAGCAGGAACACGTTCTCGCACTCAACCCTGCCAGGCAGACCAGGCATGGCGCGTTCCTACGTGTGTGGATTCAAGGTCTGGACACCAGGGAGCTAGAGGCAGCAACGGGAGCCTAGGACGAAGTATTTTTATAAGCCCCTGCCCCCACCCAGATGATGCTGTCAGAGGTGGCCTCTGGGCCTCACTTTGACAATCCTGCTGGGGGGAGTGTCAGGAAGGAGGGACTGAGCCAAAGCACAAAGGGGCAGAGAGATCCAGCCAGGGAGAGACAGAAAAGTGACCATGGGGTTTGGCTGAAATTCCCCAGCAACTGTCCCCAACCTTGGTCCCTGCAGCTACTCCCAGGGTGGGAGACAGATGACAGACACAGTAACCTCAGCACTAAGCACGGCACCAGCTGCGCTGGAGGTGGCATCCAGGGTGTGTCTGCCATCCAGGCTCACCTCTCTATAGCCCCCGCCCTCTCCGCCACTGTGCTCCGCACACAGTAGGTGCTCAACAGAGGGGCAAGACCTGGACACAGCAGTCCCACCCCTCTGCCCTCAGCCTTCTTGCCACTCACATGCGCCCTGGAGAGGGTATGGCTGGCCATTGACTTAGCATCTCCGAGGCTTTCATCCGCTTCCTCTCAGCTCAGAAGGGTACTGTCTACACCGCTTCCCTCCTCCCTGCCTCCCCGGTGCTGCCGGAAAGAAAACAACTCAGTGGGCACCGATCATCAGCGCTTAGTGACTGAATGGGAAATGGGGCTCCTGATGGCTTGAAAGACAGAGAGTGGATGCCCTGGAGCCAGCTGGAGTGGGAGGTCCAGGGAGAAGCAGGAGAACACCATTAACTGTTGCAAATCTCTCCTGTTTAGCTCGCAATTTACCATTTTAAAGGGTTATGATAGCGTGCTGTGTGGAGGGTCCTGGGAGGCCCAGAGGGAAACCCTAAGTCAAATGAGGGGGCCAAGGACAACCCCAAAGAGACTAGGCTTCAATGATGTGTAGATGAGCCCAGGTGGGAGGGAAGGAAAGAATCTTCCAGGCAGAGGAAGCCACTCATGCAAAGGCCAGAGATGAAAGCCAGCCTGGGAATGAGCTTCTGAGGGGACGAGATAAAAGACTCATTTGTTCCACAAATAGTTATCAAGTGTCCACTTTCATGTCTGTCCGGGCTGGGTATGGGGGTACGGCTGTGAACGGGAGACTGTACTCCTGATTTGCATGGGGCATTTGGGCTATGGGAGAGACGGAGTGAAAACACAAACTGAGATGCTGGGGAATGGTAGTTCTGAGCGACAGAGCAACAAGGAGGAGGGCCTGGGGGGCCCGTGGGGGGGGGGATTCTGCAAGGATGTGACATCTCAGCTGGGAACTGAAGGATGAAGAGGCCTGAGTTGGGGAGGAGCCTTCCAGGCACAGAAAATGGCACCTGCTAAGACCCTGAGCCTAGGAAGAACTGGGTGCTTTGGGGGAACCCAAGGGAGTGGAGAGTGGCAAAGGAGGGGGACCCAAAACAGCCTGAGAGGTGTGCCGTGATGAGATCGTGCAGGGCTTTATGGGTCTAGTTCAGGGTCTGGGGTTCCATCCTGTGATTAAGGTCTTTTGATTTTGATCATGAATTTTAAACAGTGGCCAGTTCTGTTCTTTAGAAAGCACCAGAAAGATGATTCTGGCAGCAGTGTGGAGGGTGGATTGAAAGGGTTGGTGAAACTGGAGGCTAGGAGGTGATGGTGGCTGGAATTAGGGCAGAGACAGTGGGGTGGGAAGGAGGCGATGGCCTTGAAAGATGCCTATGGAGCGGAATGGAGAGGGTTAGACTCTAGGATATGGGGCCTGAGGAGTCAAAGGTGACTCCTGGCTTTCTGGCCTAGGGAATGCAGGTGTGCAGAAGTGTGGGTGCCCCTCCAGGTAGCCGGCCTGTCAGGTGCTTGAGGGTGCTCAGGTGCAGCAAATGACAGGGTGCAGAGTGGAGAGACAGCACTGGGAGGCAGAGGGGCCTAGCAAATCACCCAAAGTGAGAGTGAGGGGAGTTTGCAAAGGACCAAGGAGGCAGTGAAAGGGGCTGCAAGAGCTGGCCAGGTGGGAGGGGGAGAGGAAGGCCGCAGGGGAGCAGGGGTCAGGGAGTGGGGGAAAGGTCCCGAGAGAAGCTGCCACCACACTCCTAACCATGCATACTTCAGGTCTGAGAGGTCACTTTGTCCACACACCCCCCCCCCTTTCCCCACCCTGGACTTGGCCAGCATGAGGGGACCCTGTCCTGGCTGGAAGGTTCTTGCTGATGCTCTGGTAGGTGGAAAGGGCATGGGACGTGGAGCTCTGGGTGAGGGGGCTGGCTCTGAGATCTGCTGCCCTGGAGTCTTAGGTTATCTCTCTTCCTTAGACCTCAGTTTCCCCATCTGCAAAGGAGGCTCATACTGCCCATCTCAGGAGGACGTGGTGAGTGTGGCTGCCTGGGTCTCCAGGCCCACAGCCTTCTTGGCCTTTGGATTGAACTAGTGGGTGGAGTGCTTTGTAAACTGAGGCGCTGAAGGCAAGGGGCGGGGCCAGGCTCCTGCCTGTTGTATCTCAGCGTTTGGGGAGGTGAGAAGTCAAGGAGAGAAAGCAGGGCTGGGCAGCTCCACTCCAGGGCACCTGACATGGAGCCGGCACCTGGCACCAGGTCCGTAGCTGCCCCCGTGGCCACCTGTTGGCTGGACCCAAATCTCTGAGGTCAACAGCAGCTCTGCAGGGGGATCATGGAGAGGACGCGCGGGTGTGGCGCGTGGGAGACGAGTGTGGTCAGCGCGCCACCTGGTGGGCACTCCGGGCGTCGGGGAGAGGAAGGCGAGGCCCAGGCGCCAAAAACGCGCTCCGCAGACCCCCGGTGAGCTCTCTCCTCCCGCCAGCGCCCCAGCGCAGAGGCGCTCGATGAAATGAACGGTGTGCGCTACTCAGGGGGTCGTTTCGTGCTTGAACTCCAGCCAGGTCGCCTGGGTCCCAATTCTGGATTTGTCATTGTGTCTTTAGCAACTTACTGCCCCTCTCTGTGCGTCAGTCTCTTCGTGAGGATGTAGCAGTATCCGCTCGTGAGAACAGAATCTGGCACGTAGTAGGTGCCCAATAAGAGCTGCTGTTGCTCCACTCGCATTCATTCACTAATTCAACCACAGATCCTCGCATCGCTGCCCTGCTCGGAGCTGCTGGGGAGGCAGCTCTGTCGGCGGAAATAGCCACGATAGGAGGACAGGGTGGTCCTGCCATGTGAGGCACGAAACTCAGCCTCATGTTCTTGTAGAATTGATCGGTGTAACGTCTGCGGTGAGAGGTCCCCGCTGTCTTTGCAAAGAACAGGGCGTAGGGTGGGCGAGAAGGAAGGACGCCCCAGTGTCCCCACGCTCTCTTGCAATCGTATTCCTAGGTTTGCCTCGTGAGCCGCGGTCACACCGGCCCGAATTCAAGAGCGCGCCCCTTTGGACCTCACCATAGACGTTGGGGCCAGAGCGCCTAGTGGCAGCCACTCCCCAGAAGTCGAAGCTTCTACCTAGGAACGACTCCGGTCACTCGGAGGGGAAGGAGCTGCCCAGGCGCTTCAGCCCCTCGCGGGGCCGAATGTTACCCGGGCGTGCGGACGCGCCTGGCTGCGCCTTCCATTTCCAGGCCGGCGGTGACGCCTGGCGGCGGCGGGAAGAATAACCGCGACCTCCACTCCACCTGCGCTCCTCCTGTCCAGGACAGCGTCATGAAAGCTCGCCTCCGCCTCGCCCCGCTGAACACCGCCGAGTAGATGTGGAGGAGCAGCTGACACTGTCAGGGGTGTCCAGGAGGCAGGAGAGCGTCCTAGAGCAGCACTGAGCCGGGCCTCCACTGGGGAGGTGGGATCTAGGACTTCCTGATTCCAAATCAGATCAGAGATGGCGGTGGGAGTGAAGGGGGGGCACTGAGGAAGCGGCAGGGCTAGGGCAGGTAGCCGGAAGAGATACCGGGGGTTCAGAAGGAAGACTTCCCAGGTTTTCTCCCTCCCCTTCATTGGGTTATTACCGTTCCCCAGGATGCCCCGGCCAGCCCAAATTCCAACAGGGCAAGGCAGGACAGTACACTGGGAGGCGGGGGCGGGGAGGAATGGCCCGGGAGGGGCCGCAGCGTGAAAGGGCTCCCCGTCCAGGCAGCTCCCCGGAGGATTCAGCTGCAACCACAGAGGCCAGAAGCCTGGGAGAGGCCGCAGAAAGGACGCCCGCTGGGACCTGCTTTTCTGACCTCTGCTCAGCCCTGGTTCACCATGCAGTGTGGCCGCCCACACCCTCTGCATGCAAGCCCAGCACCTGCTCCTGCAGGGGCTGCTAGCTGTGGGGCCGGCCTCAGCCCAAGGGTATAACCTACTCACTTCTTTAAAAAATTAAAGGGATATTTGAAAACTTATTCGTTTATTTCTGTTATGAGGGAGAAAGGGAGAGATTCAAACATCCTTAACAGGGTCTTCAGGCCACGACAGGCAGCCGCCCTGATCACGGACACCTGCAAGCATGCCTGGCCTGCGGGGGTGGGGGTGGGGCACCGGGACTCTCCCCAGGTGGGTGGGGTTGTGGAGGGCTGCACCACCACCTGGCCCATAACCGACTCACTCCTGAGAGCCAGGCTTAGGTCAGCCACCTGTGGACACCAGCGCCCCCAACTCAAGGTACACAAACATTTTGTTCCTCAGGTCTGCCTGTTTTTTCCACCCCAGGAAAGACTCTACCCTTATTAGAATCTCAGTGCTGGGGCCAGTAACTGGCATAGTAGTTAAGGAGCTGGATTCCCATATGGCTAACAGCAGTTCGAGACCCAGACCCAGTGGCTTGAAAATCATACTGGGCACATGTGCACACATGCCCAAAATCCCAGAAGGAAAACGGAAGAGAAGGGATTGTGATGTGGCATCCGCCCTGGGCGTGATTTCTCACATTCCCTCTCGCTGTCTCTCTGTGAGGGCATGTGCCCTATCTCAATGCCAGCTGTGCCTCTGGCCTCGCTCCCCAGTATCCAGTCGTACCTTCTCCTCCACCCCCTGCGTGCTCCAGGACCCCATCACTGTTCCAGACCACAGCAGTCCTGCCTGTCTCTCCAGGTGCTGCCTTACCACCCAACCCCAGTCCTGCCCCAGCCACAGGGAGATTTAGTTCTTTTTTTTTTTTTTTTTTTTAAGAATTTTAATTTAATTTAATTTATTCATTCATTTATTTTAATTTGACCAGAGAAAAGGCCACAAAGAGAGGGAAAGTGAGAAAGCAAGCCACCAGGTCTGGGGTTGGTCATGTGGGAGTGTCCAGCGCCTCAACCACCACACCACCTGCTGGTCCTGGGAGATTCAGCTCTAAGATGCAATCAATAAATGTCCATTTTCTGCTTCGAATGCTTGGAGAGCTTTCTGTGGCCTCAAACTAGCCAAGGCATATTCGCTGAACATTATCTGCGTTCTCATTTATTGCATTATTCTCATTTATTCACTGAGCATGACCTGCAGGCTCTATTATTGCCCCATTCTAGAGAGGAAAGGAGGCGTAGAAAGGTGAAGCGCTTTCTCCAAGGACCATAGCTGGTACTCAGCTGAGGCAGTGTTTGAACCCGGGCAGTCTGGCTCCCAAGGCGCACGGTCCTACCACATCCGTGTTTCCTGAAGTGAGGTATGTGTGTGTTGGGTGAGATCCCCCCTTCTTATTAATAGTTCAGGTGAACATTTTTTTTTTAATAGAAATATGTTTCTTTTTCATTTAAATTTTTAAAGCATTTTTGTCATAGGACTTGTGCACCCTCTGGAGAGAGACAGAGACAGAGGGAGAAGGAAAGTGAGGAATCACCCCTTCACAGGGAATAACCATGCCACAGTCCCTTCTCCGTTCTTTTCTAGAGATTTTGGGCATGCATGCACAACCAGTATCTTTTTTTTGTTTTTGGAGAGGTTTTCGCTATAGGGCACATGTGCTTGCCAGCCAGACAGAGAGAGACAGAGAGACAGAAAGCGAGAAATCACCCCCCAGGGGGAATGGCCACGCCGCAGTCCCTTCTCCTCCACTCTCCTCTCGGGATCTTGGGCATGCATGCACAAGCACCTGGCGTGAGTTTTAAGCCACCGGGTCCAGGACGCAAACCACGGCCGCCTTCGTGGGAGTCCAGCGACATAGCCATTACGTTGACTGCTGGTCCCACAACCAGTATCTTTTTCTTTCTTTCTTTCTTCCTTCCTTTCTTTCTTTCTTTCTTTCTTTCTTTCTTTTTCTTTATCTTCCTTATTTTTTTTAATTCTTTTTTTGGAGAGGTTTTTGCTATAGGGCATGTGCACTCGCCAGCCAGAGAGACAGAGACAGAGAGACAGAAAGTGAGAAATCACCCCCTGGGGGGATGGCCACATCACAATCCCTTCTCCTCCACTCTCCCCTCAGAATCTTGGGCATGTATGCACATGCGCCCAGCGTGAGTTTAAGCCACTGGGTCCAGGACTCAAACCGTGGTTGACTACGTGGGAGTCAAGCAACATAGCCCTTATGCCAACTGCTGGTCCCCCTTATTTTTAAATTATTTATTTATTTGTTATTATTATTTATTATTAAATTTGACCAAAGAGACAGAGAGTGAGCAAGAGAAGGGGAAAGTGAGAAAGCAAGCCACTAGGTCCAAGACTCAAACCATGGTTGGCCATGTGGGAGTTCAATGCCCTTAACCACCACCCACCTGCTGGCCCACAACCAGTATATTTCACAAGCTGCTGGGTCCGGGATTGGAACTGCAGAGCTGGCCAGGTGGGATCCAGCACTGTAACCACCATGCCGCCTGCTGGCCCAGAAATATTTGTTTTGTTGTTGTTGTTTTTTGTTTTTAAAAAGGCTTTTCTTCTATTTTATTTATAGCAAGGGATGCTAATTTTCCATTTATGGGAACAGTACAAAATATCCTTACAGAAATACATTTATTTTAAGGTAAAAATAGTAGTTAATTGAAAGAGAAGTTGGGGACAGCAGATGGCATAGTGGTTACATTGCTGGACTCCCACATGGCTTTCCACAGTTCAAGTCCTGAACCAGTGGCTTAAAATCACACAAGCGTGGAGACCAGTAGTTAGCATAATGACTGTGTCACTGGACTCCCATGTAGCCGACCGCGGTTTGAGTCCTGGACCCAGTGACTTAAATTCAGGCCGGGCACATGTGCATGCGTGCTCAAGATCCTGAGAAATGGAGAAGGGATTGCGGCGTGGCCATTCTCCCTGGGGGATGATTTCTCGTTTTCTGTCTCTCTGTCTCTCTCTCTTTCTTCCCGGCGAGCACACACGCCCTATAGCAAAAACCTCTAAAAAATCACACAAGTGTGTGTGCATGCCCAAGATCTCAGAAAGAGAATGGAAAAGAGGGGGGTGATTTCTCACTTTCCCCCTCGCTGTCTCTGTCTCTGTCTCTCTGGCGAGTGCACGTGCCCTAAGGTAAAAACCTCTAGGAAAAAGAGAAAGAGAAGTATTGGGAAGGCTCCCCAGCCTAATAGTTAAGGAAGACAGATCCCACATGGCAGACCAAATCCTGGCCTGGTGGGTTGGGCAAAAGCATGCCAGGTATGTGAGTACGTGCCCCAAATTCCAACAGGACAGAGAAATGGGGTTGCGGTACGACTACGCCCCATTGCGACAGGGTGCTTTCCCTCCTCCTCTCTGTCTGTCTCTCTGGCAGGTGCATACACTCTGGCAATTTTTTAAAAAGGAAAATGAAGGAGAAATAGTACATATTACGAGTATGATGTGGGTATGGAAAAATGGACGTCGGCAGAGGCCTGGCCACAGACCGCTTCTCAGAAGAGAGTCCGAACTCTTTAGCGCGCTGTGAGCGCTCTGGCCCACCCACCTCACAGCGCGTGTTCGCTTTCTACCCTCCCTCCCTCTGCTGTGGCCTCTGAACCATTTGCAGCTCTACAAGCATATGGGCTTTCTGAGCCTTTGCACACCTGCTCCTGCACCCCGCTGCCTGGCAAACACCCACTCACCTCTGCAGGCTTAACCGAATGTGCACACTGCTTCCTCCTCGGAGCTTTTCTGAAATGGAATCCACACCCCTCCTTCGGTAGGCCCAGGATCACCTGTCCTCACAGCGTAGTGACCCTTTGTTCTCCTCCCTGCCAGACTGTGAACTCCTGACAGATAGGGACAGATTTCTCTGGTCTAGCACCCAGCAGCAGGGGAGCTCAGTAAATGAATTCTACAGGCTGCCAGATAGGAAAGGTTGATTCCAGATGGGGGTCTGGCGGCAGGCAGGTCCAGCCTTTAAGGAGAAGGCGACTGTGAACTTCTGAGCCGCTGATGGCATGGAGAGGCGGGGAGGATAGTCATCAGGGGGCTGGTCCAAGGGTCTCTATGGGAATCGAATATCTGTTAAAGGCGAAATACCCATTTAGGGGGAGAGTTCATTTGTTTAATCAATGCTGATGCCAATATTAGTGATGCATCTGGAAGAAAATGATGTCAAATCCACCCCCACCCCCACATACATACCCTGCAAAATAAATCCCAGATAGATAAAAGATATAAAGTTAAAAAAATAGTAAATTGGGGCTAGTAGATGTAATGGTTACGTCCCTGGACTCCCACGTAGTTAACCACTTTTCAAGTCCTGGACCTGGCGGCCTAAAACTCATACCAGGTGTGTGTGCGTGCGTGCCCAAGATTCCAAGAGAATGGAGGAGAAGGGATTGCGGCGTGGCCATCTCCCAGGGGGTGATTTCTCACTTTCCCTCTCATTGTCTCTGTCTCTCTGGTGAGGGCACATGCCCTAAGGCAAATACCTCTCAGAAAAAATAGAGAAGAAAGAAAAAAGTATTTCTACATGGCAGAAGGTTTGATAAACAATATTAAAAGGTCAACAATAGGGACCAGCAGGTGGCATGGTGGTTAAGGCACTGGACACTCCCACGTGGCCAATCCGGGTTCAAGTCCTGGACCTGGTGGCTTGCTTTCTCACTTTCTCACTCTCTCTCTCAGATCAAATTAAAATAAATGAATTAATAAATAAAATTAATAAATCATTCTTTTTAAAAAAAGTCAACAATAGACTGAAAAATACTTGAAACATGTATAAACACTAAAAGGGTTAACATTTAAAAAAAAAAGATTATTTTATTTAAATTTATTAATTTATTTAAATTTGACCAGAGATAGACTGAGAGAGAGAGGGGGAAAGTGAGAAAGAAAGCCTCCAGGTCTGGGACTCAAACCATGGTCTCCAGGATTCGAACCACGTTCGGCCGTGTGGGAGTCTAGCAGCCTTAACTACCATGCCACCTGCCAGCCTGAGGGGCTAGCATCCTTTCTATGACCCAAACAAAAAACTAAACCAAAAAGAAAAAGAAAAAAATCACTGGGGTGTATATAAACAGTTACAGAAGAACATCTACGTGAGAGAGATTTGGCCTCAGTAGACTCAGGGCAATACAGTTCAAAACAACAATGAGATGTGTGTGTGTGTGTGTGTGTGTGTGTGTGTGTGTGTTTGCTTTCTAGTTTGCTACAGGGTGCATGTGCTCCTGGAGAGAGAAGGAGAGGGAAAGTGAGAAATCATCCCCTGGGGACATGACCATGCCACAATCCCTTCTCCTCCATTCTCTCAGAATTTTGGCCACATAGACACACGCACCCTGCGTGAGTTTCAAGCTGCCAGGTCCAGGACTCGAACCACACAATCAGCCACGTGAGATCCAGTGCCTTAACCCCCATGCCACTTGCTGGCCCCGTGATATCCTTGTTAACCTTCGGATTAGAAAAATTAAAAGGGCTGCAGCAGCTGTGGGCACGTTCTGACCTGGAATTGCTGGAAGGAAAAAGGAAGGACCATGCCACGTGTGTCCTCCCAGCCCGTTTTGTTGAAAAATAAAGACTAGCTCCGTCCCCTATCTGTCACATCCTTTCTATGATATCTGTCTACGCCCCTCACACTCCTTTCATTCTCCAGCCAGTGGACACCAGAAGACTCCTCAGGCAACACACATCAGGTCAGGTCCCCTCATTGCCCTCAATGGCTTTCTGATGCCCTTGGAGCAATATTCAAAGGCCTTAGGGTGGCCTACAGCGCCCTCTAGCAGAGCTCCGTGTAGCTGTCCCTCCTGAGAGAGACCTTTCCCGGCAGTCCTGCAGGAATCCCCTGCCTAGGCCACATCACTCCCATCCCACTACCCCACTGCTCCACCCACCCCAGGAGAATTCTCACTATCTGAAAATCCCTCTCCTTCCCCTTTAGACTGGACAGGACAGTGGGCACATTGGCTGGTGGCCAGACTCAGCCCAGAGTCCCCATACCTAGTAGGCTTCAACACTTCCTACCAAGCGCCTCTGAGAACAGAAGGCAGATGACATGCCAGCAGCCACGGCCCAGGCAGGCCCTGACCTCACCACCGGTGTGGGGCTGAGGAGAGAGAGAGAGCAGAGTCTCAACTCTTTCTTTGGGTTCCTCTGGTTTCAGGTGTTACAAAGAACATGTAGTACTAAGGTTGGTAATTAAAAAGAAAATCCAATACAGTTAATAAAAAAAAATTAAAGTTTTCATTTCCTGGGGACAAAATGAGAACGAAGCAGACGGCTCGAGGTGGGAAATGGTTTGGTGCGGGGAGCACAGGCAGTCTCCCCGGGCGGAAGGACTGGAGTGAGCAGAGGACTGGGAGGCATAGAGGGAGAGGAGGGGCGGGTAGGGAGACGCAGTGCCCATGTGACATTATGGGTGGAAAGAGAGGGAGGTAAGGTGGGGCTGGAAGAACAGTCTAGAAGCTGTGTCTGTGTAGGTGGCTCGATGCGGGTTTATTTGAGGTGGTCGGTGGGGAGTATGGCTGGCGTGGGTGTTCAGGGAGTCACTGGCCGTCACCAGGACTTGGACAGCCCTATGGTGCATGGGCTCAGCTCTCTTCTAGGCCAGTCTCTTGCGGCTTCAGTTTTCCTAGCAATAAACTTGGGCGTTTCCAACATTCTCCCAACTCCGATGACCCTGCAGCAGTCACTGACTCCTGGGTCACTGACCCCTGAGATCAGGGGAAACTTGGCTTGGGCCAGAGTCCTGCAGACCACACTCAGTTCTCCCACTGAACCGGCAGCCTCTGCTTCTGGCCAACAGAGGGCGCTGTGGTGCCGCCACACTGAACTCAGTGCTTGCAGACTCAATCTCTGGGGCTAGAGTCCTGGGTGTGCCCCCAGGGCCACTGCCTCCCAGTACACAGGATCCTTCTCTGTATCGGCCTGAGTATATGTGCAATTCGGGTGTCCAGTTCTTTGGGCCTGGGCTGTAGAGGTCAGGCTGGACTGGAGCCTGCTCAGAAAGTCGTTCCTTCAATGCCCCTGTCCCTGAGCAGGGGAGGAGGCCTTCTGCCCCATGCTGTCTTTCTTCTGTGCCAGTTCTTGGTGTCCAGCCTGAATCTCTCTCACTGCACCTAAAAGCAATGTGGGCTGTTTCAGAGAGGAGGGGAGCTGTGCTGAAGAAGCCAGGAGAGCGGGCGTCAGTCTCTACTGACCCAAGGGGCCTAGTGGTTCCTCTTCCCAACCGAGGCTGGACGTCCCCCAACAACCCTCCCTCATGTAACTGCAGCCTGCAGCACAGGCTCCCGGGTCGTCCCTTCCCCAGGCCCTCACCCCACTTCCCACCTCCTCCCCATGTCCAGAGTTGGCTGGGCCCTGGTGGGAACCTCAGTGGGCAGGCTTAGCCCAGAGCTGCAGGCTCTTGCTTCATCCCGTCCTGAGGAAGTCCCTCCTTCCCGGTTTTATGCCCATTGGCTCTGCCATCCCAGCCTGGCAGGCTTTTGTGTGTGTGTTTTGTCCCAAGATCAGCAGGAACTTTGGCACCTCTCAGATACCTACTTTGTCCTTCCTGGGATGCTGGCCATTAGGGCTGCCCTCTCTGGAGCAGGCCAAGCACACAGGTGGGACCAGGCCGCCAGCAGAACATCGAGGAACTGTGGCCATCAAATGGTCTGGCCCCAGCAAGGCCAGGGGAAGGGAGTTCCCGCTGACTCCGGGGCCCAGGCAGGTCCAGGCTTGTGTGTGTTTTGGGGCAACAACTCTCTGGCCTACCTGTTACCCTGGAGCCGCAGGGGAAATGCATGTGCCCCTGCTCTGTGGCCTTCCTCAGCCACCAGCCCTCCCCAGCAGGACTGAGGATCCCTGTTAAGCTGTTGACCCAACGTCCGTCTGTAGTGGGCTGTGAGGAGAGTGAGGTCTGCCTGGCCAGCGTAGCTGCTGGAAACACATTCCAGGGCACGCCTCTCAGGAGGAGGAGGAGTGCCCTGCCCTCCCTGGGTGGCACGTGGAGTGGAAAGTAGCTCTCCAGCCAGGCGTCCTGCATTAGGGTGCTGAGTGAGCGCGTAGGGAGAGGCTGGACCACCAGCACCCTGGGTCCTCGCCCTGTCTCCACCCCGCCATGTGCACTCTGGTTCTATAGACCATGGGGATCAGGCCAATGGGCAGCTCCTGTGAGTGGCACTGTGACTCAGTGAGTGACACTGACATGTATGAATAGGCCGTAGCAGGAAGTCCTGGGCTGGACATTTGATTGGTTTGTCCTAGACTGTCCTATCTCGACCCATGTTAAAATGTATGGTGCCCAGCCCTTTCTCCTTCCCACCTCCCCAAATAAATATAAAATATAAGGAGCTGAAATGTTGGCCAGAGGTTAAGACTCTGCCAGAGCTAGGTTCAGATTGGGACTGACATGGGCTTACTGTGCCGTCTTTCCAAAAATTCCCCTATACTTTCTTTTCTTTTAAAATAATGATTTATTGGAACCAGCAGGTGGTATGGTGGTTAAGGCGCTGTGCACTCCCACATAGCTGACCATGGTTCAAGTCCTGGACTTGGTGGCTTGCTTTTTCACTCTCTCTCTCTGTGTCTCTCTCTGGTTAAATTAAAATAAATGAATGAATCAATCAATAAAATAAAATAATTTAAAAATTATTTTTTAAAATAATGATTTATTATTCTGATTATTATTATTTTTTTAATTTGCTATAGGGCATGCTTATGAGATGAGAGAGAGAGAAAGTGAGAAAGCAAGCCATCAGGTCCAGGACTTGAACCACAGTCAGCCATGTGGAAATCCAGCGCTTGAACCACCATGCCACCTGTTGGCACCTGTCTATTTTCTTTTTGTAAAAAAACTTTGTGATAGGGTGTGTGTGCTTGCCAGAGAGAGAAAAAAAGAGAGAGAGAGAGAAATCACCCCTTAAGGGGGATGGCCACACCACAATCCCTTCTCCTGCAGTCTCCTCTTGGGTTATTGTGCACACAAGCTCACATGCCTGGTGTATTTGTCAAGCCGCCAGGTCCTGGACTTGAACTGTGGAGTCAGCCATGTAGGATCCAGCCCCTTAACCACCGTGTTGCAGACTCGCCCAGCCTCTACACTTTTTGAGCCTCGCTCTCCCCACCTGTAAAGTGGGATAATTATATCTCCAACAACACAAGTCCTTGCAAGAATTAAAGGATGGAGTATATAATACTAATCGTAGCAGACGCTGAGATCATGCCAGGGAGCACGTTACATGAATTAACTCTGATCAGCATGAAGTCTGTCCTATTATTGAACCCATAAAAAGAGACATAGCTCTTGCCCTCAGTGAGGGTACAGAGAAGGTGGCGAAGATCCTTTGACCCGAATTAGTTTTTACTGTTCAGTGAAGTGAGAATCCAGGTTGCAGATGTTCAGCTCCAATGAGGTGCTCATAACCCCTCACAGTGGGCCCGTAGTACTGAGACGCTAGCCGGGACCCTGAGAGGCCGAGACACTAGCCCAAAGACACGGCAGGAGAGGGCAGCAGCTGCATCGTCTGGCTTTGGTGCCCAGCCCTTTCTCCTTCCCACCTCCCCAAATAAATATAAAATATAAGGAGCTGAAATGCTGGCCATGGAATTGCCATTTCCAGAAAAGTGCCCTGGCTTCTCTTTGCAAATGGAGGAGTGCAGCCCACTGGCGCCTGTGATGGTACTTGGGTCTAACCCTGTCTTTCCAGCATGCCATTCCACCCTGGATGCCCAGAGACAGGAACAGTTACTTCTGTTGAAGATAGAGAAGAGTTCATCCAGGAGGTGACATTTTCAGTAGGACTTGAAGGATGCATAAGAGTTCTCCAGGGGGCCAGCAGGTGGTAAGGTGGTTACGGTGCTGAATTCCCACATGACCGACTGCGGTTCAAGTCCTAATCCTGCGACTTGAAACTCACACCAGGCGCATGTGCATGCATGCCTAAAATCCAAGAGGAGAATGGAGAAGGGATTGCGTTGTGGCCATCCCGCCTGGGGGGGTTATCCCTCGCGTTCTGTTTTTCTATCTCTCTCTGTCTGCCCAGTGAGCACATGTACCCTATAGCAAAAATCTCTCCAAAACAACAACAAAAACCCACAAGAGTTCTCCAAGACAGGGAGGGAAGCCCATCCAGGAAAAGGAACGAACATGAGTAAAGGCAGAGAGGTGTGTGTATAGCGGAGGAAGGTGTTCATGGTAGAGACAGGGACGTGGGAGGCCGGCCCACCCATGGAGCAGTGTTTGGAGATTGATGAGGGGAGGAAACTTGAGAAGGTGCGAGGACAATGGTGATAAGAGAAGATGCAAGGCCCAGGAGTTGGTATGGTGGTTAAGGTGCTGACTCCCACGTGGCTGACTGTAGTTCAAGTCCCAGGCCTGGTGGTTTGCTTTCTCGCTTTCTCTCTCTCTCTCTGTTTCTCTCTGGTGAGCACAAGTGCTCTATAGCAAATTAAATAATAATAATGAATAAATGTTTTAAGAGAGAGAAGATGCAGATTGGAGCCATCTTTCTTTCTTTTTTCTTTCTTTCTTTCTTTCTTTCTTTCTTTCTTTCTTTCTTTCTTTCTTTCTTTCTTTTTTTTGGAGAGAGTTTGTTTGTTTCTTTTTTTTTTTTTTGCTATAGGGCGTGTGCGCTCGCCAGAAAGACAGACAGAGACAGAAAGCGAGAAATCACCCCCCAGGGGAGAGGGCCACGCCGCAATCCCTTCTCCTCCATTCTCCTCTCAGAATCTTGGGCACGCACGCACACGCACCCAGCATGAGTTTAAGCCACCAGGTCTGGGACTCAAACCGGAGTCTACTACACGGGAGTCCAGCGACGTAGCCATTATGCCATCTGCTGGTCCCAATTGGAGCCATATTTCAGTGGGGGCAGCATTCTGACTAGAGGACAGCCAGTCTGATGTGCACTTTTCAGGACCCTCTCGTGGCAAAGCCACTGAAATAGCCAGTTGAGCAGTTAGTTACACAGGACGGCTGCTGCCAGTCCTGCTCGGGTGGGATCTGCAAGATCCCCTCACTGACAGCCAGGCCCAGCTTGGGGACCACATGTTGACTCCAGCTCCTATGAGAAGCTGAGCTGTGTGCGTTGTGCGTTAATCACGTGTGTAGAATGCACTGGAGGCTATGGGGGTGTGCGTATAATGGAGTGTAGACAAGTGCTGGTGAATTTCCAGTGTGTGTGTAGACACATCCCCAGGGGTGTCTATGCAGCTGCATATGTGTGTGTGTACATGTGCGCATTGATGTATAGCCCCATGGGGCATGGGTGGGTGTGTACAGAGGCAAGTTTCCAGGGCTGCTTTTGCATCTGCATGGAGCAGGGTGTGCTCTTATGCATGTACACAAGTGCAGGTCTGTAAATGTAGGTATATATAGGGATGGGGCTATGTGTGTGTGTGTGCGCGTGCGTGTGTGTTCCCTAGGAGACTTCTGGGTCAAAGGAGGATGGAGAGAAGCAAGACCCTGAAAAAAGTTAAAAAAAAAAAAAAAAAAAAAAAAGCTCAGCATCCTGTGAAATTGGAATTCCAACGTTGCTTAGAAATGGCCAACCAGAAGGCACATGCAAACCAGATGTAAATGAGATGCAAATTAGAAGGCTTCTCTCCCCTGGCCTGAGCTGAGGCCCCAGGAGTCTCTGGGGTGGAAAGTGGGGATCTGGCAGAGCTCCCAGTTGCCTTGGTCCCTGCTGCCTCATGGGCTAAGGCTCAAAACCCCACAAGAGCCTATGGCTTCCACGAGGCCCCACTGGAGGCTTCCAGCTGCCAGGGGCCTGGTTCCCAGCTGTGGGGCAGGGATGGAGAGGAAGGCAGGAGCTGGGGGTGCTAGGTGAGAACTCTCTTACCCCACCGCGGAGAATGGATGTCACAGCGACAGCTGGCAGGGCCTACATTTGCTGGTCAGGCCCAGTTGTTGGGGCACCAAGGCAAGGGATCAAGGGGAGACAGAAGACCTGGAGATGGGTGTGTGGGACCCCTGGGGCTTTCCCTGCTGCTCAGAGCACAGCCCCATGGAGCTGGAAAAGCCCCACACAGCCCTCTGACCCCCTTCCTATATGCGGAGGACCCAAGGTACCCAGTATGACGTCGCTGGGTGAGACGGCTCCCAGGCACCCCACTCGAAGCTCATCCCTCTGGCCTGACTCGTGTACATATGCACGTGCAGCGCACACGCCTACATGTCATGCCCTGGCAGACCCTCTGTACAGTGTCTACACGGAGCCTGTCCCAAGCGTGGAGGACCGTGTACCCAGGCGTGCTCAACCTCCAGGCCTGAGCACGGTGTGCTTGCAGCTGGGGTCAGACTTCTTCCCCCAGCCTCTTCTGTTTTCATGTACGTGTCTCCGGCAGGCCCTGAGCGGGGGTACGTGGTTTCCTTGCCCCACGAGCTTCCCCATGCACTGCGTTCCCAGCTGGGCACGCTTCGATCTTCTCCTCATAGCTGCTCGTCTAGTTTCAGAGCTGGGGTGCTGGTGTTTACCTGGCTCTGGGCCGTTTCTTCAAGTAGCAGGTCTCTTTTCTAAGCAAGAAGCTGTGACTCCTCCCCTGCACTGGGGCCCCTGGAGGCAGGAGCTGTGTACCCACTAGGCTAGAGCTCCCCGAGGGGGTGACTGTCCCCACTGTCAGACAGCAGCCTCCTGAAGGCAAGGGTGTCTGCCTCTGCCCCATCAGACAGGATGCCAGCCCTCTTGCAGGCCAGCACTGGCTCGGCACATGCCTAGCACTCAGAAGAATGGAGAGACAGCCTAACCAGAGGCCAAAGGTCAAACCCCATGTGTGGCAGGGAGGGAAAGCAGCCTGAGCCTCTGCAGCCTGGCTGGACGGCCAGAGAAGCTCAGGACAAAGTCCTGCCCGTTGCTCCAAAGGGCAGAAGGTACCCCCTTAGGGTGCTGTGGCCCAGGTGCCTCCTGCAGTCCTGATGGACGGAGCCCTGGGAAGCAACACGGCTGGTCCGGGGGCCCGTGCCCTTCCTTCCAGGACGCCCTTCTGAGTGTCAGCCTCAGCTCTCTCATGCTGTGGCAGTCCCTTATACTTGACTTCCCCGGACTTCCGACTTCTCCGTTTTCCAAGATGCATTGTCCTGCTGGAATGTTAAAAATGGGAGGAGGGAACTGCAGTGACCTTCCCGGGCCCCATTGCCTCCTGGGTAAACAGGTCGGCTGATTGAAAGGGGCTTGCCAATAGCCCACGGACATGGAGGACAGGGCTGGGGCCTGTCTCCTAGCCCTTGCTTGTTTCTTTTTTTTTTTTTTTTTCCTTTCTTTTTTTGGAGAGGTTTTTGCTACAAGGCGCGTGCGCTCGCCAGACAGACAGAGAGAGACAGAGAGACAGAAAGCGAGAAATCACCCCCCGGGGGCATGGCCACGCCGCAATCCCTTCTCCTCCATTCTCCTCTCGGGATCTTGGGCACGCATGCACACGCGCCCGGCATGAGTTTTAAGCCACCAGGTCCGGGACGCGAACCGTGGTCGACTACATGGGAGTCCAGCGACATAGCCATTACGCTAACTGCTGGTTCCCCTCCCTTGCTTGTTTCTAGACACTTCCTGCTGCAACCCTTCCTGTTCTGCTTCAGGCCTCTCCTGAGGGTGAGGGCAAGCCTCTGGCCTCTGCCCAGTGCCCCCTCCAGCCCCACTCAGCGCCCCCCTCCACACACACCAGCAGCTGAGTCGGCTTAAGGCCGGAGACAGCGTAGGCAGTTACAGCTGAGGCTGAGCCCTGGGGGCACCTCCGGGGGGGGGGGGGGGGTTGGGAGGCACCCTGCTCTGGGCTGGCCACACCCCTGAGAGGTGCTTCTGAGATAAAGCGGTGCCACTGGGAGCAGGGGGCTCTGTTCAGGAAACAGCCAGCGGCTGCTGAGTGTCTCAGGATGACACGACCCGCTCCCCTCTGCTCGGGCCAGTGCAATGGGGTGGAGACTGGGCAGGCGCCTGGCAGATAGACCAGAGCCCCAGCACTGGCAGGAAACAGACCCCCGCTCCGGGAGCCTCCAGCCTCCTGGAGGACACATGGCTGGCCTCGGGCCTCTTCAGTGCGAAGGGGGGACAGGCCCTGCCCTCAGGGAGCTCGGGGTGCACATAGACTGCTCCCTCCCACTGCCCTTTAGCAACCCACAAGCCAGCACTCCCACTGCGGTCTGTTCAGTGTGTGCCTTCACTGGGGCTGGGAGTGCCAGAATCCTCACCTGCCCGTCCGCTGCTCTGCTGGCCCATCACAGAACCTGGTCCTCCCAGACGCTCCCTGAAACGTGTGGAATTGAACAGTGGGACGAGTCATGGCCAGCTCCCCAGGCGAATCCAGGTCTGCTTCCTTCCCCCGGGCCAGGCCCAGGAGCTGTTGATCTCCCTCCTAAACCCAGACTTGGCTCCTACCTGGGCTCCCCGCAGCCACAGCCGTGGTTCAGTCCCTTCTCCTCACAGCAGCCACAGTGGCCCTTCCAAAACCTACATCTCAACAGTCACTTCTGGGCCTCACACCTTCCATGGCTCCCTACTGCCCCTGGAGGAGGTCCCGGCTCCTAGCCCGGTAACCAGAGACAGGTCTTACAGGGCTGCCCTACCTCGCCCAGCCCTCCCTCTCCAGTGCCTGAGCTCCACTCTCCCTCTGCCTGCCCCAGGGACACCCTCCTCTGTGTCTCAGCATTTGTCAGGGTTGCAATGTTTTTTTTTTTTTTGTTTTTTGTTTTTTAAAGAATTATTTAACTTTATTTATTTATTTTAATTTGACCACAGAAAGACAGAGTGTGTGTATGAGAGAGAGAGAGAAAGCTGCCAGGTCCGGGACTCGAACTGTGGTTGGCCACGTGGGATTCCAGCACCCCAAACCACCACACCACCTGCTGGTCCCGAGGACTGCAAGGTCTTGGGGCAGGCACCAGCACCTACTCATGTTTGAGTCTCCCAACACACATCAGGACACAGACCAAGACATGTGGGCAAACACGGCTCTCTAAGCTCCCAGCCCTCCCCACGGCTGCCTCCTTCTCTGCCCAGGACAGAGACTTCCTGCCTGTCACTTGTCACATCTGAAGGGACCTTACTGATGGGCTATGTATTCAGTGCCTGCCCTGCCCACTGGGGTGTGAGTGCAGGATGGCAGGGATTCTGTCACTACCTGGTGCGTGTGTGACACATGTACTGTCTTAATCACCGCTGGTGGCACTCACTCGGCAGTTGCCGTGGGCTGGCACGGAGGCCCTGCACATCCTCTGAGCCACCCGTGCAGGCTGCACCTATGCTCACGGTCACTTACAGTCGGAGAAGCAGGGCCCCAGGAACTTGTCCAGGGACACATGTGGTCAGTGGGCTGGGAGCCTGACAGGAGCCTGGGCTTCGTGCGCTGCTCGGCGCTGCCTCTGGAGCAGAGCAGGACTCTTGGGATGCGAAGGAGCTGGCACTCTCTCAAGACCCTGGCATGCCCACGTCTACTGCTCCTACTATTTATTAGACTCATTTCCTGCTTCTCTGCCCGGAGGCTGAAGGGAGCTGGAGACCAGAGGGGAGGAGCCGCTGGCCCGAAGGGGGCAGTCGGTAGCTGCCGCAGTGCACAATAGCAGCGGTGACCGTGTCAGAAAGTGGGACAAGGGTCAGACAAGAGAAAGAACTTCCAGACCCTGGAGCTTTGGGGGCAAAGTCTGTGTCTCCCTTGTTTTTGTCCAAAGGAATGAATGAATGACCTTTTCCTCAGGAGGAAAGGCAGAGGGAGCCGTGGCTGGAGGCAGGGGAGAGGCAGCGGTGGGCTCCCAGGAGCCTCCTTGGAGCTGTGCTTGGAGAGAAGGAGTTAAGCCCGCCGCCTGGCCAGCCTGCGAGTCCAGGCCTCTGCGTGTGTCTGCTTTGGCTCAGGGACGCGGCTCTGCTGTCTGAGGTGTCCCCTCTTTGCCCTCTTCCCCAGGGTTATTGGCAGGCCCCCCCATCCCACAGGCCAGCAGGCAGCTGCGCGGCTGTCTGGGACAGCGTCTGGGGTGATGGGGCGTGAGAACATCTGGGGCTGAGCCTCCAGAACAGCGAGGCAATGGCGGGATCCCTGCAAACCACCAGGGAGGTCCCGCAGCCTGGGGACACGCAAGTGTGCCCTCGGCCTGGCCTGCAGAGTCTCTGTGTAAGGAGGGGACTCGCAGGGGCTTTTCACTCAGTTTGTGACATCGGAGGAGGGCGCTGGCTCGGAGCTGGGCACGCAGGCATGTGTGTTGTTGGTGGCCCTTGTTGGAGAGAGAGGGATTAGGGACAAAGAGACCACTTGTAGCCTGGGGTGCATGTGGGAGAGCTGGCAACGCATTCTTCTGTTTTTTTTTTTTTTGTTGTTTGTTTGTTTTTAATATACTTTCAGTTTATTTATTTATTTCTTCCATGAGCCTCAGAGAGAAAGAGAGAGGGCGCAGCCCCAGCAGGGTGTCCGTGCTGAGATCCACTCCCAGCCCCAGCCAGCCCTGATCATGGGTGTGGGTGCCCATGATCATGGCGTACTTGGGAGGTCTGTGCATTGAACTCGGAACCTTCCCGTGAGGGTCAGCCCTGCAGAGCCTTGAGTGTTAGCGCTGTGCCTCTGTCGGCCGCTTCCCGTCCATTCCGCTTTCATCGCCGGATGTGCTAGGCTGGGCACCACCTTGGCCGGCTTACTCTGCTGGTACCCCTCCCACCCGGCCCAGACTCCACGGACGTGCCAGACTAGGTCAGCTCCCAGCTCGTGGCTCTACAATACCCTCTTCTTTCCTTCCAGTTCATATTCCAGACGTACCTGATGATTCGGTTAATGTCTGTGTCCCCAACTCATCTCTAAGATCCCTGAGGTCCCCTCTGCTGATTCAAAATTGCATTCCCAGCAAGGAGTAGCATCTAGCTCGTAATAGGAGCTCCTATAGCGAAGGGGACGGGGTTCTCAGGAGGTGTCCCTGACAAGATATCATCGTGTTTGTCCCCCTCGCCCAGCTCACAGACGGTTCGCAGCTGCCCATCACCCCCTCAGGCCGCCGTTCTCGGCCCTCCCCCAGCTGCTTCCTAGTCTGATCTCTCATCTAAAGCCCTGCAATCAACAGCCACATTGTTCCCCAAATCCACTTTGCTCAAGCCGTCTCTCAGCCGGAACTGCCCTGTCCCATCCCCACCCCCTCCCCTGGACGCCTTCAAAACCTCTCCAGGCCCAGTTTAAAGCCCCCTTCCTCTTAGAGGCTTTCCTGGACTCCTCTAGGGATCTGAAGTGACTGCTTTAGATGGGGGCCTCCCCCAAGGATGGGCCCAGGGCCCAGAGCCCAGGCCAAGGCCTCACCAGCCTGCACGCCCCCAGCATGCGCGTTCAAGGCCGTTGGCTGAGTCAAAGTTGCCGGGCCTCTCCACAGCTCCCGGCCTCACTGAGATGGTGGAGTCTTGGGAGATGCAGTGACCTGACAAAGACCCTCAGCGCGGTGGTGTGTCAGAGGTGCCCTGGGGTGATACTTCCTCTTACGATCCTCTCCCCCTGGAGGCAAGCTGACCCTGTGACTTGCTTCCGGACAGCAGAATGTGTCAGAGGCTAAGGGTTTTACAGAGGTGATTAAGGTCTCAAATCTGCTGATTTTGAATTATCGAGAGAGTATTCTTGGTGGGCCTGGCTTAACCAGGTGAAAGCTCTTAGAAGCTGGACTGAGGCCCTCCCTGAGGTCAGAGATTCTCTTGCTGGCCTCGAAGGAGTAACTTGCCCTCTAGTGAGAGGGGTGGGGCAAGGACCACACGGCAAGGGACTGTGGGTGCCCTCTAGGAGCTGGGAGCAGCCATGCTGGAAGCCACCAAAAATCTAGAACCTCAGTTCTGTTGCTGCTGGAACTGAATTCTACCAACACCCGTGTGACCTGGGAAGAGGGTCCTAAACTCCAGAAAGGACCACCCAGTCTCGCAAGACTGCGGCCTTGTAAGACCCTGACCTGGTTAAGCTGTGCCTGATCCTTGACCCTCGGCAACAGCGAGACAACAGCCATGTGTTGTTTTAAGCTGTTCAGTGCGTGGCTGTTTGTCAGGGAGGGATATCGGTGGTGGGCTTGAGGACAGCCGGCCTCAGAGAGGAGGGCGTGGAGTGTGAGAGAGTCCCTGGAGACGAGGAGGCTGCATTCGGATCTTCTCTCACCCACCTGCCCTGGGTGACCCCGCTCATCACTGCCAGGGTGCTGGGCTCAGTGCACTTCATGGGAACCCACGTGGTCTCAGTGACTGACTTGGGAAGAAGGTTCAAGGTTTGAGAGGGGGATCCAGTCTCTGAACATCCTCTAATTCAGACCAAAGCTGGAATAACACTAACCCTATTGCAAACATGCCCCCAACCCCAACAGCAACTGTAAGGCCCTAAATTACCATAGAGGCAGATGAACACGGCTCCCTCACCCTCGCCACCACCCTCCAGGCCCCGGCGCCCGCCCAGGCCCAGACAGCCCCTTGCAGACAGCTGCTGCTCCCGGCTCCTCTCCTGTGGTTTTGACCAGGCAGGCTTGGGGGGAAGAGTTCACAGCCTCGCGGAGGGCCGGCAGCTGGGGCTCCAGATGTGGGGGCGCCCAGAGCCACGGGATCGTGTTACACCCAAGTGGCTGCTCTGCTTTCCCAGGAGGGGTGAGGACTTCAGAGGTGTCTGGGAATGGGGACACTAGGGGTGGGCTCTCTCCAACTCCACTCTCTCCCCCAACTCTGCTCCCAAGCCCCCTCCAGGGTGTGGGTAACTTGAAATCAGCTAAAGTGGCGGGGAGAGCCTGGGTGTAAACCGCCTCTCCCTTTGGGTCTTTCCTGTCCCCAAAGAGAACCTGTCCCAGATGTCCTAAAGCCTTGCCGGAAGACTCCAGCCGGAGCAGCTGGTGAGAGGCGCTTGACCCCTCTCCAGCCCTTCCTTTTGTCCGCAGTGAATACACCAGCGTTTGGTTTCTCCAGGACTCCCCCCACCCCGCAGCCCCAGGCCCGGGCTCCCAGCCATCCTGTCTCAGTCAGGGCCTCTCCAGGGTGCAGACAAAGAAGGCAGCTCAGGTTCCCCTGTCCGGGAGCCTGCCCTTTGATCTGCCCCTTCCTCCTGCCCCCAGGGTTCCGGGGTGTCCTAAGGGAAGCTCCATCCAGGGACAGGCACCGAGATAAGATCTGGGATGGGAAGAAGCCAGGGCACGGGGGACTTTAAAGAGGTGCCGACAGGTCTCCCTGAGGCTCACCTCTGACTGCCTACCTGGGCTCCTCCCCTCCGCCATCTGTCCCGTTGTTCTCTCCCCAGGCACTGGGCTCCTATGGAGACCCAGCTGGGAGATTCTCAGAGACTGGACCTTCCAACAGCTCTTTGGGAAAGAGATCCAGGGCATGGAGTTGTGACTCCCAGCATAGAACCCCAGGCTACCTGCAGGGTGGAGTCACCACCCATTCCCATGGAATCCACATTGCCAGGAGGGGCCTGGGCATTGGCATGTTCAGAAGTGGCCAGGTTGAGCTAGCTCCATGGTGTGGTAGTTAAGGTGGCTGGATCCCACATAGTCGACTGTGTGGTTCAAGTCCCAGACCTGGTAGCTTGAGAAACATGCCGGATGCATGGGCGTGTGTGTCCAAAATCCCGAAAGGAGGAAGAAATGGAGCAGTGTGATCATCCCTCACGAGAGAGTGTTCTCTCCTCTCCCTTTCTCTCTTTCTGTTTGTTAGCACACATGCCCTCTAGCAAAAATTTAAACAGGGGTTGCCAAGTTGACCTAGAGCCCACACCTCCCAACATCTTCAGGGACACAACAATGTCACCCCTAAAGACCTACTTGCATGTTTCTCAAGTCGCTGGGCCAGGATTTGCATGGTAGTCAGCCATGTGGATCTGACTCCCTTAACCACTGTGACAAGGCAAGTCCACCCAAATTCTTCTTTTCTTTTCTTTTCTTTTCTTTTTTTTTTTTTTTAGAGATTTTTGCTATAGGGCGCATGCACTCGCCAGACAGAGAGAGAGAGACAGAGAGACAGAAAGTGAGAAATCACCCCCCAGGGGGGATGGCCACGCCGCAATCCTTTCTCCTCCATTCTCCTCTTGGGATCTTGGGCACGCACGCACACGCGCCAGGCGTGAGTTTTAAGTCCAGGACACGAACCACAGTCGACTACGTGGGAGTCCAGTAACATAGCCATTGAGCTAACTGCTGGTGCCAACCAAAATTCTTCTTTTCAAAAGATACTTAACAGAGCCAGCAGGTGACATAGTGGAGAAGGTGCTGGACTTCCATGAGGCCAACTGTGGTTCAAGTTTCAGACTTGGCAGCTTGAAACACACCAGGTGTGTGTGCATGTATGCCCAAAATCCGAAGAGGAGAATGAAGGAGAAGGGATTGTGGCATGGCCATCCACCCTAGGGGTGAATTCTCACTTTTTCTCTCTCTGTCTCTCTGGCAAGTGCATGCACCCTATAGCAAAACAAACAAACAAACAAACAAACAAAAACAAACAAACAAACAAAAACAAACAAACAAAACAAAGAACAACAACAAAAAAAACTCTAAAAGAAAAAAAAGACACCTAAGTAAATGGAAAGACAGGGACAGTGAGTGGTATGGTGGATCTGACAGGGCTTACTCTGCTGTTTGAGTCCTGGGTTCAGTGGCTTGAAAACCATGCTGGGTGCTTGTGTGTGCTTGTGTCCCCAAAATCCCAAAAGAAGAATGGAAGAGAAGGGACTGCGGCATGGCCATCCCCTCAGAGAGTGATTTCTTACTACCACTCCCCACCCTGTCTCTAGTCTCTGTCTCTTTCCGGCAAGCACTTGTGCCCTATGGCAAAAAGAAAAAGAAAAAAAGAAAGAAAGAAAGAAAGAAAGAAAGAAAGAAAGAAAGAAAGAAAGAAAGAAAGAAAGAAAGAAAGAGGGAGAGAGAGAAGAAAGAGAAGAAAGAGAAGAAAGAGAAGAAAGAGAAGAAAGAAAGAAAGAAAGAAAGAAAGAAAAGAAAGAAAGGAGAAAGAAAAAGGAAAAGCCCCAGACTGAGGAAAAATATTTGTAAAACACATTTCTGAAAATGGACTCGTATCCAAAATCCACAACGAACTCTTGAAACTCACAATAAGAAAACAAACAAATTAAAAAATGGACAAAAGATTTAAACTTCCCCAAAGAAAATACACTGGTGACAAATAAACATACGAAAGGATGTTCAACATCACATATCATCAGGGAACTGCAAACTAAATAAACAATGAGCTGCCGCTACATCTCTGCCAGAATGGCAACTTTTCCTCGGCTGACAGTATCAGATGGTGGTTAAGGGCAGCGAGCAACAGGAACTCTCACTCGTTGCTCGTGGGAGTGCAGAATGGTATGGCCGCTTTGGAAGACAGTTCAGAAGTTTCATGCAAATCTAAATATACGATCCAGCAATCACACTCCTAAGTATTTACTCAATTGATCTGAAAACTTACGTCCACACAAACACTGGCACACAAAAGTTTTTAGCAGCTTTATTTATACAATAATTGCCCCAGACTGGAAGCAACCATGATGTTTCAGTAGGTGAATGGATAAACATACATCCACCCAGTGAAATTTAATTAAATAGTAAAAGAAAAGATATAGATGAATTTTATTTTTATTTTTTTTAAAGAATTGTTTTATTTCATTTTATTTAGTTAGTTTTTAAAATTTTGACCAAAGCGAGAGACAGAGAGAGAAAGTGAGAAAGTAAGCTGCCAGGTCCAGGACTCAAACTGTGGTCGGCTATGTGGGAGTCCAGTAACCACCACACCACCTGCCAGCCTCTAGATGAATTTTAAGTGCATATTTCTAAGAGGAAAAAGTAAGTCTGAAAAGGCTACATAGTGGTTCCAACTATATGATTCTGTCTTTTGTATTTTTAATTTGCCAGAGGGTATATGTGGTCACCAGAAAGACAGAGAAAGAGAGAGAGAGAGAGAGACATAGAGAGAGGGAGAGGAAGAAAGCTGTTCCTAATGGGGTGTGGTCACGCCACATTCCTTTCTCCTCCATCATCTTTATCCTTTCGAGATTTTGGGCACACACACACACACACACACACACACACACACATGTGTCCGGTGTGTTTCTTCAGTCACTGTGGCTGGGATTTGAACCTTGCAGTCAGTCATGTGGGATGTGGCTTTTCTAACCACTAGACCATGGGGCCAGTCTGCACTTAAATGGTTCTCTACAAGGTAAAACTGTGGTGATGGTAAAACATTTCAGTGATTAAAAGGAGTATGGAGTGAGAGGGAGGAAGGGTTGAACAGGTGAGGCCCAGGGGATATGTTTTGGGATAGTGAAACTATTTTGTGTATTTTGCTCTATATTTTTTCTATATTTTGCTTTATAGCAAAAACCTCTCCAAAAAAAAAAAAAAAAAAAAGAAAAAAAAGAATTATTTATTGGACTGGCAGGTGGCATGGTGGTTAAGGGTTCTGGACTCCCACATGGCTGACCAGGGGTTTGAGTCCTGGACCTGGTGGCTTGCTTTCTCACTTTCCCTCTTTTTCTCTTGTTCTGTACCTCTCTTTTCAAATTTAAATAAATAAATAAATAAATAAAGTTAAAATAATTCTTAAAAATTATTTAATTTTATTTATCCTTGTCATTATTTTTAAAGAACTATTTTATTTAGCTTTATTTATTTATTTATTGGAGAGGTTTTTGCTATAGGGCGCGTGCGCTCACCAGACAGACAGAGAGACACAGAGAGACAGAAAGCGAGAAATCACCCCCCAGGGAGATGACCACGCCGCAATCCCTTCTCCTCCATTCTCCTCTCAGGATCTTGGGCACGCACGCATACGCGCCCAGCATGAGTTTAAGCCACCCGGTCCGAGACTCGAACCGCTGTCAACTACATGGGAGTCCAGCGACATAGCCATTTTGGTAACTGCTGGTCCCAGTAATTCTTTTTTAAAAAGCAAAGAACTTTACAGCACAAAGAGTATATAATAATATATGCAAATTTAATTTAGATCATTTAGAAAGCTGGGAGATCTTAGGAAAGAATGTAGAACGTGACAATATGCTCAATTTATCAAAATGCATGAAACCACCTCATTAAAAGGGATGGAAGGCGGGACCAGCAGTTAGCGTAATGGCTATGTTGTTGGACTTACACGTAGTCGACCGCGGTTCGAGTCCCGGACCCGGCGGCTTAAACTCACGCCGGGCGCGTGTGCGTGCGTGCCCAAGATCCCGAGAGGAGAATGGAGGAGAAGGGATTGCAGCGTGGCCATCCCCCCTGGGGGGTGATTTCCTGCTTTCTATCTCTCTGTCTCTCTCTGTCTGTCTGGCAAGCGCACGCGCCCTATAGCAAAAACCTCTCCAAAAAAAAGAAAAAAAAAAAAAAAAAGAAAAGGGATGGAAGGCCAGCCCTATAGCCTAGTGGTTAACGGTGCCAGATCCCATATGATTGACTGAGGTTTAAATCCCGGCCCCAGCACTTTGAAAACTAAACTCTGTGTGTGTGTGTGTGTGTGTGTGTGTGAGTGTGTGTGTGTGCGCACGTGCGTGCACGCGTGTGTGCGTGTGCATGCATGCTCAAAATCCCTACAGGATGGACATATGGAGGAGGAAGGGTTGGTGTGACCACGCTCCACCAGGGAGTGCTCACTCCTTCTCTCTCTCTCTTTCTTTCTCTCTCTGGCAAGCACATGTGCCCTCTGGCAATTAAAACAAAACAACCAGAAAAAAAGTGGGGGAGGAGTCGAGGGAAAAAAATGCTGCTCTTTGGAAAGTAACTTTGGAAATCAATAGTGTCTGGAAGACTAAAGTCAAAAGAAATTAGACACAAGCACTGTTCATAAATTGTTTCCTACAGGAGTACCGGTTAATAATTTTTGTTTTTCTCTTTCAGATTTTTTGCCACAGAGCATGTGCACTCACTGGAAAGAGAGAAAGAGAGAGAGAGGGAAAGTGAGAAATCCCCTCCCAGGGGTGATGGCCTCGCTGCAATTCCTTCTCTTTCATTCTCCTCTTGGGATTTTGGGCACACATGCACACGTGCCGGGCATGTTTTTCAGGCTGGTTAAGGCACTAGACTTCTACATGGCTAACTGCAGTTCGAGTCCACACATGGCAGCTTGCGTTCTCACTTTCTCTTTCTCTCTCTCTCTCTGGCGAATGCAAATGCCCTATAGAAAATTTTTAAAAATAATAAACATGATTAAATAGGGGCCAGCAGGTGGTGTGGTGGTTAAGGTGCAGGGCGACTCTTACATGGCTGGCTGTGGTTGGAGTCCTGGACCTAACAGTGGCTTTATCACTTTCCTTTTATCTCTCTTTCTCTGAGGTGTTAAACTATTTGAGCCTAAAACAGCTGCTGGACTCCCACACTTTGATTCCGATGGATAAGTCAAAATCGTACATGTTAGGCAGTTTTTCCTGAGCTGGTTGCTAGGTTACAGCCAATCACAGCAGCTAGGCTTCAGTCAATCACAGGCATCCACCTTTTAAGTCAGGTTAATGCAGACAAACGCCAGAATGAAACAATGATTTCTCTGCCTCACTGCCTCACTTACGTTTTTTGTGCACTTTTCTGTTCCACCACTTAAATGCCGAGCTGACCACGAGGTGGGCTGGAGTTGTCTGGAAGTCCAGGGACAACCGCCCATTTTAAGTTGTGTTAAGATTTGCTCTATTGGGACTAGCAGTTAGCGTAATGGCTATGTCGCTGGACTCCCATGTAGTTGACAGCGGTTCACGTCCAGGACCCGGTGGCTTAAAACTCACGTCGGGCGCATGTGCGTGCATGCCCGAGATCTCGAGAGGAGAATGGAGGAGAAGGGATTGCAGCGTGGCCATCCCCCCTGGGGGGTGATTTCTCACTCTGTTTCTCTGTTTCTCTCTGTCTGTCTGGCGAGCGCATGCGCTCTGTAGCAAAAACCTCTCCAAAAAAAAAAAAAAAAAATTTGCTCTATTAAAACTCTACTCTATTAAATTAGCTAGTTTATTTTTCTTTTAACACTGGTCAAATTAAAAATAATAATAAATGAATTTAAATAAATCAATAATTCTTCAAAAATATAAAAAGCCAATTCTTTAAAAAAATCAAAAAGAGAGACGTCTGATCCTACATGGTGACCGCAGTACAAATCTCCACCCGGCTTGGTCTGAAACAGCCTGTGTCCCCATGATCTGATGGGCTGGCGGACTGGAGGGAGGA
Source organism: Tupaia tana (assembly GCA_026018925.1). NCBI lineage: Eukaryota > Metazoa > Chordata > Mammalia > Scandentia > Tupaiidae > Tupaia > Tupaia tana. The sequence goes on from JAKSZU010000011.1 coordinate 42,964,074, forward strand.
AATCGCACTGCGGCCAGACCCTGTGGAGGGCTCTCCCCCTCACTCTCACATGCATGTACATACTCTATCATAAATAAATAAAAATAAATAATCATATTGGATTATAACCCAAGGTTTCAAATGAATATCCATGAGTCTGTTTGATATAAATACATTATTGGATGAATAAATAAATGAGACAAATCTCACGTGCAAACGTATTTCGAATCATTTATGAAGTTACTCCATTCCTGAGATGGGCTGTAACTTGCACTTGTACTCTGTAATGGGGTTCCTTCTGGAGACTGCACTATGCCAGGGTGGGGAGCAGTGCTTTGCAGTGGAAACACCTGACAGACACCTCCACCGGGCGGCCAGTGTTAACATCCACAACCAAAAATCCTGTTACTAGGATATACTGCGATAAGAAAAACCTCTCCAAAAAAAAAAAAAAAAAAAAAAGTAAGTCCATAACCCCAAAGTAGTCATGAGGAAAACATCGGCTACTCAGAAACAGTGGAGGGGTATATTATGAAATACTCGATCAATTTCCCTTGAAATTTTTCAGATCATTAAAAACAAGAAGTCTGAGAAATGTGACAGGTGAAAAGAGCCTAAGGAAACATGACTACTGAATGTGGCTCCCCGGGTAGAATGGAAAAGAACATTAGTCCCAACTAAGGAAACTCGAACAAGTATAGACTACAGTTAATACTGATGTCTCCATACTGATTTGTGAATTGGAAAACATGCACCATCTTGGTTTTTTTTTTTTTTTTATCTTGTTTTTTTTAAAAAAGAATTATTTTGGGAGCAGCAGGTGGCATGGTGGTTAAGGCACTGGACACTCCCACATGGCTGACTATGGTTTATGTCCTGGACCTGGCGACTTGCTTTCTCACTTTCCCTCTTTCTCTGTGTGTGTGTGGGCGTGTGTCTCTCTCTGGTCAAATTAAAATAAATGAATGAATAAATAAAATTAAATTTAAAAAATAATTATTTTATTTAACTTTATTTATTTTAATTTGACCAGAAAGGGACGACAGAGTGAGAGAGAAAGAGAAACAGAGAAAGAGAGACAGAAAGTGAAAAAGCAAACTGCCAGGTCTAGGACTCAAACTGTGGTCAGCTGTATGCGAGTCCAGTGTCCTTAACCACCATGCCAACTGCTGGCTCCCAAATGTACTATCTTAATGTAACTAGCTGTGGGCTACATGGGAAATCTCTACTATTTTAGCATTTTTTCTGTAAATTTAACATTTATTTAAAATTAAAACCTGAGTTTTTTGAAAAAGAGACAAATTACAGACTGAGAGAAAATATTTAAAAAGCACATATCTCATGGGGCCAGTAGGTGGTGTAGTGGTTAAGGTACTGGACTCCCCACCTGGACTCTCACATGGCTGACAACGGTTCAAGTCCTTGACCCGGTGGCTTGAAACTCATGCTAGGCACGTGTGCATGCATGCTCGAAATCCCAAGAGGAGAATGGAGAAGAAGAAACTGTGGCATGCTCCCCCACACACACCAGGGGGTGATTTCTTGCTTTCTCTTTGTCGCTCCTGCGAGCACATGCGCCCTATGGCAAAAATCTCTAAAAGAGAAAAAAAGCACATATCTCATAAAGGACTTGTATTAAAAATATATAAAGAACTCTCAGATTGCAACAACAACAGACCAGCCCCATAGCTCAGTAATGAAGAGAGAGCCAGATTCCACATGACTGACTGAAGTTTGAATCCCAGCCCTAGTGCCTTAAAAAACATGTTAAGCACATGTGTGTGTGCTCAAAATTATGACAGAATGGAGAAATGGAGAAGGGATTGCGGTGCTTTCTCTCTTCCCTCTTTCTTTCTCTCTCTGGTGAATGTCCTCTAATTGAAGAAACAAAACCTAAAACCCATTCATACATGAATTAACTTGATATTTAATCATTTCACAGTGTAAACATAATCAAAACACCTTATTGTACTCTGTTAATAGATACTATTTTTATTCATCAATTTTACCTTGACAAAGGCAAGGGGAAAATAAAATAAAAATTCAGACATACGAAAAAAATGTCTTTAAATTTGCTAGAGAACATGTACGCTCCCAGGAGAAAGAGAGAAAGTGAGAAAGCACCCCTCATGGAGGACGATGATGCCATAATCTCCTGTCTTCCATTTCTCCTTTTGGGATTTTGGGTCCCATTCACACAAGCCCTTGTCTCCTCCAAGCTGCTGGGTTTGGACTCAACCCATGTAGTTGGGCCTGAGGGACCCAGCTGCCTCAACCACCTCAATGAGGCTATAAAACTCTTAGAAGATAACTAAGAGAGAACAGAATTATCCTTGGGTATGGCGATAACTTTTTAGATATAACACCAAAGGTATGATTCATGAAAGAAATAATTAATCATCTGGACTTTATTCAAATTAAAACCTGGGGCTGGCAGGTGGTGTGGTGGTTAAGGCACTGGGCTCCCACATGGAGGATCACGGTTCAAGTCCTGGACCTGACAGCTTGCTTTCTCACTTCCCCTTTCTTGCTTGTCAAATAAAAATAATAATAAATAAAATAGATAAAATAATTATAAAACATTAATTTAGTTAAATTAAAAACTTATGCTTTGCCAAGAAAATAACATCAAGAGGAAGACAAGGGGGGTCGGCAGGTGGTGTGGTGATTAAAAGCACTAGATTCCCATATGGCTGACCACAGTTCAAGTCACAGACCTGGTAGCTTACTTTCTCACTTTCCCTTTCTCTCTGTCTCTCTCTAGTCAAATTAAAAACTAATAATAATGGGTCAGCAGGTGGTGTGGTGGTTAAGGCTCTGGACACTCCCCACATGGCTGACCATGGTTTGCGTCATGGTGGCTTGCTTCCTCACTTTCCTTCTCTCTGTGTGCCTGTCTTTCTCTGGTCAAATAAAAATGACTAAATGAATAAATAAATAAAATTAAATAAATAATTCTTTTAAAAAACTAATAACAACAAATGGAATTAAATAATTTTCTTTTAAAAAAGAGAAAGACAAGCTACAAACTGAGTGAAAAATATTTGCAGAAGACACATCTGATAAAGGACTGTTATCCAAAATATACAAAGAATTGGGACCAGCAGTTAGCGTAATGGCTATGTCGCTGGACTCCCATGTAGTCGACCGTGGTTCAAGTCCTGGGCCCGGCGGCTTAAACTCACGCCGGGCGCATGTGCATGCGTGCCCAAGATCCCAAGAGGAGAAGGAAGGAGAAGGGATTGCGGCGTGGCCATCCCTCCTGGGGGGTGATTTCTCGCTTTCTATCTCTCTGTCTCTCTCTCTTTCTGGCGAGCGCGTGCGCCCTATAGCAAAAACCTCTCCAAAAAGAAAAAAAATACAAAACATACAAAGAACTTTACAAAAAATTATTTTATTTATTTATTTTATTATTATTACTTTTAAATTTGATCAGAGAGGGACAGAGTGAGAAAGAAGAGGGAAAGTGAGAAAGCAAGCCTCCAGGTCTGGGACTTGAACCGTGGTTGGCCATGTGGAAGTTCAGCAACCTTAACTACCACGCCACTTGTTAGCTCCCAAAGAACTTTTAAAACTCAACAATAAGAAAATAAACAACCCACTTAAAAATGGATGAAAGACCTGGACACTTCACCAAAGAAGACAGACAAGTGACAAGCAAGCATATGAAAATATGTTCAACATCATGTGTCATTTCATAATTGCAAATTAAAATGACAACGAGATATCACTGCATACCTATCTGAATGGCCAAAACCCCAAACACCGAAAAACACCAAATGTTGGTAAGGACACAGAACAACAGGAACTCTCATTCATTACCGGTGGGAATGCAAGATGGAGCAATCACTCTGGAAGTTAAGTTGGCAGTTTCTTACAAAACTAAATATCCTCTTCCCATATTCAGCGGTCTTCCTCCTTGATATTTACCCAAGTGAATCGAAAACTTATGTCTGCACAGAAACCTGCACATGAATGTTTATAGTAGCTTTAATCATAATTACCCAAACTTGGAAGCAACCAAGACGTCCTTCAGTCAGTGAATGGATAAATAAACTGGGTGTATCCAGACAATGAAATATTTCTCATTGCTAAAAAGAAATGAGCTATGGAGCCATGAAGACATGAAGGGAACTTGACTATTACCAGTGAAAGAAGCTAATCTGAAATGGCTCCATACTGGAAGGTTCCAACTCTATGACAATTCTGGAGAAGGCAAAACTGTAGAGACAGTAAAAGGCTCTGCGGCTGCCACGGGGAGGGGGGGGGAAGTACGAACGAGCAGAGCACGGAGGATTTTAGGGCAGCGGAACCCTCCCCCGTGACACCATGTGGTGCAGACAACTCCACACACTTCTCTGAAGCCATAGAATGTACAACGCCCAGGGTGAACCCAAACCGTGGACTTGGGGCTAACGAGCCAGTGTTGGTCTGCCGTCTGCTGCACACGGACACCCTGGTGTGGGAGGTCCACAGTGGTGGGGGTATGTGTTAGTGTGGAGAGCTCAATTTTACTGTTAACCTAAAACTGCTCTATTTTTTTTTTTTTTTTTTTTTTTTTTTTTTTTTTTTAGAGAGATTTTTGTTATACGGCACACGTGCTCGCCAGAGAGACAGAAAGTGAGAAATCACCCCACCTCGGGAGTGGGGGGATGGCCTTGCCACAATCTCTTCTCCTCCATTCTCCTCTTGAAATTTAGGGCATGCATGCACACGCGCCTGGCGTGAGTTTTAAACCGCCCTATCTAGGGCTCAAACAGCGGTTGCCTACGTGGGAGTCCAGCGCCATAATCATTACGCCATATGCTGGTCCCTCTAAAACTGCTCTTAAAAAAAGTAAAGTTTAGGGACCAGCAGTTAGCGTAATGGCTATCTCGCTGGACTCCCATGTAGTCAATCGCGGTTCGAGTCCCGGACCTGGTGGCTTAAACTCACGCCGGGCACGTGTGCGTGCGTGCCCAAGATCCCGAGAGGAGAATGGAGGAGAAGGGATTGTGGTGTGGCCATCCCCCCTGGGGGGTGATTTCTCACTTTCTATCTCTCTGTCTCTCTCTGTCTGTCTGGCGAGCGCAAGCGCCCTATAGCAAAAACGTCTCCAAAAAAAAAAAAAAAAAAAAGTAAAGTTTAGGGGCTGGCACGTGGCTTGATGGTTAAGAGTGGTGGACTCCCACATGGCCTACCATGGTTCAAGTCCCAGACATGGCAGCTTGCTTTCTCACTTTCTTTCTCTCTCTCTCTGTCCCTCTCTGGCCAAATTAAAATAAATAAATAAATAAAGTTAAATAAAATAGTTCTTTTTTTTAAAAAAAGTAAAGTTTATAAAAAAAATAACAACTTGCACAGGGGGATGTTTTGTTGCCAATTCAGTCTAAGAGGGGTGATTCTCATTGCATTTTGAGCCTATTGAGTTTGAGGTGTCGGTAGAACATACAAAAGGCACTGTCTGGGCCAGGAGGGCCACACAGTGCCATCATCACTGCTCTGCAGGGCTGACTGCAGGCCAGGGCTTCAGTGGGAGCACCTAGAAATCTTCCTTTACATATTCAGCCCCACCCCCACCCCCCTGCCCTGGCTGGCCACTGGGCGAGTGGGGGTGAGAGGACCCTGTTTGGGGTGTTGTCTCTCTCATGGAAGTAAGGGATACCTGAGCTGAAAAAAAGTTTTGATTTTTAAAGGGAAGAAAAAAGGTGAGGCCAGAAGTGGCATAGTGGCTAAAGCGCTGGACCTCAACATGGCCAATTGCAGTTTGGGTCCTGGACCCAGGGGCTTGAAAATCACACTGGGTTCATGCCTGCGTGCCAAAAATCCTGAGAGGAGGATGGAGGAGACAGGATTGCAGCATGGCCATCTCCCCACCCCCAGGAGGAGATTTATCACTTTCCCTTTCTCTGTCTCTCTCTGGTGAGTGAATGCAGCCTATGATTTAAAAAAAAAAAAAAAAAAAAAAAAAAAAAAAAAAAAAAAAAAAAACTTAACAAAAAAAGAAAGGAAGGAAGGAAGAAAAGGGCCCACCGGAGTGGCAGTGGAGGGGGCAGGGTGCTGCTCATCTTGGGTGGGAGGGAGGAGAGGACCAACTTCTTCTTTTCCAGATGAGTTTGAGAGGGTGGCAGGACCCAGGGAAGGTGTTTATAGGATGAGGGAAGTGGGAGGGTGTTTATAGACTGAGGGGACCGAGTCCTCGGAGACAGTCCAGAGCACAGGTGGGTTTTCATGGGTTGCTTCGATTTATTGTGGAACAAGTATATTCTTTTTAAAAAGAGAGAAAAAAGAAAAAACACGAAATGGAAAACACCCATAATTCCATCCCTTATCCTGCTCAACGGCTCCGTTTTCTTCTGATGTTAAGTTCTTCCTGGCAGGGAGAGAAGGGAGTCTGAGGAGGTCCCATCCTGAGGCCTCTGCCTGTCCTGGGGGAAGCAGACGAAAGGGGGGCGCGGGCAGCGAGCAGAGGACCCGGCAGAGCACCAGTGCCCACACCGGCGCACCCCAACCCGTCAGAAAGGAATGAAAGCTTGTCCCTGGCTCCCTCTCCTGCTCCTGGTCCCCCTTGCCCTCTCCTCCTCGCCTCTCTTTCCTCCGGCTACCCCCTTCTCAGGGACCCACCCCTGACCCCCCGCGCGTGGAGGGGGCGGGAAGGGCCACACCGCAACGCAAGTGGAGGAGGCAGGGCAGTAATTGAATCCAGGGGCCTCGAGACAGGCAGAGGCCGATGGCTTTTCCCGGCCTAATTAGAGGGATTTTTTTAAAACCCAGGAAACAAATCCATATGGTCTGCGATTCTTTTCTCAGGCTCTTTACCCTCCTGAAGTCGTAAATGTCCTGGGCTTTTTAGCACTGGGGGATTGGGAGGGGGGAGGGCCCACAGGCTAAAGTTTCTCTGCTGGAGCCGGGTCCAGGATCTGGGGGCCTCCAGCGCCCAGGTCCTGCCCTATCCCTGCACCAGCCCCTTCTGGACTCGCTGCCTCCTCAAGTCCTGGCAGGCAGCCTCCATCCCCCACCCACGCAAGCCTCCCCTTCTCTCCCAGGCCTCTCCTTTGGCCAAACACGCTCCCCACTCTGCTCCACCTCTTCCTCCACCCACGCTGCCCATTCATGCCGCCTCTCCCCTGCCCCTGCCGGAACCCCGCGCCTTACCTGCACAGATGCCCACTGCTCTCTCTCTGCAGCCCTCCATGTGTGACCTGTTTCCATTGTAAGTTTGGGCGGATGTGTGGTGTAACCTGTCTCCGCCATCAGACTGGGACCCGCCAGACCAAGACAAAAATCATGGCTTTCCCATTCTGTGGGGTGGGGGAGAGGAGGCTTCTTAAAGGTGGCTCCAAGCACTTTTTATCTGCTGGAAATAGAAAACATCACTGAGGCTAGCCCGCAGCAGAAGGGGGAGTGCAAGGCTTTACTTGTATAGGAAGGGCTCCGAGTAAGGAAAGACCGAGAGCCAGAACCGTGAGCCTCGCGGCAGGCTGGCTTGCGGCGTCTCAGGGCCTCCTTGGTGGGATGAGGGCAGCAAAAGGCGGTGGGAGAGGAAAGGGTTAGCAGCAAAACTGGGAGAGAAAGGTTCTTTGGTCCAGGGCTGAGGGACCTGGCTCAGGGCCTTCTAAGCTAGGGGGTGCACGGGTTGGGAGAAAGGAGCCTGCTTTCTGCTCCCGAGCCCAGCACTAGCGGAGCTCTGGGAGTTTGTTTGCAGAGAAGATCTTGTCCGTGAGATGCTCCCTAAAGGACCATGAGAAAAGTCTCCAGCATTTGGAAGCCCAAGTTCTCAAACGGGTCCTCGCCTCTGTTGTGCATCCACTGTGCGACCTGGGAAAGTCCCACCCTCTTTGAGCTTCCGTTTCCTCTTCTGTATGGCGGAGTGGTTGTTCTAAGGGCTCTCCGGCTCTCCGTCAGCACAGCGCTGGGAAGAAAGGTTCATTAGTAAGACCCAGGCCCTTGTTCTCAAGGGGCTTGCAGTTGAGGTGAAATGAAGAAGAGCCGTCTAGAAACCTGAAAGAGGCTGGAGCGGCATGTGAGTGGGGACAGCCAGCGGCAGACAGGTGTCCGATGCACTGGTGCCCAGCCCTGTGTCCACGGCGGCTGAGCACACTCCGCTGTCCTCCTCCAGCTCCTGCCTGGCAGCCCAGGCTGTGTCTGTCTCACAAAGTGGTGCCTGTGGGTGGCTTCTCCTTCCCTGCATCAGCCAAGAAAGGGGGACGGTGAGACCTGCTGGCCTGGCTGCAGCTAGAGGGACGGCCGTGAGTGGTTTTGCCAAACCATGTCAGGCTGGATCAAGTCACAGGGCCGGGCCTGTGAGCAGGCTCCTCTCCCTCCTCTCTCCTGCTCTCTTCATCCGTGCATCGAGGCGCAGTTGGTTACCAGTTCTCCTGCAATGGCAGTGCTCTGTCCGCTGGCCACGAAGCCCGCGTAGTGTGAAGGCTTCGTCTGGAAGTGGGGCCAAGCAGGCAGGAGGCAGATGGCTGAACCTGCTCTCTGTGCAAGAGGAGCAGAACCAGCATCCGGGCCTCTGAGTGCATGGGGAGCAGGGGTGCACAGGTGCAGCCATGAATCCACTCGTAATTTAATAGAAGGCACGAGCCAGGACCCAAAGTGGAGTAGAAGCGTTTCCATACAAAGTGCTGAGGAGGTCCCAGAGGGATGTGAGAGGGAGAGCCGTGAAGGCTTCAGGAGAGGCTGGAAAAGGTCTGTGGGTACAGAGAGGGCTGTGGTGAGGGCCCCACAGGTGGGCAGGAGTAAGCCGCAGTGGACACTGGCGGGCCGCGTGCAGAAACACAATTCACCCGTCTGGCTGCAGAGAAGGGTATAGGCGGGCAGGGTGAGAGTCCTATGGGGGACTTAGTGCCAGGATGTGGGCCACAATGACCCGGCAGCCAGTGTGACCTGGGGCTGTGCTACATGTAGTCACACGTATGTTCCTTTTTTTTTTTTTTTGGAGAAGTTTTTTGCTATAGGGCGCGTGCGCTCTCCAGACAGACAGAGACATAGAGACAGAAAGCGAGAAATCACCCCCCAGGGAGGATGGTCACGCTGCAATCCCTTCTCCTCCATTCTCCTCTCGGGATCTTGGGCACGCACGCACACGTGCCCGGTGTGAGTTTTAAGCCACCGGGTCCGGGACGTGAACCGCGGTCGACTACGTGGGAGTCCAGCGACATAGCCATTACGCTAACTGCTGGTTCCCACATATGTTCCTTGTTTTAAAAAAAATAATTTAAAAAATTATTATTATTCTTTGATCATTGAGAGAGAGAGACAGAGACAGAGAGAGACAGAGAGGGAAAGTGAGAAACCAAGCCACCAGGTCAGTGACTCAAACAGTAGCTGGCCATGTGGAAACCCAGCATCTTAACCACCACGCCACCTGCTGGGCCCCATATGCTACATTTTTTTAAAAGTTTATTTTCTTGTTTTCTTTCATGGGAGAGAGAAGAAAAAGAAAGAAGACAGAAACAGGTGCCTGATGGGTCTCGTCCCGCAGTGATCCTCCCCTGAGCTCCCAGCTAGCCAGAATTACAGATGCACCAGCGCATTAGAGTTGACCTGAGATCCAAACCTGGGCTTTCCACATGGCTCCAGTATCGCGTGACGGCACCCTACCACCTACGCCGCTGCAGCTGGGCCTATTAGTTCTCCGTTTTATAACAAACATCTAAAGAAGCTACCATTCTTTTTTTTTGGAGAGGTTTTTGCTATAGGACGCGTGCGCTCACCAGAAAGACAGAGAGATAGAAAGCGAGAAATCACCCCCTAAGGGGGATGGCCATGCCACAATCCCTTCTCTTCTATTCTCTTCTCGGGATCTTGGACATGCATGCACACATGCTCAGCGTGAGTTTAAGCCACTGGCTCCAGGACTCGAACCGCAGTCGGCTACATGGGAGTTCAGCGATATAGCCATTATGCCAACTGCTGGTCCCCTTAGTCCAATTCTAAAGCTGAGCAAATGAGGGCTCAGGGAGGGTGTGTGACTACCTTGCCTAGGATCCCAGAGCTGGTCAGTGGCAGGGCCTGGGTTCGACTCTTAAGCCCCCATGCTTTGCCCCGTGTCCCTTGCAAGAGGAACTAAAACAACGAGCAGCAAAAGTGGGAAGAATGTTCTGGAGGGTGGGCCCGGGAAACTTCATTTCAGGGATCTGAGGAGGGGCCCTGGGAGGCCACCGCATGGGACCCAGCAGAGCCCGAGATAAGCAGTGTGTGGGTGTCTTGGAAAGGCAGACTTTAGAATCCCAAACCGCGGTCTGCAGCCCTGGGAAACTTCACGAAGGGGCGCAGTGGGGGGCAGCTGGGTATGAGTGAGGGGCCCAGTTAAGGGCCCCAGTGAGGTCTGCAGCATGGCCATGTGGGTCTTCTGCCCTCTCCCTAGGCCTGGCCCGTGTGGCTCTGTGCCAGGCTCCGCAGGCGTCAGCCTGCTGCAGCCTGGGTGGGGGCCTGGGAGCAGAGGGGTGGGGGACGGTGGCGGCACCAATGTTAAGACCCCAGGCTCTGTGCTGAGATCCCCTTTCTTCTCTCCCTTGTGGGCTCCAGCTGTCCCTGCCACTCTGTGGGAAGGGGCAGGAGACGCTCACAGGGGAATGAGACTTTAGCAAAATTGAAGTGGGGTCAATTTATCTTCCACCTCATCCCCCGTCCCGGAATTCCAGTCCCCCACCCCAGGCTCTGCCTCCCAGACACGCATCTTGCCCCCGTCCCCACTCTGTACCCGATACCTCTGCCTCCACCTTGACCTGTTTGTAATCGAGCCAGCCTGGCATGGGGGAGGAACGAATGAGGGCACTTAGGGGACAGGCATGGCTCCTGGGCTGGCCCTGCCACTGGCTCTCAGGTGGCCTCGGGCAAATCTCTGGGCTTCAATTGTCTCACCTGTAAAGTGGGTCTAATAATGCCTCTCTGGTAGGAGTAACGAGACAATCACATGGAATTACGGCCGTGAAAGTGCTTTGTACACTTTAGAGTGTGGGGCGAATGCCATCTGTTATCACTAAGCGGTGTCTCCGGAGGCCCCAGTTAACAGGCAGCTGTGTTGCTTGGTCCAGCCGCTTCAGCGGTCCTGCCTAGCTCTTAGTCCCTAGGGTCTCTTAGGGTCTCCAGGGCCTCTCCCCTTCTTAAGGCCAGCCTCCAGCCTAGAGGTTAGGCTGTGGATCCCACTGCCACTCTACCGGTTCCTTCCTGCAGACCTAAAGGCCAGGTCCCCCCAGGCCTGGACTGGGCTGCTCCTTTGTCCTCAGTGGAAGGTCTTCATTGATGGGGGGCCACCTGGCATCAGGGCGTTAACTCCGAGGCTGGGTCTGCTTGAGACAGCCTCTGTGCCGGTCTGCCAAGCAGACGTCTCTCTTGCCAAGGGAAGGCAGTGCTGTGCTTCCAGATAGAGGCACCCATTCCCTGGCCGGGCCCCACCAGCCCACCCTGCTCCCTCCCTGACCCTGGGCTAGCCGGGCACCTGATGGTGGGAGGGGTGACCCGGTCTGCCTGGATTGCAGCCTTCCCCCCCAGCCCCCACCCGTCACCTGAGTCACTGTTCTGTGTTTGCTCAGCTCCAGGGCTCTGGCGGCCTCCCTGGAGAGGCGTGAGGCAGGTCCTGGCCTGACAGGCATGTGGCACTCTGGGCATGTGCCCAACCCATGTGTTGCCCCACGAAGAGGGGGGCTTGGAGCCCAGAGCTGCCTTGGTGGCTTCTGCATGAACCTAATGTGATTCTGGCAGCTTCCTCAGTCCTGCTTGGCTTTCAGTCAATGATTCCTCTTGAAAAAATGGCCTGAGGATGTCACTTGCAGGGCATTAAAGTCTCTAAGAGGTTGCATTTTGACAGAGGTCTAGGCTGCCGATCTCCCAGCAGCACCTAATCCCTTCTAGACCTTTAGACGATTTCCTTCTCGTTTAACTGTACTTCGAGGTCCTTGAGGGAGAATAGACACTGATTTGTGCTAATTAGTCTCCTGCACCGGTGAGACGTGAGGCGGATGCAGGCTGGACTGGGGAAGGGTGGGAGGGTAGAGGGTGACAAGACAGGGAGGAGGCTGAGGACCCAGGCTCCCCCTTCCTTTCCCTGGCCTCGACCCTAGAATTTCATACCGAGGAGCTGGCCTGGTGGAACTAGCTGCAGAGTCCGAGGACAGAGGGCTGGTTCCAGGTAGCCCTCTTCCAAATGTAACACTTCCTGAAAAGCTTCCTGATCACATCCTCCCTCCCTCTGCCCCACAAAAGCCCTCTGCATCTCCAGGAAGCCTTGTCCTTCCCTTCTCAGCAAAGCTTCCAGAAGGAGTTATTTAGAGCGTCTCCACTGTCTCACTGCCGCCCTCTCCTCGGACCACTGCCATCTATCACCAGCAGCCTCGTCGCAGTCCAGCTCTCTCCCTGCTGGGCCCTCGTGCAGTCCCCTCACTGGGGTCCACCTGCTTCCTCCTCCTGGAAGCTTGCTCCTTCCCTAGGCTCCTTTGAGGCTGCAAGATCTTGGCCCCCCACTTCACTGACCAGCCTTCTTGATCACCTGCCTCCTCCGTCTCCTCTGGTCACCTAAATAGGCCTATCCCAAAGACTCTTCCGCCCCGTCCCGTGGAGACTTCACCCAGTGGCCAGCAGAAGATTCAGAAATGTTCCACCCTAACCCTGGGATTTCCTGGAGCTCCTGACAAGAATAAGTAGATGCCTCCTGACTTCCTCCCTGGACACCCGACCGGCTTTTTCCACCTCTTCGTGGAATTCTGATCCACCCAGAGTTTCCCATCTTGGAGAACATCCCCCCACGGCTGCCGAGGCTGGAGACGGGGAGTCATCGGGACTGCTCTCCGCCTCGCTATCTTCCCGTCTGATCCAGCGCCAAGACTGGCTCATTCCCTCTTCTTAATATTTCCTGAATTGCTTTCCCGTTTTCCTCCCCGCTGCTGGTTCCCGGGGCCTGAAGCGCCAGTCTCCCCGTTGGGCTTCCTGACCCCAGTTCCTTCCTCCTTCCACAACGCACTGTTGCTCAGACGACCTCCGCAGCTCCCTGTTCAGTCCAAACTCCGCAGCCTGGCACGGAGTCCTGCTGGAACTGGCCCGTCCTCATCTCGTCCCTTTATTATTTATGCTGCTCAAAGCTAACCCCTCGCGGCTTCCTCTTCTCATGCTTTCACTCCAATTGCTTCCACTGCCTGAAATAGTCTTTCCAGCTCTTTTCCATCCTCCGAATGTCCATCTCAAAGGCTCAATTTAAGTGCCTCCCTCCCTGGGGGCCTGTAGTGACCAAGACTTCCTCCCTCTTCGGAATTGGGGGAGCCTCTCAGACACTCTGGAATCAAAATATCCATGTCGTTTCACAGAGATTCTTCCAGAAGGGCAACTGGAGGTGGAGTCTTGCTCAGCTTGTCTGGAGAAGGAGCCCAGGTCTAGGATGGGACTCCAGTTGTCGTTTTGGGGGGCCCTTTTGGTAATGGTACCTCAAACTCTCAGTCTCCGTGCTTCAGGAGGGATGGAGCATGGTTACCCAGCTGGTGGGCGCATTTCCCAGCCACCAATGGGGACGGGCCAGTCGAACCAAGGATGACGCCTGGGGGATTTTTCCTGGGATTATTAGGATTGAGGAGCTCTCAGAACCTATCTGGAGAAATAGCAGGAGATGGAAAGAGAAAACCCAGGGTCTGGGAACATTGGCTGAATCTCCAAATCGAGCCTGCCTAGAGCTGCTCTAGCCCTGGCAGCTTCTGATGGACAAGGAATTCCTGCAAGCCCCCTGGGTTGGGTTTTCTCCTGTTGCAACACAAAGAATCCCAGCTAGTGTGTCTGCAGGGTGAGGAGAGGGGAGCTCCCAGTGGCTGGCTTCTGCACCCTGAGCGTCATATTCCAGGAGGTCACAGTGTGACCTCTCAGCCTGGCTGCTCCATGCCCCCCGCCTGAATGACCTGCCGTGAGGGACACAGGCATCCCAAGCCTTGTAGGAGCAAAATGAGAACCATCTGGACACTGACAGAGGCCCGGAGCTCTGGGGGAGGGCTGGGCCCAGAATGTGGTGCTGAATCCCAGCCCAGGGTCTTCTCAGGGGGCTCTGGGCGCCTCCTGGATGACCTACTAGGACTCCCAAATTCTGAGTCACTAGAATATGGGGGCATTCCCAGACTTTCAAAGGGAGTGGTCCCAGCTCAGGGAAGAGACCCAAACCATTTCTCCGGGAAGCCCTCTGGGAATGCTACTGGAAGCAGCTGGAGCAGGGATTGCGGGAAGGGAGCACAGGGCTTGGGTAGTGCCCGGATGCTGTGGGAAGAGGGCAGGACGGAATGCCCTGGGAGGGATGGGTGTGAGGACTGGAATGTTCCTGAATGTTCTTCCATGATGGAGCCTTTGGGAAACGGCTTCACCTCTGCGATGTGAGCATCATGGAAAATGGGATTATTATTTTTTTTAAAAGAATTATGTTATTTGACTTTCATTCATTTATTTATTTATTTTAATTTGACCAGAGAGGGACAGCAAGAAAGAGAGAGAGAGAAAACGAGAAAGTAAGCCGCCAGGCCTGGGATTCGAACTGCGGTCAGCCATGTGGGAGTCCAGCACCCTTAACCACCATGCCACCTGCTGGACCCAGGAAATGGGGATTATGGAGGAAAACCCCAACTTCCATTTTGGTTTCTGGGAGGAATCGCCCTGTGTGTGAGAATGCCATGGGGCCTGAGCCACTCAGGGTCTGAATGGGGATGACGCGATGGAGACTCCAGGAGTGTGTACTGACAGCACCTGCCCCCCATGATAGAGCTGGACAGTGATCTGGAGACTCGGGTGTGGCCAGGGGCAGCAGGATTGCCGAGGGGAGGGTGGTGTAGCCAGGGAGGGTCAGCATGAGAGCAGGGGCTTTGGGAGGAGTCCGCGAGGACAGGCTGAAGAAGGAGTCCTCCTTGCCTCAGCCCTTCTGTATCCAGATGCCTGGGGGCTCGGCCTTGTCCCCTGGCCTTCTGCCCACCAGCTGCCACCAAGCTGGGGAGGAGTCTGCTTTGCATTATCAGAGGAGCTGCGTCCCCCAGGCATATGGTCAGCAGACTCCCGCCCAGAGCATCATGGAAAGTGTCTCCTCTTGACCCCCACGTAGGCTCAACCCCTCCTCTGCCTGGAGCATTGGGTGGCTCAGTGCCTCCCACCACACCCCTCCCCACTGTTGAAGAGGCCTTTCACGTCCTTCCAAGTCTCCGCTTGGCCTCACTGCACTGGGTGAAAGAGGGAAGGGAAGAACTCGGGGCAGAGACAGGGCCCCGAGGGGCTGGCAGAGATGAAGGGTCTCATCCTGCAGCCTAGAGAAGGAAAGGGACAAAGGGAGGCTCAGCCTGAACCCCTGCACCAGGGAACGACCCTGGAGCAAAGCTGCCCAATATGTGACCCATAGACAGAAGCGGCTGTGGGAGCCTGAAAACGGTGTAGGACAAAAAAATGTAAAATATCTCATGAATGATTTTGAAGTCTTTATTATACGTTAAAATACTGTTTGGGGTATATTGTACTAAATAAAATATATTATTAATTTATTAATTTCATCTGGTTTTTTTTTTTTTTTTTTTTTTTTTTTTTTACTTATGCAACATGGCTACTAAAATGTAAAATAACAGATAATGTCACTTGTGTTATGTTTCTGTTGGACGGAGCTGCCTAGAGCACAGCCCTTCATTTATTTAACATCATTGTATTGAGTGCCAGCTATATGCCAGGTCAGGTGCTAAGGACAGAAGGTGAGCAAAGCCAGACCTCATCTCTGGTTTCCTGGAGTTTATGGTAATCAAATAATCACTCAGGCGGGTGCCTAATTACAGAGAGAGACTAAGTGGCCTAAAGAAATGGAGTAGACACACCGGGCACGTGTGCGTGCGTGCCCAAGATCCCGAGAGGAGAATGGAGGAGAAGAGATTGTGGCGTGGCCACCCCCCCAGGGGGTGATTTCTCGCTTTCTATCTCTCTGTCTTTCTGGTGAGCGCATATGCCCTATAGCAAAAACCTCTCCAAAAATTTTTAAAAAGAAAAAGAAAAGAAATGGAGTGGAACATGGTGTCCTTTGAAACCAGATTTGGGCCCAGACTGTGGCCAGGGCTTCAAGGAAGCACGAGACTAAGGACACTTGGGAAAGAAGGGGAATGCTGTCCCTATACAGCAGGGACAGCACGTGCAAAGGGCCTGTGACTGCAGGGGACAGCAAAGCTAGAGGAATGGTAAGGACATTGGTGTGGCGTGCACAGGGAGTAAGGGAGGAAGATGGCTGGAGTCTGGGGGAGCTGGCAGGGACCTCCTGCAGGTCTTCAGGACCACATTAGAGACGGGAAGCTGACGAAGCGATCTAGCTCGTGAGGGGGAATTAGAAAAGGAGGATGAGAGGAAGGTCAGAGAGTTTCTTCACGATGTGGTGAGGAGAGGGGATGCAGAGGAAACCTCCGGTACAGTATCTGTAAGGCTCTTCCCCCTCGCGAGTCTGGGGCTAGGGCAGTCTCCTCCCTGCCCATCACTGAATCCTACTTGCTCAGGGACTTCTTTTTTTTTTTTTTTAGTTTTGCTCTAGGGCATGTGCACTTGCCAGAGAGGGACAGAGAGAGAAGGAGGAGAGAAAAAGTGAGAAATGACTCCCTAGGGGAGATGGCCATGCCATGCACATGTCTATCATGTTTTTTAAGCCACTGGATCTGGGACTCGAACCGTAGTTGGCCATGTAGGATCCAGCTGTCCCAACCACCATGCCACTGGCTGGCCCCTAAGGTAGAATTGCTTCTCAGGCCCTCCATAACATAGCAGTTAAGTACTGTGTATAGAAAGCCAGGTCCCACGACTGACCATGGTTTGAATCCCAGCCCCAGTGGCTTGAAAAACACATGGGGCACAGGAGGCACGCATGTCCCGAATCCTGACGGGATGAAGAAATGAAGGAAAAAGATTGTGGGAGTGACCACACTCTGTGGGGGGTGCTCTCTCCCTTTCCCTCTCTTTCTCACACTCTCTGGCACTCCTTCCTTGATTTCTGGCCATTGCTGGCCCTCCTCTCCCTGCCTATCCTGCCCCACCCACCCTCCACTCTGCAGCAGGAGCTAGAGTTTTCTTAAGCCCCAGTCTGCCTGTGGCACCCACTGCTTAAAACCTCTGGAACCAGCAGTTAGTGTAATGGCTATGTCGCTGGACTCCCACGTAGTCGACCGCGGTTCGCGTCTCGGACCCGGTGGCTTACAACTCACGCCGGGCGCGTGTGCGTGCGTGCCCAAGATCCCGAGAGGAGAATGGAGGAGAAGGGATTGCGGCGTGACCATCCCCCCCTGGGGGGTGATTTCTCGCTTTCTGTCTCTATGTCTCTCTCTGTCTGTCTGGCGAGCGCACGCGCCCTATAGCGAAAAACCTCTCCAAAAAAAAAAAAAAAAAAAAAAAAAAAAAACCTCTGGGTGGCTCCTCAGTGTTCTAATTAGGTAGTCCAGGGCCAAATGGCAGTGCAGCCACATGGGAAAGGTTCTGGGTTTACTGCCTACGACCTCCCCAAGCACGCCAGGCATATGCTCACACGTCCCCAGAACCCACAGTGTTGCATTTCTCTCTCTCTCATGGAAGAAATGAAATAAAAGTAAAAATGTAGTCCAGACCCCTTACAGTGGCTCTTCATAAGACTTCCCTGTCTGGCCCCACTGAACTCCCTCCCGTGCATTCTCTGGGCTCAGGCACAGGAACCTCCCCAGGCCCCCGGCCCCCACGTATTTGGCCTGGTTTCTCCAGCAGAAACACTCTCCTCTCCGGCTTACTACCCTCACTCATCCTTAAGGTCTCAGCTTCCACATTCCTTCTCTGGCAAACCTTCCCTGGCCCCTGCATGTGTGGGCCTGGGCTGGGACCCCACTCACTCCTGCTATGGCAATGCACTCCGTGTAGGGCTGTATCTTCTCCAAATGTGTAGGGTGGCTGAACGCGGGGATTTGTGTCTCCCCTTATTCTCACAGGACACCATCTGGTGGCATCTCGCTCTCCTCCACCCAGTGGTGAGAGTCCAGAACCATACTTCAGGCAGAGAATGTTTCCCCCATCAGAATGGGGGCTCCCTAGGGCAGGAGCCAGGCCTTCCTCTTCAGATGAGCACGTCCTCAGTGTGAGGCTGTCTTTTTCATCACACTGGGGTTTTCTGGTACCAAGGTCATTTCTCTTACCTACCCTGAGTCCCCTCCCCACCATCTTCCTCACAACCCTCACAGCCTGGGGGTGGGAGGGGAGATGGAAGATGAAGGGGCTCCCCTGATCCCTTGTCCAACTCTTGGCTGGGACTTGGTTGGCCTTCTCCCTGGATCTGGAGGTCAGGAAGGCTTGTTTGTTCTGCTACAAAGAGCGAGCTTTCCCCAGCCTTCCTTGGTGACCACAAGCCAGTCCCACCAGAGGACTTGGCCAAGCGACCAGCAGGAACTGAGCTGCTCCTACCACCTGCCGGGCCAGCCTCGGAGAGGGGCACAGGCCTGCGGCCAGGGACCTGCAGCTCTGAGAGCTCCCAGGCCTGGGCCAGGCAGGGCCCAATGCCAGGCTGGCAGTAGCCCTGACCAGGATCTGCCCAGCAGAGCCATGAGGGAGGAGCCTGCCAGCCTAACTCCAGGCCATCTGGAGCCAGGTCCTGCGCTCACGTGTGTGTGTGTGTGTGTGTGTGTGTGTCTCCTGGGCCATGTGGGTGGCTCAGAGCTGTGGGATTGTGACCTGGCCCTCCTAGTCAGCCTCTGACTCCCCTGTGGTCAGTTTCGCTCCGACATCTGGTCAAGTTCACAGCTGGCCCGCTTCCTGTAAGGCCGTTTTCACTTTTTCTCTCCAAGATCTGGGGGCAAAGGGCCCCCTCCTTGCACATCCCCTTAACTCCATTCTACACGTGTGAACTTGCTGGGTCTCTGCTAAAACTTTCCCACTGGTGGGGGGGGGGCGTCGGGGGGAAACAGCACAGGAACTCACCCAATTGGACATCATACCTGGGGCTCTCTCACACACACCCCCAACCAAATCAAATCACAGGTATGTTCAAGAAAACCCTCTTTGCACTATTTTTTTCTTTGCTATTTAATGTTCATCACATATGTTGTATGTGTAGGTTTCAGGAGGGCCCAAGAAATGATTACACAGGATGCAAGGGGGAGGTGACGAGGAGGGTGACAGGGGGTCTGGAGCTCACAGTCCCCCTCCCCCCAGCTGGGGGGGCCAGAGAATTCCATCTCAGCCCAAAGGGAGGCAGCAGGGGCCCCAGAACCAAACACATGCTACATACTTGTAACCCCACAGCCTCCTCCCCAACCGCTGGGGAGGAAAATAAATACACTCAGACTCTGTCCCACTCCCCAGGTGCACAGGTGAGGGGCCAGCAGGTGAGTTTCCTCTCATCACAGATTGAGGTCGAAGAAATACCATCTAATACAATGCTCCTAGTCCCTTATACAAGCTCGGGAGAGCCCTGGGCAGGGGAGGGGGTGGCTTAGTGCACACCCTGCCTGGGGCTTGTTCATGCTAAATAGAGGGGGAGCCACGCTCATTCCAACATCAAGCAACACAGAACAGGCCAGGGGAAGGGCTGAGAGGCCACTGAGACTTCACGGCCCCTTTCTGTCCAAGCTAAGGGAAAAGCAGTCCTTTGCAGGGTCCCTAGCATGGCCATGGTCTAACTCAGTGCCTTCGGGCTGTGTCCCCACACTGGCCCACTTCTCATCGCAACCTTCTGGACCCAGCCAAACCCCTGCTTATAGGGAAGGGGAGGGTGGGGGAGCATTCCTCCACGTGCAGGCCCTTGGAAGACAGACGCCAGCTCAAGCCTCAGCAATCCTTGGCCCGCCAAACCCGGGGGCGAGGGAAGATGGCCCGAGCACAGCTTAATTCCCTCCGATGCTTCTCTGGCAGCTGCCCCGGGCAGGATCTGGTCTCAGCCCGAGAGGGAATTTGTGGAGAAAAGCTAGATTTCTTATCGTGCATGTATGTATGTGTGTGTGTGTGTGTGTGTGTGTGTGTGTGTGTGTGTGTGTTGCAGGGTGGGGAGTCCTTAGTCCCTGTCCCTGACCCCTAGGGCTGATTCTAGGGGCCAGTGTTGGCTCTGGGTCTGTGCCAGGACAGAAGTTACCAACAGCCTGGGGCTGCGTCACAGATGCCAGAACGACACACCTGATGGGGACAGGCAGAGGGAAGCAGTGCCCGCTTTCCACAAACCCCAGACCTGGCTCGATCACGATGAGTCCAAGGACCAGGCCTTGGGCAAGCATCCCCCTCCACAGGGGCTGGAGAGGCTCCTAGAGATGACGGAGGGTGGAGCTTGGCTCTATGACATTTCCCAGAAGGTCACTTGGTTGCACCCTCGCCCTCAAGCAAACCTGAGGCCCCTCATTCAGAGAGGAGGGTGCCAGCCTACATTTGGCCTCCCCATTGCTGGGTGGCTTTGGGCAAGTCACTGCCCTCTGAAGGCCTCTTTGTCCTATGTGTAAAAGAAAAGGGCGTGGCCTGGGTTTCAAAACCGCCTTCCAGCTCAGACAGGCTTCTGATCCTCTTCATCTCAGGCCAGAAGGAAGGGGTGAGGGGGTCCGAGGAGAAGTTTAGGCCACTAGGATGCTCCGTCGGTCCCCAAGTTCACAGTGTAGAGTCCATGGCTCTGGTTCCTCAGTCCTTCCCTCTGAGTCTCTGGGGTCAAGTCACTGCCCCCAGTACCATCCCTGGTGTCAGCCCCCCAAATATGACACCCGCTAAGTGGGAATGTGGGGAGAGGGAGCGGAAGGCTCCAGATGGCAATAGGACAGGGGGTGAGGGCAGCAGAGAGGGGCACGTCTCCTGCTGGAGGAGTGGGGTCGGAAGCTAAGGGACCACGGGGCGGGGGGGTGGGAGCAACTGCGGGGCTGTGGTTCAGGGCCTGGGCTCCAAGGCCCTGCCCAGAAGAGCTCAGCTCTGATGGCTGGCCCACCCCAGCGGGGCGGGCTCCATGGGAGTTGGCTGGAGCATCAGTTGTCGGAATGTGGGGGCAGGGCAGGGGCTCCCCAGATCGGCTCACACTGGGGACGTGGCTGTGGACTCGCTGCACAGGCTCTCAACGATGTCGGCTCGCTGGATGCGGCGCAGGGCGGCCAGGAGGGCGTCGAGCGTGGCGCTGTCCTGGGTGGCCCAGCTTGCCAGCAGGGCGCGGGCGGGGCAGGCCTCGTGGGTGAAGGAGTCTATGTGCTCCGCCTGGTAGCCCAGCTCATCTGCCAGGTGTCGCCAGGTGTCCCCTGCAGAGCCGTTGAGCAGCTTCTCCACCTCCTCCCGCTTGGCTGGGGGCAGGCTGCTGTAGAGCCCTCCGTCCCCCTTGAGGGCTGCTGGGAACCCAGAGGAGAGTCAGGTCTTACCCCATGGATGGACCCCAACAACCCAGAAGGACCAAGGCATTTCTCTTCCCAGTCTGAGAACCCAGAGGCAGAGGGATGACCTGGATGCGGCCCTGAACGGGGACAGGCTGCGAAGGGGCCAGGGGGTGCTGAACAAACTGTCCTTTCCTCATCTATGGCGCCAGCACTGTCGCCCCTACTTGAACCTCTACCTGAACCCCTCCCTGCCCCCCAACAATTAATCAAGGCAGAAGAGAAGACAGGACTCAGCAGCTCCAGACAACTCAGTAAGTGTCCTGCAGCCAGCCTACGGGCCACTAATTAGGGTTCACACTTAACGACTTATTCCCCAGAAGTCCAGGGCAGGAGGCTAATTGCAGCTACTTTAGGCAGTAATTAGCCCCCAGGGGGGACAATTAGCCTGATGAGTCTGGATGCTCCGACTTGTAAAAGTCTCCGTTTCCCAAGTCCTTCCCTGGAAAGGCCCTCTCTCCTCCCCATTGCCCTCATCCAGCCTCTTCCATCTCCTCCTGAGCCCCCATCCCCCCAAGTCTTTCCTGTAGCCTGGTCCTAACCCGGCCTGTTCTGCCTCAGCTCCCCTTCCGGCCCTGCCACTCACCCTGGCCTGAGGCCGTCTGCGTGTGGGGCTGCTGGTCCTGCAGGCTCTGGCTGTCCACGGAGATGCCGCTGTCGCTGTGCAGTTTCTCTCCCTCGGGTGGCGGTGTCTGGTTCACAGGCCGACTGTTGACCCCTTGCTTGTTCTGCTTACAGCTATTCCACCTGGAGTCAGGGGACAGGCTGGGTGTCAGGGCTGAGGTGTCTGTGCTGACGTGGAGGGCCAGGGCGTGCCAGAAGCCCAGCTTCAACCCTCTCCGCAGAAGCTAAGGCTCTTGTTTCTTTATTTATCTGCCCCCAGCTGACACTTAGAGCTCCGAGAGGGTAGACAGCTCTCCACGAGTGCTCGGGAACCGTGCATGGGATGAACGGTGCATAAATAAATGACTTCCCAGAAATGCCACTTTCCCCAAGCTACCCTTCTAAAATACTCCCACATGTGGGCTGCGACACACAGGATTTCCTCTGTCATTACGAGCAATAACAAAAAATGGAAAACAAACTGAATATCCATCAATAGGGGATTGGCTAAATAAATTAAAATGCATCTGTATTATTGAATGAGTGGTTGCAAATGATCAGATAATCCATATGTCTTGAGGAAAGCTCTCTTGAGAGAAATTAAATTAAAAAGTAAGTTGTAGAATTACAGTATGAGTCCACTGACGCTTAAGAAAAAATACTAAAAAACCCTGCACCTTTACATATCATTATAAAGAGCTTTATGTACATATATTTCTTTAAAAATGTGCAGAAAATAGATGGGAAGGATTTAAGCTAAAGAGATCCCAATGAGGAGGAGTAGGATTTGGGGAGGGAAAAAAGGGGGATTTTACTTTTTTTCTTTTTGTTTTGCTATAGGGCACAGGCACTTGCCAAAGAGAAATCACTCCCCAGGAGGGATGGTCACACTTCAGTCCCTTCTCCTCCAGGGATTTTGGGCACACATGCACACATGGCTAGTGTGTTTTTCAAGCCACCAGGCCTGAGACTTGAAACATGCAGTTGGCCCTGTGGAATTCAGTCACCTGAACCATGATGCCACTGACTGGCACAGAGAGCTTTCCTTTTTTTTTTAAAAAAGAATTATTTATTATTATTATTATTATTATCATTATCATTATTATTATTATTTTGACCAGAGAAAGAAAGAGAGGGCAAGTGAGAAAGCAAGTCACCAGGTCTGGGACTTGAACCACAGTTGGCCATGTGCAAGTCCAGCGCCTTAAATTCTACACCACTTGCCAGCCCTCAGGGGCTTTTACTTTTTGTGTCAGAAGATATTGATCTTGTTTGCATTTTTAAAAAATTACCTTGATAATTAAAAAAAAAAAAGAAAAGAAAATGCACGGCCAGCAGGTGGCATGGTGGTTAAAGTGCTGGACACATCCACATGGCTGACCACAGTTCGAGTCCCAGACCTGGTGGCTTGCTTTCTTTCCCTCTCTCTCTCTTTCCCCCCCTCTCTCTTTCTCTCTCTCTCCCTCTCTCTCTCTGGGTGTGGGTGTGTGTGTCCCTCTCTGGTCAAATTAAAATAAATGAATGAATAAATAAAGTTAAAAGAAATAATTCTTTAAAAAAAAAAAAGAATGGAAAATGCATTTAAAGTTTTGAGATGCCTTCCCAGAGTTCTTGCATATCCTGGATTCCTGGATGCGGGTGCATGGGGATTTGGTATATAAAACAGGAAGGGAAAGAGACGCATGCACTCATAGGTAACTGTGGGGATCAATGGGGTCGGGGGAGCAGGATGCAAGCAGCTGGGGGCGAGTCAGGGAGGGGAGCAGCATGAGTGGGGATAGACTGAAGCCAGACCAGGCCAAGGCCAGGGTGACCCTCTTCCCTCGCACCCTGGGCAGTGGATGTGAGTGAGGATGAGCTCGGTTTGAGGCCGAGTTGAAGGGAGTGTGTGTTTTCAGGGCAAAGCCCTCGCTGCGGGCACACGTCCCCTCTCACCTCTTGAAGGCAATGTAGGCCACGAGGCCCACCACCACAGCAGCCAGGATGGAGCAGTACACAGGGATGAGGTTGTCCGTGGTGCCTCGAGTCACTACGGGCTGGGAGCTGCCCATCACTGTGGTCACCACATTGGCCACTGTGCTGGCTAGGAGGTCTTGTTCTGGGGGCCCCTCAGGTTCTTGGGTGCTGGGGGCTGTGTTGTCTGAGTCTTCCGAGGGTGTGGACCGTGTAATCCAACGGCCAGGGATCTCTGGAAGAGAGGGCCACAGGAGTGAAGGCCCACAGCCCCCAACTGCTCCCTTATGTTCTGGCCCCCTCCAGTACTTCGCCCCAGCCACCAGCCCTGCCTCGGGTGCTCACGTGCCCAGCTGTTATGCACAGGCATGGGGCAGGGGATGTGGACATGATGTCGCAATGACCAAGAGGAGCTGTGGCCTGAGTCAGGAGGTCTGGTCCCTTCAGCTCCGTTACCAACGTGCTGAGTAACGCCGAGCCAATCCCTCGTCTCTCAGGACCTCAATTTCCCCACCTATAGAATGGGGATATTGAGAGAGATGGTATCTAAGCTCCCTTCCATCTTGGCATGTAGTTCTAAAATTCTATGCTGCTCCCATGGGTACCCAGAAGCCTGGCATAGGGGCAGACACACAAAGACTGAGCCATGGGAAAGCCATGGGCTGGACTCACGCAGGAAACATCACACCTCTCTGGTCACCCCGATGACCCTCATCACCCTAAGGAAGGATGAGGACACTCAGATCTGGTCAGAGCACCATTTACCCGGCACCACCTCCCTGGGAGCTGGCACCACTCAGACCCTCTTTCCTGTCTCTGACGTCCCAGGCTCTAGGCTTGGGCGGGGGGGTGGGGGGACGACTGGCTCGTCTCCCCTGAGCCAGTCCTTGGATGGTGGCCAGCCTCTGTTTCCTGCCCTGCCTGCCCCCACACAGCCTGGCCTTGCCACCCAGAGAAGACAGTGTCAGGATGCCCAAACCCTTGGGCAGGAAGCAGACTGCTGGCAAGAGAACACCTAGAAGCAGGTACTGCCCCCTGCCTCACAGGAGGGAGATCAGGCCTTGCCACCCACCCAGGCTAGGCTCTGCCAGCTTCCCTGGCAGGGGTCTCAGCACCTCCTGGCACCAGTGGGTGGGATTTTCCATTCTACCTCCAGCCAGGGGCAGTGCTCGGGGGTGTGGGCTCTGGATAACCTGGGGGGTGCTTGTCTGGGCAAATGGGCCTGCCCCATCCATCCTCACTTCCCACGCCTGGGGCAGGGAGAGAAAGCACACAGGACATGCCAATGGGGTGAAGGGGAGGGCACCAGCTCTGCCCCACCCAGCCCCGTTTGCCCACCCAAGTAGGAGCTGAAGCTGCCCACAGGTCTTCTGGGCCTCCTGGGCTCAAGAAAAATATTCTTCAAAGACCCCTATTTTCAGCACCTTCTGTGGGGTAAGGCCCCCCAGATGTGAATCTGGAATCCATCTGGCTGGCAGTGAGAAGGGGGGTGCCATCAGCGACCTCATCCCATCCCTCTTCCCTCTCAGTTCTGGGAGGGAGTAAGGTGGGCAGTGGAAGAGACAGCCCTGTCTTCAGGGTAGCCCCAGACAGGGTACTGAACTGGGAAGGGTCCTCTCAGGGGACTGAATAAGCTGGGACAGCCCGAGTCCCAAGGTTGCAAGTACAGCTCAGCCTAGGCAGAGCCCACTCAGAGCCCGGGGCTGTGTGCGTGGGGAGGAGGGGCATGAATCAGGCCATGGCAGCCTTGAGCAGAGTGGGTTAGGGCTAAGAGGGCACAGGGACAGCGACCGGCTGGTGAAGACAGCGCCGACTGTTCCGGGCGGGCGCTACCCCTGATCTCTCCGATCCCCTCTGATGGGGGCAGGGGATGAGATCCAGATGTGGCCCTGTCCACCCACATTCCAACCCGATAAGCCCTTGGCAGGTCCTGACAGCCGCTTCCGGAATGGGAGTTGTCAGAGTGGGGGTGGGGTGGAAGGAGGGACCAGGTTGCCCTCCTAAACCTGAATTTCCCTGGGGCAAGGGGGGAGGGCCCTTCTGCCCCAGGGCGGCTGAGTCACCAGGCTGACACCTGAAATGTATACGCAGGAAAGTAGGGTACACCTGGGTGGGGGCAGCCAGAGAATCAAATTCCATTTCCTGAGAGGGTCTGACTGACCTAAGAGCAGACTCTAACCCTTCAGAGGCTGAAATGGAAAGGGAAATGCGGGCAGGGATTAACACACCTCTGGGGGCACCTGGGAAAGTGGGGTGGTATCTGGGAGGAATCTGTGAACGCCCCAAAAGGCAGAGCCTCCCCCTCCCCCAGCTCCACCTTTCTGTGCTCACATCACGCCCCTGACTAAGTGCCCCCACGGGCTGGTCCGGGCTTGCCCACGGAACCAAGCTGCCTGGCTGCTGCCTGGCTGCTGGAGCTGTCCCTGCTCTGCCTGGCGCCTGATGCCACTTGCCTGTCTCCTGGCCCAGGGCAACTGCCACCGGAACTACCACATTCAGCACCCCACTCCTTCTCCACCCCCTTTCCAAAGCAGGAAGCTCCAGATACAACCTGGCCTGAGCCCAGCTTAACAGCCCCCTCCACTCTGAGCTCCTGAGCCTGAGACCAGGAGACTCGGGAGGCAGGCTGGGTGTCGGAGGCCCTGTCAGACCGGAGGCTCCCTGTGTGCAGGGGTCTCTCTCCCCACTCTGACTGGGGCTGCCTGAAGGCAGAGGCTGGGCTGCCTCTACCTAATGGGAGCTCCCTGGACCTGCGGACTAAATGCTCAGCCCGTGTCTCCTTCATCAGACTGGGGCCAAGGCGGTCTCCCTCCTGTCCCACCAGGGGCTCCCTGCAGGAGGCGCTGTGTTGCCTGCTTGGCATGAGGGTAATCTGTTGGGTCTCAAAGGGAAAACCCCCTGAGGGTGCCTGGCCACAGGGTGATGGACAGAACGCGAAGGCATTGCCAACCTCTCCCTGCGGCGGAGACGCCCACCCATCTTTCACCAGATGAATATCACCAGCCAGAGACTGGAATGGCTTCCCAGGCAGCTACGGTGCTTCCTTCTCCCATCCTGGGAACTGCCCCATCACCCTGGGGCCTATGCCTGGCTAAGGGGGCCACACCCGGCTCCCCTGTCCAGCAAGAGCTGAGAGCCTTCCGTGTATGCCCTGCCTGGTCCTTGGTTCTGAGCCCCAGGCCTGCTGTGCCCCTTCTTCCTCTGCCACAGAACCCTCTTCCCCACCTCCTCAGTACCCCTGCATCCAGTCCCCTCCATTGAACTGCGACAGTGACCGTCCACCCCTCCCCTCCCCCAGCTACAAGTCAGTGGGCTAGCCACCTTCCTCAACCCACACATCCCTGGTAACCACTGGACTAGTGGGCTGAGGGCCAGAGGTAGGAGTGACCTCAGAGAGTGACAGGGTGTCTTCCATTTCTGGTCCCAGAGCCGTAAACCACCAGGGACCTAGCCAGGCCTCTGAACCAAAGGGTGCCAACTCCTAAGGGGCCTCCAGGAACAAACGTCTGCTCTGCGCTCTGGTGGCCATAGCCACCTTGGAGCTGCTTATCTGTCGCCAATCAAACCGCTTTACGACATATAACTGCGGCCCAGGAAGAAGAGAACTTGTGCTTTGGCAAATACTTATCGGGGTGACACTCGTGAAAGGGGTCCTTCGGTGAGATCGGATCGGAACCTCGAGTAATCCAGGAGGACGGAGGCCCAGGGCGGTGCTGGCTCAAGGTCGCGGCTGCCGCGAGCCCTTCTCGACCCCCAGAGGGCGCCCCTCCTCACCTTCGCACTCGGCGTCCGCCCAGCGCGAGCACTCGCGCAGCAGGCGCTCGGTGTCCTCGCACACCGTGCAGGGCAGGCACGGGTCCACGTGGTTGGCCTCGTCGGAGTACGTGCCGTCGGGGCACTCCTCGCACACGGTGTTCTGCTTGTCCTGGCACGAGAACACGAGGCCCGAGCCCGCCTCGCACACGCGGCACGCCTCGCAGCGGCCGGTCGTCTCGTTCTGGTAGTAGCCGTAGGCGCAGCGGCACACGGCGTCGTCGGCCTCCACGCAAGGCGCTGACATGCTCTGCAGGCCCACGCACTCGGTGCACGGCTTGCACGGCTCTGTGGCGCTCACCACGTCGGAGAATGTGACGCCTGTAGGCAGAGGGGCGGGCGGGGAAGCAGCCGGCACACGGAATTTAGTCACCTGCGCTTTGGGCACTGGGGACACAGCGGTCGGAGTTCCTCCCTTCCCCGTGGCCTGGCTGGGCGGGGACCATCTCATTTAGCCACGCCCCTTTCCCCTAGGTTCCTCTTTTCCAGCCGGTGAGATCCTGTCGCAGCCAACGTGAAAGGGGGAAGAGGGCAGGGGACCAGGAGCCCCATCCTCCAGGCCCCAGACGCACCGGCCCTGAGAGTTCATCGGATAAGCCAGCTGGTGCCGGTAAATTTCTTGGCAAATTCTCTTAGAGGGTTCCCAGCCCTGTACCTTGTTCCCAGCATAATTAAGGAATAATCTGAGCGTGGTTGCCACCCAGCCCTCCCCGCAGGCCAGAGCTGGGCTGTGAACCCAGTCCAGGCAGGCAGCCTTCCGCTAGGGAGCCTCCCCTTCAGCAACCCTTCGGTTGCTCTCCAGGCAGGTGGTGGGTCAGGTGCGGCCAGAATGGGAGTGATGAGGGTTAAAAAGAACTTCCCACCCATGGCGCTACCCCACGCTGCTGAAGGGCTTGGCTCTTGAGGGTGGGGCGAACTCTGGGCAAGAGGGTTCAGGCACAGCTAGAAAGCTGGAAGGACCTGCATCTACAGCCCTCTGCCCTTCAGTAGTATAAAGGGGAGATTTCCAAACTCATTCTTAGCTCATGCTTTTTTTTTTTTTTAAAGAATTGTTTATTAAATTTTATGTATTATTTTGGTTTTAATTTGCTGTAGGGCACATGTGCTCACCAGAGAGACAGAGAGGAGTAGAGAGAGAGAAAGTGAGAAAGTGAGCTGCCAAGTGCAGGACTCAAACCAGGGTCAGCCATGTGGGAGTCCAGCGCTTTAACCACCACTTTCTTAATTAATGGATGTGAATTCCAGAATAAGGGGAGGAAGGTAGGGGTGCCAGGGTCCGAGTTTCCTTGTGCGGGGAGGAGGGAGGTTCAGAGCCAGATCCTTCTTCACCCCGTCCAGCCCAGATGGAGAACGCTGCCCATCTGAATCCAAATCCAGGTGGACCTGGCCTTGCTCCAGGGCAGGAGGAGCATGGACCTGGGAAGGAGCACCAGAGAAGAAGAAACTGTTCTGAATGTGGAAGCCGAAGCATAACGTCTAGAGGGACATGGAAGGGAAACTGAGGCCTGCCGTGCCGTGCCATTCTTCTCTAAAGAAATCAATAGCCCGGACCAGCAGGTGACATGATGCTTAAGGCGCTGGACTCCCACATGGTTGGCCACAGGTCCTGGACCTGGCAGCTTGAAACTCATGCCGGGTCTATGTGCGTGCATGCCCAGAATCCCAGGAGGAGAGTAGAGAAGGAATTGCTGCATGGCCTTCCCTCTTGGGGTAGTGATTTTTCTCCTTTTCTCTGGCAAGTACATGTGCCCTTATAGCAAAATTCTCCCTCTCTCTCTCAAAATAATAATAATAATAATAATAATAATAATAATGTCAAGAGACAAGATGAAGTCCAGGGCCTTGATCTGTGGGGACAGAGAGGGGACGAACAAGGCAAAGGCAGAGAAAAGTACAAGGGGACAAATGTGGAGGCAGGACAGGGAAGAAAAGACCCCGGAGAAGGACCTGGAGGGAGACTTGGATCTCAGATCAGTTCTGAGAGATGGACCCTGTGTTTCTCTTCCTAGGGAACAGAAGGATCTGCACTCAAGACCTCACTTCCATCACTTAGTGGTGTGATTCTGGGTGTTTTACTTAAATTTCTGAGTTCTTTTTCCTTTCTCTTTAAAACAGGAATAATACCTCCACTCAGAGGGTTGTGGTGAGGAATAAATGAAATTGAGCCATAAAGCACTTGACCCAGCCTATAAAGGCTGGGCCCCATGGGGTGGGCAGTGACACGTGCAGTGAGCTTCGGTGACAGGGACACAGACAGTAGAAAGGACTTCCGAACATAAACAGCTGAGGCAGAGTGTCCGATCTATACACACAAGAGGGTCCTCTCTGGCTGGCATATGGTGGGGGTGGGTCTAGTCACACTGGAGGGGAAGAGGAAAGCTCTGCTCATGGGAAAACTCAGAAAATTAGCAGAAAACTCCTGGGAGAGGGTTTTAGGTGGTGTGAAAAATGTGGTCTTTTTTGGCAGAGAATGAAGGCAGGAGCTTAATAGGTTTCCTTGTGGAAACATTTTGAGGATAGAGGGAAAGTCCGCTGGGGTCTCCATCCCATAAAGTGGGCTTGTAAAGGCAGCCTGTTAACGCAGCTGGAGGCGGGGAGGGGAAGGGAGGAAGTGGGAAGGAAGGTTCCTCCAGCCACCTCAGAGCTGCTCCTGCTCCTGTCTCCCCTCCCCATCCATAAGACTCAAACTTCCCTCTCTTGGGCTACTCCGTCCCACCTCTGGTGAAGACCTTTTGACAGAAAGGTGAAGGGTCCTGCCCTGGGAGATGTAGGGCCAGTGAGGAGAGTCCTGAGCTGGAGTCTAGGAAATGAGAGAGGCAGAGCTTGGAAGCTCCAGCATGGCTGATGGCTGACCAAGCTGCCTTGGCACGGAAACCCTATTAGGCCAGGGCCAGAGAAGGTTGCCAGATGGCAAAGGCATTATAGAATGTCCAGCCTTTCCACCCAGGCCCAGGCAACCCTCTGCTGGGGCATGGGGTTATAGCAGCAGTCTCCAACCTTTTTGGCGCCAGGGACTGGTTTTGTGGAAGACAATTTTTCCACAGACTTGGGGTAGGGGTTCAGGATGATTCAAGCACATTACATTTATTGTGCACTTTATTTCTATTATTATTACATTGTAATATATAATGAAATAATTACACAACTCACCATAATACGGTATGTGCAGCCACTCCCCAGCGCTAGCATCACTACCTCAGCTCCACCTCAGATCATCAGGCATTAGATTCTCCTAAGAAGCACACAGCCTAGATCCCTGGCATGTGCAGTTCACAGTAGGGTTTGGACTGCTATGAGAGTCTAACGCTGCTGCATATCTGACAGGAGGTGGAGCTTAGGTGGTGACAGGAGTGACAGGGAGTAATGGGGAGTGGCTGTAAATACAGATGAAGCTTAGTTTTCTTGCTTGCCTGCCACTCACCTGCTGTGTAGCCTGATTCCTAATAGACCATGAGGACCAGTACTGGTCCATGGCCCAGGGGTTGGGGAACCTGTGGGTTACAGGATCCACAAGCGTGGAGATGAGAAAAGTGTGTCTAAAGGACCAACTGGGGCATGGGACATGCAGAGATAAGACTAGGTGGGCAGGTGGCTCAGAGTTCCCAGACCTGTACCCTTGTTCCTAGTGGGATTAAAGAATAATCTGAAAATGGTTCCCACCAGCCCTTCGGGCGGACATTGTTTCAGAAAAAGGGCACTGAGCCATGGTCTGAAGGTAGCAACTGAGAACTGGGGTATTCTGCAGAGATGGAAACTCCTGACTCAGAAACACATAGAATACTACCCTGACCAGAACAAGGCTGAGGCCAGGGGCCCAGATGCCTCAGTCATCCACCAGCCTTGGAAGATGGGGCTCTCTCACCTCCCAAAGGCATCCCAAGCAAGGATGGCCACGGCCTCATCTCACTCCCTCCACCCCAGCTCACCCTATAGTAAGGGTATCTTACAGTGTTCCACTCCCTCCCTGCTGCCTCTAGAAACCTTGCTTCCTTGGTCAAAGCTGGAGAACAGTTGGCCTGGGGGCAGGGATAGCCACACCCTCCGGATCCCCCAAGGTCAGTCTCCAGGGCAGCCAGGATTTGATCTTCCCTCCCCTCCCCCCCAGCACACTGGGTAGGCGGCAGCCATTGATTTTGCAGTGCGGATGGTATTTTTAGCTGGTCTTAGCATCAGCTATTCCTCCCTGCCTGTCCATACTCTTCCACCAACCTCTTTGCTTGGGGGCTGGGAAGGGGCACCCCCTGGGGATCCCCCATTAGGCCCCCCTCCTCCCTCTGCATACTTCCCTAATCTATTCTAGGCTTCTCTGCCTCTTATACTGGGTCAGACCCACTTCTGGTGAGCAGGGGACCCTGAGGAGGCAGAGCACTTATGAGGCCTCTACTGGGCATGCTCCCAGCCACTCCCCCCCCCCCCCCCTTTCCCCTTCCTTCCATTCCATTCTCCTTCCTGCCCGCCACCCAGTACTCACTATCCAGGCAGGGCTCACACACTGTCTGGTTGGCTCCACAAGGCTGGGCCACGCCTTCGCCCAGGTTGCAGGCTTTGCAGCACTCGCCGCTGTGGGTGTACAGGTCCGTTGGGCATGGCTCCTTGGCACCTCCAAGGGACAGCTGAGTTGGGGAAGATCAGAGGGTCAGGCTGGCAAAAGAGGGGGGATGTCTTCAGAGGGATCAAACACCGCCTCCTAATGCTTCTATTGGAACCACCTGGGTTGGGATGAGCTCACCAGGGAGGCAGCAGGCACATCAAAGCTGGGGAAGAAAGCCAAGGGGGAACACTGGCCCCTGCAGGCTGTAGGGGAATGAGGTCAGAGCCTGGGTGCTAACTTTCTGCAAAGTTCGTCTTGGGGTTCCAGCAACTCCTGGGATCCTGAGGATACAGCACTTGGGGAAGACAGCCTGAGGTCCAGCAGGGGGCCATGGAGGGCTGACGGGTTGCAGCCTGCACAGGGCTTCCACACCACCACCCCAGCTTCGCACCTGCAGGGCCGCATTTACCCAGTGCAGCCTTTGTTAACAAGGTTAGCTGGGCCCCACTCCATGTCCTTAATTCTACATATTAGATCTCAAGTGGATGGTGTTTGTGCCCAAGAGCAGAAGGCAGGGGCTGGAGCCTTGGGTTCGAATCCTGACTCTGCACTGGAAGTTCTGGCCCCGCCTCCCCTCTCTGAGTCCTCGTGTCTCCACACAGATGGAGACGGCGACAGCTCGGTGCCAGGGCAAAGAACCAGCTAGTTGGCAAGAGTCTGGCGCCAAGTCGGGAGATAGGGATGCCTGTTATCAGCCATGAGGCAGTAGCTGCTCTCACCACCCAGCAGTCCTGCCCCGCCGGGATTTGATTTCCAGTCACCAGCCCTCCTACTCCCTCCCCCCATGCGGCCTCTGGGAGCAGCGCTGGAACCAGGGGAAAGGGGTCAGATTCCTGCCACTGAAGCATCTTTGCTCGTGGATGGAAAGATTTAGCGCCAGATTCCCTAGAGGGAGGGGCTGTTGGAGGCTTGCTTTAGATTTCTGTTCCTTAAAAACAGAGCTTAATGTCTAATAAAACTCCAAAGCCTGCTTTGCTGGCTGCAGAGCGTACAGCCCTCATTTGATGCTGAGCAGTGTGGGCTCTCGGGCCATGGAAGCAGAGGGGAGCTTTACAAGGTCGTTCGGGGCATTCCTCTGCTCCCAGCTCATGGCCAAGGCACTCTTCCCTCCGGTTTTGAAATTATTCCATCAGGGTTAGATAGGTCGGATGGGCAGCTTAGAGCAACCCAAGAGGCAGCCTTTGGTCCCCTTGAGGATGGCGGGGAGGGTGCAGGCAGCAGAGAAGGGGGAACTTGGGTGTTGCCACCATCTCCTCCCAGGGGGCAGCAGCGTACAGTGCTGGAAACATCTGCTGGCCAGGAGCTTGGTGGTGTGTGGGGATACAGATGCAGGCTTTCCCCCAGGAGGTGAGATTCCAGAAGGGTCTGTTCTGATTCTTTTCATCCTTTTGGGCTCTGCTTAAATGTAACTTCCTCAAGGAAGTGGTCCTGTTTCTCAGTTCCTCCCAGGGTAGGCAATGCTGTTACACATCCCACCCCTCCATCCCCCACACCCCCCCTCACCGCTGAGCTGGAGTTCCCCCTGTTCCTGTCCAGTCTGATACTTGCCAGACTCCCTCACAAGACTGCCGGCATGGTTACCCCAGTGCCCAGCACAAAACTTGGCACACAGTAGGGACCCAATGCATATAGTTACGGGATTTAAGAACATGACCATATGATATGGCCTCAGTTAACTAGGACTCTGGGAGAAAGACTCTTCTGGATGGCTGCTGGGGTCAGCTGGGATCCAATTTCAGCATAGTGGCTGCCCCTTCCTATGTCCCTGGAACACACCATCCTGGGCGGCCCTTGACTCGGTATTTACACCAGAGATGATTCTGGGCTGCAAATGCAGCAAAGCCCTTGTGTTCTTTATCCCAAATTACCACACTGTTGCCTTTTTGAGTTCTCCTGTCAGCTCTTTTATAGTTTTTCTATCTCCTACCTTCCTGTCAAGGTATCGGCTGTCACTTCTCCCAGCTCCCAGGAGTGTGGCCTGAAACAGCCCCTCCCCACTCACTCCCATGTATTGGGTCTCATTGGAGCTTTAGAAAGTATGTAAGGAGCCTTGGTGGAAAGGTGTGTAAGGAGGATCTGAACCAGGGGTGGGCAATTCTCTGCGTAAAGCGCCTCCCTCCCCCCGCAGTCTGAGCCCAGGCTCATCGTTTAGGGGCGGAGTGATCAGGATGGATGTTGAATTCCTCTGTGCCTCAGTTTCCTCATTAGTACGTCATCATGACAGCAACTCCGTTCTAGGGTTGCTGTGAGTAGCAGATGGGTGAGTGAGGTGTTTGTACACTCTGGGACCCCTCTTTTCCCTTTGAGGCTCCTAGCTGCCTTTCAGTTAGTGGAGGTTAGTGGAAACCTGGGCTCCAGAGAGCTGAGGGGTTCTGTCTGGTGGCCCTGGTGGTGTGGCCACATGGT
Organism: Tupaia tana; assembly: GCA_026018925.1. Lineage (NCBI taxonomy): Eukaryota > Metazoa > Chordata > Mammalia > Scandentia > Tupaiidae > Tupaia > Tupaia tana. Next base: position 42,998,712 of record JAKSZU010000011.1, read on the forward strand.
ACCAGGAAGCGTGCTCTCTCTGCTGCAACCCTCTGTCCTCCCTCTTCTCTCAAGACTTGGCTCTTGGAGGCAGGACCCCATCATCAGTAACCATGTTTCCTGTGCTGCTCTTCTGTTCCTTCTGTCATCAAATCTTTGGTCTGCCACTTAACAGGATGCTACTTCGGGTAAATGACTTCATCCCCCTAACCTTCAGTCTCCCCACCTGAAACTCTGAGTTGGTCACATCTACTGCACGCACAGGGCACTTGTGAGAAGCAAAGGAAATAATTGGTGCAGATGTGCCTGGTGTATACTCGTTCAATAAATGCTAGTTCTCAAAGGAGACTCTTGTCTGGGGAGAGAATGGGCTGTTGATCCCCAGGCAGGAGGAAGCGGGGGGCAGGAAGAGGTGACTAGAGTTCAGGCTACTTACTCCAAAATCAGATCCAACATGGTCAATTTATGAAAATGACAGATGTGTTTGCCAGAAATGGGTATCTGTTATACTTTTCATTTCAAACTTGATGGAATGATTTCATCCCATTCCCAAGAATGTTTGCGATCTTTTTTTTTTTTTTTTTTTTTTTTTTTTTTTTGCAATCTTTATTAATTTGTTTGTTTGCCATTTCAAGGCTTTAAGGGAACTAGGATGAAAATCCCCTTGGATGAGTTGACTTTATTTTTTTTGCCAAAGCACATGTGTACTCACTGGAGACAGACAGAAAAGAGGGAAGTGAGAGACACCGCCCATGGGGCATGGTCACACAGCAACCCATTATCCTCTTTTTGTCCCTCCCTTCAGGATTTTGAGCTCACATGCACACGTGCCTGGAATGTTTTTCAAGCCATCAGCTCTGGGACTCCAATCAAGCAGTAGGCCTGATGGGATCCAGTCATCTTCACTACCAAACCACATACTGGCTTGATGAGTTGCCTTTACAAATCTTAATTTTGGGGGCTGGCAGGTGTGGTGGTTTAGGGCACTGAACTCTCACATGGCCGACCGTAGTTCGAATCCTGGACCTGGCGGCTTGCTTTCTCACATTCCCTCTATCTTTCTGTCCCTCTCTGGTCAAATTACAAAAATAAATAAAATAAATAATAACATTAAATAAAATAATTTTTAAACCTTATTTATTTATTTATTTATTTATTTTTAGAGAGATTTTTGCTATAGGGCGAGTGGACTCACGAGAGAGACAGAAAGTGAGAAATTACTCTTCAGGTGGGATGGCCACACCACAATCCCTTCATTCTCCTCTCAGATTTTGGGCACACACACACATGCGCCTGACATCAGTTGTAAGCCACTGGGTCTGGGACTCAAACTGTGGTTGACTACATGGGAATTCAACAACATAACCACAACTCCAGTGGCTGGTCCTATTTTTTTTAATGGACAAAATAGAAAACACACCAGTGTGACTGCAAGTGTTAGAAACTGCGAATGCTTCTGTGTGATCAGTGCTGACCATCCACAATCTTCAACACGCAGTTCCTTAGGTGCCAGGGCATACTCAGGGCCCGGGCTTGGAGAAGTTCTCAAGAGAGACTTTTGAGGACGATGAGAACCCAGGGGAGGCACTGGCGTATGCCCCCCACCTTTGGATAGGAGTTGAGCTGGGGTAGGAGATGTGAGCTAACTGCCTAAGATGATGCGTATGGAGACTCAGAGAGGGCGGGGACTCTGCGTGGAGGAGTTCAGCTCTAAATTTGCGGTGCCAAAGGCACAGGGAGCTAAACAAATCTCCCAGCCCCGTGAGAGTCCTGGGTCACGCCTCCTTCAGGGATCTAGAAAGTGGGGGAGGAAGGGCCTGGCACGCGCAGGAAACTGTAAGCTCCGGGCCAAGCGCCCAGAGTTCCGACCAGGGCGCCACCGCTTACTAACTGCGGGAACCCGGTCTGCTGCCTGAGAAGTCTGGGAGCTTCCGTTTCCTTACCTGTAAGCCGATGAGAACTAAATTTACCTCTCTGGGACCTTATAAGGGTTAAATAACGCAAGTGAAAGTGTCCAGAGCACATGGTAGGCGCTGAAAACTCCCTATCTCTTCCCTCTGGGAAAAAGCGGAGCATAAGAACCAGGCCCGGCTGGTACAGCGGGGTGGGGGCCCCGCCCTCCCCGGCCGCTGCCACCCACGTCCCACCCCAGCCGGCCGCTCGCGCCCGCCCATTTGCTGCGCTCGCTGCATCCCTATTAGGCGCATTAGCCAGCCCGAAGGCTCCGGTTACAGACGTCTGAATGACAAAGTGCCTCCATTACCGGCGCGGCCGGCCAGTCGACCCGCCGGGACGCGCTCTGGTTTCAGTACTCTCTCGCCGCGGCCCAGGAAGAAACTCCGACCGCCGCGGTGCGCAGAGCTGGCCCCAGAGCAGCCCCGGGTCCAGGCGGCGGCGAGAGCCGCAGGGGCTGCAGGCGGCAGATTCCGGGCAGGATCCACCTTCTTGGGCCCAGGCCCTCCACGCCCAGCTCCCCTCCCTCCTCGCCGCTTCTCTACGCGCGGACACTCATTCCTGCCCAGATCCAGGTCTCACGCTCTCCACCCTCCAGGATGGGTTCTTCTGGCCGCCCCAGTCTTCTCCGCGCCCTCCTGTCCGCCCCCACCCCACGACTACCCCGCGCGTTAGTCAGCAATCGTGCCAGCCGTCAGCCCCAAATTCCCGGACCAAGCCACAGGTACCGTCAGCTCCGGCCTCCATATTCCACTGCTGGCCTGAGTGTCCACCCGCCGCCGCCAGGAAACGCAGCTCTGAACCCAGCTGGGACTCCTGGCTGTCCCCTGAAGAGGGGACAGGGAGAGTACCGAGCTGGGAATCAGGTGAGGGGGAGTCTAGCTATGCCGCTGGCCCAGCCTGCTTGTGGGATCTTTGCCAAGTCGTTTAAACTCTCAGAGCCTCGGTCTCTTTATCCGTAAAATGGGGGCTGGGGGGCGCGATGCGCAGATGAAAGATGACGATGGCGGGGAATGCGTATGCCTCCTTCATGGTCAAACCTTCCAGAGCTTTCAGCTCATGGCCACACACCAGGCCACATCTCCTGAAAATCTTGTCAAAGCTACCGGGAAGACTCCGGTGCTCACGAGGAGGAGGACCCGTCCATCCCAGCCCACTCGGTGCCTTCCGACACACCACGCGGAATTCGAGACATCGGAGCGCCCCCATCTCAGTAGGTGCCCAGCGGCTGCCACCGAACGACTGGCGGAGTGCGGGCGGGGTCCGGGCGGGAGCCGCGGGAGCTGCGGGTCGGGCGCTCGGGTCGCGTAACTTAATTCCGGGACGCGCGCAGCCCCAGGCGCGCTCGCAAGTGCGGCTGGCAATCCCCTATCCGCGGCGCCCCCTGTGGGCCGCCTCGGGTCTGCGCAGACCAGACCTGCGCGCTGCCCAGACGGTCCCCGCCTTGCGCGTCCCGGAGCACCGCACCCCGAGACAGAGTCTCCGCCAGGCGGGGTCGGGGGACTCCCTTTCAATCCCTTCTCGCCCGCCGCGCTCTTCAAACCGCGAGGATGCGCGCGTCGGAAGGGGCCTCCAGCCACAGGGAGTGGGGAAAGCCGGTTCGTCCCGGCCAGGCAGGCGCTCCCCCGCAGTCCTGGAGCCCCCGCTGCAATTCCCGAACTAGGCGAGGTCGCGAGTCAGAGTGCGGGACAGGCGTGGGAACCGTCTGTGCCTCGGCGCTCCCTTCTTGTCCCACCGTCCCTCGCGGGCAGGCGGGGCCCTGACCCCCTGAGAGTAGGCACCCCTTCTCTGTCCGCTCTTCTCTGGCGTCCATTTCTCTCGCCGTCGTCCCTCTTCTGCTCTCCCTCGCCCATTTCTTGTTCTTCAATTGCTCTCGCTCCCCGAACCGCTCCTCCAACGCCCCTCCCCCTCATTGTCTGGCCGGTCCCCATTGTCCAGGCCCTGTCCCCTCTGCCTCCGGTCCCTCCAGCCTCCTCCCCTATTGTTCCATCCCCTGGTCTCCAGCTCCCTGCCCCAGCCCTGTTCGCCCCGCACATCTCTAGTCCCCGTCCCATTCCCCCTCCTTATCTCGCCCGGGTTCCGTCCCACGACTCTCCAGAGATGCTGAGGAGGAAAGTCTCCGGAGCCCGGCATTCAAGTGCCCTTTTTCAAAGAACCCCGGCATCCGAGAGTCCCTTGACCTTCCTCCTGGGAGACCCCTCCCTGCTCCCCCACACTGTGCCCCGCGGTACCGAGGATCGGCATCCGAGCGCCTGTCTGGCCCGCATCCCTGCCCGGGACTTAGAGTCGCCTCTGCGCTCGGAGAACCCCAGGCGCTCCCCGGCGGATCCCGGCATCGGAGCTCCTCTCCCGACACGCACCCCGGACATCGGGGACCCCCAACGCTCCATTCTGCTTCCTGGGTGGCGGCGCCTCGGTTCCCCTCGGGGTTGCGATCCCGGGAAAGCGAGAGGGTTCCCCTCCGGCCAGCACTCACCCCCAGGAGCAGCAGCAGCAGGCGCGGCCCGTCCATGGCTCGGCTGGCGGCACCTGCCCCCATCGCCCGCCTCCCGCGGCAGCACTCGGTTTCCAGTTAGGTCCGCTCTGCGGACGGATAGGGCTGCGCTGCGCTGCGCTCCAGCGCCCGCCCGCCGGAGCTGGCCAAGGCTAGGCTCGCTCTGGCTGCGGGCGGGCGGGGCCGGGTGAAGCCAGTGCGGCGGCCACGCCTCCTCCCCGCCCAGCCCGCCCACCCCCGGAACCGCGCCCGCCCGCCCCGCAGCCTCGGGAGGAGAGCGAAGGGAGAGGGAGGGCATGCGGGTGCGGCGTCCGCGCGCCCTGATGCCGCTTCTCCGCGTCCCGACCCTCGGAGCCGCTCACCCACCCCGCGCCACTACCCACTGTCCGGGCTGCGCCGCTGCGCGTCGGTCCCGGATGCTGTGGGCCCCGGGGGCCAGGACGTCCCCACTGCGGCTGGGTTCCTCCGGCTGAGGCCCGCCGCAGGGTTCACTCTCTGGCCCATCTTCCTCCGCCTCTAGCTTCAGATGTTCCCGGTCCTCGCTTCCTACCAGCGGTCATCAGCAAAAGTGCCCGCTGCCCTCTCCGCCCTTGATCGCAGGTCCCTTCCCTACCCATTCCCTCTCTTCCCTTTCCCAGGGCGGGATCTCTGGGCGAAGTCCTAGGGGGAAGGGACGCTGTCCATGGCCAGACATTGTGCCCTGGAGACATTAGGCAGAGTCTAGGCCGACCTCATTTGAATTTTCAAATGATGGGTTTGAAGGGGTCACAGGTGTGCACACACCCTCCAGCTCACCTATATTTGTGCTCTGCACTCGCATATACCTGCACTAGCCTCATGCGCTTGTGTAAATCGTGCATGCCCTAGGTGTGCACATCCACAAGCATGCACACATGTGATTGTGGCATTTAAACACGCATACCTACACATCCACACGTGAACACATGCAGTGATATGGCCACAACCCTCACACAAGCATGTGCAATCACGCAGGCATACACACATTCATGGGTACACACACACACACACACACACCCATACACAAACTCACAGATACATCCTCAAGGATATAGACTTCACTAGACAGAGTGTTCCCATGGACTTGGGAGTTCCTGCAGACAGGACTGGAGCCTGGTTTCTTACTGAAGGTTTCCAGTAAAGCTCCGTAAAAGGAACACATGGACAGGTGGTTGAATAGCCTCACATCTATGCACCCCTCCATGTACTTTGTAGGGATTCAGGGACCACAGTCACCATGCCCTAGAAATCTTGGCAGGTCCAAATCAAAGGCCCCACCAGCCCAGGGCGTGTGCCACCCCACCACCATGCCTACTTTCCCCACCCTTTTCTATTTCCCAGACATGAAGGCTCTGGGGGCACAGAGCTACAGGGGACAAGTCTCCGAAGCCCATCCCAGCACCCAGATCTTGGCTATGCCTGGACCTCAGTTTCCTCTCTGAAAAAAACAAACAAACAAACAAACAAAAACAAACAAACAAAAAATAACCATGGTACTAGCTTCGCAAATTATAGGAACATGGGGGAAATTAAGAGCCCTTGAGAAGAGGGCATGCCAGCAGTTTATAGGTGATTTCCTTGGTCAGCGGAAGCTAATTCATTCATTCTAGGGGCGGGGAATCTATCCTGTGAATTTCTTTGGGACAGCCCTGGAAAAGGACAGAAGACACCATTGGGCCTCTGAGCATTAATGCTCAAAAATGAGCCTCTACTTTCTTGTCTGCGCAGAAGCAGCCAGGCAGCCGCAGAATCTCCTGAGGATTCACTATTCCCCCCACACAGCCTCCCACCTCCCGACAAGGACAGCCTCCAAGATGCCTCCTCCTTGCACTGCTCTATGGACCTGCCTTCCTCTCAGCTGAATTCATGGAAGACAGGAAGGGGCAATGTCAGTGCTAACAGCAGCCTCGAGCTGCTTACTACCAAGGGTATCGACAGTGTGGCATTAATTTAAATACTTCTGTTATTAATTTATGATCCCAGTTACTATTATTGCCAACGTTATCCATCTCAACACAATTTAATACGACCCACACTACCATGGCTGGGCCTGGGTTATTAATAATTTCCATGGTCTTGATCATTTAAGCTTTACTCGAACAATTGCAAACAGCCATTGTTACTATTATTAGCAGTATTTCTATGATTAAGCCCAAGCACAAGACCTCGATGGAAAGCTGAGTGCTAGTGGCTGCAGAGTGTAGAGGAAAGGGCACTGGATGGGGGTCAGACGGGCCTGGGAAGGAACGCCTCCCTCCTCCCCCACCGAGGCTCCTGTGTGGTCCTTGGTGGGTTACATCACTTCCCTTGGTCTCAGTTTTCCCATCTATAAAATGGACATTTTGAAGAAGTGGGTGAGGATAAAATGAGGCAATGTGTTCATCACAGAAGGGACTCAACTTTTTCTATTCATTCCACATATATGTTTGTGGTCTTGTTTTATTTGGTTTTGTTTTGGTTTTGTCATAGGGTTTGTGCTTATCAGACACAGAGAGAGGGAAAGTGAGAATCATCTCTCAGTGAGATCCCCCCCAGGGATAGCCATGCCACAGTCTTTCTACTTTATTCTCCTCTTAGGATTTTGGGCACATGGGCACACACACCCACAGTGTGATTTTCAACCCACTGGGTCCGGGACTCAAACTGCGCAGTTGGCCATGTGGGATCCACTGCCTCAACCTCCATGCCCCTGTTGGCCCCCATTCAACATGTATTAATTGAGCACTTATTATATGCCACACACGGGCTGGGCACGGGGGATTCGGCAATGAGCTCTCATGGAGCCGATGTTAGCTATTTGATGTGAAGGGTTATTTATAGCATGATACCTTGGCCATACCATAGGTAACTTAGCTGTGACCAGGATATTTCTTTACTGGGACTGCCATAACCAAGACCATAACCTCATACTGCAAATCCAGCACCACTGTGACCACCACCATCATGACTGCCACTATGTCCACCATCACCACCACCGCCATCGTCACAACCACCTGTAACAAGGCCGGCACCAATATGGCCACCACCATCCACAAGCACCAAGACTATGACCACAGTCACCACCACCATCACAACCATCTCTACTAGGATCACTATGACCATTGTCACCATGCCACCACCATTGGCATCAATACCAGAACCACCGCAATTAGCACCCCCATGACCACTATGACCACTGTCACCACCATCACTGCCGTGGTTACTGTAATACATCAGCATCGCTACCACCTCCATAGTCACCACCACAATGGCCACGGCCATGGCTGCCCCTCCCTACCTCCCTACTTCTGCACTACAAGCAGCTAATGAGAGCTGGATCTGTCAGTCCATCCTCCTAGGAACAGAATCACAGGCCCACAGAGCCACTGCCTGCCTGAGCCTAACTCACTGGCCATGATGCCTGGCTCCAAGCATGAGTGTGCTCCAAAAATATCGCTCCCTAGCTCTCCAAGTCACAGTCTCTCCCCAGCCCCCTTGTCCCTAATCCTTGGCACTTGTAGCCACAGCCATGGGATGGGACATGGAAGAGGGCTCTTGGGAGCTAACAGCAAGTGGGACCCAACAGGGAGCACCAAGGGGACAGTGGTTTTCCTGGAAAGTCCCCAAGAATCATCTCCCATGGGACCGGCAGTTAGCGTAATGGCTATGTCGCTGGAATCCCACGTAGTCAACCACGGTTCGCATCCCGGACCCGGTGGCTTAAAACTCACGCCGGGCGCGTGTGCGTGCGTGCCCAAGATCCCGAGAGGAGAATGGAGGAGAAGGGATTGCGGCGTGGCCATCCCCCCTGGGGGCGATTTCTCGCTTTCTATCTCTCTGTCTCTCTCTGTCTGTCTGGCGAGCACACGCGCCCTATAGCAAAAACCTCTCCAAAAAAACAAAAAAAGAATCATCTCCCACAATAGAGCTGCACATAGAGAGGACCGTCTCCCCACTGTCCCCTCCCAGGCTTCCTGGACTCACAGCGACTCCAAGGTGAAAGGCGCAGGATTTCAACACAGACCTGCATGGAGCTGGGAGTGGTAGCAGTGGGTCAAACCTCATCTCCAGGAGTCAAATGGGAAGCACAGCCCCTCCCTTGTTCACCTCTCCCCCCCACTGTCACCCTGCCCCTCCAGGAAGGTGCACTCCCTAATCCACACTCCCTGTCCTCCCATTCCACTCCAGCACCCTCACCTGGACCCTTTGCAAAGCTTGGCTCAGGGAATGGGAGAGGCTGTCAATGAGAACTCACGTTTACTGATACCTCCTGTGGGACCGGAGAGCCCCACAGTGGTTCCCCTTAATCCCCACTGCAATCCTGTGGAAGAAGTACTGGGGTCACCGTTTTACAATGAAGAGACTGAGGCTTGCAGAGGTGAGGACACTTGCCCAAGGGCCCCCAGAAGGGACCATTGGCACCATCAGCGGTCACCGTCCCACCGTCCCACACAACAGTCACACTTCTCACCTTTGACCCCCCTAGTCCCAAGTTGCTCTTTCCATCCATCCCAGCCCCTCCGGCCTTCACCCCAACTTCACTGGTAGGTCAGAGAGAGAGAACTCCAACTCAAAGGGGCTGAACTCTGCCCTCCGTGTTCTGAGCATACCACGCAGCGCTCCCTCCTAACGTGCTTGACAGAATCCAGGCTAAGGGGACTGGGTGGGAGGGGTGGAGGCCAATATAGGAGTGACCTCTGCCAGCTCTCACTTTTCCTGCTTTGGAGGAATCACTTTCCCTCTCCCGCAGTTCCAATGTCCGACCAGAGAAGGAGTGAAGGGAGGTGGGCAAAGCGGCGAGAGGGAGAGAGGGAAGGAGGTCCAGGCCCGCCAGCTGCGTCCCATCTGCCTTGGGCAGGCCGCCAGGCAAGGTAAGTGAAACCTGCTGCCCCCCATTAGGAGCTGGCTCGGTGGCTTTGAAGCGTGATGCAGTGATTACCTCTGAGCTGACTCCTTCTGGGCTGCCAGGGGCCCTGTCCAATGAGGGGACAGGGTGGGGCCTGGGGGCTGGTTTGGGGTCAGCTCAGTTTGATTCTGGAGCTGAATTAGTAGTGAGAGGGGTGGGAGGAATTAGCAATTTTGGAGTCCAGTTAGATTAACTGGAGCATCAAAGTGGGCCGGTTGTTCATTGCGCCCCTCACCATCTGCTCCAGCCGCAGAGCTGGTGCTGCCTCTACCCTGTCGTGCAAGGAGCCCACTGACCCACGTCCCTCAGCTCCCCCACCTCCCAGCCCTGTGTGGGTTCTGCTCTTGTAAGAATGGCCTCTCTCAGGGCCGGCAGGTGGCGTGGTGGTTAAGGGCTCCGACTGCGGTTCGAGTCCTGGACCTGACGGCTTCCTTCTCACTCTCCCTCTCTGGTCAAATTAGAATGGGTAAATAAGGGACCAGCAGTTAGCGTAATGGCTGTGTTGCTGGACTCCCACGTAGTCGACCGCAGTTCGCGTCCCAGACCCGGTGGCTTAAACTCACGCCGGGCGCGTGTGCGTGCATGCCCAAGATCCCAAGAGGAGAATGGAGGAGAAGGGATTGTGGCGTGGCCATCCCCCCTGGGGGGTGATTTCTCGCTTTCTGTCTCTCTGTTTCTCTCTGTCTGTCTGGCGAGCACACGCGCCCTATAGCAAAAACCTCTCCAAAAAAAAAAAAAAAAAAAGAAGAAGAAGAATGGGTAAATAAATATAAATAAAATAATTAAAAATAAAAATAAAAAGAAGAAGAAGAAGAAGAATGGCCTCTCTCTTCCCTTGACATAGCAGTGGAGCCAGTCAACACCTTCCATCTTCCCATCTGCAGTCTTTTCCTTTCAAAGGCCACTTGGCCTCCCACTTCCACCCCATGTGGCATCCCTACCTCCTGTCACGGAGCCACAAGATTTGATCAATTCTTTCAAACATAGGTGGCAGGGACTTCACTTTCCCTGGGAACTGTGTCTTGGAGTACGAGTGCCCAGACTGGGCAGTGCTAAACCCAGATGCTAGAATGGGGAGATCCAAGCCTTGTGACAAGAACACAGCAAAAGAATGCCGGGTAGCCATGGCTCAGGGCAGCCAGCTCCCTGGCTGACTCTAGGGGCCACCCTCTCCCCGCATCTCTGCAGCACCCTGGGCCTCTTGTAGCTTCCCTCAGGAAGTTCCTCCCAACTCTCAGCTCTGATCCCTCCTAGCCTGAAAGGCTGCAGAGCTGCCCTGTACTTCTGAAGGTTTTGGTCATCTTGCTCATCTTTTATCCTGCAGCCAAGGACGGACAAGATTTTTAATTTTTTCTTTAATATTTGCCAAAGAGTGCATGCATTCCCGAGAAAGAGAAAGAGAGAAAGCATCCCCGGCGGGGGCGTAGGTGATGGCCACAATCCCTTCTCCATTCTCTCTCGGGATTTTGGTCACGCACGCACACACGGCAGCACGCTTTCCAAGACACCAGCACTCGAACAGTGCAGTCAATTATGTGGGATACAGCTGTCTTACCCGCCATGCTACCAGCTGGCCTCAGGCGAGATGTTTGAAAGAAAAATTAAGTCGGGCTGCAGTGTGGCTGGAACAGTGTGAAGTCAGCAAGCGGGAAGTAGATGAGGCTTGGGAAACCCTGGGGCCAGTCTACCATTTATTTTCTGTGTTGCCTTGGGCCAGCCCCTTCCTTGCTCTGAGCCTCCATATCCTCATCTGTAAAATGGACATAAGGTTCCAGTCCCATAGAGTACGCTGAGGAGCCAAGGAAGTAGTGAGTGTGGATATACTTTGCACGCCAGGGCGGCTGGAGAGATGTCAATTTGTTTGTTCTGTCTGATGCTGCCGATAGTGGCTTCTGGCCTGCAGGCTGGAGACCGGATGAGGGGTGGGATGACATTTCAGCACTAGAGACAGCCGGGTCCTTCCTGCTGCAGATAAGAGCCAGAGATGTGACAGGCCTGAGGCTCCGGGGCAATTCCCACGGGAATCGTGGGGTGAGGAGCAGTCCCAGGCCTAAGCTTATCTTCACTCTGGGCGTCTGGGAAGTGGGGTCGAGTACAATCGTCTGGGTTGGTTTCCAGCAGGGGAGGGTAAAGGGCATGGAAGCACAGTCTGGACTAAGTCCCAGGAAAGGGAAGACCCCTAATAGGACTCAGGATCTCGGAGGAGCTGAAGGAGGAGGGCCGTTTTCCAGTCCCACCCATCACGGGCTGGTCTGCTGGGCTGGGGTTCCCTGTGACCGGCCTGGAGATCTAAGAACAGAAGCCCGAGTCCCAGTTCTTCCTGGACCAGCTCGCTCAGCCCTACTCCAATTGCCGTTGACTGAATGCTTTCCTCCAAGGAGGGAAAAGCTGTGACCTGGGGGGATCTCCAGTCTGAGGGGGGAAAACGAGGCCAGGCCTGGAAGTCCCCCTATTCTGAGGAGGGAGACATAGTCTCTAGCTGGAGAGGTACTTCCATGCAGTCGTCCTCGCCTAGACTCTCAGGGGGCCTGGGAGCAGAGACACTGCCTGTGGTGTTGGGGATCTCCTAATCTAAGGGGTTCCCCTGATCAAGCAGGAGCATTTCACACCTGGGACAGAAGCAGAAGGGTCACCAGTTGGACATTTTAGACTAGGAGTCAGATTTCAGAAGTGGAAGGTAGCCCAGCGGTCATCGACAGTTGGGGAAACTGAGGCCCAGAGATTTGCAAGACATGTCCCAAGTCACTCCGGGGTAGATGCAGAGATGGGGTTTCAGCAGTTTCTGCCTGATTTCGGGAGCCTGGCAAATCCCTTCAGTATTCTCTAACTCTCCTCGTGACTGGACTCACACACGGTGCCTTCCTCTCTCGGCTCGTCCTTCCTGCACTGCCTGAGCTCCTAGGGGAATCAAGGCCAGGTTCTGCCCAGTCCTGGCCCAGCCCAGCCCACAGGGTGCCCGGGAAGGAGGGGGAGATGGGGCATCTCCTGGAGGAGCCAGCAGGCGAGGAAGTGCTGAGTCGGCACTCAGAGCCCCAGCCACCTCCGTTCCTGATCCATTATTCATCCCTGGGAGAGGCTCTCCCTCCTCCCTGCAGACCCAGGCCCAGTCTCAGAACTGCCTTGGCCTCCCCTCTTGAACCACCCCCCCCTCCCCCAGCTGGAAACTCTTAAGCAAAAAGGTCGTCAAGATGATTAAATGCGAACAGATTTTCAGCTCTTTTTCCACTTTAATTAAAAATGTGCTCTCCGTTCAGAGGAAGCTGGAGACGGAACAGCGGCTCCCTGAAGGCCCCTGGGCTGAAAAGTGAGGGGGAAACACTCAGAGGTGTCTGCAGGTTGGCCCATGGTGGCCTTGGGGTCTGAGACCTGGCCTGGAGCTGCCACGTGCTCAGGCCCTGGTGAGAGAGGGCTTCAGGGGCCTGCAGGCCACTGGGCACTCGGAACAGAGCCAGACTCAGGCAGGTGAGTAAACAGGCCACCCCCAGACCTGAAACAAGAGTGACGGGGGGCAGGGGACAGAAGGAATTCCATTTCCACATCCCTTACTATCCGGTAGCCTCCAGTCTAGGGAAGGCGGACAGGTCACTGTGCTCAAGGAGGGCACAATTTTGGAAAGTTACTTTCAAGGTGGCCTAGAGCAAGCACGGGGGTGGCCCTGTGTATCCGATTGGGTGACTGGAGCCTCAGCAGGCTACCCCAGGACAGCTTCAGGTACCAAAGCGAGGCCAGGCCCAAGGCAGGATGTGCAGATGCACACGGAAAACCAGCAGGGCGATTGGGAGCAGAGGGAGAAGACTCCACCCTGCACTGCCCCCTCCCTCCTTCTCTCCAGGATCAGCAGAGGGGAGTGGAGTGGCAGGGGAAGGGCTTTGGTGGAGACACCTGAGAACATCCGCAGGGGGGCGGGGGAGCTGGCACAGGCTGCAGGAACAACAGGAGCCCACGGTCCTTGGTCACAGATCCCATTTCCGGTCTGGCCCCAGCCCTTGGCAGGCCCTGGAGTGAAGCTTCCCCCGAGAGTGTGAGAGGACAGTTGCATTTGAAGTTCCTCGCTGTGTTCCGGACCGCCTCTGCACTCCAGTGGGAGAGGAGACTCAGAAGAGGCCGCCTGAGCCCCAGAGAAAGGCCTCCCACCACTTCCTGTACCTGCGCTGGGGTGGTCCCACCTGCCTCTCCACTCCAGGTGGGGAGTTGGTCTTTATCCCAGGAAGAAAAGTGATTCCTGACTATGAACCCCCAGCATCAGGGACAGCCTAGTGCCCAACCCACCGCCCAGCTTCCTGGTGAGAAAGCAGCTCCCTGTCACCTCCAGGGAAGGGATCAAACTCCACAGTGGGACACTCAGGACCCTTCCGAGTCCAGTCCCCACGTCTCTCCACTCCTGTCTTACACCATCTTCTCTGCCACCACCGAGAATTCACTGGAAAAAATGAAGGGAGCCGCCAGTTCGGCAAAACACCCATGGAGCGGGGGAAGAGGAGCAGGCATTGGAGGGGACACTGTTGGAGCAAGGGCGCAGGAACACAGGGTTCTGGGCAGCCCGTTGGGAGCAGCAGAGGGAGTGGGGGCGGAGAATGGGCTGAGATGGAGCTAGTCAGACATGGAGGAGAACTCCGAAGGCCCCATTCCCGCTAGGTGATATTTCATTCCCTCCTCTTGAAATGCCCTTCCTATAGGCAACAGGCTCCAAGTCAAAACCTCCAGCTTCATTGAGAATTTCTTCCTGTCTACCTGTCCTTCCAAACGTTGTGGCGGTCTGGTTATCTCTGGTTCCTGTCATCCCAGTGGGTCTAGCCTCGCTCTGTGGCTACTTTGGTAGACCAGATGTCTATGTCCATGCCTTGAGTCAGGCCATTCCCATTTTCCCAGTTTTGCTACGTAGCAAAATGTCACCCAGACCAGCAGCATGGCACGTGCTTCTCCAGAAAGGACCTTGAGCAGGGGAGGAGATGGGGTGCGGGCCTGGAACTAGTTGGATGGGAGATCTGGGACCTGGAGCCTTGACAGCCCGAGTCCCCTTCTTCTTAGAAGCAGTGATTCACCCAAGCAGCCCCCATGCCTCTGGCCTTCCCGCCTTCGTTCTACTTTCAGAAAACCCAGGGACTCCGTGGCAGGGAGTAGCCTATTTTGACAGAGTCCAAATGGAGCATTGTGGGGAGGGGTGGCTGATAGGCCGTGAAGCGTGTCTCTGTTGGCGGGCACTGCATTGCCCGGAACTCGCTATTCCTCCCCAGTGTTAATTATCAAAATTAACCGAACACTATAAATAACCCAACTCAGAGACTTGAAGAGCCTCACTTCTAATTAATTCATTTCCAATCAAGACACTTCTACGCCCCCCTACCCTAGAATCTGAGGGAGGGGCACCTCATTGTGTAGCTTTTCAAATATCGAATCCCACTGTCCCTCTTGCTCCGGAGCTTTCAATGTTCATAGAAAAGAGAGCAAGGAGGAAAAAGCGTGCAGCTTCCTTGGAAGGGGGAGCATATAAATAATCCCATATTGGTGCATTTGATGGACGACATTCGTGTCTAGATTGGCTTTTGTTGGGATGAGGAGACGGGGAGGGTGGGGGAGGGTGGTGGAGACTTCCATCTGCCGCCTCCTTTACTGGGCAATAAATTTTAAAGCAAGACTGTGAGTACAGTCCAAGGCCTCCGTGTTGGCTGGAGCTGGGGAGACTGATCGATAGAGGAGGAGGAGGGATGGGGAAGGGGAAAGAGAGAGAGATGGAGGGAGAAAGAAAGAAAACGCAAGCTCTAGGATAAATGCAGACTGGGGCGAAGGGGAAGGAGAAAGGAGAAAGACCAGGAGAGAGGAAGAAAGATAGGACACTGCATGGAGGAAGAGAGAGGAGTGGCCGGGAGGGAAAAGAGAGGAGTGTGCTCATCCCCATCTTGCACCGAGCTCCCTGCAGGAGACCCCGTGAGTTGCACGGGACTGTTCTGTCTTGCATCCAGCTGCTTCTCATCGAGATCCTCCCTTGCCTCCTCTCCAGCACCTGTTGTCCTCCTTTGAGGACATGTGGCCTTTGTACCCCATCCATGCATCTTGGCGGCCCCCAGCAGCCAGGCCCTGGCTCCTGGCTCCCAGCCTGGGGTGAAGGGACTCAGACCAGGAACACACAGGCCTTCTTCTCATGGGGTATGCTCGTCATCTTCCTGGACCCCCAACCTGCGAGCCATGGGCCTGGAAAAGGGGCATATGGGATAGGAGAGAAGCGTGGAGAGAGACAGAAAGAAGAAAGGAGGGGAAGACAACCAAGGCCGAGAAGAGAGGAAAGACAGAAAGACTGAGAGGCAGACAGAAAGACAGAATGGGAAAGTGGAGAGGAGAGACGGCTTTGGCTCATTGGCCCTTGGTCCAGAGCACAGGGCTGGCTGGAGCTGGGGGCCAGGAGGCCAGTGCACAGTGCGCTCTGTTGAGCACAATGACCTTGGGTGAGTGACTTCTGTCTGAGCTTTGGCTTGCTCTACCCTTCTGCAAAACCATGGTCACATCAGCCCTTTCCTCCTCCTAAGGTGGTTGTGAAGATTAAGTGGGGTTAAATGGGAACAAAACTCTTAACAACGGTTTGGCACAAAATGCACGCTCAAGTCAAAATAGCTGTTGTTGGGGCCAGCAGGTGGAGTGGTGGTTAAGGCTCTGGACACTGCCGCATGGCTGACCTTGGTTTGAGTCCTGGACCTGGTGACTTGCTTTCTCTCTCTCTCTCTCTCTGGTCAAATTAAAATGAATGAATGAATAATTCTTTTTCTAAAGAGAGAGAGCTGTTGTTACTAGTACGAGCACAGAAGTACTCGCCCTCAGAGTAGCACTGGTTTGACCTTCCTCGTCTCACCCCCTGTTGTGAGTACAGTCAGGTGGGTCTTTGTACCCTTGCTCACCAGACTGGGCCTCCCCAAGGGCAAGGCTGTGTCCCCTACCCTTGGTTGGGGACTTTCTGGACTGTTTCTTCCATCCAGCTGGGGATCCCCCTGAAGGGGGTACAGTGGGGATTTTCTTTTTTCCTGTGAGTGCTCCACCCCACCCCTTCATGGTCAGAGGGTCCTGGCATAGAGCAGGTAGTTGGCAGATGGGGTCCCTGGGGAAGCCAAGGCTTGGGGGGCCTGACTAGCTGGTCCCTTTGCTCTCCCCACCTCCAGCCACCTCCCTTTGGGTACACTCTACCTAGGCTGCCTCCAGCTTCAACTCCCTCAACTCCAGCTAAGTTAAGGGACGGGCAGTTAGGGACGGTGGCCCTCTTCCATCTACCTCCTGTCCCCAGGCCTCTCCTTTCAGTGTACTGTTGGGAGCCGGCCCCTTGGGCAATCTGAAATCCATTAGTCCTCTCCCTGGTTCTCATTACTGCAGCCCAGGCAGCTTCGGAAACGTGTAATTTCCCCAGCGGCTTTCTCCCCTTCCTCGGCCTTTTGGGGTCCCTCTCCATCCCACTCCTCCTTGGAGGCCCCTCCTCCAGAGGGCTAGTAGTAGAGGATGGAGTTGCTCCAGCTCTATGGGGGGCCTGTGGTGTGACCTTCAATCTCAGCCCAACTCTGGCTCTGGTGAGGAGAATGCCATGTTTCTTCCTAAGTGACAATGGACTCTTATTTCACATCCTCCTTCCCCCTGGGCTTCCTCTCATCACCTCCACTCCAGTAGATGCCCCCCAAGTCTGAGAGAGAGGGCTGTGGGCTGCACCATTGGATCCCAGCAGAAGGCTCTCGTGGAGCCAGCCTTGTGCCTGGCACTGAGGAGGCAAGCAGGAATGAATGAACTTCACAAAAGGGCACACAGACGATGAACGAGGACAATGAGGACAGGTCAGCCGGGCGGGCAGAGAACTCCACGTGGACAGCTCTACAGCTGATGACGCCCACTCCTCACCCCTGCCTACCTCTCCAGCCTCAGCCTCTCACCAGGTCTCCTTTTGGACTGTGTATCTTCCTCCTCCTCCTTCACAACCTAGCCCGTGCCTCGCTTCCTCCAGGAAGCCCTTCATCTTGCTGCAGCCCGGGTGGCCAGTGTAGACCTCAAACACCCTGCACCTCCTAGTACACTGTGGTACGCTCAGTGATTCCCTTCGCTCTCTGGAGTGAAGCCCCTTGGGACAGGGATTGGTCATGTCTGTTGTCTGGGTGTCCCCTCTCTCACACATCCTCAGTAACTGTGTGAACGAATGCAATGGGTAAGTAAGGGAGGCAGGGAGAAATGATGGACCGATGGCAGCTTAAACAAACACGGACAGAGAATCAGGGAGGTAAAAGAAGGCTCGTCCCTCTGTGAACTTTATGTAGCCATTAAAAACCATAATTAGGTAGTAAAGGCCAGCACAGGGAGAGTAAGAATAAAAAAAAAAAAATGTGGAATTGCAGCTCTATCTAAATTCATTATGCTGCGTGCTTAAGGGCCAGAAGGGAGCAATTGCATGTGTTTTTTTCCTTTTAAACAGCCCTCCTTTAATGTTGGATTACTGTGTTTACAATTCAAAAGTGACTTTGTAAGGACTCTCTGATGCCAATGAGCGCAGGGAGGAATCCTCAGATAAACTGGAGGGACTGCAGGCAGGGGGCTTCCCCCCACCCCTTCTCAGGTCTCTGGTTCCTTATTGCTTCTTCTCCCTCCCCTCCCACACCTTCCCCTGCTCTGCTGGGGAAGGGAAAGAGCACCCTGCTTTCAGGGGAGGGCAGTTGCAGAGCCTAAACAGCCTTGATTAAGTGTCTAAATAGACAGGCCTGGGCAGTGCCCAGCTGGAGTGTGGCAGACATTGTCCCTGCCCTCTGGGGCTTCCTGGATGATCCAGACATACAGATGGAGACAGACACGGTTGGACAGCCAGCGTTAAGAATAAAACAAAATGTGCAATCAAATTCTATGTGTGCCCACGTGTTTATAAGGTGACTCTCGGTCCTCTCTACCTGGTGAACTCCTATTCACCCTTCAAGGCCCAATTCATTTATCCAATCATTTGTCATGAACCTCTGTTGCCAAGTACCACTTCCTAGGTTTTTGCTTATGGGAAGCCTCCTCTTCACAGCTCTTTCTTGGGAGAAGCTTACGTTCACTCCATCTTTACCTGGCTGCCCACTCTGGGGGAGTCGTGTGACTGGAAGCTTTGTTAATAAGCATATACAATACCCCTGGCCATCTGATTGGTTCAGAGATGGGGCATGTCATTCAAGCCACCCAATGAAATTCCTAGGCTTCCTTTGGGAATACAGGGAAAGAAATTCTGTCTTCGGTTTGGAGATGCCCAACTAGAATATTGTAAGCCCTTTTACCATCCCCTGGGCAGAGCCATGCAGGAAGAAAGCAGAGCCACCAGAGGCTCAGCGGCATTTAGCACCTACCCCTACCTTTGCCTAGGCCTTGAGCCTAACCCTACCAGAACATAGAAATCATGTTGACCGATAAGTTCTCTTGTTTATTGGTTAAGCCAGTTTGAGATGGCTTTCTGTCCCTCGCAACCCCAAAGCTCCTGACTAACACACCATTCATTTATTATAGTTTTTGCTCTCTGCTGGGAGAGAGCCAAAGTTGACTAGAGCCCAGCCCCGACTTCAAGGAGCCAGAGCCTCCCAGCCTTGTCCAAACGCTGCTTCTCCGCCCCCTATCCTGTGCTCCCTGAAGTCTGTCCACTCTAGTTATTCCACAAGTCTTCAATGGCTTCCTACTTCTTGAGTTCTTTGCTGATGGGCACCATATTGGCAAGTCCCGGGTGCCTAGGTAATACCTGACCCGTACGAATGACTTGTATTTGTTGAATGAATGAAAGTGTGTTTTTCTGTGTGTTTGTGTGGGCTGGGATGTGGGCGTGCATAGCAGGGAGAAGTACAATATAATCTAGGGCCCATAGCAGAGGAGAGGATTCTGGAAGCTTCTAGATCAAACTAGCTCAGCCAGAAGAGCCAGCCCCCTGCTGTGACCGATCTAGTAAACCTTCCAGCAGAAGCATCTGGGAGTATCCCTGTCTCTGCCAATCCTGAAAACCCAGCTTTGGAAGTTCTGCCCCTTTCTAAGCCCTCCCCCCATAGTGTCCCACCTGGGCCTCGATGAGGGTTAGCACCTCTGCCTCTCAGGCTAATGAACTCATTCTTTACGTCGCTCACCTCCTCAGGGCCACTGTGGGGACAGGGTGAAGGGGGTGGGTTCATGGACTGACAACCAGGCCTCGGGTGAGTGAAAACTCCCAGCAGTTCTCCTGACTTTTCTGCTGCTTCAGAAATAAACATCAAGGGCAGGCCTACTCGTAACCTACTGGCTAAGGAGGCCCATTCTCACATGGTTGACTGCAACTCGAACCCCGCTCTGACGGCTTGCAAAACACACTGGGCGTGTATGTGTGTGTACCCCAAATCCAGACAGGACTGAGGAATGGAAAAGGGATTGCAGCATGACCACACCCATTGAGGGGTGCTTTCTCCCCCTCCCTCTCTTTGTCTCTCTGTCTCTCTCCGGTGACTGCATGAGCTCTCTGGCAATGAAAAAATAAAAAGAAAAAAGAAATAAACATCAAAATCCTTTGATGATTTTTTTTTTCTCCAATTGTGTTGCAACATGAGTTCTTAACTGGGGGTCAGATGACCTAAGTTCTGATTCCATCCTTGCCATCACCCAGGGGTGACCTTAGAAACGCCATTTTCTCTCGCTGAACCTCAGGTCCCCATCTGAAAACTGAGGGACAGGGCTGGCTGCTGCGCCTTCCAGCTCCTGGCCAGATAGTCCCGTTTCTGGGATGGCGTCTCCTCTACCTTACAGGTGGAGGCCCGGAGGCGTGGAGGCTGGGAGACGTGGAGGCAGCTCATTCATATCCCTCAGCACAAATTCTACAGCTGCCCAAAGGCCTTCTGGAGAAGCCTCACCCCTCCCTCACCTGGGGCTGCCACCTTGGATGAAGGACCAGCCCTCAGCCTAGCAAGGACAGTCCTCTGGTGACAATCCTCCAGGCTGAGTCTCCTGATGGCCTGACTCCCCTCCTGTCCTTCCACCATCCACACTCCTGGTGTGGCAGCACACGTGGCCCCCGTCTCTTTCCCTGACGGAGCCTGTCCTCTCTGGGAGCGAGACTCTACTCTGTAGGATTGCCTCCTTCCTTCCACACCTTCTCCCTCTCCCTGTCTCTGCCTTTCTTTGCTCTTCTTTCTTTTCTCCCATCCCGTCAGAATATGAGCACTTGCGCGTGTCCAGCATGTTTTTCAAGCCCTTGGAGCTAGGACTCAAACCCTAGTGGGCCACGTGGCTTCCTCTGCACAGGGCTAAGGAGCCAGCCCTGCATTTCCTCTGGGCCCTCAGTCTGCCTCTGGCTGCTGCTTTCTCATCCCCTCCTTCCTCGGCTCTCCAGAAGCCCTCCCTCCTTCATTCTGTGCTGTCATTGCACTCCTCCTTCCTTTCCCATTTCTCTTCCCATTCCTCCTTCTGTCTCCATTCCTCTTCCTTCTCCTCATCTTTTCTCCTGCTCACCCATCTTCTCACTGGGTCAAATTCCACCCCCAGACCATGTCTGCAGCTGGGTAAATTTCTATAAACAATTAAGTTTGTAATAAATTCAATTGTATTACATCCTGATTAGAAGCTTATAGCATTTGGAGAGAGGGACTTGGGCGGCTAAGAGGCTGATATTCTCTCTGACGGCTGAGTGCCTGGAAGTGCAGTGCTCTCATTTCCAAATGAACTGGAGCTGCGTATATTTCATTATCTCCCCACATTTCCCCGTCGGATGATCTCGAGCATCTCTCTTTCCTTCCTCTCTGCCTGAGCATCTTCCTCTACCTTCTTCCAGTCCCAGGACATATGTTGTCACAGCAGGAAGAATGCAGGTTACACAGCGAGAAGGACTTGCCTGCTGTTGGTGCATTGCAAGAGTCCTTGGGGGGAAGGGGGAGGGGGTGAGAGTGTCTCCATCAGTGGACAACTGTGGTGGGCGAAGGGGAGGCCAGCCTCCTTAACCTCACACTTGGGGATCTAGGACCCACAGAGCAGCTGATGTGGGTTCCCAAGACTCTGCGTGGGGAGTGGGAGAAAACAGCTGCACACATCTGGAAGAGGCTTGCCCAGCTCCATTAGCCCAGGCACCAGCCAGCCGCGTTTGATGTTTGATCTTGCCCTCGGCGTAGGGAAGAAGCCAATGAGATGTCCGGGGAAGGCTTAAGGAGACACCCCCTGCCACCAGCTCGGCTCCCCTCCCCAGATCCCCTGACAGCCCAAACCAACTTCCAAGGCATAAATGAAATGCCAGAAAACCGAATGCTGAGCCCCCCCCCACACACACACACACACGCTCCCCCAGCTCTACAACAGTGAAGCCAAAGCCAGTTCCCGTGGGTGGGGGTGGGGTGCTGGAGCCTCCTACCCGCCTGCACCCCCCACCCCATGCCTTTCTTGTCTGTCCCAGGCCCTAGGAGAGGGGCTGAGCGCCAGACCACAGTCACGCCACATTTTGGTTCTTTTTGCAGAGGGCAGGTAATTGATCGAGATTTTTTTTTTTTTAGGGGGAGGGGAGTGAGTCCTAAAGACCTACTTGAAAGAGGAAGTGTTTTCTGTGGCTAGCAAGGAGAAGCAGCGTATGAAGGGGACTAGCATGTACAGCCGGGAGAGTGAAGTCGACATGCATTTACAGAGTGCTTGCTACATGCATATGTGAAGTGATGTAGAAGACTGTCCCCTGGGGGAGGCAGACGTATAAGCATTCACAAGCAGGGTGACAAGGACAGTAAAGGTGCCCACAGAGAAGGTGGGAGGTGTTAATTCTGCCAGGAGAAAGGGGAGCTTCATGGAGGCAGTGACATTTGAGCTGGGCAGAGAAGGAATAGGAGCAGGCCAAGTAGAGAAGGAAGGAAGTGCCTTCCAGACAGTGAAGCAGTGTGAACAGACTTGGAGTGTTTGGGGCAGAGCTAACGTAACCCCTGGACTGAACCGAAGGGTGTGTGTGTATACGTTTGGAGGTAGGGGTATGGGTCAGGAGAGGCGGTGTTGGGAAAAGCTCACATCTACTAATCTTTCAGATTTTTTAAAAAGAATGATTTAATTTTATTTATTGTTATTTTTAAATTTGCTATAGTCACCAGAGAGAGAGAGAGTGAGAAAGAGGGGAAGTGAGAAAGCAAGCCACCAGGTCTGGGACTTGAACCTCAGTCAGTCATGTGGGAGTCGAGTGCCTTAACTACCATGCCACCTACTGGCCCCTAATCCTTCACATTTGTGCAGCACTTTATAATTTGGTGTTTTTCAAAATCACAGTTTCATCGAACACTCATCACGAGCTATGGGAGGCAGGTTTCAGATACCTATCGTAGGAATTGAGGAAACAGGCTCAGAGAAATCAGGCGATTGACCCCAAATCTTACTCTCTCTCTCCCTCTTTCTCTCTCGTGCATATGCTCACTGTTATAAATAGAAGAAGGAAGAGGAGAAGGAGGAGATGAAGCGGCTTCTACACAGGATAGAGTTTTCTAGAGCCGGATCATACAACTCAGGCCTTCTAGGGACCATGGACATATTTTTTTTTTCTTTTTGCCAGCAGGTGCATGTACTTGCCAGAGAGAGACAGAGATAGAGAGACAGAGAGAAAGTGAGAAAGCATCCCCCCATAGGGAACAGTCATGTCACAATCCCTTCTCCTCCATCTCTCCCTCTTTTTGCGATTTTGGGCATCGCATGCACACACATCCAGGGTGTTTCTCAAATGACCAGGTCTGGGACTCAAACCACACAGTTGGCCATGTGGTATCTAGTTGCCTTGACCAACAGACCATGGAGCTGGCTTTGGCTATACATATATATTTTAAAGAATTATTAATTTAATTTTATTTATTATTATTATTTTTAAATTTGCTATAGAGCATATGCACTCACCAGAGAGAGAGAGAAAGTGAGAAAGAAAGCTGCCAGGTCCAAGACTAGAACCACAGTCAGCCGTGTGGGAGTCCAACGCTCCAACCACAACACCTGCTGACCCCCTGGACTATGTTTATTCATTTATTTTTTTGAAGTTTTTGCCTTAGGTGCATGTGCTTGCTGGAGAGAGAGACAGGGACCATGAGAGGAAAAGTAAGAAATTACCCCCCAGAGGACATGGCCACACCTCAATTCCTTCTCCATTCTCCTCCCAGGATCTTGGTCATGTATGCATACGTGCTCAGGTCGAGGACTCAAACCATGGTCAACCATGTGGGAGTCCAGCAATGTAATTGCTACTCCATCTGCTGGCCCCTGGACTACGTATTTTTTTAAAAGAATTATTTAATTTTATTCATTCATTCATTCATTCATTCATTCATTTTAATTTGACTAGAGAGAGACAGAGAAAGAACGAGAGAGAGAAAGTGAGAAAGCAAGTCACCAGGTCCAGGACTCAAACTGTGGTCAACCATGTGGGAGTGTCCAGTGCCTTAACCACCACGCCACCTGCTGGTCCCCATGGACTATGTATTTTTAACACGGGTCCCAGGTGATTGTTATGCTCACGCTGGTTTGGGAAACACTAACAGATGAGAAAAGTCAGAGGAGGTTGGTTGTAACCTCGATGGAGTTGCAAAAATGGGATAGAGGAACCCAAGGCCCACAAATTCAGAGGTTCCACTGCTGATACAGCCTAAGCCAGAAGTATTAGGAGACTGGTGGAGTATATTAGTTACCTGTTGCTGAGTAACACATTACTCCAAATCTTAGAGGCCTAAAACCATTTCCACCAATTATTATTCACATAGCTTCTGCAGGTTGGAAATCTGGGAGCAGCTTAGCTGAGTAGTTCCAGCTAGAAGTCTCTCAAGACACTGCAGTCAGATGCCATCTGTGACGACAGTCATCTGAAGGTTTGACTAGGGTGGAGGATCCCTTCCAAGATGGTTCACTCACCTGGCTGGCCAGTGGATGCTGGCATTGACTGGAGACCTCAGTTTCTAGACATAGGGGCCTCTCCAGACACTCAAGTAACTTACAGCTGGTTTCCCTAGCAATCTAGGCGCAAACAAGGAGGAAATCAAGTGTCTTTCGTGAGCTGACCTCGGGAGTCACACACCACCGTTTCTGCAATATCGTACTGGTTACACACGTTAACCCCATACAATGTGGGAGTGGACAGAAAGCATGGGTACCAGGAGGCGCCGCTCCTTGGGCACCGTTTTGTAGGCTGGTTACCACAGGAAGAGATCTTATCTCCATTTCACAGACAGAGACAACTGAGGCTCACTTAGTTTATCCAGGTCGCCCAAAGCAGAGGCTAGAACCCTGAGCTCAGCAACTCTCCACCACCCCCAAGCTCCTGGGGGAAGAAACTGCTGGTGGGGAAGCCCAAATCTGCATGCCCCCAGCTGGGAGAAAGGGAAGGGTGAAAACCAGGCCTCCAAGCCTGCGAAGTAAATATAATCACATGTTTGCCTTTGCACAAAGCGAGCTCCCAGGCAAGGAGGAGGGAAGGACGCCCTTCATCTAAACATGCTTCTGCCCTGACGGCTTGTGTTTTCCATTTAAAACCACACTTGGGGTGGCTGAGAAAATGTGTTTGATCCTGGTGCATTTTTCACCAATTCAACCTGTTGGATTTCTTGTCCCCTGTTAGGTGCCCCTGAGAGTGGGCTCACCCTGTCCCCCACAACCTTTGTGACTCACTGGCAGGGTGGTCCTAGACTCAGGTCTCACCCTCTCTGAGACCCCCAGGAACTAGAGCAGCTGCCAAGTTCCTCCTGCTGTTGGGAACTCTCTCCCAGCCTTGATGTCAACAGACTCTGAGGAAAAGTGACCTTAGGCCAGGGAGACCTCTGCTGTCAAAGGGGCCCAAGGGCAGGGACTGAGCCTCCTTCATTAACCACCTTTCCTAGGGACAAGGCTTGGCCCTAGAGTAGGGCCACATCTCCTTCCTCAGCTGACACTTAGGGAGAGAGATGGCCGATGGCTGACAGCGAGTCACTCTCATTTTCTGTCTCTCTGTCTCTCTGTGTCTCTCCAGCGAGTGCACGTACCCTATAGCAAAATCTCTCAAAAAAAACTGCAGAGCTGAAAGGGACCCTTGAGGTCATTTTGCAAAGAAGGAGCAAAGCTTGCCCCATGGTGCCCACCAGGTCTGCTGCAGAGGCAGCAGCTTCCCCCAGGTACTGGCATTGGGCAGAGCCAGTAGTGGCCACCATCGGGGTCATGGGTCACCCATTCCTTCGAGATATCCAACCCTCCGGAACAGAGTGAGCAGAGAAAGGAAGAGGCACAGGGAGCATCGGAAACCTCAGGGGTCCCGGCTGGGGGCTGGAGTCTCCGGGGAAAGCTTGAGGAAGTTGGAGCAGTAAAAGGAGCGGTCTCAGGTGGAATCACTCCTCCTTCCAGAAAGTGAAAATGTGTTCCTGTAGCCAGCCCCATAGCCAGATGCCCTCTTGAACTTGACCTTGACCTCCTCTTCCTGACCTCTGACTCCCAGTTTCCTCTGCGGTGGGTAGGAAGAAGGGACGTAAACCCTGTGGGAGGATGAGGGTGACTCAGCTCACTTGAGAGTTCAAATGGCAGTAGAGTGGAAGGCTGCAGATTAAACGACCTCCAGGCCTAGTGGGCAGTGGCCAACCCTGATTTTCCTTCCGATTGTTTTTTTGCCACAGAAGTGTGTGCTTGCTGGAGAGATCTAGAGAGAGGGAACATGAAAAATCACCCCCTCAGGAGGGATAACTATGTTGGAATCCCTTCTCTTTCATTTTCCTCACTGGATTTTGGTGAAGAAACACACACACGTGCACAGTGCATTTTACATGCCACCAGGTCCAGGACTTGAACTACAGAGCTGACTGTGGGATTGATCGCCTTAACCACCATGTCGCCTGCTGGTCCCAAGATTGGGAAGAGGCAAGTTGTTTTTATGTTTTGTTTTGTCTTTGTTATTTTTCTTTGAAGAGAGAGATTTTTGCTATAGGGGGAGTGCACTTGCCAGAGAGACAGAGAGACAGAAAGCAAGAAATCACCCACCCGCGGGGTTGGCCATGCTGCAATCCCTTCTCCTCTGCTCTCCTCTCAGGATCTTGAGCATCCATGCACACAAGCCTGGCATGAATTTTAAGCCGCCTGGTCTGGAACTCGAACCATGGTCAACTACGTGGGAGCCCAACAACAAAACAATGACGCCATCTGCTGGTCCTGAGGCAAGTTTTTAAACAACAAATGAGAACTTAGGGGCTGGACTGTGGCACATCAGTAAAATGAGATGCTCTGTGAGGTTGACTCACATGCCAAGTTCTAAGTTCACATCCAGAACTTCCCTGGGCACACATATGGTGCTAATGATCTAGTGGGACAGCCCTGCTGGGGCTTCACACTCACTTTTTCTCTCATCAAATAAATAAATAAGCAAACTTTAAAAAAAAAATAAAGACAATTTAGGGATCAGCATATGGCATAGTGGTTATGTTGCTGGACTCCCACATAGTTGTCCTGGACCTGACAACTTATAACTCACGCCAGGCGCATGTGCATGCATGCCAAAAATCCCAAGAGGAGACTGAAGGAGCAGGGATCGTGGTGTGGCCATACCCCTGAAGGGTGATTTCTCACTTTCTGTCTCACATGCCCTATAGCAAAAATGTCTCAAAAAAAAAAAAAAAAAAAAAAAAAAAAAGAAAGACAATTTATCAGATAGTTTTAAGGGATTGAACACAATAAAACAAGCTGGTATGTGGCCAACTAGTGGTGTGGTGGTTAAAATGACCGGATCCCACACAATCAACTACCTGGTTCAAGTCCCAGACTCATCCACTTGAAAAACACACCAGGTGCATGTGCATGCATACTCAAAATCCTTAGAAGAGAATGGAGGAAAAGGGATTGTGATTTGAGCATTTCCTTGGAGGGTGCCTTCTCTCTCTCTCTCTCTCTCTCTCTCTCTCTCTCTCTCTCTCTCTCTCTCTCTCTCTCTGTCTCCCCTCAGTGAATGCATGTGCCCTATAGCAAATAAGAACAAAACAAAACCAGGCTGGTATGATAGAGAGTGTCTGAGAGTGGGCCAGCCCTGTAGCCTAGTGCTTATGTCAGATCTAGTCAGATCTCATGGCTGACTATGATCAACTACAGTTTGAATTCCAGCCCAATAGCTTGGAAAACACCCTGGATGGGTGTGCACATATGCTGAAAATCCTGACAGGTTGGAGAAATGGAGGAGAAGGAAAGAGGCAAGCAGTCTCCCCCAGGTACAGGCATTGGGCAGAGCTAGCCTCATCGGGGTGGGGGGGTGCTTTCTTCTTCTCTGTGTCTCTCTGGCAAAGGCACACACCCTCTGGCAATAAACAAAGCAATACATAAAAGTAAGGGCTTGGGGCTGTGATACCCACCTGTGTGTGGTCAGGGAACACTCCCCTGGGGAGGTGATATCTGAGTTGACACCTGAAGGCCAAGAAGGAGCCAGCCAGGGACAGAACTGAGGGGACTGGGGGTTTATTTTGGGCAGAAGGAACAGCAGGTGCAAAGGCCCTGACAGGGAATGACCCTGAAATCTCTACGTTGGGAATGAACTGGGTAGATCTGGAGCCAGAGTAACAGGGCCAGAGTGAGTGCATGAGACTGACTGGAAGTGGGGTCAAGAAAGGTAATTCAGGGATAGATCACATAGAGCCTTGTAAGGTAAAGCAAGGAGGTTGAATTTTCTAAGTGATAGAAAGCCAGAGAGGCTTTGTGCAAGAGAGTAGCGAGAGCTGATCTTCAGGAGATCCTTCTGGCTGCAGTGTAGAGTATGGATTTTAAGTGCCGGTGGAGGCTGGCGGGGAGACCGGACTCGGGCTGTTGCAGTGTCTAACCAAG
This sequence comes from Tupaia tana, assembly GCA_026018925.1. Taxonomy (NCBI): domain Eukaryota; kingdom Metazoa; phylum Chordata; class Mammalia; order Scandentia; family Tupaiidae; genus Tupaia; species Tupaia tana. The sequence continues at coordinate 43,026,779 of JAKSZU010000011.1, forward strand.
GGCCGCTGGCGGCAGTGGGGACATGAAGAGTCTGATTCTAGGTCTGGTTTGCTGGCAACTGGATGTGGCTGAGCTAAAGGAGGAGCGGAGATGACGCCTGGGCTTTTTGGCTGAAGCTGCCAAGAGACTGGTGATGCCTCACGCTGGACTGTGCTCTCCATTCATCTGCTGCAAGCCCAGGCCTCGTCCGGGAAGGCTGCTGGACAGCTGTTCATTCATAGATTTCAGCAGGAGATAGTTCTTGAGCCCCAGCCAGATCCCTTCCAGCCCCTAGCCCTGACCAGCCCCTACCTGGCTTCTGCCCTATTGACACAGTCAACGGACAGCTACCCTCCCTCTCCAGCCTGGTGAGTCGGCCTCCTGCACTGGGTCTGCCCAGATGTGGAATAGGGATGCTGAGGACCCTGGAGAGCTTGGAAACCTCGGTGTGTGGTGAAATACCCTGGGTAAGAATTGGTGGGGGTGTCCTGTCAGGGAGTGGGGACCCACCTCGCCCTGTACCCAGGAAGGTAAACCCCAGTGGACACTTTCTGTCACTGTGGAGTGTACTAAATGACAGACAATTCAGGGGATCTTGGATGCCTGGATCAAGGGACTGCCAAGGGAAGGTTCCTAAGAGCGCCTGTGTCCCGGGTGATTTTCTTCCACTAAAGGCCCTGAGATGAGGCTCAGACTGGATATCTGAGGTACCCAAGGTCACCTGGCAATTTTTCAAGCAAAGCCTTAGTTCCCTCCGGTTCTGGGCAACTTAAGGTGCCAGCTCAGAGTTCTGTGCAGCGGATCTCTCCTGCTGGAATCACTGCCGTCATCTCTAAGACCCTTCCCCCCCCCCCCCCCCCACCTGTCTCGTTTCCAACCTTTGCCCCGCCCCCCAGGGTCTCCCCTGATCTAACTGCCTCATTTTCTCCTCTGGGAAACCACCCCTCACCACTCACGTGGTGTCTATCTGGATGTCCCCTGCGTCACTCCCAAGGACCCAGCCCAGGCCCCGACTGCCGTTGGTTGCCCCTCCGATGCTGGAGTGCCTGGCGAGGTTGGAAACAGTGACAGCTCCGTGTCGGCGTCCCCGCCCCCACCCCGAAGCTCCAGACTGTCAGCAGTGATGGATGCCGGGCAGCGGTCCCTTGGAACGGATCCTGGATCTAAAAGCCTCACGCAGCCATCCTGGGCGGGAGGTGGGGGAGGGACACGGGGGTCCCCGAGAGCCCGGCTCCCTGCCATGAATCAGTCGGCCGGCAGAGCCAATTAGCGCAGACAAGAGCCCAGCGATGAATCATGAGCCCATTAGTCGGGCCAGCTCGCCCCTCCCTCCCACCAAAGTGGGGTCCTGGCCCTCGCGGGGGCTGGAGGGGGGTCTTCACTCTGGACGGCCTCCTCGTCTCGGAGCCCCTCGGTCTCAGAACTACCGAAGACCTCCCACCACCCAGGCTGAGGTGGGCCGGGCCGAAATCGTACATTTGCATAATATTTGCATGGCGTGAGGACATTGGACACTTCGTGACGCGGGCCCTCCCACTCTCAGCCCATCCTGCCAGGTGACTCCTTTGCTGCCCTTTCCTCCGTTATCTAGGAACAGAGAGCTGGGCCTGGGATGGCAGGTCATATGAAATATGCACACTAGATCGGGCTTCAGGGATCACCCAAGCCAATCCTATTGTCCACACTTTCCCCTCACCTAGTAGAGAAGGGATCGGAACCCTATAGAAGGCTAGGGTTTATCAGAGGCCTAGCTCAGCCAGGCGATGGACAACCACACCTCATCATCTGGACCAGGGTCTAGAGCCATCCCCCTGAGCCCTTCGGGGTCTCTGTACTGCTGGAATTGGCAGCAGAATGAAGCCCCAAAGCTGGCCCCTAGAGACTAGTCAATGGTTAGTGCGTCAAGTCAATGACAGGTAACAGCTCAGGGTGGGGGGATGTGTCCTCTGTTTTGATTCCCTTAGGTAAGATCAGAATTGGAGAACTGGAGGTTACATTGAGAGTCGAAGAAAGTGGAGGGATGGGCTGACCAGTGGCCTGGTGATTAAGGGAGTTAGAACCCACATGGCCAACCCTTTGAGTCCTGGACCTGGCAGCTTAAAGACCACTCCCAGTGTGTGTGTGTGTGTGTGTGTGTGTGTGCCCAAAATCCTTAGTGGAGGTAGAAATGGAAAAAAAGGTTTTGCAGCGTGACCACGCCCCCGTGGGAGTGTCCTCTCCTTCTCCCTCTCTCTGTCTCTGTCTCTTATTGGCCAACACACTTGCCCTCTGGCAAATTTAAACAAAACAGAAGGTGGAGGGAGAAGTAGCCAGAGCTTTCAGTACTACATGGCAAGTGCAGGCCAGAGACTTGTCTCTTTTGATTCTCTTTCTTTCCCATTTTATAGATGAAATTGCTGAGAAGGTGAAGGGACTTGTTCAAGGTCCCAGAGCAAGAACACAGGAGCTGGATTTGAACCCAGATCTGCACGGCTTCAGCACCTGAACAGACAACCGTTGAGCCACACAACTCTGATTCTGTCCTGCACACAGCCTTATTACCCGGCTGCCTTCTTGACATCGCCAACCAGATGTCCCACAGGGACTGCTAACTCAACGTGTTGAAATCTGAGTTAGTTATCCTCCCTCCCAGTCCACTCTCGCTTCTGCAAAAGGTGCTGTTAGCCACGAGCTGCCCAAGCCAGCAACATGGGAATAGTCTTCCCTCCCTCCTCCTCCTCCACATCACAGTAGGCAATGAGTGTGGAGCCTGGCCAGTTTTGCCGTGAAACGAGCCCTCATTGGGCGTGGTAGCGATGTGGTTCTCCTTACCTGAGAGATTCTCACACTCTCCCAGGGTCGGGTGGGGGAACCTCTGGGATCCTAACCCTCAGTTCCTTCCTCCACATTTCTGCCAGAGGGTGCTTCCTCAATACAACTTAATCCTTCACTTCCTACCTTAAGAAGGTGGGCTGTCTGCTGCTTTCAAGACAGAACATTGAAGGGCGCTCAGAGTCGGCTCAGCTGCCTTTCTAAACCCATCTCTGGCCACCTCCTCCTCAACATCCAGTAAGCTACCAGCCCCATGGGTTGCTCATCTTGTTCAGATTGTACCAAAGATTGTCACTCTCCTTAGCCTGTGCTCCCGCTGTCACCCTGCCAGGAATGCCCTTTCCCCCATGGCCAACTGGCAACTCATACTGTCCTATGATCAGTTGAATGTCACTGATGCTTCCCTGCCCTGCCCAGGCGGGATGAATTACCCCCCTCCTCTGTGCTCTAACAAGCATTTTCTCAAACTGCTAGGCCAGCACTTCCACACACGGCAGAGCGGTTCGCGGGGGTCTGCCCCCTCCTTGCCTGAGAGGCTGGGACAGGGGCTGTGACTGGCGCTATCTGCTTCTGCTATAGGGTCTGGCACGGTAGAGATGTTCAATAACGTTTTGATGGATAGACTGCCCTCTCTCTCTTCCAACTTCCTGCTCTTCTGGCTTCTCTCCCGAGTTGCACCATCCAGTTAAAAGAATCTTGCTTGATGGCCATCCTAGCGTTGGCCGTGGGCCATGTGGCCCCTGCACCCAGAGTGCCTGAGCTGGACCACCACGTGGACTAGCCACACAGAAAATAAAGACTAGAGTCAGAGAATCCGAATGCCAAATTGAAATGGGAGACCATAAACAAGTGTTCTCCCTTCTGTGGGCCTCAGTTTCCTTACCTGTTTACTGAGGTAGGAGGCAGATGGCATTTCTAAGTCCCGGACAGCTCTGCTGCTGTGTCAATGTATGGCCCTATGACTGTATAGCCCGAGGAGAGCCCTGGCAGCTGGCATGCTATGCACATGAAAAGTAAGGCTGTTTCTTGGAGGTGGGCTCTCCAGACAGACAAACAGCTCTCCCACGGTGGGGCTTCTGAGAACGAAGGGCCAGCTGGAGAGGAGGGGGACAGCAGGCAGGCCCTGAGGGGATGGCTCCAGCTCCCGGGAGTCCCGTAACTGTGAAAATCAATGGTGTGGCCGGAGGCAGGAGACAGGGAAAGCCTGGGGGATGGAGAGTCCCAGGGAATGAGTGGAGTGGAGCTGGTACCCTTCTGCATCCTCTCCCAGAGCCGATTCAGGGGTTATCGGAGACAGAGTAAGGTCCAGGAGGGCTGGAGCTCAGGGAAGGAGCAATGCAAGGGGGAAAGCCTGGTATTAGCATCTTGAGGAAAGGCTGGTTCCGTGGCCTGGTGGATAAGGCAGCTGAATCCCACATGGCCAACTATGTAGAGCTTGAGAAACACACTGGGCACGTGTGCATGCATCCCCCAAATCCTGAGAGGTGGGAGAGGGGGAAGAGAGGGGATTATATGACCATTTCCACGAGGGGCACTTTTTCCTCTCCCTCTCCCTCTGTCTCTCTGTCTCTCTCTCTCTGGCAAGTACATAAGACCTCTAGTCAAAATAATAATAATAATAATAATAATAATAATAATAATAATAATATGGGTACAATGAAAATGCATGTGATAGAAACCAGAAGTTAGCATAATGGCTATGTTGCTGGACTCCCATGTAGTTGACCACAGTTCGAGTCCCGGACCCAGTAGCTTAAATTCACGCTGGGTGCTTGTGTGTGCATGACCAAGATCCTGAGAGAAGAGTGGAGAAGGGATTGTGGCTTGGCCATCCCCCCTGGGGGGTGATTTCTGTCTCTCTGTCTCTGTCTTTCTGGTGAGCACATGCACCCTATAGCAAAAACCTCTCAAAAAAGAAAAAAAGAAAAAAGAAAGAAAATGCATGTGATATGTAAATTAAAGAGACCTCCATTGTCAGAAACTGAGATGGACATCCGGTTCTGGAGACAAGCATCCCACCACCCCAAACCCAGACATGTGCTCTAGTCATGGCTGTGCCATTGAGTCGTGGTTAGGCGACTTTGAGCAAGTCTCTCCTTCCCTTTGAGCCTGTTTCCCCTGACTGCAATGACTTGTTCTTGAACATCTGTAAGGGCCACAGGGCTGGCACACACAAGTACTCCCCTCGAAACTCCTACCAGCCTCAGCACCCCCCAACACCACCACCATGCTTACCACTTACGACCTCTCCACCCAAGTGTCTACCACCAGGCCCTGGGTTCCCTTCAAGCCTTACTGATTTTCCCTGAAGGCCCTGTCCCCTCTGCGTCCCAATTTCCCACTTCCAGGCAGGCCTTCCAGGTCCTCTAAGATGCTGGTTTGGGCAGCACAGGCCGGGAGGACCACAAGTTGTTGCAAGTCAGACCCAGCCTTCCCACCCTCCCCCGGCCCATCTCCCAGCCGATGCCACCCAATTCCCACTCACTCCACAGGACAGAGGAAACATGCTGGGGTGTCCTGAGGAGAGGACCCTGATTGCGGGGCAGGGGTAGGGGGAGAGCAAGGATAAAGCACTCCCCTTTCATCAGCAGCCTCCCAGTCTGAAATACTCCAATCGTCTGGGCAGAGAGGAGGTGCCAGCATTGACCCAGAATGTGGGAGGAGCAGTGAGCCCCCAGCCCACCCCTTTGATCGCTCCTCGCCTGCTCCCTCAGAGGCTGTTAACATCCTTCTTTATGGGGCTGGGACGAAGCCAAGACTCTCACCTCATCTGCAGCCCCCAGGGCGGCTGCCTTTGTACTTCTCCCTGTGCCAGGCGCCTGCCATGGGGGACCAGCCTGAGGCCCCTCCACGAGGGCTGTAAGGGAGCGGGCCTCAACCTTAGGCTGCTTAGGTGCCTGATGGAAGGAGCAGTCTGAGCCCATACGGGTGCGGGCTAGGGGGGTTCCCAGTCTGCAGGGCACAAGGGGGAAGGAGAACATATTCCTCAGCGAACAAATGAAAGAGACAGACAGCCCAGCAGGAGAGAGCTGGGTGAGGACTTCTGCGGGGCTTCCTGGAGGAGGAGGTAAGGAGAAGACAGAGGAGCAAGGACAAGGAAAAAGGAGGAAATGTCTTCATGAGACTAGGGCCTGCGGGGAGATAGGAGGTGGGCTTGTTCAGGTGGAGCAGTCGTCCGAGCAAGAGTGTGGAAGGGGTGGCGATCTCAGAAACTGAGCCTCACAACGGACTCATCTGTAAAATGGGTCCAACACCTGCCTCTCCCAGTGGCTGCGAGGATAGCTGGGACCCTGTCTATCAAGGCCCTGGCTAGAGATCACACTCCTCTTCACTCATTTCCTGTCCTTCCTTCATCTTCCCGCCCCCTCCAAGCCCAAAGGGGCCAGCCCCTTCCCCATTTCTTAGCATCTGGCCTCATCTAGAAACATCTGCTTCTCCTGCAAGAGGTCCCAGTTAAGGCTCTGGAGGAAGAACTGGTGCAGGCCAGGACTGGGGCAGGGAGGAGCAGCCGGATGGAAGGAACACAGGCTCATCTTCCTCACCATCCCCCCAGGCCTCATCTAAGACAGATCTGCCATTAATCTCCTCGCATTCCCCTCCCTCCTGCCTGCCCCCAACACACACCTGTTTTCTCTCTTAAGTCCTCTGTGTGGCCCCTCCAGGGCCCCCGGTGGAGGCCTCCACTCTGCCTCCTCCAGCTCTTCCTTCCGTGGCTGCCCCACGATGGATTCTCCAGTTTTGTTTCCAAGATTCTAGCCAATTTTGTGTTCTTTTCCATATCCGTGTGTTTTCTATATGAAAATATTTTATCTACCAGTTAAATGACGAAGTCTGTCCTTGAAAAACCAGTACCCCTTCTTATCCTTCATCTTTGCCTACCGAAGTCACCTGACGAGGACTCAGGGTGCCTGTGCCCCCATTTGAGCCATGCTGGCAAGTGAGGGCATAGAACCCCCAGACAGAGCCCTTTGTCTTGTCCAGGAGAAGAAGCCAAGAGCACTGGGGGGCAGAGAGGGGTCACCGGAGCCGTGCATAGGCATAGGCCTTGGTCTTAAGAGCAGCAGGACTCTAGCCTAGAGGGGCTTTGGGGATTATCAGGGTAAAAGATGGGTTGAACTGAGCCAAATGGTACAGGCTTGTAATCTCAGCAACCCAGGAGGTGGAGACAGGAGGCTCATAGGCTCGAGGCTGTTGGGCAATATGGTAAGGCCCTGTGTTAGAGAGATGGGCACTGTGGTACGTGCCTACCATCCCGGCTGGGAGGCCGAGTGAAGCAGCACGGTCACAGCAGTGAGACTGGTCTTAAAAAGCTGGGGTTGTAGTGGGCAGGCATCACCCATGACCAGAGAAGACGGTCCTCCCGTGGTCTCCTCCTGCTTCAAAGGTGGGATCCTGGGCTCGTAGATTGTCCCTATGAGGACTTTGGAGGTCCCTAGTTCTGTCCTTCTGATTAGAGATGTGGAAACTGAGACCAGGTGAAGGTTCCCTGGAGACGTCAAACACTTCCTTCTCCCCAGACTGACTCATTCCCGGTTCCCAGGGTGTAGTGGACAGAATGACGCCTCCACATTCTAATCACCAGAGCCCATGAACGTCACCTTACCTGGCAAAAGGGACTTTGCCGGTGTGACTAAATGAAGGGTTTTGCAGTGGGGAGATTATTCTGGATTCTCTGGGGGAGCACAGTGTGATTTTAAGGTCCTTACAGGGAAATAGGAAGGCAGGGAGTCATAGAGCTGTGATGATGAAAGTGAAGGTCGAACGACGTGAAGAAGGGATCATGCGTAAAGGCGCGCAGGGAGCCTCTCGGCTCTGGGAAGGGCAGGGAAATGGATGCGTGGACTCAGGAGCAGCCCTGCGGACCCGTGTTAGACTTCTTACCTCTGAGCTCCATTTGTTTATAAGCCACTAACTCTGTGGTAATTAGCTATAGCAGCAATGAGTAACTAACTGCTAAGCAATTACTAACTAATCAATTAGTACTAATTGCACAGGGCTTTGGGGTGAGGGGCCCTGCAGAGACCCTGACAAGGTTTCCTTTCCACATTCTCCTGTCCTTACTCACCAGCGTTAACTGCACACCTGTCACATGTCGGGCACACGCCAAGTTCATTGTCAAAGCCCCTGCCTTCATGGGGCTTTCAGTCCGGTAGGGCCACAGACGTGCAAACACTCGAAAAGCAGTCAAAGAATGATTTTTAGTAGGCATGTACAGAAGCCGCGACCCTCATGGTGCAGGTGAAGGTACCTGGGCTCCTGAAGCCTTACTGCTCAGTGACCCTGGGCACGTTACTTACCCTTGCTAAGCTTTGGTTTCCACATCTGTAAAGTAGCAAGAATAATCACACCTACCTCTTAGAGCTGCGGGAATTAAATGATGATGCATGAAGAGTGCTTGGCACAGTGCCTGGCACCCAGTCGGTGCTCAGAAAACAGGGAAGGCTTTACAGAGATGACATTTGAGCCTAGACTTAAAGGCCAAATAAGAATTTGTTGAATGGGACCAGCAGACGGCGTGATGGTTACATTGCTGGACTCCCACATAGATGACTACGGTTCAAGTCCTGGATCTGGTGACTTAAAACACTCTGGGCACAGGTGTGTGCATACCCAATCCTGAAAGGAGAATGGAGGAGAAGGGATTGTGGCATAGCCATCCCCCCTAGGGAGTGATTTCTCACTTTCTCTCTTTCTCTGGCGAGCACACATGCCCTATAACAAAAATCTCTCTCTCAAAGAAAAAAAAAAAAAAAAAAAAAGAACTCGTTGAGTAAATGAACAGGTGAAAGCTCTTCCAAAAAGAAAAAACAAAGTGTGTGTAGGGCACAGAGCTGGAACACTGACCTCTTGAGGCATTGCAGTGAGATTCAGGAAGCTGGAGCCTCGTGCGGCCAAGAAACAGGAGAGGCACTTGGAGAGCAGGCAGGAGCTAGACCACCAAAGACCTTCTGTGCTAATCTACTGGAAATTTTATCCTGAAGCCAGAAGGGAGCCTCTGAACATTGTTGAAGAGGGCAGTTGCTCAATCATATGTTGAAAAACAATTGTCTTTTGGATAGGTTCCAGAGAGGAGAGACTGTGGAGAGGATCCCATTCTAATTCAGCCTGTAGGGCAGGGAGGAAGAGGTGTTCCCCCGTCTGTGAACCAAGAGAAGATCTCTGGGAAGCAGAGGGGCTTTAGGATCACAGCAAGTCAGAGGACAAGAACCAAATACCCATTGTCCATATAAGGAAACTGAGGCCCAGAGAACCACACAGCAGCAACAGAGGCAGGACCAGATGCCAGGTTCCCTGACTCCCAGCCCGGTGCTCACCCCAACAGCTGGACAAGCACCCAAGCCAGGGGTGGGACTAGGCGGAACTGGAGTCTCCCACACCAACTCTCTGGAGGGCCTGTGAAGGGACGCTGTGTTCTTGTTCAGGTTTTTGGGGACCTGGTTGCTGCCCAACTCTATCGGGGAGGTGGAGGGGTGCTGCATTAGCCCATTTCCCCATGATCTGGAGCTAGAGAGAGTGGGATGGGGCAAAGGCCAGGGAGAGGGGAGGATGCAGATTCTACTGTGTCCTGTCCTCACACCTGGCCACACCTAAGCTGTCCTCAGTACCAAGGGACTGCACCTCTGACAGCATGATAGACTAAAGTTAAACTGGGCGTCACCACTCACACTCAGAACCGAGACTCTCCACATGAGTTACGATGGCCCAGAGAGGTGGGAGGCTGGCTCCATGCTGCTCTGGGGGATGAATGCAGAGACCATCAACCCCGTCAATGAAGGCGGAAAAAAACCAACAAAGTACCACCTGACTTCATCTCAAATCGTGTATTGATTCCTGAAAAGAAAAATGAAAGGAAGCTGGCCAAAGCCACAGCATGCCAGTTGATTAAGTCATCAGGAGTCGCACTGGATCGGGAGCCTTCCTGGATCAGATACGGTCCTGTGTGCAGCACTTAGCATCTCCCACTGCAGAGGAGAGTTCCCGGCCGGTCTTCGGCTTACCCCCTTGACTGCAAGCTTGCTGGGACAGAGACCCTGGTCTGCAAGGTGCCTGGCTAGCAGGAGGGCTCTGCTCTTTCTTTGCAGACTTCTTGTCCATTCAGCCTCCAAAGTGTCCCCTCTGCTTCTGTCTTGACTCTTCCAGACCACCCAACAAGCTTCCTAAGACATCGGTCACGTCCTCCAACTCTATTTAAATGTCTTTGGGACTCTGCAGCTACAGCAGTAATTCCTCAAGTGTGCCTTGGAGGACACCAGTCCTAAGAGATGCTTTTGAAGAAAGTTTTGGGCCAAATAAGTTTGGAAGATGCTCTTTACTGGAGCGCTCCAGCCCTTAGAGAGCTAGCATTCCTCATGATCACAATAAAGGCCTGGGGGTGGGGATGGGGAGAGCAGGTGACATAGTGGCTGAGGCACTGGACTCCCACATGGTTGATTGGGGTTTGAGTTTCAGACCTGGAGGCTTGAAACTTATGCCAAGAGTGTGTGCAAGACAAGGAATTGCAGTATGGCCATCCCCCCTGGAGAGTGATTTCTCGCTTTTTGTCTCTCTGTGTCTCTGGCAAGTGCGAGTGCCCTAGAGCAAAAAGCTCTCTCTCTCTAAAAAAAAAAAAAAAAAAAAAAAAAAAAAAAAAAAAAAAAAAAGCTCTGAGCGGGCCAGCAGATGGCATAGAATGCTAGTTAAGGATGGGACCAGCAGATGGTATAATTACTATGTTGCTGGACTCCCATGTAGTTGCCCACCATTCAAGTCCCGGACCCGGTGGCTTGAACTCACGCCAGGTGCTTGTGTCTGTGCCTAAGATCCCGAGAGGAGAATGGAGGAGAAGGAATTGTGGTGTGGCCATCCCCCCTGGGGGGTGATTTCTCACTTTCTATCTCTCTGTCTCTCTCTGTCTTTCTGTCGAGCGCACGTGCCCTATAACAAAAACCTCTCCAAAAAAAAAGAAAAAGAAAAAGGAGCTGGACTTCCATATGAACCACATATGGTTCAAGTCCTGGACTCAGCAGTTTGAAACTCATACCAGGCATGTGTGTGTGTGCCCAAAATTCCAAGAGGAGAACGGAGGAGAAGGGATTGCAGTGTGGCCACCTCCCTGGGGAGTGACTTCTCACCTTTTCTATCTCTGTCTCGGGTGAGTGTACATGTACTGTAGAAAAATCTCTCTTAAAAAAAAACAATAAAATAACAGCTCTGAGAAGACCTGCAAGGTTAGATGCAGCAAAGATCTGCACTTTTTTTTAAAAGGTTTTTTTCTATAGAGTAGGTGTGCTTGCTGAGAGAGAAAGAGAGAAACAGTGAGAGGGAAAATGAGAAATCACCCCCCAGGGGGTGATGGCCATGCCACAATCCCTTCTCCTTCATTCTCCTCCTGCGATTTGGGGCATGTTCACACATTTGTCTGGCATGATTTTTAAGCCATTAGGTCCAGGACAAACTGGGGTCAGCCATGTGGGAGTCCAGCACCTTAATCACCACACCACCTGCTGGCCCCGAGATCTGTGTTTCTAAAACATTTTACTTATCATATTATCATTTTTAAATGATAATAATAAATAATAATAATCACAAATAATAAAATAAAAATAATGACAAATGAAGACTTCCCCCCCAAAAAAAGAAACAAAGGGAGAATATTCCAGTTCATCCAGTGCGTAGTTTCAAGGCCCCAAGGACTCACCTACGGCAGGAACCTTCGATGGCAGGAAAAGCACAGGCTTCGGAGGCAGAACCCTAGCTTCTCACCCTGATCCCATTGCTGGCTCGTTGTTGCAGGGTCTTGGGTATGTCACGCAATCCCTCTGAGCCTGTCTGCTCACCTGTAAAATGGGGAAATAATAGCTATGGGACATGTGTGCTCATGAGAGAGAGAAAGAGAAAGGGAAAGTGAGAAAACATCCCCTGGGGGAATGGAAATACCACAATCCCTTCTGCATTCTCCTTGCAGGATTCTGGGCACATATGCACACATGCCTGGTGTGTTTCTCAAGCTTCCAGGCCCAACATTTGAATGGTACCGTCAGCCATGTGGGATCCAGCAGCCTTAACCACCATACCACCAGTTGGCCCTTATTTTATTTTGTATTTGCCCGAGTACACATGCACTTATATGTGTGTGTGTGTGTGTGTGTGTGTGTGGAGGGGGAGAGCATCACCCAGTGGAGGAATGGTCACCCCACAATTCCTTCTCCTCCAGTTCTCCACCATGTTGGGATTATGAAGCACACATGCACATGTGCCCAATTCTTTTTCAAGCCAGCAAGGCCAGGATTTGAACCCATCAACCATGTGCAATCTGGCTCCCCTAACCACTAGGCTGTCAGGTTGGCCCTGGATTAGCATGTTTGATACAGCTTTCCTAAACTTTTCCATCACAAACTGTTTGGGGAGTGGGAGGGAGCAAGAATTGCTTAAAAACAGCCCAAGACATAGTCCCAGGGAACGTATTTTTAGGAAGCAGTGAACTGATGCCAGTGAACTAGGCCTGAAGTCTAACTGGGGAGGGGAAGGGCACTGTAGCATGGCAGCTTCCTGCCTGAAGGAACGTGGGTCCGTGGGAACCCTCCGAGAGCAGTGCTGGCCCGGGGTGTCGAAGGGGAGAAGCGGGCCCTGCACAGATATGAAAGAGCCCTGCGGGTCCAGAGAGCCGATGAACAGCTCTCCTCTCGCATGCAGGTTACTCATCTGAACGGAGATGTCCTGGGCAAGCGTGTGCGTCTTGGCACTTCTAATTGAGGCTTGCCCCTCGGACGCAGCAGCTCCCAGCTACGGTTACTGAGATGCTGTGCAGTTGTGAGACTCCACCCTTCAAAGAAAGAAGAGGGGGGCCAGCAGGCGACATGTGGCTTAAGGTGCTGGACTCCCACATGGCCGATTGCAGTTCGAGTTCCAGAGCTGGTGACTTGCTTTCTCGCTTTCTCCCATGACTCTCTGGTGAGCGCACATGCCCTGTAACAAATTAAAATAATAATAATAATGACAAAATAAAATAAATACTTCCCCAAAAAAGAAAGAAAGAAACAAAGAAAGAATATTCCAGCTTGTCTAACGCATGGTCTTGAGGCCTTTGCCCCAAGGCCTTACCTATGGCAGGAGCCTTCGGCGGTAGTGAAGCACAGGCTTCGAAGGCAGAACCCTAGCTTCTCACCCTATCCCATCGCTGGGCCTTGGGTATGTCATGCAATCTCTCTGAGCCTGTCTGCTCATCTGTAAAATGAGGAAATAACAGCCACCTTCAGGGTTGTTGGTGGGTCAGGACTCAACCTGAGCGCTTGCTGCCTCCAGAGCCGATTGGTCCGCTGCCCTGTATTATAACCCTCATCTTCCAAAGTTCTAGAAGTTCCCCAAAAGTAGGATTAATCTCACCATTCGCTCATTCATTTATCGGGCAACCACGTGCCAAGAACTGAGGACACTGCTACGGAAAAACAGGCCAGGTCTGAGCCTGCGTGGAGCTCATAGTCTAGTTGGGATTGTATCATTCATTCATTTACTCCGTGTGGAGCAGCCATGGGCCAGGTACAGGTCTGGGTTCAGGCCCTTTGTCTAAGGTATTACCTTTTAAAAAATTATTTATTGGGGCCAGCAAATAGTGTAGTGGTTATGTTGCTGGATTCCCACATGGCTGACCACAGTTCAAGTCCCAGACTCGGTGGCTTGATAAATCACACCAGATGCATGTGTGTGTGTGCCCAAGACCCCAGGGAGAGGATGGAGGAGAAAAGATTGCGGTGTGGCCATCCCACTTGCCCTCTCGCTGTCTCTATCTCTCTGGCGAGTACACATGCTCTAAGGCAAAAACCTCTTTAAAAGAAAGAATTATTTATTTTTATTTTATTTGTTTATATTTACTATAGGGCACAAGAGAGAGAGAGAGAGAGAGAGAGAGAGAGAGAGAGAGAGAGAGAGAGAGAGAGAGAGAGAAAGCAAACTGTCAGGTCCAGGGCTTGAACCATTGTCAGCCATGTGGGAGTCCAGGACCTTAACCACTACTTCACCTGCTGACCCTGTTCTAGGGTATTGCACAGGATTAACCATTGTGAGTTTAACCAACTACCCAGCCCCTGTACCCACACCCCAGCCTCTCCATCTCTCTGTATCCTGGGTACACTGTGCCCCTCTGTCAGACAGGGGTTGAGGGAGATGGAGGTTTTGAAAAGATCTTCCCTGCAAGTGCAGAGTATGAAAGTTCCTTTGAAGCTCCCTCCACCTGGCTCTCCCACCTCCCAGGCCTGCGCCAGCTTCACCAGATCCTGAACCGCTCCATGAGGTGTTTACAGCCTCTCTCCCCTGCTCCAGGCACGTGGCCTTCCACCTGGATCCTGTCTCCTCTTTCATCTCCTGCCCCTGGTTCTACCAACAGTATTCCTCTGACCCTGTTGGCAGCCAACAGTCTAATATAAATCACGCTCACTGCGGTTTCTATTAGACTGTGCATGCCCTCTACAATCAGGTCCTGTAGAGGTGTGGATGGCAGAAAGGACTTGAGGCAGACCCCAGGTGCAGCTCCCTGCTTGGGAGAGTAAGCCAGCCTGCTCTCAGAGCTCCCTCCAATGCCCTCCGAGGAGAGAGCCTGTCTTCGTTGACTCATGTATGACCAGGAGAAGGTAGAGTTGCTTCTGTCTTCTTTACAGGAGAAACTCCTGCAGGCTGCAATCCAGGTGTCTTCTTCTTTTTTTTTTTTATACGATACATGTACTCCAGGAAGGAGAGAAAGAGAGAGAGAGAGAGAGAAAATGAGGGAGAAATCACACCCTATCAGGGATAGCCATGCTGCAATCCTTTTCGTCCATTCTCCTCTTGGGATTTTGAGCATGTAAACACGTGCACCCAGTGTGTTTTTCAAACCACTGGGTCAGGACTCAAACTGTGCAGTTGGCCAAGTGGGATCCAGTTGCCTTAACTACCATGCCACCAACTGGTTCAGGAGCCATTCTTATTTATTTATTTCTAATTTGCCAGAGAGTGTGTGCCCTTACCAGTAGTGACAGAGGGAAACTGAGAAAGCACCTCTTCATGGGGGATGGTCATGCCATAATCCCTTTTCTAACATTTCTTCCTCCTTCCAGGATTTTGGGCATGCAAGCACATGCTCGCAGTGTGTTTTTTAAGCTGCTGTGTCTGGTACTTAAAACACACAGTTGGTCACATGACCAGTTGCCTTAACCATCATGCCACCGGCTGGCCCTCAGGTGTCATTCTTAATATCTCCCTCCTTTCCTTATCTAAATGCCTGCCAACTCCTAGTTCAAGCCAACGTCTGCTCTTAACCTGAACCACTACCATCACGCCCCTAAGAAATCTCCCATGTCCGCTCTTGAGACCTTCAATCTGCAGCCAACCTGAGATGATCACGCCACCCCTCCCACACAGGGCAACTCCAAAACATTGACTGTCTCTGTTCTTAAAATATTTTTAAAGTTATTATTATTGCTATTAACACATAGTAATTATACATTTTTTTTTAATTTGCCAGAGGGCACATGTGCTCACCAGAGACAGTGAGAGAGGGAGAAGGAGAAAGCACCCTCCAATGGGGTGTGGTCACACCGCAATCCCTTCTCCTACCCAGTGGGAGAACCAGGTGGAGGGAGCTTCACAGAAGGTTTCATATTCTATTGAGATTTGGGGCACACATGCACACATACCTGGCAAGTTTTTCATGCTGCATGTCTGGGACTTGAACTGTGCAGTTGACCATGAGGGACCTGACTCCCTTAACCACCAGGTACAGGGCCAGCCCCTGTTACTGACACACAATAATTGTACGTCCTTATGGGATACAGTGTGATTTTTCAGTACAAGGATACAATGTGTTGATTGCGTCAGGGTAATTACTATATCCACCATCCCAAACATTTGTCATTTCTTCCTGTTGGGAACATTTGAAGTCTTCTCAGCTAACTGAAATACGCAATAAATTATTGTTAACTCTCATCACCCCACTGTACTATATAGAACTAGAACTTGTTCCTCGGATCTCTTGCAATTTTGGATTCATTGACCTACATCACTCCAGCTCCAATTTCTCCCCACCTTTTCCAACCTCTACCCATCACCATTCTGCTCTTCTTTTATGAGGTTAAAGTGTTTGGGTTTTTGTTGTTGTTGTTGGGACATGGAAAGAGTTTTTATTGTTTTCAACATAATGCCTTTTCCACAAATTAAAATTAAATAATGATCCAGGAACACATTGAGTAGTTTCAATACAAACTATAAATTTCATAGAGTACAGCTCACTTCCATGTTGGGCAAATACATTTGGTTATTATTATTTATTACTCAGTAGGCTACCCAAGGTATTTATTTATTATTTTCAGCATTTTTAAATGATTAGTTATACATTTAATCGCTATACATTATTTAGATTGTAAAGAGACTTTACCCAGCATGACATACACCTCAGTCCAGCCTAGTTGAGAATACTATACATGTTCTTATCGACAAATAATAAATCATATCTGTGTCCCACAAATGTCTTACTTCTCTATTTTTTTCCCAAAATTCCTTTCCTATGCTCTTCTCCTCCTACACTCTTTCCACTTTGTCTCTAGTGTCCATTATGGTTTTTAATTCTTTTATGTCCTCCAGTCTTTCAGTCTCCACTATAGAGTGTGGATGGTCGGTATATGTTAAGTGGAGACATACAATGTCTCTCTTTCATAGCCTGACTTGCTTCACTCAGCAACAAATCTTTCATGTTCATCCACTTTTTATCAAATTTCAGAGCCCTATCTTTTTTATGGCTGAGTAGTATTCCATGGAGTATATGTGCCACCCTTTTTCAATCCATTTGTCTGTTTGTGGACATTTGGGTTGGTTCCATGTCTTAGCAATCGTGAATATAGCTGCAGTGAATATAGATGTGCAAGTGCGTTTCCGACTGAGTTCCCTTGTCCTTTGGGTAGATACCCAGGAGTGGAACTGCTGGATCATATGGTAGCTCTATTTGAAGCTCAGGCAGCATGTACCTGGGGAAAGCCCCCAGCTTTCCCTGGCTGGTCAAATCTCCCATGTATTCTCTCAGAGTCCTTCCTTTTCACAAACCACAGTCGTCATTCTGACCACATCTGCATACCTATTTGATCAACGTTTAATTCCCGCTAAATCGCAGACTCCATGCAAGCAAGAGCCAAGTCTGCTTTGCTCCCACTGTGTTGGGCTAGCACAGTGCCTGGACAAAGTAGGTGCTCAATAAACCGTTGTCATTTGCATGAGTGAGGCCCAGATGAGTGATACACCTGGTGGAAAGTCACTCAGTAAGGCCTTAGTCAAGGCAGGACCAGGAACTCAGAGCCCTTTGCTCCCAGGGTTGGAAAGGGGGTTAAGTCCCAGGAGACAGCAGGAAGCCACAGTCCATGCCCTGCTGGAAGAGGAGGCAGACATCTCTGTGCTCGGGCCTGCAATTAGTTGCTATTTGAGAACAGAGTGTGGTCCAGACATAACGAGCAGTCCCCCAGGGGCCGGGTGTGGAGGAGGGTGCCAGTTAGAGGAATGAACCTTGTGCTTTAGGAACCTCGTGCTCCTCCTACCCTTGAAATGGTCCTCCCTAGTCCCATCCCGAGAAGGAAATTGGTGGCTTTGGTCCTTTGTTGAAGGGTGGAGATCTGATGTGAATGAAGAGGAAGGAAAGCAAGGACAAAAAGCACCATGAAAAACTCGGTGTCAGGAGAGAGGCTTGCAGGAGGCAGGATGTTGGCTATTTGGGGAGTCACTTTGAGGCTCCCCTTCCTGGTCCTTGGGTTGCTTCATGGAGAGACATCGCAATCTCCCTCTTTAGCATCCCTTCCACGGGAAGGGGAGAGATAACTAAAAGGACATCGACTATCCAGGCAGAGGCAGGCAGCCTCCTCTGAACAACCCTGGAGGACTTCCTGGAGTGAAGGAGTTTTATAGCTGTGACAGGCTGCCCAGGGAGGAGACAGTCCAGACCCAAGGTCACAAGGTGGGAAGACTACATCTCAGGGTAGCTGAGAAGGAGGCAGCAGAGCAAAGGCAGGGTGGCCAGAGCAGGCGGTGGGAGGGCAGGACCACCCTGGTGCGTTAATATGTCTGATCATCTCCCTCTTGTGCAAAGCCCTCCAGAGGCTCTTCATTTTGCTAAAAAAAAAAAAAAAAAAAAAAAAAAAAAAAAAACTTTCTCTGGGCTCTCATTCCCCACTCCCCACCAACCCCTATTCCTACTGCTGAGCCTCATTGTCCTCCTCCTTGGTCTCTTGTCACACATCACCATGCCCCTTAGCTGTCCCGTCTGCCAGGGGCCATCTTCCTCGCACGATCTCTCCCTCCGGCAAGGCTCGTGTCACCTGCTCCGTGACTCCTTCCCTGATGCCCTTCCCCAGCCCCACCCTTACCGCTTTCCACTCCCTTTCCTCACCTGTTCCCGCCCAGAGAACGTCTAAGCTCATCCCGTTCTCCGCCCTTCCTCTCCCATCTCCTGTGAGAAAGCGAGCTTGCGGGGCAGGAACCGTCTGCAGGATTACTGCGTGTCCTCAGCACCTGGGACAGCGCCTGGCGCCTAGTAGGTGCTTGAGAATCATTGAGCGAGTAACTGACCGAGAGAGGTCAGAGGGGAAAAGTGGGGCTGAGAGTCTGGGAATGGAGAGGAAAATCACTTTTCTAGACCCCTTGGTCAGCTGGAGTAAAGGAGGTCCCCAAGGAGCCACCCAGCAGGCCAGAAACAGAGCCGTCTTGCTCACTGTCGTGTCTGTTCCAGCTCTCCCTCCTCCCTCTCTTCAGAGTCCTCCCCGGGTGATGGTGCTCCTGGCATCTGGCATCCATCAGTCCCTTCCAGAAGTCCCTGTGAAACAGAGCGGGGGGGCCGCTAAAGCGATCCCAGATTGGGGGCAGGCGGGTGTGTGTAGGCAAGCTGCCCCTGTCCCCGCCTCCCCCCCCAGCCCTGCCCAGAGCTACCAGCCGCTGGCTTCACCCCCCCCACACACACACACACACCCTTGGGCCTGGAGGAGCTTGTTGCCAACCACACACAACTCCTGGCTTGGGATTTGAGGGATGAGGAGGGGAGTGGACAGGAGGGAATGGGGACAAGTAAATGGGACCTGACAGGGGCCGGGCACCTCAGGCAAAGAATGTAAATAAAAATCAGTAAATATTTAGGGGAAATGGAGCGGGAAGTGGGAGAGGGAGGGGTGGAGGGGACGTGTTGGGTTTCCAACAACATCTGGAGGGCAGTCCCCTCCCCCACATGCCCCATCCAACCCCACATGGGGGCTTGCAGCAAGAGAGAGGGTGGTAGCTCTTGGGCGGGTAGTGTCTGCTGTCTGGATGTACAGACAAGTCTGGGGAGGACTTGGATGGTCTGGAGAGTTTGCCCAGCTAAGCACACACAAGCCAACCTCACCCAACCCCACACCGAGTCCTCCTTCCATAGGCCTTGCCGTGAGCCAGTCAGTGGGAATTCTAGGATGAAAAGACAGGATCCCTATCCTCAAGGAGCATCTAAGAGAAAAGAT
Source organism: Tupaia tana (assembly GCA_026018925.1). Classification (NCBI taxonomy): domain Eukaryota; kingdom Metazoa; phylum Chordata; class Mammalia; order Scandentia; family Tupaiidae; genus Tupaia; species Tupaia tana. The sequence continues at coordinate 43,046,038 of JAKSZU010000011.1, forward strand.
GATGACAGCACATGACAGCTTGGGGGACTCTGTACCTAGGCCAGAGGTAGTGAGGTCAGGGAGGGCTTCTTGGAGGAGGCATGGATTAACCAAATGCAGGGAGATAGAGATGAGAAAAGAACTCATTTGGTGTGTGTGGGGGGATGAGGTTCACTTTCTGGAGGATATAGGAGCGTGGAACATCTATGGACAAGGTGATGAAGGAGAACGGAGTAGGAAGACAGAGAGGATGGAGGCATCGCCTACGCCCAGGAGAAAAGCTAAACCAAGACCCCTAACAGGGTAGGAGGAGGGATGGAAAAGGGGCCTGAGGAGGTCTCTGCCCCCTGCACCACCATCGCCACCACCTCAATCAAAGTAGCTTCCACACCTGCTTTACTGATCAGACTTGTGGGAGAGTTTTATTCAAAGGGTCCCAATATTGTGGGAAAAAACAACTGAAAATCACTGCTCTCCCAGAGAATAGAAGAAATACCCCCAGCCCCCCCACAGAGGTCAATGCTAGGGGAAAAAAAGAAAGAAAAGAAAGTGAAATGTACTAAGGGCCTGCCTCTAGCCTCAGAGCAGTGACTTCAGCAGTCCAAGACCGAGGTTGGACCCTGGGAGGAACTGAGGTTGGAACCTGGGAGGAACTTCGAACAGGTATTCCAAGCTTTCCTCTTGCCTCCGCAGCCAGGCCTGCCTCACCCCATGTGAGGCCGTATCAGGCAAAAATGCAGGGTCTCTGAAAAGGGTCCCAGGATTGGAGTGTCGTCCTCCACCTCCTGCTTCCAGGCTGGGGAACAATTGCCCTTTTGTCCAGCAGGAGGATGCCCAAGGGGTGAGGTCAGCCCCAACATGGCTCTCTTTGTCCAAGAGCCAGGGAGACACCAAGGCTGAATCCAGGCAGCCTCCCCTCATCCTGTGTCCCTAAGCCCTACCACCAAGGAAGGCTCCCCTAGGGTCACAGGAAGGAAGCTGGTGGGGTAGGCACGGTGGAGGTGAGGAAGCACAAGATGGGGACAGGAGGCAGGGCAGGGAGCTGGTTTAGGGGGCGACCCTTCCTCATGAGGAGCTCCAGGCACTTGTGTAGCTTGGCCTGCCAAAGAATGAGTCTGGGGACAGCTCCACAGCATAGCGGTAACGCAGTGCTCAAGAAAAGCGGTGGTGGACCAGCAGTTAACGTAAAGGCTATGTCACTGGACTCCCACGTAGTCGACCGCGGTTCGCGTCCTGGACCCGGTGGCTTAAAACTCACGCCGGGCGCGTGTGCGTGCGTGCCCAAGATCCCGAGAGGAGAATGGAGGAGAAGGGATTGCGGTGTGGCCATCCCCCCTGGGGGGTGATTTCTTGCTTTCTATCTCTCTGTCTGGCTGGCGAGCACATGCGCCCTATAGCAAAAACCTCTCCAAAAAAAGAAGAAAAGAAAAGCGGTGGTTCGAGTCCCTGGCCTGATCAGCCTGAATATGCTGGGCACGTGCTGAAGTGCCCAGGATCCAAATGGCTGGAGGACTAGAGGAAGGAGATTATTGCGCAACCAGACCCCAGGGAGGGTGCTCCGCTCTCGTCCTCATGCACGACTCTATTATGAATAAAGAAAAACAATTTGGAAAAAAAGGTGTGGTCGGGGGAGGGCGCTAAGACCTGGTGGTTGAGGCAGCCGGATCCCACCTGGCCTACTGTGTTTTCTAGGCCTGGACTTGGCAACTTCAGAAACACACTAGACAGGCATGTGTACATGCCGCAAATCCCACCAGAATGGAGAAGTGGGGGAGAAGGGAATGGGTGTGATCATTCCCCAAAGGAGGTGCTTTCTCCATCTCATTCGTTCCATTTCTCTCTGGCAAGTACATGTGCCCTCTGGTAAAAATTAAAAGAAAAAATAAAGTGCAAACCTGAAAGGCAATACAAAGGGGTCTGAGCCCAGAAGCAGCAGTTGCTTGCCTCAACTTCAGACTGAGAGACCTTTCGGAAACACTGACGAACTGGAAGTGCTAGTGGATACAGTTGGCAGCTTTTTTTTTTTTTTTTTTTTTTTTTTTTTTTAGATTTTTGCTTTAGGTGCGTGTGCTTGCCAGAGAGACAGCGAGACAGAAAGTGAGAAATCACCCCACGCTACCTATTGGTCCCAGTGGGAGGACTTTAGACTGACTCTCCCCTAGAAAGGCAAAGGGCTCCCCTAGAGAGATCCAGAGAGTGTGAGATCCAGGAGACAAGAAAAGCTGGAGGGTGGGGAGGTGGGTGGAGAAGGCAGGAAAAGTGCCTGCGGCCTGGAAGAGCCACAGAGCCGGAGTGTGAACCAGAGCCTCGTGGGCACTGGGGGGGAAGGGCCTTCAGGAGGGTGTCGTCAAGAAGCACTGATGGGAGACAAGGGAGACAGGCCAGAGGAGGGGTCATCTAAGTGGAGTTTGGAGGAAATGTCACTGGGGTCCCACCAGATTGGGAACCGAGGCCCTGGATTCTAGCCTGGGCTCTGCCTCCCACTGGGCCAGGAATCCTGGGCCCCAGTTTCCTCTATCTGTACCATGAGATCTTTTCAGAGCCAGAATTCTAGTACTCTGGTTAGACATCGGGGTGCTGAGTGCGTAACAGAGGCACAGGATGAGGGGACCCAGGTCCACCTGGGACATGGAGAGACACAGCAGGATAGGAAGGGACCACCGGAGTGCAGCAGCTGCGGGAGTGGCCTATGGGGAGCAAGGGGCAACGTTACTCAATGGCCAATCTTGAGACGTGGGGGGCTTGCTGGGGAGGACAGCAGTGCCATTGCTGGAAGCTGGCCCTCAGAGGACACCAACATTGAAAGGGTGGTTCCACCCACAGGGCCAAATGGACAGCCAAAGATGGCCAAGAGGTTGCTGGGAGCAGAGGCCAGTGCAGAACAGGAGTGGCCAGACCAGGTGGACTGTCAGACTTTAGGCCGCTGACCAGGAGTGGCCTAAATGTGGACTGTCAGATTTTGGGAGCCACCGTCCCACCACCCGCTTCCTCCCTTGCCTCCCATTCGTTCTGGACCAGGGCCTACCCCATCTTGGTGGGATGCTGTGTGAGCTGAGAATAGCCATCGTCTGGGTCAATGAAGGGAGGGTCGCCAGGGACTAATTGCCCTAAATAAATGAGCAATTAAAACCATTACAGGAAGTAACCAGACCCCCCTCCACCCACCACCCGGAAAAATCACCACGGCGACCACTGTTGGCTCCACCCCAGGAAAGACAGCCATTGGTTGGCCCACCGGGTTGTCATTCATACAGTGGAGAGTGGAGAGGGCGTAGCTTCAGCCAAGGGAACCAGAAGGGGAGGGGGAAAGAGTGTGTTGAAGGAGAGGCTGAGGAACTGGGGTGACTTCTGGGGGAGGATTCTGGGTGGTTTCTCTCGGCAGACAGTGGGGAAGGGAAGAGTATGGCCACGCTCCATGGCTGCCTCCTTTGATCCCAGCAGCCTGCAGGACAGCGGCCCCGTGGTGGGGCTGGGCGGGCGGTCGCCAGCAGGAGTAGACCTCGCCTGGTCCCCATCCCCTCTCAGCACCCCACCCCTCCCCCCTACACTTCCTGTAATGGCGTCTCCAATGGGGAGGCCATTAGCCCTGCTCAGGGCAGCGCCTAAGTACTGTGGCTGATAAATATAACATGAGCCCATCGATTAGAATCCTCCTAGTCCTGCTTCAGCCCAGCTCCCTAATGGCAGCCCTCCCCTCAGCACGCTGTCTGCCCCCCACCCGGGGGCGCTTCTCTGGCTGATGGGGACTCTGAGGCAGAAGTGCAGCGCTGCGGGCGACTCCCAGGGTCCAGTCGGAGAGGCCGCTGCTTCTGGAGATAGGCGGGACCCTTCTGGGCCAGGCTGGGCCCTAAGGAGACCTGGGAGCCCCCTGACATTCAGGACAGAGTGAGTAGGAGCTGCTGCTCAGTTCCCAGGGCCCTGGGCTGGCCGCAGGACATGGCGAACAGAAGGCAGACGGCCCCTGCTCTGGATGAGGGACCCCTTCATCAGGGAGACTCCTGCCTTTGGAATATTCCTGGCGCTTCTTGAGGGAAGTCTACAGCGACACCAGCCTGGACCCTGTCACCACACCCTCTTCTCCTGGCCTCTCCCACCCCTGCTGCTCCTGTCTCAGCCCAGCCCAGCAATGTGCCCTCTTCGCTCCCCACACCCTGGTACTGTCTTCATTTCACCTCTGGGTGTCCACACTCTCACTGTGTGAGCCTGGAGGACAGGGCTGTGTCTCTTCCCCATCAGCCTGGGGCTCCTGAGGCACTGTCTTGGTGGGAGCTCTAGAAGTCATGAGCTATCTTCCCCAGACCCCCGAATCTGGCCTGGGCACTGTATAGGGTGGGGTCTGCCCCGAAAGGAAGTGAGAACAACTGGGCTCCTGACCGTGCCACCAATGCTGGGAGCTGGGAGAGCAGAGCTGAGACAGCTCGGCACACCTGCCTCCTCCCTGAGACCCTTGAGGTTCTGGCTGCTGCTCTAAGCCTTCCAGAAGGGCCCAGCAGGAGGTGCAGAAACAACTCCAGCCTGGGCACCAGAGGGGGCTTGGAGGTGGGCGGGGGCCCAGGCCTGGGAGGGGGCTGCGGTTTGCAGAGCTGTGTTTCTGGGCGGAGGCTGCCCACAGAATCCTCTCACAGGAAGGCTGAGCCAGGCTGGCTGCAGCCAGGAAGTTAATCCTTAATGTGCCTCTGGCCTCGCTGCTGCGCAAACTCACCACTTAAACACTCCAGTCGGCAGGCCGGGTGGGGACCCAGCGGAGCCTGCATTCCTCGGGGTGGGGTTCGGTGCCAAGGCGTGCTGTGTGGAGGGATGCTCTGTGCACCATGCTGCGGGTGCTCCGGGGTGCCCCTCTGCCTGAGTAGCTTTGTATGAGAGAGTGGGTGAGCAAGAGGTCAGGGGTGGGTTTGGCCCATTGTCTGCTGTGCCCCCCCCCCCCCACCTCTTTGGCTTTCTTAAGCCTCTGGTAAGCATCCCAGCAAAGAGATGTGTTTTTGTGGGTTGGGGGTTTGGGCACCATTCTTTTTTTTTTTTTTTTAAGAGATTTTTTTTTATTCTTTTTTTTTTTTTTGGAGGGGTTTTTTGCTATAGGGCGCGTGCGCTCGCCAGACAGACAGAGAGAGACAGAGAGATAGAAAGCGAGAAATCACCCCCCAGGGGGGATGGCCACGCCGCAATCCCTTCTCCTCCATTCTCCTCTCGGGATCCTGGGCACGCACGCACACTCGCCCGGCGTGAGTTTAAGTCACCGGGTCCAGGATGCGAACCGCAGTTGACTACATGGGAGTCCAGCGACATAGCCATTACGCCAACTGCTGGTCCCTTTAAGAGATTTTTGTCACAGAGCGCATGTACTTGCCTGAGAGACAGCTAGAAATCATCCCCCAGGGTGGATGGCCACGCCGCAATCCCTTCTCCTCCATTCTCCTCTTGGGATCTGGGGCACAGACACACATGTGCCTGGCGTGAGTTTCAAGTCACCAAGTCTGGAACTCGAACCGCGGACAACTATGTGGGAGTCCAGCAACGTGACCATTACACCATCTGCTGGTCTAGGGCACCATTATTATTACCCACTTCTCGCAGCTGTAGAGGTGGTCATTAGGCTACAAGAACTTCCTCAGGTGCATTGGGTGGGAGACTAAGGTGAACAACATTTAGGGAAGTAAGGGGACCTCCGATGAAACAGAGCCAGTAGGAGACAGGTGCGCATACTCACACGCACACACACATAATAGATTTACTAGAAGGAATTGGGTCACGTGTTTATGGAGGCTGAGAAGCCCTATAGTCTACTGTCTGCAAGCCAGAGACCCAGGAGAGTCGGTTCCATTGTACTGGTCTGAGCTCGATGACCTGAGGACCAGGAGCACAGACGGTATGAGTTCAGCCTGAGGACTGGAGGAGGCTGATGTCCCACCTCAAGCAGTCAGATGGAGAGAGCAAATTCTCCTTTATCCCATCTCTCCTTCTATTCTGGCCCTTGCTGGATTGGGTAAAACCCACACTGGGAAGGCCTGCTTTATTCTGTCTATTGATTCGAACATTCATCCTATCCAGAAACACCCTCCCAAGTCCACCCAGAATAACAATTAACCAATATCTGGGCACCCTGTGGCTCAGTCAAGATGACACATACAACCATCACAGGACTCCCTTTGAAGATATTTCTGGAAGGAGAGTTGGCTCTGGGAGAAACGGATGAAAGCATGACAAAAAGATGGGCAGATTACAAGGTGTATCACATTGGGTTGCCTTACCAAAACACCACAGACTGGGTGGCTTAAACCACAGAAACCTATTTTCTCACAGTTCTGGGAGCTAGAAGTCCAAGGCCAAGGTTCTGGCCAATTCAGTTTCTGGTGAGGCCTTTCCAACTGGCAGGGGCCTTCTCACTGAGTCCTCAGGTGGCCTCTCCTTGATACGTGCGCTGGTGGGGGAGGTGGCTGGGGGGGTCGAGGGAGCTGAGACAGTACTCTCAGGTGTCCTTTTTTCTTCTTTGAAGGGCACTAATGCCATTGGATCAGGGCCTTACTCTTAGGACTTGACTTCATTTTAGTTCCCTCCTTAAAGGCTCCATCACCAAATACAGTCATGTCGGGGTAGGGCTTTAGCATGAAGGGTGGGGACAGTTCAGTCCATAGCACGAAGCAAGTAACATCTCTTTCCCACACTGCAGCCCTATTTTTTTAAAAAAAATATTTATTTATTTTATCTATTATTGTTGTTATTATTTGTAAGTTTGGTATAGAGCATGTGTGCTCACCAGAGATAGCAAGAGAAAGAGAGAGAAAGTGAGAAGGCAAGCCACCAGGTCTGGGACTCAAACTGCAGTCAGCCCTATGGGAGTTCAGTGGCTCAACCACCATGCCACCTGCTGGACCCTGCACCCCATTTTTAAATGAACTTGCTTGGATTTCCCCTTCTAACTGGCCAAGCAGACTATCTCCTATCCCTTTCCCAGCCCAAACCCTTCTCCCTTCTCTCCCAGCTCTCTCTCTCCCAGCCTCTCCCTGCGTTCTGGGGCTGGGGTAGGGGCCACCGAGAGGACTCAATAGCCTGAATTCAGCCCCCGGCCCAGGCTATATTTAGCTTAGTGCCTGAGACAGTGCACAAAGCCACTTCCAAGGGAGCTGTTGCGGACAGAGTGGAGAGGAGGCTGCCCTTCCTGCCCCTTCCCCTTCCTGATATGGATACCCCTCAGTTGCCCTTCTGGGTTACCAGGCATGCCGTCCACAGGGCATGGGCTGGGACTTCGTGTGAATTGCATTCTATTTCTAGATCATCCGCTGGGAAGGGAGTTCTGAACCCGCTGCCCTCAGCCTGAATGGACACATTCTGGAGCCGTTTTCCTTTCACATCCTCACTGTACACTGTCGTCACCTAGGGAGCTTTTAAAGCTAAGGATGCCCAGGCCCTATCCCTAAGGTTCTGATTTAATTGGTCTGGGGTGTGGCCCTGGCATCCTTTTTTCCCTTTCTTTTAAAAATCTCCTCCAGGTGGCTTGAATGTGCAGCCAGGCTGGTTCCGGATAAGCAGCCTCAGTGTGGGGCAGGTGGGGAAGGGATGATCTTGTTAGAAATGCGTATTCTAGGCCCTGCCCCAGCTGTTGAATTGAATCCTCATAGTAACAACATCCGGGGATTCTAGTGCAGGCTGAGGGTGGAGAATCTGGGCGCTAGAGCCATGGCAGGACTCCAGATCTGTGCTTCTGAGGGTTCTGGCCAGGCTGGAGCAGCAAAGGTCTCTGATGCTCACACACACGTGACATCACGTACACACACACACACACACACACACACGCACACACGCACAGTCTCTGCTTTATGCTTAGGATAGCATTATAGATCTTGAGAGTCCTATCCTGTGGGGAATGGATGGGCCACCTCTCCCAGGTCCAGATCATACACTAGGAGTAGTATGTAGGTCCTTCCTCAGCCGCCCTCCCACTTACACGTGCTCACACTCACATGTGCGCATGTGCAGCCCAGCACTCAGTCCCTCTCCCCAAAGCAGGCAGGATCCCCACCACCACCTACAAGCTTTGCAGAGAAAGGTCCAGGAACAGTCTTGAGCCCTGTGATTAAATCCCTCTCTTGTCAGGAGCAACTTTCAGTCCTCAGACCTTATTTCTATGAAAGAGCTGCCCACGGGGTCAACAGATGGTGTAGCTGTTATGTCGCTGGACTCCTGCATGGCCGACCGTGGTTCAAGTCCCAGACCCAGCAGCTTAAAACTCACACCAGGTGAATGTGCATACATGACCAAGATCCCAGGAAGAGAGTGGAGGAGAAAGGATGGCAGCATGGCCATCCCCCGGGGAGTGATTTCTCACTGGCTCTAGGTCTCTCTTTCCAGTGGGCACACATGCCCTAAGGCAAAAAACTCTATAAGAAAGTGCTGTCCATTTGCTCCTTCACCATCAGCAAAAGGCTCTGCCATCTCCCCCATAAGAATCCCGGGGGTCCCCAGACATGAGACATCCTCAGGATCCCACCTGAATTCTCAGGATTCACTTCATATGCACTTTATGTTTGCCTTCACCCGAAACCCTTCCTGGGCTCCTCGCTGTCCGTAGACAAAATGCCAAGCCCTTGCACTTGTGCTGCCATCCCACCCTGCACCCAGCATTAGAGCCAGAGCCAGAGTCTCTTGACTTCCAAGACGTACTGCTCCTTTGAGAATGCTTCCTTGGCACTCCAGCACTCCGCCTTTGTGGGTCGCTCAGCTGGAATGGCTTTATCTCCTTTCCTCCGGTCTGCCTGATAAGTTCCTATTTATCCTTGAAGTCCCAGATAAGGTCACTTTTCCCAGGAAGCCTTCCTCAGTCCTCTGGGCACAATAAGGGTTCCTACGGCTGTTTGCACAAGCCCCTCTCCGGGCACCTGTTACATCGTGTCTGTTCATGTCTGTCTCTTCTAGGGACTCTATGCGGAGAGGCAGCCCTGTTCCTCTATTTTTTTAGAGAGAGACTTTTGCTATAGGGTGTGTGCACTAACCAGAGAGACAGAGAGAGAAAGTGAGAAATCAACCCCTAGGAAGGGGGTGTCCCAATCCCTTCTCTTCTGTTCTCTTCTCGGGGTTTTGGGTATGCACACACACACACTCGGGCTTGGCGTGCATTTCAAGTCACCAGGTCCAGGACTCCAGCCGCGGTCGGCCACGTGGGAGTCCAGCGCCTTAACCACCTGCTGGCCCCAGCTCTGTTCATCTTTGTAACCCTGGACCTTAGCCCAGTAGCTGACAAGGAGCGGAAGACATACGGTGGCCCAGGTCTGTGAGTTTTCATTCTACACTGGACACAGTACAAACCTCCTAGGTCCCACAGCATGTACCCTCCATGACGACCCTGCCGGGGAGTCACTTGTACTAGTCTCCTTTGACTGATAGGAGTCTGAGACTCAGAGAGGTGAAGTTCCTTGGCCAAGGTCACACTGCATCATGCCCAGTTTTAAAATTATTACTATTATTATTTTTAAATTTGCTATAGAGCACATGCACTCATGGAGGGAGGGGAGTGAAAGAAAAAAAGCAAGTTGCCAAGTCTGGGGCTCGAACCATGGTCGGCCAGCAGGAAAGTTGTAGGGATTAAGATGTCATTCCTGGGCCTCTGCTTCCAGGGAAGTGAATTCCAGGAGTTGGACTACTTGGGCCTGAATCCTGGCTCTACCACTTACTCCCCGTGTAACCTTTGGGGGTGGGGTATTTTACCTCCCATGCCATTGAGTGAGTTGCTTACCCACGCTAAGCTTCCATGTCCTGTGTCGGGGACAGTCGTACCTGCCTCCCAGGACTGACAGAAGAATGAGATGAGCTCATGCATGGAAAGGCCTGGCCCAGAGCTAGGGCTGGGTCGGTGTTAGTGGTCATTATCCCCCAGGCCTAAGAGAGGACAGTGCTACTGGGAAAAGTGACTTTCTGTTCACACTTCTAACCTCATTCCACCAGAGGTCAGGGATGGCTACATCCTCAGACACTAACCACGATGAGGGGCCAGGATTGTCACCGGGCATTGGAACCCCTTTATTCAGCCTCAGTTGAGCTCAGTGAAGCCATCCCTCTCCCTGATTCATCCTGGATCAATTAGGGCAGGGATGATTAACCTGCTCAAGGTCCATGGGTCATAGATGGGAGACCTGGTCGACCCCAGGAAGGTTCACTGTAGAGCCCCCTGTCCTGGGTGGGAGAGGAGAATTTTGAGAATACTGAAAATGTTCTTCAAAAACTGGCTCAGAGAGCTGAGGACGGAGGGTACGTGGGGTGGGGGGGGATCTCCACTTCACCCAGCAGCATCATGGGTGCCACATTAACACCTGAAGGGACCCACGCCAGTCTCACCCTCATGCCTCCCTCTTGACCCTGGACAGACCCTTACTGGCACATTCCCCGGGTGGGCACCAAAAGGACAGAGAGAAGGAAGAGAGGACCTTTGTCCAAGCCCCAACCACAACTGCTGCTTGGGTCAAAGCCAGGCCAAGGGGCCAATGCACAGCCCGGTCCCTTCGTCCTTCCCTGCCCCACGAGGAATGTGTCTTCTGAGACTCACCAGCCTGGCAGTCAGCTCTGGTTCACAGAGGGGGCTGTGTCCTACCACCCGGGTCCCTCTGAAGCCCCCATTGTCAGACTTTGGGGGTGGGTTGGGGCAGGCTGAGGGCATATCTCAAAGGCCTGAATGTTCTCAGAGGTGGGAAGGCCATGGGGCTTCCGGAAGGATGAAGCCATGAAACACCTGTCTCTTCTCTGTCTCCGTGCTGAGCCCTGGCTGGCCAGAAAGAGGGGGTCCCAGAAATTGAGGCAGTTACAGGGGTATCCTCTGCATCTGCCTGTCGAGGTTGAGCTGCTACTCAGGCCTGGCAGATAGACAAGAGAGGATAAAACGAAAAAAAAAAAAAAAAAAAAAAAAAAAAAAAAAAAAAAGCTGGCGATTAAAATCATGTAAGCTAGGGGGCCAGCAGATGGCATGATGGCTAAGGTGCTGGACTCCCTCATGGCCGACCACAGTTCAAGTCCCAGACCTAGAATATTTTTTTTTTTTTTTTTTGGAGAGGTTTTTTTCGCTATAGGGCGCGTGCGCTCGCCAGACAGACAGAGAGAGACATAGAGACAGAAAGCGAGAAATCACCCCCCAGGGGGGATGGTCACGCCGCAATCCCTTCTCCTCCATTCTCCTCTCGGGATCTTGGGCACGCACGCACACGCGCCCGGCGTGAGTTGTAAGCCACCGGGTCCGAGACGCGAACCGCGGTCGACTACGTGGGAGTCCAGCGACATAGCCATTACGCTAACTGCTGGTTCCCCCAGACCTAGAATATTGAAACACACTGGATGTGTGAGTGTGCACGTTCAGAATCCTGAAAGGAGGGACCAGCAGTTAGCGTAATGACTATGTCGCTGGACTCCCATGTAGTTGACCGCGGTTCGTGTTCCGGACCCAGTGGCTTAAAACTCACGCCAGGCACGTGTGTGTGTGTGTGTGCCCAAGATCCCAAGAGGAGAATGGAGGAAAAGGGATTGCGGCACGGCCATCCCCCCCTGGGGGGGTGATTTCTCACTTTCTGTCTCTCTGTCTCTGTCTTTCTGGCGAGCGCACGTGCCCTATAGTGAAAACCTCTCCAAAAAAAAAAAAAAAAAAAAAAGAATCCTGAAAGGAGAATAGACAAGAAGGGACTCCCGCATGGCCATCCCCCTTGGGGGGTGATTTCTGACTTTCCCTCTCTCTGTCTCTCTCTGATGAATGCATGCACCCTATGGCAAAAATCAAAAATTACAATAATAACAATAACATAATATAAACTCATTTTGTCTTACTGAGGACTAGACATGGTGCTATGGATTTTGCAACCATCATTCTTAAAATAGAACGATGGCCATCATCATCTGATATCGTCGATGAGGAAGTAAGGTACCAAGGTGGTCGGGGACCTGCCCAAGGTACACAGGTAGTAAGGGGCAGAGTGAGCTGAACCCAGGAGGATCCACTGTGGGGTCCATGCCTCCATGACTGAGCCAGCAGAGGGACACTTTCAGGGAAGACCAAGATGGGTGAGGCCCACCTTTTGCCCTTCAGCAGCCCCTGAGCACCCACAAGGACCCCATAGGTCTCCCAGAAAACAGCTAAAAACACTGTTCTACCGCTTTTCCCAGGATCCTCCCTCAGTGGGGTCTCCAGCCTCTGGCTCTTCAGTTGCCTTAGTTTGGGGCCTACTTGGAGCAAAAGACAATGGGCTTCTGCCCACCCTGCTCCTCTTTCCTTCAGCTCCACCAGGCTGGGTGGAAAGTACTAGCCTTTTTTTTTTTTTTTTTTCTTGTAAGGCATGAGGCCAGCACTGCTGGAGGAAATAAAGGCCCTGAAAGGAAAACACGAGATGTCACTGACGGTTTTGATAAAAGCTCCAGGGCTCACTCATCTAACCACGTGTGGCCCTTTTCAAAGCAATCTTCGTGGGAGCCCCCTCCATTTTGGGAAACTCCTGCTCCGGGTGGATGTTAGAGCTAGCAGCTCAGGCCTCCAGCTCCTCTGGACAAAGGCAAAGCCTCCTGCTGTGATGGGAGGTTTCAAGCTTGGGGACCAGCCAGGAGCCACCTGGATCTGGTGTGATGGTGGGAGAGAGATGGCCCTTCCTTTACTCCGCATGCAGCCACCGGGCAGGCACTTACCCTGTGCGAATACCGGGCCGAGGAAGCAGTAGGGTGGCCGGGAGTTGACCAAGGGATTCAGGACACTTGCTATTCATTGGGAAGGAGAAAGCCACCGTGAGCAGTCCAGACCAAGGTGGACGACACATATGGGCAGGTTTTCCCTCTGAAAGACGCTCCAGGACAAGGAGAAAGTGCTGCCATGGGGTTCAAAATCAAGTTCGCCCACGAGGTTACCTCCAGTGTGTGGCGAGGGGTTTACAAAATCCAGGAAGGCCTCCTCGAAAGGTGGCCTTCGCTCCAGGCTTAAAAGGGTATACCCATCCTTTTCAGACAGAGCTGAAAAGGAAGGAGATTCCGCGTAGAGAGGACAAGCTGGCCGGTACTATTTTGATGAAAATAAATCAATTAAACGTATCTCAGCCTAGCATAGTTGTCACAGGAGGTACAGTGCAGTCACTTTTATGTTTTCATTTTGTTTTGTTTTAGTGTTCGCTATAGCGCACATGCACTCGCCAGAGACACAGACGGGGAAAGTGGGAAGTCGTCCCACAGGGGAGATGGCCTTGTTGCAAATCCTTTTCCTCCGTGTTCCTCTCAAGATTTTGGGCATGCACACACACATGCCTGGTGAGTTTTCAGGCCTCCAGGTCTGGGACTTGGACCTGAGTCAGCCATGTGGGATCCAGCACCTTAACCACCACCCCACCTGCTGGCCTCATCCTGGGGGGGGCTCTTCTAAAGCAATCCCTCATCCTTCCCGCCCTCTCTACCACCAACAGAAAACAGCAGACTCCTAAGTGCTCTCCTGTCCTGATTTCTCCCCTCAGCAATCCTCATCCTCTCCTTGGTTCCTGGAGTGCTCCTCCCCGGAGCAGAGCAGAGCAGAGCAGACCTCTCCCCAGCTCAAAAGGCTTCCACGGCTCCCATTGCCCGGAGAATGAAGCCCAAATCCTTACCCTGCTACCCAAGCCAGCTCTCCATTACCCGGTCCCTGCCTACCTTTCCAGCCTCCTTTCCCACCACCCACAAGCCAGACCCTGCTGTCACACTGGGCCAGCCACGCTAGCACACTGGATGGCCTTTGTCTTGTCCTACTTTGAAGCCTCTTTTGACAAGCAGCCTTGCATTTCCCTCTGCTTAGAATGTTCTTTCTCTGATGGTTAAATCCTAGACATGCAGCAAAGCCCAGCACGGACACCTCCTCCTCATTGGAGCCCTCCCAGATTCTACTCCTCAACCAGGACTGAGGCCTATTCAAGGCTGTGTTTTGCTATAATTGGTTTTGGAACATGCAGAAAAGCAGGGGCCAGTCTGCAGCTGCCCAGAGGACTGTTGGTGACCACCCTCAGGGCCAGCATTGCTGCTGAGAGACTGTACTTCCCACAGCCCCCCTGGAAAAGAGCAGGGTGGGGCTGCAGAAACCTCCACAGAGCCTGGCACGGATGCCAGCAGCCCGGATAGAGCCCAGGCGGCTGCGCTGGCACCGCTCTGCTGCCGGAGATGAGGGTGAGACAAACAGCAATTAGCCAAGCACAGGCTGGGCTCTCAAGGCTAATTACCAATTAGACGGGCTGGGCGATTAGCGACATGAAAGAGACAGTCAGCAAATAGTCACTGGCGTGGCAAAGCGGAAGGTGGGGTCGGGTGGGGGGTCTCCGTTTCTGCCAGCAGGCCTGGTCTCCCAATGGTTAGGGTAGTTCTGTTACAGGGGAGAGGGCTTCCGGCAACAGAAGGGACCAGGAAGGGACCTGAGGCCCTAGAGGCGGGTACTAGGGCAGATTTTTCCTTCCTTTGGATTCCCAGAACTGCCCTCAGAGTGGGGCTTGGCAGCCTCTGCTTTGGGGTGCTGTTGGGGTGGCCATGAGCATGTTAACCCTTGGCAGGTGAGCTCGGGGCATTTGGAGCCTCGTGCACAGGACGCATGTGTGCCCAGAGCTTTGCCTGACTTGGCCGCAGGGAGAAGGGAGGGAACAGCCCATGGCTTCCTTCCTCCCAGGTCCTGCTCAGCGCTCCTGCACACTCCCTGCCTGCCTCCCTCTCCCCCTCTGCCCACTGTCTCTGTCTCTCTTCCTCCCGCTCACTGCGGTCCTCTCTGACTTCCTGACCTCATCTCCGACTCTCTGCAGTTCTCACTTTCCATTTCTCCTGAATCCCACAGTCCCCGCTTCCACTTAGGGTTCGTCCCCACCAGCGAAGTAGGGCCGGCCAACTAGGGCTGTGCTGGGGTGGGAGAGGGTGGGAGTGGGGAATGGGCCCCTCACTTTAGGAAGCTTGTGCAGAAACTCATGTGTGTGTGTGAGAGAGAGAGAGATGATCCTGCAAGGAGGCCAACAGTCAAGTTCAACCTAGAGGCTGTCTCTTGTCCATCCTGCCATTCACTTCTTACCAGTCCTTCTTCTCAAAACCTGGAAGGCCCTGCTAAGCTCAAGGCCTGAACCTGTCAAAATGGCTGGAATCTACAAGCCCCATTGAGCCTTCCCAGTCTGGCCTGCAGGGTGCTGGCAATGGGCGCAGTGTGTGTGTGTGTGTGTGTGTGTGTGTGTGTGTGTGTGGGCGCGTGCTTGCACATACGCATGTTTGGTGGGTTGGGTGTGGCAGACCAGTGCAGCCCGTCCTAGCCACCATCTACAAGGTCTCTGTTTTCAACCAGACCCTTTGGAGCCCAGAGATTAGAAGGAAAGGATGCTGCTCTCCCAGAGAGACGGACCCACCAAGATGGGGTGGGGTGGGGAGGGGTCTCCCTGAGGGAGGGGTTCCGCGAGGAAGGAGAACTCAGCCAGAGGAGGGAGTCCATTAGTGGAGGGGTCACAGAGGAAGATACTGAGGCTCCCATCTGGAAGCCAGCCGAGGATGCAGACCTGGCCCAAAGACCCGGTTCCGCATCTCTGTTCATCTCGGCTTTCTGCGTGAAGGCTCACAGCACGAAAGGACGGCAAAGCACCCGGGCTCTCCTGGCGTGTGGGCGAGGCTCCCCAACTGCCCCTTCCCCCAGAGACAGGTGCCACATGCCTGCTTCCCCTTGCAGTGGCTATGTCCGGAGCCCCACCCCAAGGTGGGGAGGTTCTGTCTGGCACGCTCGGTTGGAAAGAATGGAACATCCGCCAGGAGGAATGTGGGAGAAAGGAGGGGTCGCCCCCTCTCCATGCTATCCTGGGGGAGGCAAAGCCTTGGGAGAGGGTGCCCCATGTGAGGATGGCAGTATCTGTGCGCTTAGGCCTGTGTATGCCATTGTGTGTGCCTGCCGCTCGCCCCACGAGGGGCCCAGTGGACTTCCCCTGACTCCTGCCTGCTGTGGTCAGAAAGCCAATGACCAGCCCAGTGGTCTACATCTCTGGGCTCTGAACTCAGCCCTCAGCTATGCCCCCCAGACAATGAGGTTCTTTCTGCACAAGATGGGCACGAGGGACCCTGTCATAGACTTGTGACCTGAGGGACAGGGCTGCCCCAAGGCATGTCCCAGACTTGGTCACACTCGTGGACATTGGCTGGCCTTAAGCCAGGATGGACCAAAGAGAAAGAGAGGCTCTCCTTGCTGCCTGTCCCAGGAAGGCTTCCTGGAGTCGGCATCATGCTCTCTCCGATTCCATAACATGCTGACATCTGGGGCTCCCTTGGCACAATCAGGAGCCTGAACAGTCACCTGCCTGATCTGACTCAAGAGCCCTGTGGGTGAACACCACGTGGAGGGCTGGACCATCGGGCTAGAGGAGGAATTAATTCTGGTGGAAGAGAGGCTTCCTTGCCCTTCAGAAACTAGCGTAGAGGAAGGAGATCTAACAAGAGAGAGGGGGCCCCTGCTCCCTCCCTCACTGTGATGGGGGACACACACACACACACACACACACAAATAATAACAGGTCACCTAGGGAGATAAGTGCAGGTCACTAACATTTGAGGATGGAATGGGGCAAATGAGAAAAAAAACCTGGAGGACTTCCTGGGGCTACGGAAAAGGGGACAGGGAATGACAGCAGGGAGACCTCCAGAAGGGGCTCAGCTGAGGGTGACAGTGCAGGTGAGCGCTCAGGAAGCACCCAAAGGATTAGCTCAGAGAGGCCAGTCTCAACTCCGAGGTGGCACAGCACGGGGGAGGAAAGGTGCACGCACGAGTCTATTTAGGCCCGGTTTCCGACTCGGCCCCTTCCCCCTTCTCCTGCAGCCCACACCCCTGGGCGGCCCAGGGATCAGTGGGGGGCAGGAAGCGCAGTTCTAGCGCTCTGCGCCCTCGGCCGGCCGGCTGGACAGCTGTTCTGCGCAGCTGCTGGGGGCTCTGGGGGCTGCAGCGGATTTGATTTGATTCAGGCCCCAAAATAGCCATCATAGCAGGAAGCGGCCCCTTCCCCCAACCCTTCCAGGACACTCCATCCGGGGGCTGAGTTGACACCTTGGAGGTTCCTCCCCCTCCCTTTCCCCCCTACTTATCCAGGGTCTCTGGAGACCCACTCCATTTTTCTTCCCCCTGGCCTGCAGCCCTTCTCCCTGAGCTTCCCCTGTCAGCTCATCTAATTTCCCTCCTCCAGGAAGCCTGCCCTGGTCACCCACTGTGCTCCTACCACACCAGCTCTTTGCCCACACACGATCCTCAGCCCCTCCCGGCCCCGTCAGGGAAGAGGGGGGGAGTCTAGGGTTGGGGGGCCTGTGGCCCGGCACGGGCCCACTGCAGAGGGCACACAAAGACGCGGGCTGCCCTGGCCTTTGATGAGTAATCGCTGTTCCCTGGAGCCACGATTCCACTCGGCCGCTTGGTCCCCCGACCCCCTCCCCACTCCAGTTCCTCAAATAAGACTGGTTTTTGTTCTGAGGATACAATGCGAGAAAATGTCACCCAGAGGGCGTGCCCCCTGGCCCCAGCCCTGACAGCCCAGCTCTTAATCACCCTGCCCCTTCCTCCCCAGCTTCCCTCCCCAGCAGCTGGCTGCTCTGGAGGAGGGGCTGGGAGCAGGGGTTGGGGGCCAGTGCCACCCCTGGGGCTGAGGCTTCTTCCAGCTTGGCGTCTCAGCCTCTGAGGCCTGGTCCTCAGGGCACAGTTCTTGGTTCTCTCTCAATCAAGCCCTGCCAAGGTCCTGATGCAGGAGCCATTGGTGGAGAGGAGCCTCAGAAGCACCCCAAAAGCTATTGAAGGGAGCTTCCCCAGAGAGCTACACCAGGGCTTTGATAGGTGCTATTAAGTATGAGAGCTGGTGGTGGTGGGAGGCGGTGGTATGGTGATTAAAGCTGTTAGATTCCATATGGTAACTGCAAGGTTCGAGACCTGAATCCAGTAGCTGCAGAAACACACCCAAAATTCCGAAAGGAGAAGTGGAAGAGAAGGGATTGCGACCATCTGCCATGGATGGGGAAGGTGCTTTCTCACTGTCCCCCACTACGGTCCTCCTCCATTGAGTGCATATACTCTCCAGCAAACAAATAAATAAAAATATTTTTTAAAAAAATGATGTGGGGGGAGGGAGGTGTCAGCTCTCCAGCCAGGACACCAAAGAAGGTATCTGAGACAAGCTTTGAGCTGAGACCTGGGTGAAGAGAAACAATGGTTTGCACAGATTTGAGCTGTGGCCTGTGTTGGTGCTCGGGACTGGCTTGGAGGCCCAACTATTATCTTCCTAAGCACCCATTCATCTGCTCCCAATAAATACTGTCTTCATTGTCCCAAATAAACACAGTCGAAATAAGAACGGTGTGCCCGCTATGCGAACAGGGCTCCTAGACAAGCTGCCTGCCTTCCTTCCCAGCCGAAGTCTGCCCCTCACCCTCTTCTATAGAGAACTTCTGGAACCTTCAGCGTCTTTTTCTCTCTTGATCCCCACATTCTCATCGACAGCCAATCTGCCCTTCTCTCCTTCCAGAACCTCCGCCCACCTGCCCGCTTTCTCTTTTCCAGCTCTCCTCCCCATGCACCTCAGGGCTGTCTATCTGGTTTCCCAGCCTTGCTTTCGTTCCTGCAATGCATTTTCCACAAAGCGGACAACAATCAGATCATGTCACTCCCGTGCTTAAAAGCCTCCAGACTTCTCATTGCTTTGAGAATGAAACTCAAATTCTTCTGTAAGGGAAAGTAGGGAGGGCAGAAGGGTTCACATGTGTCAATGTTTATCAGTTCTCACTGTGTGTGAGGGAGGGATCCCAAAAAAGGTGAATGGCAAAGAAATTAAGAGGATGAGGGGACTACAGCACTCTCTAACGAGTACGAGCTAATTGATTACATGAGCGTACCTGAAAGCCAGAAAAGAAAAAGCAAATCCAAACGGTTATTTTGATTTGCAAAGCCCTCTCTGTCTAGTCCCCATCCATGCCCTTGTCTCATCTGTTCCCTGTTCAATGAGCTCAAGGAAAGAAAAGGGAAGACTGCAGCCCAGGGTGCAATTTCCCAGACCATTCACGCATGCATTCATTCGTCACATGCACAGAATCTGTACTGCACACCAAATCTTGGTGAGATACGATGATACAGAGCGAAATAGGGGCTTATGAGACCAGCAGACAGCATGGAGTCCAAGGTGCTGAATTCCACATGGTCGACTGCACGATCTGAGTCCTGGACCCAGTGCCTTGAAAAACACCTTGGAGAGGCTAGCAGGTGGCATGGTGGTTAAAATGCATGGTTCCCACATGGCCAAGTGCAGTTGGAGTTCCAGATCTGGCCATTTAAAAGTCACACTGGGTTGGGACCAGCAGAAGGTGTAGTGGTTATATCACTGGACTCCCATATGGCTGACTGCAGTTCTAGTCCTGGACCCAGTGGCTTGAAAATAACACAGGGCAAGTGTGTGTGCATGCATGCCCAAGATCCCAAGAGGAGAATGGAGGAGAAGGGATTGCAGTGTGGCCATCTCCCCGGGGGGTCATTTTTCACTTTCCCTCTCTTTCTCTGTCTCTGTCTCCTCTCTAGTGAGCACATGCATCTTATGACAAAAACCTAAATTTTTTTTTAATTTAAAAAGGAAAAAAAATACGGAGTGCATGTATGGTATGCCCAAAATCTCAAGAGGAAAATGGAGGAGAAAGGATTGCTGCATGGCCATCACTCCCCTTCCCTGGGGAGTGATTTCTCACCACCCCCAATCTCTCTCCAACATGTGCTTTCACTCAATAGTAAATACACACACACACACACACACACACACACACACATATATATGCAATTTTTTTTTTTTAAAAAATAAAGGTTTATGGTCTTCTTTGGACTGCAGAGAGATTGTAGAGGAATTTGGGGAGTGTGATGGGAACCCCGCCTGGACACTTGAGAGATACTGCACAGCCTTGAACTGTCTTCAGGGAGGAATCCAAGTTCAACAAGCAAAAATCAAGGTCAGAATTCTTGGCGGAGGGTACAGTGTTTGCAGAGAACCCTGAAAGCACATGGGCTGATCAGAGGGTGGGTGGGGATGCGTCAAGGAGCAAGGGGGAAATGAACTTGGACTGGGACGTAAGGGTCAGGCCATGAATGGACTTGGAGGCCTCATTAGGACTTTGGATGTATTTGTAGACCGCAAGTCTACAGCCAAGATTTTAAAGCAGAGATGTACATAATCTGATTTGTGCTTTGGAAAGGGCTCTCTGGCAGCAGCATAGATAGATGATAGATTGGAGAGAGGACAGACTGGAGTCAGAGAGACCAACTAGTTCCGGAAAGAAATGATGAAGTTCTGAATGAGGGCAGGGGCAGTAGGCGAGAAGAGAGGTGGGCGGGTTTGAGGTGAGCCTATCTGGACTTTGGTTATGAGGATACAGAAAGGGGAAATGCGAGAAGAGAGTGGCTAAGACTGGGGTTTGGGTGATTGGGTGTGCTGGGGGCCACCCCTGAGATGGACAGCCTAAGAGAAGGAGCCTGGGGTGGGAGTGGAGCGTCAGGCCTGGCCACGTGGAGTCGGGGTGCCTGAGTGGCATGTGGGTGGAGAGGCCTTGCTGAGGGCTGGAAACACAGTCTGGGCTTGGGAATAAGTGCGTCCTGGAGGGAGGCCCACATGGTGCCAAGAGCATGGATCTGGGCAGAGGCCCCCAGGCTCACAGGGAGGAATGCCCTGAAGTGCGGGCAGCAGTAGGGACCGGAAGCTCCGTGCCGGGAACAGCTGGCGTGCACCTGTAGGAATCAGTGGCGGCCAAGGGTGGAAGGGAAAGGGCAGCGCTAGGAGCCAATGAACCTCAAAACCCCCATGGTTGTGCCTTAGAAAACATCTGGCTACCCCATCCTCACATATTACAGAAGGAGAAACAGGCTCTGATGGGTAGAATGACCTGGTTCAAATTGCCCCCCAAGGGTTGGGGAGGTGAAGTGTGAATTTGCTTTTGATTTATGCACCGTCTATTTTCATAGAGTGGAACCCCACTGCCCACCCCACACGTGTGGCAGAGATAGCCAGAGCCCAAGGTCAAAGGGGAGGTGGTTTAGGGGAGCCAGGAAACCTCTAACAGCTCTCCCTTCCCACCTGCTCAATGTCTCCATCCCCAGAGAGCACCACCCTGCGGTCCACTCAAAGACACTGGCTCCTCCTAGCGGTAATATGGAGCATTGCTTTTGGTTTCTGGTCAGCTTGGAGCACAACTCCCAGGAGCATAGGACCTTGGTTCCCTCTGCCTTTGGGCCGGTCCTAGGCAGCTATCCCCTGATCCACACTCTTCCTCCCTCATGGGGGAGAGCTTAACTCTCACCAGAGCTGAGACCTGACTCCAGGCCAGACTTGGCAAGGGCCCCGACTGAAGAGCTCCCTCAGATATGGCCACGGTGAGGGGTGAGAGGCTCCAGCCCCAACAGCCCAGCCTGTCACATTCAAGTGCTTTTTGCCATCGACTGCTCCTTGAGAGGAAGAACGCTGCTGGCTTCACCTTTGTTTCCTTAATGGTCGACACCGTGGTGCGCAAGTGCTGGTGCTCTGCTCCTAGGTGTCTGATGGAACAGAAAGCCCGTCCCCACTCACCCCTGGGGAGCTCAAAGATGGCCTCATCCCATCCACACATCCTCAGGGCAGCACTGCCCTGCAGTCTCTGAACCTCTCAGTTCAGTTCATCACAAAGTTCTTCCTTAAACAAATTCCAGAGGGGGGCCAGACGGAATGAAGTTGACCCACATGGGTTCTGGGTTCCCACTGGAGGTCTCTGTGAACACACCAGTCTTATAGCCATGATTTGGGCTGACCAAGGATGGGCCAGTGTGAAGACTGTTGGGGGTGCCTCTCCCTCTGTATCCCTCGTGAAGAAATACAAGAATAAACTTATTATTATTATTATTATTATTATTATTATTAATTTCAGATTATCCCATGTGGCTGGTGCTGGGTCCCTTCAGGCTCCCGTCGAGGTGGAGAAGCATCTCTGAGAACTGCATCCAGCTCACCTGTTGGCGGGGCCGGTACCTGGTCCCCCAACCATCCGGCTCCAGCCTCCAGCCTCCTGGCCCACCCATCTCCTTCCCTGCCCCCGTCCTCCCCTTCTGGAGGGCAGAGGTGAGCCGAAGCTCTCCCCAGGCTCCATCAGCACTTCCCAGAGCCTGTCTGTTTGCTTTCTCCACATGATCTTCTGGGAGGTAAAGACGTATTTGACAACCTGGGGGAGGGGAGGTGTGCCATTTGCAGGACTGCCTCTCCTCGTGGGAAGAGTGAGTAGTGAGTGACGTGTTTCATCACTCCTGGCTGCGACTGTCCTTCCCAGGGAGCAAGAAGCAGAGTCCTGAGCGAGGAAGGCGCCGTGTCCTGGAAGCAGTTCAGGCGCGATTAGGACACCTAGCATTTGCCTGAGGCTCACTCTGGAGCATGTGTGCCCTCTCTCCCCCTCCTGTGGCAGAGGAGGAAACTGAGGCCACGTGTGTTGCTCAAGATTGCAGCTTTGACAAGAGCAACAAAGGCGTTCCTGGGTCTCAGGTTTGGTGTCTCCCCTACAACAGGGGCGCCCCCTTACACAGTTCATGACCTTTTAGAGAGAGCTGCTTGGTTGTGAGCTCAGGCCAGACTGGCTCAGACACAAGGTCCATCCTCCCTCCCTTTCTTCTTCCTACAGATTCTGCCGTCTGTGTCAGGCGTAGACTCCGAGCCAGGAGCGCCTGGAAGGCAAGAACCTGGAGTAGCCATGATGACGCAAATGGTTAGCCTGCCCTGGTCACTGGCGGGGGAGCCCCTGTGGGCTTAGCCACAGGCTCTGGACCCTGGGATGATCAGGACAGTGTCTCCCCATGCCGAGTACATTGGATGGTGGTGATGAGGGTGTAGGATAGTGTTACCGAGCTCCCCTGGGAGCTAGCAACAGGAAGGGTGGGCCTATGGCGTTGTACCAGGGCCAGAAACACAGCCCGAAGCCAAGGACAGCAAGGAAAATGCGCTCCCCCCCACCTCTTTTACCAGTGCCTCCCATTGGCATAACCCATCTGGAAGTAGCTGGTAACTGAGCCAGGTGGATGCGGGCCAAAAGGACTGTCATCCCTGCTCACAAGGCAGGATGGAAAAGGCATCTGGAGATTTGGGGTTAAACCAAGAGGAATCCATGCAGTCATGTACACTTGGTATTCTCAGGACCTGGAAAGAAAAAGAACAATAACAACAACATCAAAAGTATTTTTTTAAAAAAGTATTCCTAGGATCTAAGAGTGTCTGATGCACATGGTGGGCACACAAGAGATACTTGACAAATGAAGAAATAAGACCGCATTAATAATGCCTATCCTGAGACCGGCAGATGGCATAATGGTTACATCGTCGGACTCCCATGTGGTTGACCACGGTTTGAGTCCCGGACCCAGCAACTTGAAACATGCCAAGCACGTGTGTGTGTGTGTGTATGTGTGTGTGTGTGTGTATCCAAAATCCCAAGAGGAGAATGGAGGAGAAGGGATTGTGATGTGGCCATTTCCCCTGGGAGGTGATTTCTCGCTTTCTATCTCTCTGTCTCTCCAGCGAGAGCACATGCCGTATTGCAAAAATCTCTCTGAAAAATGATAATAATGCCTATCCAATGAGGGTTAAAAAAGTATCTGCCAACACCAGCCGAGTGCCATGCTCTGCCAGAGAAATCACACTCGTGCTTTAAGCGGGCTAGCCTGGACACAGAAGACGTGCATTAAGTATGTTTCTTTCTCCTTTCCCTCCCGTGTTAACCGCACTTGGTCAACCACATGGCTGGTTGCTCAGTGACATAGCAGTGGCTGGGCTGCTCAAGTGATGCTAGACCCACATGGAAGATTGTGGGTTTGGCTCTGGGTTGACCTGTCCAACCGAATACCTGGACCCATGACCGACTGCTTGGGAAGGCTGTGGGGAGGAGAGTGTTGCTGTGTGAGACCCTGCTGAGAGCGTGTCTCGTTCTCTCTGTCTCTCCCTCTCATGAAAGAAATAAACTTAAAACAAACAAAACAAAACTAAACTAAACTAAAACCAAAACAAACAAACAAAAAAAACAGAGCCAGCTCCATGGCCTGGCAGCTAAGACAGTTAGATCCCACATAGCTGACTACATGGTTTGAATCCTGACCCCGGTAGCTTGAAAAACATACTAGGTACATGTGCGTGCATGCCCCAAATTTTAACAGCATGGAGAAAGGATTGCAGTGTGATTGTGCCCCATTGTGGGTGCTTTCTCTCTCTCCCTCTATCTCTGTCTCTCTCTCTCCCTCTGGCAAATGTGCATGCCATCTAGCAAAAAGAAAAAGAAAAGAAAAATGAAACCCAAGGGGGCAGCATCCACCTGTGCACTGCAGGGTCTAAGCACGCAGAACTTGGCACTTGTAGATTAACACGGTCCTGGCCTCCAGGAGTTTGGGGGTGAGTGGGTCAAACAGCTGAGACACAGTGATCAGTGCTGAAGAAGTCACCCCGTGGGGTGGGGAAGGGGCGGACTTCCAGATTTCACTGCAATAAGGAAGACAGGCGAGAGGCTGAGAGTGAGCAGGGGAGTCTGTGCAACCCCGTCAGCAGGGATCTGAGAACCGTTGTGCTGGAAAGCCAAGGAGAAGGAAATGTCAGGACAGGCGGAGAACTGTCCTTCATCTTGTGGCTCAGTCTGCCTCTCTCACCACCAGAAGTCCAAGCCTCTGGGCCAGCAGGTCGCATGGTGATTGGAGCGCTAGACTTCCACATGACTGACTATGGTTCGAGTCCCAGACCTGGCAGCTCGCTTTCTCATTTTGCCTTTCTCTCTGTCTCTCTCTAGTCAGATTAAATAATAATAACAAATAGGGCCAGCGGGTGGCATGGTGATTAAGGGCACCAGACTCCCACATGGCTGACAGCAGTTCAAGTTCTAGACCTGCCAGCTTGCTTTCTCACTTTCTCTCTCTCTCTGATCAAATTAAAATAAACAAATAAAGTTAAATAAAGCAATTCTTTAAAAATAATAATAACAAATAAATAAATAATTCTTTAAAAAAAAAAAAAAAAAAAAAAGAAGTCCAAGTCTCAGCGGTCACCCAGCCTCACTGATTCAGCCCTCACACTGTTTAGCACGTCCAATTGGCCCAGGTCCTGCTCCCCTCACAGTCCTCTCGGCCCGTTTACAGGATCCTTGGGGACTCTTCAACTCTGATCGGCCAACTTCCATCCTCACCTCTGCCCAGAGCATCTCCACATCTTCTGGCAACCTCTTTTGCAGCCTTTTTAACCGGGCTTGGAAGGGGGTAATGTCTTCCTGCTTACCATTTATTTTTCCTCCTTTTTTCCTTTCTATTATATTTTATTTTTATTGCCAGAGGGTGTGCACTTGCTAGAGAGTGGGATAGAGAGAGAGGGACAGGGAGAGGGAGAAACACTCCCAATAAGTGTAGTCACCACAATCTGTTCGTTTCTCCATCGTATTGAGATTTGGGCACACACATATGCACATGTGTGCCAATATGTCTTCAAGCTTCTGGAACCAGGATTTGAACCACGGTTAGCCATGTGGGATCTGACTCCCTTAACCACAAAGCATGAGCCGGCTCTTTTTCCCATTCTTCAAAACTCCCAGATCCTGGCCCAGCCACAGTGACACACAGGCAGCACCACTGCTTGGGAAACTGAGGCTACACGAGAGGTCCGGGTTTGGTTCCTGGGCCAACCTGAACACACCGTGCACCTGTGACCCTGGCTACTCAGGAGCTTGGAGTGGAAGGGTCCCAGTGAGACTCTGTCAAAACCTCTCTCTCTTTCTCTCCCTCTCTCTCTCATGAAGGAAAGCAACAACAGCCTTTGAAGACTGACTTACATTTTCCTCATATTGTTATTACCTGTTCTTTGTCCCTGAACCTTATCATCACCAGAAACTATGCCACTTCCAAAACCTCCGTCAACCACCTGCTTCCAGACCACAGCCTCCTATCCTTCCAGCTTGGTGCCCCCCACGACCATACTTCATCAGGCTCATTGAGACTCCTGGCCAGGTACCACTTTCTCGCTACCCCTCTGCCCTTCCTAATGTCCCCATTGTGACCCGGCCTAGAACCTAAGGTGCATCCTTTCAATCCCACCACTCTCTTCCCTCTTTCTGCCATCATAACCCGCCTGGCACAGCCCCCACCTAGACCACAACTTCTGTCCTGGGTCTCCACGTCTGGCCCCAATAGAGGCTTCTGCTGTAGAATACACGGCTAGCTGCAGATGCTTGGTGCTCACGGACCTTGAATGAGCTCAGCTCTGCTTGGCAATCCCACTGCGTGTCTCTGGCACTCTTTCTTCCTTGACATCCCATGCCTCAAACCTCCAACCCTCCTCCTCTGCCCTCATTTCCACCCATGACTTTATCACCTACTCAGTGGACAAGCCACCTTGCATGGTCCAGCCACTCCCCATCAGCAAACCCTGAGCCCGCCTGTGTTTGCATCATCTCTTCTTCCTCCCACCCTCGTGCAGAGGTCGTGGCCTCCATGTCTTCTTTTTTTTTTTTTTTCCATTTGATTTTATTTATTTACTATTATTATCATTTTCTAGTTCTATCAGAGAGAGAGACAGGGAAAGTGAGAAAGCCAGGTCTCTCCTCCATCCCCCGGGCCTCCACTTCTGCTCTGGAACACGCTCCTCGCATTCCCAAAGACTCTGCTTCTTCAACAAACCCTCTCCCTGAGCCGGCGTTCTCACTACCAGTCTGTGGAACGGGATCTGAGGTCTCCCACAAGTGGGGGGCCCGCCTTCTTCTCATAGCAGGCGCCGGTCCCTACCTCGTTTCTCTTCTCCCCTTCCCAAATGAATTGCTGACATACTCAATTTCCACTTCCTCACTTCCCATTCTACTTTTCTGCCCCCACACTTACGAAGAATATTTAGTGACAGGAGAACTCCCATGGGAGAATGGAAAGTGAAAAAAATGCGAAACATAAAACTGTATATTTAGTCTGACCCTGGTTATTTATACATTAAAAAACAAAGGAAAGACTAACAAAATTCTAACAGTATTTCTGAAGTTTAGATGATTTTTTTATTGGATTTGCTATAATTAGAAAAAATATTATGAAAATGAAAAGTGCTCTTCCTTTAGCTACAAGTCTGTTATTTATTTATTTATTTATTTTTTGAGAGGTTTTTGCTAGAGGGCATATGGGCTGACCAGAAAGAGAGAGAGAGACAGAGAGATAGAAAGCGAGAAATCACCCATGGGGGTGGGGGGACGGCCATGCCGCAATCCCTTCTCCTCCATTCTCCTCTCAGGATCTTGGACACGCATGCACACAGGCCCAGTGTGAGTTTAAGCCACGAGGTCCGGGACTTGAACCACGATCGACTACATGGAAGTCCAGCAACATAGCCATTACGCTAACTGCTTGTCCCAAGTCTGTTATTTTTATATTTATAAAGAATATATGTTGGGCCAACGGGTGGTGAGGTGGTTAAGGCTGCTGAATCCCACATGGCCAACTGTGAGGTTCTTATTCCAGACCAGTAGCTTGAAAAACATGGTGGGCACGTGTGTGCATGTGCCTAAAATCCTGAAGGGAGTGAGAGATGAAGAAGAGATTGTGGCGTGACCAGTTCCCATGAGGAATGCTTTCTAACTTTCCCTTTCTCTCCCCTGGCAAGCACACGTGTCCTCTGGCAAATTAAAAAAAAAAAAAAGAAAAAGACAAAGAAGAAGGTGAGTTTTCTTATACTGACTAATTGTCATAACCTTTGTCTTCTGTAATTAATTAACTAAAACAAATCAATTATTTCATATAGAATATGAAATTACTCCAATAAAGTTAGTTAGCACACTCTATAATTATTTTAGCAGACATTCGTCCATTCCATTGCTTTCTGTCTTTTTTTTAAAGATTTATTTTTAATTTTTAATTTATTATTGTTATTATTCAATTTTGACTAGAGAGAGACAGAGAGAAAGGGAGAATGAGAAAGCAAGCCATCAGGTTCAGGATTTGAACCGTGATCAGCCATGTGGGAGTCCAGCACCTCAAACACCATGCCACCTACCAGTCCCACTTTCTGTCTTTTTTAACAGAGTAGAATTCCATTTATATAAAGTTTTGTCACATAGTCTTGTGTCCGCTTTTTTCTTATTTTAAAAAGAATTATTTATTTTTAAGTTATCATTATTATTTTTTAAAGTTTGCTACAGAGCACGTGCGCTCACCAGAGAGAGAAGGGAAAGTGAGAAAGAAAGCCATCAGGTCCTGGACTCAAACTGCAGTTAGCCATGTGGGAGTCCAGCTCCCCAACCACTATGCCATCTGCTGGTCCCTGCTTTTTCCTTTACACTATCTTCTTTTCATTTTTATTTTGCATAACAAATAATTTTACACATGATACATTTACACATATTTATGCACATAGCTAACACATATTTTTATATATTGGGTTGTCAGAAAAGTCATGATGTTTTTTTTTTTAATGTTTTTCTATGCAAAAAATACATCATCAGGGCCGGCAGGTGGCATGGTGGTTAAAGGCACTGGATTCCCAAATGGCTGACTGCAGTTCAAGTCCTGGACCTGGTGGCTTGCTTTCTCACTTTCTCTCTCTCTCTCTTTCTCTCTCTCTGTGTCTGATCAAACTGAATAATAACAATAACAATAATAATAAATAAAATTTAAAAATGCATCATGACTTTTTCAACAACCATACTATATATATAAACACATATACACACACATATATATGTGTGTGTGTGTGTGTGTGTGTGTGTGTGTGTTTGTGTGTGTATAGCTAACAGAGAGAGACAGAGAAAGTTAGAAAGCACCCCCCTGGGGGAATGACCATGCAGCAATCCCTTCTTCTATTTCTTCTCGGGATTTTGGGCACACATGTACATGCGCCTGGCTGTTTTTTGTTTGTTTTTGTTTTTTTTTTCCCAAGCTGCCAGGTCCAGGACTCAATCCACACAGTCAGCCATGTGGGGTCCAGCCACCTTAACCACCATACCACATGGCTGGCCCCCATAGCTAATGAATTCAAAGAGTTCCATGGATCAGTCTCAGTGGCACAGAGGTAATCAGCATTCTGAGATGCTGAAGTTGCATGGGAAGGCCCAGGGTTCAAGCCCCAGGGTCTCCCTTTACACAAAAGGCATGATCCTGGCTGCCAAGGCTGGGGGCTGATGTGAAGTGAAAGCCCTGTCGGGATGCCTTTTTCTCTTTTTCTGTCTCTCCTTCTCTCTGTCTAATCCATGAAAAAAAAAAAAAAAAAAAAAAAAAAAAAAACAGAAAAAAAGAAACTTTAAGGAATACCTCAAAGAATTCCACAGTGCCATTGACAGAATACCAGTCTTCTTGTACCATTTTTGAGAAGACTAGCCACTAGCCATTGAATAACATTGTCCTCTTTGTCAAAAATCAATTGATCTAGAGCCAGCAGGTGGTGAGGAGGTTAAGGCTCTGGATCCCACATGGCCGACTGTGTGGTTAAGTCCCGGACCCAGCAGCTTGAAAATCATGCCAGGCGCATGTACATGTGTGCTAAAATCCTGACATGAGACTGGAGGAGAAGGGATTGCAGCATGGCCATCTCCCTAGGGGGTGATTTCTCACTCTCCACTTCTGGTCTCTCTCTGGAGAGCACACACACCCTATAGCAAAAACTAAAAATTAAAAAAAATTAAAAAAAAACAATTGACCTGAAGTCCTCCAAGGCTTCCAAGCGACACCATCACGTTGAGCAAGCTGGCTGCAGTTGTGGGTAACTGGACTACTCACAGCCTAGCCCGTACCTTCTGTCTGCTCCCGGGGCTTACGGATATACCCTGTGAGGCCTGTCCACCTCCCATCCTGACATTCCGGAGCCTCAGCACTTGGAACAGCTCCCTGTGCCATGAAACAGCTCTTGTTCCTGGGAATGCTCATGGTCTGCAGGGGAAAGCTCATCTTGGGTTTCTCACCCAGGATGTCTTAGATCAGACCGTAGGTTTGAGCCTAAATGCCTGGATGAGGTCTCAAATCTGATGCCTTTCAGGTCTCATTTCGAGGTTTGGAGAAAATAACTGTCTACATGCGGTCTCGCTGCTTCTTCAAGATGCCCATCAACCACGGGAAGGTCAGTGGGGCGGCAAAAACACAAACCGAGCTGGAAGCAGACGCACACACTTACGTTGTTGCCGCCTGTCCCTGGGAGGCTTGTGCGCTCTTCTGCTCTTTTCAATAAATAGCACTTAGACTTAAAAAAAAAAAAAATCAATTGACCATATATGTGTGGGTTTATTTTTAGATTCTCCATTCTGTATCACTGAGAACCAACACCATATTTTCTAGATAACTGTAGCTTTTTTTAAGGTTTTTGCCATAGAGTGTGTACCGGAGAGAAACAAAAAGAGAGACAGAGAGAGGGAAAGTGAAAAACACACCCCAGTGGAGATGGCCATGCTGCAATTCCTTCTCCTCTAATCTCCTCTCAGGATTTGGGCATGCACACACGTGCCCAGCATGATTTTCAAGTCACCAGGTCTGGGACTGGAACTGCAGATAGGCATGTGGAAGTCCAGTGCCTTACCCACCACACCACCTGCTAACCTGCTAGCCCCTAGGTTACTGTAGCTTTTTGTTTCTTTTTTTTTTTTTTTTTTTTTGGAAGAGGTTTTTGTTTTGTTTTGTTTTTGCTATAGGGCATGTGCACTCACCAGAAAGACAGAGAGAGACAGAGAGACAGAAAGCGAGAAATCACCCTCCAGGGAGAATGGCCATGCCATAATCCTTTTTCCTCCATTCTCCTCTTGGGATCTTGCGTACACACACACACACACCCGGCGTGAGTTTAAGCCACCGGGTCCAAGACTCGAACCATGGTCAACTACATGGGAGTCCAGCGATATAGCCATTACACCAACTGCTGGTCCCTCCCATATCCTTTCTAAACTCACTTATTAAATCTAAATTTTTAAAAATATTCCTTAGGATTTTCTATATACACAATTACATCATCTGCCAATAGAAAGAATGTAGCTTCAATCTGTACACATTCTACTTATATTTCTTGCCTATTGTAGATTACTCTGCTGGGTAGGACCCCCAGGACAATGATGACAGTGGACATCTTTGCATTGTTCTTGTTTGAGGGAAAAACATTTTATCTTTCATTGCTTCCTCTTTTAATAACATCTGTTCTTGGGACCAACAGATGGCATAATGGTTATGTTGCTGGACTCCCACATGGCTGACCACAGTTCAAGTCCTGGACCTGGTGGCTTAAAATTCACACTGGGCACGTGTGCATGTGTGATTTCTTGCTTTTTGTCTCTTTGTCTCTCTCTGTCTCTCCAGCAAGTGCATATACCCTATTAAAAAAAACTTCCAAAAAATTTTAAAATAAAAAAAATAGCATCTGTTCTAGGGACCAACAGATGGCATAGTGGTGGTTATATCACTGGACTTCTACATGGTCAATTGCAGTTTGAGTCCTGGACCTGGTGGCTTAAAAATCATGCAAGGCCTGTGTGAGTATGTGCCCAAGATCCTAGGAGGAGATAGAGGAGAAGGGATTGTGGTATGGCCATCCCCCCTAGGGGGGGATTTCTCATTTTCCCTCTCACTGTCTCTCTCTCTCTCTCTCCAGCGAGCACACGTATCCTATGACATAAACTTCTTTAAAAAACACCCGTTCTACTTTCATGGGTGGTTGTATCTTCTCTGTATGTGAAGATGTTAATTATAGAGTTATTTGTATAAATGTGGCTTGCTTTGTCTCTGCCAAGTTTCTTGTTTGTGTTGCTTTTGCTTTGTTTCTGTTTTGCTTAATTTATTGTTGTTTGTTTTGTTTTTCTTCTTCCTATTACAGCTTTTCTCAGAGGGATGCAGTTGTTTGTCTAATTGCTCATCAACAAGGGTGATGCATTACAGAAGTCTCCAAATTTTTCCTGCCTGCATATTTGGCTACTCAGCTAGAGTAGCCAAGCCTCCTTTAGGATATCTTGAGGTCTAGTAACTAAGTTTTCACCAATAAAATGGAGCAGAGGCCTAACTGTGGTGATGTGGGCAGTAGCACACTGCCATATGGAGCTGGGCGCCATATTGAAAGGTTGAGTTTATTTCTTTTTTTTTTTTCTTTTTTTCTTTTTTTCTTTTTTTTTTTTTTTTTTGGTATTACTTGATTTTATTTTACACTAGGTACTGGGCACAGAGTAATTCTCCTTAATAAAGTTGACAGTTAGCTTTGCTCAGAACATTTTTAATGCACATTAAAAAAAAGTATTCATCTTACAAATTGTTCTGCACTCCAAATATACAATAGCTTGGAAAACAACGTTTAGAAAATAAAAGCCAATGTAAAAAGACAGATTAAAACAACTAGAACAGTACAGGTTTTTATATGGCTCAGATGTTACAGTTTTCTTACTGCATCATCAATGTCAGAAATCTGTTCCTTCAGCTGGCTCCATTGCTCCGGATTTAAAGAAATACCTTTTCTTCCTGGTTTCATTTCACCTTCTGGATCCATCCAATATTCCCTGATATCAATTAGAACTTTCCCTTTAAAATCCCGAACACTGACATATCTCATTTTCCCAATTTGAAACATGTTATCATCTCTGCTGCTGCTGCTCTGTTTGGAAGATGACAGAGCTCTAGAAGTTTCACCAGTCTTTTGCTTCTTTACAGGTTTTTCTGGAGCAACTTGCTTTTTCCTCTTTAACTTCTTGTCAACTTCACTGTCAGAATCACTGCCAGAAGAGCTTGATGAAACAAGTTCCTTTGATTTAGGCATTGCTCGGCTCCTGCTATCGAACAACCTCCTGCTCGTTCGCTCCCGACAAGGTTGAGTTTATTTCTAGGGTCCACCTGGACTTGCAGGGCGTGCTTGATCCTGACTGCTGCAGGGCTAGGGGGCTGGAACACACTGTGAAGACCTTGTTGATGGAGGCTCTCTTTCTCTTTCTCTCTCATAAAGTACGTAAACTTGGAAATTAAAGAAAATGGAGTGGAAAACTTCTGCTTCACTAACTTAAACAAAATTGCCTCTGTTTTTCCCAAATTTCTTGTTTTCCCCTTTCTGCAAACTAGAACCCAGATGACACCTGGTTAGATGAAGACAATCTTTCAGGGAATGGTAAATCAATGACATGAAAGAAATCTGGGTCTTTGAATAACCTGTGAGCAAAAAGAAATGAACTTCTATCTGCTTTAGTCTGTTGTATTGTGGGGTCTCCTTAGTACAACAACTTAGATCTTCACTAATACCCCAATTAATGCAAGCACTAAGGCCAGCCCCATGGCCTAGGGGTTAAGAGAACTAGATTCCACATGGCCAACTGTGGTTAGAGTCCTGGCCCCAGCAGCTTAAAAATCATGCTGGTGGGCCAGCAGGTGGCGTAGTGGTTAAGGTTCAGGACTCCCACATGGCCAACCACAGTTTAAATCCCAGACTCTGTGACTTGAAGTCACACTGAGTGCATATATGTGCCCAAAATCCCAGGAGGAGAATGGAGGAGAAGGAATTGTGGTGTAGCCGTCCTCCCTTGGGGGTGATTTCTCACTTTTCCTCTCACTGTCTCTTTCTGTCTCCTTCTTTCTCTGGCAAGCACACACATCCTAAGCTCAAAACCTTAAAGAAAAAAAAATGCCGGCATCTGTGTGAGTGTGCCCCAAATCCCAACAGGATGGAGAAACAGAAAAGAAGGAATGCAGCAGGACCGAGCCCTATTGGGAGGTGCTTCCCTCACCCCCTGGTGAGCACGTGTGCCCACTGGCAATTAAAAACAAAACACAAAAAGGCAGCGCTTACAAACTGATGAGTGCTTATGTGGATGAATTTTGTCCGTGGTGGGTTTCATGCTAAGACAGCAGTTCTCCAAGTATGGTAACCTTGAAATCCTTGAGACCATTTCAGGGGGCACTGGAAGTCAAAATTATTTCTGTGACAGTACTAAGTCATTGTTCTCCCTTTTGCTTTCATTCTCTCCTGAACATACAGTATTCAGTGATACATGACTTATGATAGCCTGACAGAGTGAATGAAGAATCTGAGATTTGCACAAATGGGTAACAACATCATTCTTACGACTAAATAGTTTCATTTGGGAACTACAGTCATTTTTCATAAAAGATATGTTAATATGTAATGAGTTTCTTATTGTTATTACTTTTTTTTTTTTTTTGGAGAGGTTTTCGCTATAGGGTCCATGTGCTCACCAGAAAGACAGAGAGAGACAGAGAGACAGAAAACGAGAAATCACCCCCCAGGGGGGATGGCCACACCACAATCCCTTCTCCTCCATTCTCCTCTCAGGATCTTGGGCACGTATGCACACGCGCCTGGCGTGAGTTTAAGCCACCGGGTCCGAGACTCAAACTGTGGTCGGCTACATGGGAGTTCAGTGACATAGCCATTATGCTAACTGCTGGTCCCTGTTATTACTTTTTTAATTCTCTATGGGGTGTGTGTACTCATTGGAGATAGAGACAAAATGAGAAAGCACCTCTCAAGGGTGATGACCATACTACAATCCCTTCTCCTCCATTCTCTTAGGATTGTGGTACCCATGCACATGCACCTAGAGCGTTTTCCAAGTGGTCCAGGACTGAATCACACAGTTGGCACTCGGGATCCAGCCACCTTAAATACCACACTATTTGGCTGTCCAGATTTGTTAGAGTGTTAGATGGTCAGAGAAGTCAGGTTCCTCCTGATCCCAGAGGTTACTTCTTGACTTGTTGAATCCCAACATGGCGATACCATTTGTTTGCCACTGACTGGCCTGGAAGTGGGCAGGAAATGCAGTTCTGCACAGTGACACTGAGGGATGTCTCGGGGGATACTTCCGGGAAACTTCATCTCACGCTCGTCAAGGGGCCTGAAACTATGACAGGGCATTTTCCTGCTTTCTAGCCTTTAGTTAGTTTGTTTGTTTTTTAAAGAATTACTTATTTAATTTTATTTATTCATTCATTTATTTTAATTTGACGAGAGAGAAGACAAAGAGACAGAGAAAGCAAGCCACCAGGTGAAAACACTAAGCTTGGGGGACCAGCAGATAGTGTAATGGTTACATCACTGGACTCCCACGTTGTCAACCGTGTTTCAAGTCCCCAATCTGGTGGCTTAAAACTCACACTGGCACAGTGTGTGTGTGCCTGCCCAAGATCCCAAGAGGACAATGAAGAAGGGTTATGGTATGGTCATCCCCCGTTGCAAGTGATTTCTCACTTTCTGTCTTCCTGTTTCTCTGGTGAGCACATGCACCCTATAGCAAAAATTTCTTTTTTTTAAAAAAGGGGGGGGGGTGGGCTGGCAGGTGGTGTGGTGGTTAAGGGTGCTGGACTCCCACATGGCCGACCGCAGTTCGAGTCCTGGATCTGGCAGTTTGCTTTCCTCACTTTCTCTCTCTTTTGCTCTGTCCATCTCTGGTCAAGTTTAAATAAATAAATAAAGTTAAATAAAATAAGTCTTAAAAAAAAAAAAAAACCTTGAATCTAATCATGTAAAACATCAAATAAACCCCAAATGAGGAGCATCCTCTATTTTTTTAATGCAGTAAAATATAAAGGAAGATTGAGGAAATTTCTCAGATTAAAGGAGGCTAAAGATGCACGTGAAATAAATACCATATTTCAGCTTGGACTGCATTATTTGTATTCTACGAAGGCAGTGTGATAAAGTTCATTATTGGGTCAATTGACAAAACTGGAACACAAATAATAGATACGTTTACTCAAGAGGAAGTTTTTATTTTAGAAAATGCACACATGCCCGTGCACACACATGTATGTGGGTGGGGGGGTGGTGGGGGATTTGGGGGGAGACAAATGATAAAACAAATGGAACGAATTCTTAACAATGGGTAAATCTGAGTAAAGGATATACATGTGTTCTTTGTACTATTCTTGCAACTTTTCCAAATAAGATGTTTTTAAAAATATTGTGCCCAGAGGACTTAAACTCTAAGCTGAGCCTTTTGGCTCACTCGATACATGACCCTGAATGAAGCTCTTCCTCTCTTGGCCTCAGTTTTCTAGACCAGATGGTTCCTAAGGCTCTCTCTCGCTCTGGGAATCAACGTCTCACGACTCTAAGGACGTTTCCTAGAATATTTCCAGACAAGACTTCAGAAAGAAGACGGCCCTCAGCTTCCCCCAAGGACTCTCAGTAGTTCGCTACAACGTTCTACGAGGTGTCCACCCACCCTGATGGAAACATCAGTCATTAGTTTGCCCCTACCTGTTTGACACCAGCCAGGCCCACCCTCTTTCCCACCGTCCTAGGGCTCATGCTCGGCAGCCTCAAGCTCCAGCATAGGATAGGCACGTGCATTTATGGCCGATGAACTACAACTCCCAGAAGGCATTGCGGCAAGACCTTCTCAGTTACCACCAAAGAGGAATGGCTTTCCTTGCGCGAGCCGGTAGCTGCATGGCCTTTGGGGAATTGTAGTTCATCTGCGAAGAGCCGCGGAACCCAGATGGAGCTGCAAACCACCCTTCCCAGAACTCACAGCTCTCGTTTCCACCAATCAGAGGCGCGCATCTTGGATAGCGGGCGGGGGAGAGGAGGAGCTGTCCGGCGCACGCGCAGTATGTGTGGCTGGGAAATTCATGTGGAGGTCAGAGTGGAAGCAGGTGAGAATGGTGGAGGCGGCTGAGGCCTGTGTCTGGGCGTTTGTGCAGTCCTCTTGTGTCCTCCCATGCTCACTCTGGGCGAGTGGGGTGCATGAGTGCGTTCGCCCCGTGGGGGAGGGGCGACGGACTGAGCCCAGGACGGGCCAGGATTTCCCCAGAGTGAGGTGTGTATGGGGGGTGGGGGGGGTTAGGGTGAGGAATAATCTAGAAATGGAAAGGACTGGTGTCCTGCATTCGTGGAAGGAGATTTAAATGCACGCGCAGAGAGAAACTGAGGTAGTGTCGGGGCCGAGGTCTGGGGAGAAGGGGAAGAGAGTTTGAGACCCAAGCGAAGGACCACGTTGGGGTGGGGGCATTGTGAGGTTAAACGCCAGAGTGGTCTCTGGTTAGACGGACTGCCCACCTCGCCGCAGACCGTCTGCCAGTTCGCCGCCTCTCTCTCTGCCGTGCAGCTGGGTTGAGCCCTTTTGCCCAGTCCCAGAATGTCAATCTCCTGCATCCGTCAAAGCAGATCATTCTCCGCACGTGAGGTTGAGAAGGAGCATGAAGAGTGAGACTGTGCCTTCTATAAGTGGTTCTGCCACTTAATAGCTGTGAGGCTTGGGGCTCCTCCTATACCCTGTGTCCTCAGGTTCCTCACCTGTAATAGTGTACTTCATAGAGTAGTGGTGAGGATTAAATTAATTGCTCTTAGAAGATTGCCTGGCATAAAGCTAGCTGTTACTGTTATTTTTGTTGTTGGCCTCACCAGGTAGCACATTCTGGGTGAGTTACTGTTTTCAAACCAGAATTGCACAGAACCAATGCCACAGCCTCTCAGGGCATGTTTGCCCAGGAAATGGGAGGGTGATTTCATATGGTGCCAAGGTCTCTATAGGCAAGAGCCTGTGCCTTGCTCGTGTTATTAAACCAAGTGCTCCATACTCCGTCAAGTAGTTGAAGGAGGGAAAAAACTGAAGGGAAGAAAAAGCCCAGGGATTGATACTGCACTTTGCGAACTGCGGGGTGTTACTTAGTCGGTGCCCTTCAATGGTTGATTTAGAAGCTCTCAGGAATCGGGGAAGTAGTAGCCAGCTTGAGAAAAGTGAAAAGTAAATGTTGTACCCCAGAGAGAGTCAAGTTGTTTTCTTTTGTTTTTACCCTCTTAGGTGTGAGTGGGTCCAACAGAAGGAAGTATGGCTGCCAAAGTGTTTGAGTCCATCGGCAAGTTCGGCCTGGCCTTAGCTGTTGCAGGGGGCGTGGTGAACTCTGCCTTATATAATGGTGAGGCACTGAGGGGACATGGGTCACTGCCTTTGCCGGGAGGTTTCTGTTGGTCCGCACTGCCTGGACACTGCTGTCTGCGAATGTGTGTGTGGCCAAGAGGGCTCACTCACTGCTGTTTGACACCACAGGGTTGTGTTGTTATCACAACTGTCCTGTGAGCAAAGGGTCTCTTCGAGCCTTTATTCAAAAAGAGCCTCTCAGCCCTGATGCTGGTTGGACGTTTCCAGTTGCTCAGTCAGTTTAAAGCGATGTTGCACCATCTAAGTGTTTGTAGCAGGGTCAGTGTGCAGTAACTCAGCCAAGGCCTCACAGCTGTTTGGGTGACTGTGTCCTGAGCAGGAGCTCCTGAAGTTGGGTAGTTCCAAAGAAAGTATCTTTGACACGCCCTGCCCAGCTTTTAACAGCACGGCAGGGGTGTAAGCTGGCGTTTCTCCCTCTTTACTGTGTGGAGTCAAGCAAATTGTCTCCCGACCTCTAGGCCTCGCCTTCTTACTGGTCAAACAATGATTGCAGTAGTTTATTGCTGAGGGCCCCTCCAACACTGACATGCTGTAACTTTTCCTGCAAAGCAGCAGGACATGGACTCAGTTGGTGTGTGGCTGACAAAGGAGGATTACTCTCAGAGTGAGGGTATTTGGACCAACTAGAAAGTCCAGAGAGGCAGAGACAGCAGCTGGTGAGAAAAGCCTGCTTGGCAGGCCAGCCTGTGGCATGGCAGTTAAGGCAGCTCGATCCCACGTGGCGACTGCTTAGTTTGAGTCCAAGACCTGGTGAGTCGAGTAGCAGGCAGGCCGCGTGTGCTCGGGGACAGTGAAGACCCCGGTGAGTTCTGGTTTTGCAAGGTAATGCCTGGAAATGTGTTGGGAGTTTGGTGAAGGGAAGGTTAATCAGAAAATCAAGATCTAGTTCCTTCAAAAAGAAAGGATGCCAAGGACAGACCCTGTTTCCTTGTCTGTGTCCTTGGGGGGAGACACGTGGGGTAGAAAATGATTGCTTAGTTTGCCTCTAGAGAGCAGACATTCAAACAGATAGAGCAGGAGAGGGGAGACTTAATAAATGAATAGAAAGCACTAGGGATCTTTCAAAGACATGATCCTTCTGGTTAAAGAACAGAGGTTTTTCTCACCCGTCATTATCCTCCTTCCTAGTGGATGCTGGGCACAGAGCCGTCATCTTTGACCGATTCCGTGGAGTACAGGACATTGTGGTCGGGGAAGGGACTCACTTTCTCATCCCCTGGGTACAGAAGCCAATTATCTTTGACTGCCGCTCTCGGCCGCGTAACGTGCCGGTCATCACTGGCAGCAAAGGTGAGTCTTGCCTGTGGGTCGGGTACAGCAGGAAGTGTGGAAGGAGTACCGTGTGCTTGTGTCAGGGCCAAAAGCACCTA
This sequence comes from Tupaia tana, assembly GCA_026018925.1. Lineage (NCBI taxonomy): Eukaryota > Metazoa > Chordata > Mammalia > Scandentia > Tupaiidae > Tupaia > Tupaia tana. The sequence continues at coordinate 43,085,214 of JAKSZU010000011.1, forward strand.
GGACACCAGAATCCGAGAGGTTGGGCCTCAGGTCATGAGAATTCCTAGTTTGGGGACTAGCAGATGGCATAAAGGTTACGTCACTGGACTTCCATGTAGTCGCCCGCTGTTTGAGTACCGGGCCCAGTGGCTTAAAACTCATGCCAGTCGTGTGTGTGTGTGTGTGTGTGTGTGTGTGTGTGCGCCCAGAATCCCAAGAGGAGAAAGGAGGAGGGGATCGTGGTGTGGCCATCCCTCCAAGGGGTGATTTCTCGCTTTCTTTCTCCGGTGAGCACACATGCTCTACAACAAAATCTCTCAAAAAAAAAAAAAAAAAAAAAAAATTCCTAGTATGTTTGTCCTGGAGAGCTTATATGGATCCATAGAAAGAAATACATACTTAAAGTACAAACACAGACAGCAGTACAAGCTTAGAAAGATGTGCAGAAATATAAGAGTTCCGTGGCTGGTGGTGTGGTGGTGAAGGCGCTGAATCCCATGTGGCTAGCTGGACGGTCCCAGTCCAGGTCCCAGTGACTTGAAGAACACAGCAGGTGTTTGTATGTATGTGCCCAAGATTCCAAGAGAAGGGATCGCAGCATGGCCAGCCCTGCTGGAGGAGTGATTTCTCATTTCCCTTTCTGTCTCTCTCTGGCAACACGTGCCCTATAGCAGACTGTGGTGGGGGAAGCATTACACAGCCATCGAATTTTAAAGAAAAACTGCCCCCGTCGACCCTTCCCGCCCACTCTTGCTCCCCAGAGTGACTGTATAAACCGGTCTCTGGCCATCTGTTTGCCTTTGTAGCTGACTTACCCTTTGCCTTGCTTTCCACGGCCTCTGATCCAGCGGAGCGTCTCACACGGCCCTGAGAGCAGTCTCTTGGTATCCGTGAGACTCCACTGGATTTCCACTTGGAGCTGATTTGAATTGCTGTCACTGTTTTCCTTCATCTTAACCATAGAGGTGCGCAGGCAGTTAATGGAGTAACAGGTGTGGGTTGGCAGTGACATTTCTGTGCTTAAAGAGGGAGGGTCACGTGGATAGTGTTTATTTTGACAGCACTCAGTGCCTTCAGTGCTCTTGTAGAGCAGATGTTTGCTTACTGCGATTGCGCCAGGCTTTGTGCTGGGTTGGCGTGTAAGGGCCATTCAGCGAGGGCTAGAACAGGAACCTTGGAGGAGCTCAGTCTAGCTAGGAAGAGAGACATGTGAGCGAGCAGTACAGTGTTAGGCGTAGTAGGGTCGAGGTCATGCAGACTGTAGGAGAGCCCCGAAGAGCAGCTAACTCAGTGAGTATGGGACGGCTTCCACGAGGAGCGGGCCTGAGCTGGGCAGAGGAGGGGGAAGGATATATTAGGAAATCTGTTCTGTAGCTCCTTGTGGGAGAAGAAGCCTCTTGTAATAGGGCTGGCTGACTGGGCCAGGAGATGGCATGGTGGTTAAGCTCCGGATCCCACGTGGCTGACTCTGTAGTTGTGAGTCCTGGACCCAGTGGCTTAAACGTGTTGGGTGTGTGTGCATGCATGCCCAGAATCCTGAGAGGAGAATGGATAAGGGATTGAGGCATGGCTGTCCACCTTGGGTGGTGATTTCTAAGTCTTTCTATCTCTGGCAAGCACACACACTCTATGACAAAAATTTTTAAAAATAAAAAATTTTTAAGAATCTCATTTGCCTACGATCAAAGAGAAATAAAAAGTGAAGTGAAGGGTGATAATGGAGAAACATGAAATTTAACTTAAAAGCCTACTTCCTCAACTTCTTACCTCTTTAAGATTTCTTTCTGTATTGTTTTGTAATTGTCTTAAGGATATATATATATATCCATGCCAGTTTCCAAAACTCTTCATTGGAACTTCCGAAGATCAGAGATTTGTGTAAATTAATGCCTTTCCCTCTTCTTCTCTTGGTGCCGGGTTTAAGACTCTTTTGGAGAGGTTTTTGCTATAGGGCACGTGTGCTCGCCAGACAAAGAGAGACAGAAAGTAAGAAATCACCTGCCGGGGGATGGCCACACTGCAATCCCTTCTCCTGCGTTCTCCTCTCAGGATCTTGGGCATGCATGCACACGCGCCTGGCATGAGTTGAAGCCACCAGGTTCCGGGACTCAAACCACAGCTACATGCGAGTCCAGTGACATAGCCATTACGCCATCTGCTGGTCCTCAGGTTTAGGACTCTAATCTGTGGGCACCTGGTCCACATTGTTGATGATTGCACGTCAGCTAGGACAGTGCCTTAGCTCTCAGCAGGCTGAGTGTCCAGGAGAAGTTATCCAAAGGTCCCCTCTCTGGGTCTTTTGACAGGGCCAAGCAGTGCAAAGTGGACCATAGACGAGTCTGAGTGCTTTTTTATCTGTTTTCACCTTCAGTTCCCCGCCCCCTCGTTCTGCAACGTCGTGAAGGCAGAAGCAGTCATCCCCATTCTCCCAAAGAGATAAGCTTAGGTTGGTGAAAGCGTAGTGAGGCCACCTAATTAGTGAACAACAATGTAACACCACAGCCGGGTCTTGGGACCACTACTCTAGTGCCGTTGCCACCAGACGCACACTCACCTGTCCAGGGTCCACTTCTGACCTTGGACAGGCCTTAATGCTAGAATTCTTGGCATTCGGTTGACTGTTATCTTTTTTTTTCTTTTTTCCTTTTAACTGCCAGGAGACGCGTGCACTTGCCAGAGAGAACGAGAGAAAAAGGAAGGAGAGAAAGTACCCCCAAGTGGAGTGTGATCATGCTGCAGTCCCTTCTCCACTTCTCCGTCTCTGCATATTTTGGTGTCCACAGGGGTCCTGAAACCAGCCCCTCATGGATACCCAGAGATCTCTGGTGTTCGCCCCAGACGGTCAGCCTGCTTGGAGCTGAGGCGCTGTCCCGGCTTGATGCAGTCACCAGTGTGGACCCAGTGCCGGCGGATCAGAGTGCTGAACGTTTTAGAACAGTAGACAGGGTTGGTCCCATAGCCTCGTGACTAAGGGAGCGTGATCCCATGTGGCCAGCCAGTGGTTTGAATTCCCAGCCTTAGTGGCTTGAAAAACATGACGGGGCGTATGTGTCCCGTCCCCCAAATCCCAGTAGGATGGAGAACTGGAAGAGAAAGGATTACAGCGTGGCCATGCCCGACTGGGGGTGCTTCCTCTGTTCTTGCTGAGCACACACACCCTCTGGCAATTTAAAAAAATGGTATTGTATTTACAAATAACCTGCATACATCTTCCCTTATATATGTTATTTCTCAGTGACTTAGAATACCTAATACAATGCAGACGCTGTGTAAATAATTATACGGTCTTGTACAGGGAACAATGACAGGGAGTACAGAGTCAGTATAGGCACAACTGATTCTTTTTGGAGGGGAGAGATCGAATATCTTGTTGAAACCAGGATGTGGAACCCATGGATAAAGAGCCAGCTGTGGGGGGTGGCAGGTGGCGTGGTGGTTTTGGGCTCTGGACTCCCAAATGACCAACTGTGGTTCGAGTCCCAGACCTGGGGGCTTGCTTTCTCACTTTCCCCTTCTCCCTCTTTCTCTCTCTGTCCCTCTCTGGTCAAATTAAAAATAAGTAAATAAATAAAGTTAAATAATTCTTTTATTTTCTTTTTAAAAAAGAGAGTCAACTGTATGGGCCAGCCAGGTGGCTTTAGTGGTTAAGACAGCTGGATCCCACATGGCCAACTGTATGGTTCGAGTCCTGGACCCAGCAGCCTGGAAAACACTGGGCGTGTGTGCACGCGTGTCCAAAATCCTATGAGGGAGAGTAGAGGAGAAGAGATTGTGGCAAGGCCATCCCCCAAGGGGTTGGTTTCTCACTTGCCCTATTTTTTCTGTCTCTCTCGTGAGCACGTGCACCCAATAGCAAAGAGACGAAGGAGAGGAGAGAAAGCGTACCAGCTGTAATCTGAATTGCTTGTAGCAGAGGACGCTGGGGACATCCTCAAAAGTTAGTGCCGTGAGGGAACCAGCAGTTAGCGTAATGGCTATGTCGCTGGACTCCCACGTAGTCGACCACGGTTCGCGTCTCGGACCCGGTGGCTTACAACTCACGCCGGGCGTGTGTGCGTGCGTGCCCAAGATCCCGAGAGGAGAATGGAGGAGAAGGGATTGCGGCGTGACCATCCCCCCTGGGGGGTGATTTCTCGCTTTCTGTCTCTATGTCTCTCTCTGTCTGTCTGGCGAGCGCACGCGCCCTATAGCGAAAAAACCTCTCCAAAAAAAAAAAAAAAAAAAGTTAGTGCCGTGAAAGTCTTTAAGAAGTTCCTAATTCTGATGCTCCACTGGCTTCTCTGCCAAGGAGACCAGGCATACCTGCTCCTCGGACTCTAGGGTTTTATAATCAGCAAATTTGCTTGTAAATCGTAGCAATTCAGGGTAGGAAGGGCCCTGTAAAAGGCCACTTGTTTCCCCACTGTGGTTTTTATTTTTTATTTTTAGATTTATTTAATTTTATTTATTCATTTGTTTTAATTCGACCAGAGAGAGACACACACCAAGAGAGAGAGGAAAAGTGAGAAAGCAAAACACCGGGTCTGGGACTTGAACCATGGTCAGCCATGTGGGAGTGTCCAGCACTTTAACCACCATGCCATGGGCTGGTCCTTGTGTGTGTGTGTTTTTTTGTTTTTTTTTTAACTTTAGTGTTCATCCCCTCCTCTAAGATTTACAGAATGTCAACATCACGCTGCGCATCCTTTTCCGGCCCGTGGCCAGCCAGCTTCCACGCATCTTCACCAGCATTGGCGAGGACTATGATGAGCGTGTGCTGCCGTCCATCACTACCGAGATCCTCAAGTCCGTGGTGGTGAGTGAGGGGGACCCAGGAGATTGCGGGGAGGCAGGAAAAGCTTGCCAGTGGGTTCGTTGGGGGTGTGGCTGTGAGTTCCCGAGTTCCTTTTCTGCTTCCTCATTCACCAGCCCTGCTCTCCTGTCCCTCCCCTTGAACCAGGCTCGTTTCGATGCCGGAGAACTAATCACCCAGAGGGAGCTGGTCTCCAGACAGGTGAGCGATGACCTTACGGAACGAGCAGCAACCTTCGGACTCATCCTGGATGACGTGTCCTTGGTAAGATGCTCTTTGTAGGTGCCTTTTTGGGGGGTAGACACTATTTTTGGGTAGACACTATTCTGTCTTGCCTTCCACTGTCCTAGATGGCAGACTTGGAGACTTGACAGTATGAGGCAGTCTTCTTGGGTGTGTCTTAGTTCGAGAGTTCTTTGCCCTCCCATCTGCTGCATGCATTTTTTTTTTAAAGAATTATTTAATTTAATTTTATTTATTTAAATTTGACATGAGAAAGAGAGGGAAAGTGAGAAAGCAAGCCTCCAGGTCAGAGACTCAAACTGCAGTCAGCCATGTGGGAGTCCAGCGCCCTTAACCACCACGCCACCTGCTGGCCCCGTGCTACATGTATTTTTTAATGACCTCTGGTCATACCAAATGGCCCCTAACTGCTAGATTTTTATTTTTTATACCTTCCGCAAACTGTGAGTGTTCCGCAAAGCTCCTCAGAAAGTGATATTGTAACCCTGTTTGACCCAGGAAGAAACAGCCTGGTAGAGACCAGAGAACAGCTCGGGTAGTCTTTCTCCCTAGCACAGACCTCCCAGCCTGACCCCTGGGAACTGAAGCTCTGTGACGTGAGTTCTGGGAACCCCCAGTGAAAGGTGATAGAGTGTAAATGAACAGTTTTGTTTCCCAAGGCCTGGTATTAGGGGCAAGGGACAGCTCTGAGGCATAGCTATTCTCTTGAGACGTTATAGCCTGTGTATTTATATGACATTGAATGTCATAACTCAGACAGAAAGCGATACAGGCAGGATAGCATTTCAGGCCGAGGAGGGTGAGGGGAAGGGGTCGTGTTTCTAGATTCTCTGGGAAAAATTATTTGGGGTGATTTGTTCGGGTAGTGAGGTAGAGTGTTTCCTGTTCAGTTCTCCTGTGCATCGCTAGGGAAAGGCACCACTTCCCGCTCAGCATCTGTGCAGCTGTTCAAACAGTCAGCTTTCCGACGCCCCTCCAACACCTTACCCGACACTCTCACCCCTGCTAACCCCGAGCTGCTCCACCTCGCTAGGGCTGCTGAAAACAAGGGCTTGTGGGCTCCCTCTGCTGTCAAGACACCAGGCTGCAGCGCTGCGGCTCCTCTGACCAGAGCCCTCATTCCTCAGGCTCTCCCTGCTTTACCGTGAACACCTGGGCTATGAAAAAGTGCTAAGTAAAAAGCTAAGGAAAAACATGGCATTTCACCAGATTTTAACCGCATACTCCATGTTGGGGAAATGTGGGCTGACTGCAAGAAACCGTATCTAAGAGGTGTGATGAGAAAATTAGATTTCATGGGGAATTTGCTGCCCTCAACTGGCCCTTTTAGAAGGAAGTTTTATTTCTTACTCTAGCATTTTATTTTTCATTTCTCAGGCTCATATATTCTTGCCCAGACTTTGAACGAGAGTCCAGAAAAGTAGTCAGGCAAAGTAGAACAGCTGCAATTTAAGAGTTACGAGTGTTGGGACCAGCAGATGGCGTAATGGTTACATTGCTGGACTCCCACATAGTTGACCGCAGTTCAAGTCCCAGACCCAGTGGCTTAAAACTCAGCAGGCATGTGTGCATGCATGCCCAAGGTCTTGAGAGGAGAATGGAGGACAAGGGACTGTGGCATGGCCACCCCCCAAGGGGTGATTTCTTGCTTTCTGTCTGTCTCTCTGGCAAGCGTACGTGCCCTATAGCAAAAAATCTTTCTGAAAAAAAAGAGTTACAAGTGTTAAAGATGCTGGGAGACAGGGTGGCAGGGTTTACATTTTAGAACAAGTTTGGGGCTGCTTACAGTATTTTTTTAAAGCAAAGGCTGGGGAGATGGAAAAGAAATAGAATTTGGTAGCAGAACAGCTGCCTGTCTTCCCTTCATTTCTTCTTTTTCAATAAAAAGTTGGAAGAGCAAGTGAATTGCTCTCAGCTAGGCCTTAGGAGTCCTGAGCTCTGCTCCCATCCTGCGTACTATCTTTAGAGACAGTCACTTCTGCCAAGTCTCGGTTATTTATGTGATTAGGGAAGTCTGTGGATAATCAGACTTGAAACCTTCTCCCTGAGCAATGGCTTTACCTGCCTTCTTGTTCTTTTAAGCCCTTTCCCAGAAGCGTGCACACATCAGGGATACCATGACTCACGTTCCACCTTCTCCTGTCCTCTTCCTGTGCAGCGGTGGAGGTGCCGTGAGAGAGAAGTGGACTGGTTAATCCATAAGCAGAGAGCATGGGGCAGTTGGATCCCCAGAGCCAGCTGCATCCTCCACTCCCAGGGATTCGGTTTTCCCTGTAGCCTCCCTTGGGCCTCTGCACGGGGTATCAAAGGACTGTGGAAGAGCACCAGGCGGTGGAGGGTCCTGGAACTCACAGGTCTCTAGGGAGGCAGTCGATTGAGTAGATAGCCCAGCCAAGGGGTCTGGGTGTTGGACGAGGCCGCCGAGGTGGAAGGGTGCCCCGGCCTCACAGATGCCCCCAGCTGCTAGAGACATTCCTGGCTCTGCTTCCCTCCCGCGCCGCAGAGGCCTCCCCGCAGTGCTGCCTAAGTAATCACACCGCCTCATCTTGCGCTCGCTCTCTCCCCCCAGACGCATCTGACCTTCGGGAAGGAGTTCACAGAAGCAGTGGAAGCCAAACAGGTGGCTCAGCAGGAAGCGGAGAGGGCCAGATTCGTAGTGGAAAAGGTGAGTGTTCCACCAGATGGCAGGAGCCTCTCTTTTCCCTTTCTCCCATGCGCAGCCTCCCCGTTTGCTGGGTGGCCTGGAAATTCATCATCTGTCATCTCTCCTTCCGGGATAATCGGAAGGGGATTGAAGGAACCGGACTCCTGCAATTGGTTCCAGAGTCTTTGGGGGCTAGTCAGGGCTATGTTCCTAAATCACTGAAGGGTAATTTTTTTTTTCCACTTCTCTAAGATCAAAAACACTTGCCTACAAATAAAAATGTTTCTCCTGGAGTGTTTTCAGCTTCACTGAGAAGCCATTTCAGTTACATAGAGAAAGCCGACAGCAGCAAAGATCAGACATTGCGCCAGATGTACTATCGTCACGAGATTCTCTTCAGGCGCTGACCCATCCAGATGTGTCGGTGTGTGACAGGACACGGTATACACATTTGCACAGCGGTTCGGTCTTCCTGGTGTTTGCAGAAGTGTATTTATTTCTTGCTGTTTCCCTCTCCCAACCACCAGTGTGCCTAACCTGGTCCTTAGAATCAGGGGAGAGAGAGACAGATTTGATTGTGGAGAGTGGGAATTCCACGTGGGCCGAGACTTGTCTCGCTTTGCATCTGCCGTATTCCCAGAGCCTGTGACGAGTCTAGCCCTGTGCCTACGGTACTGAGTACACAGTAAACACTGGAGCAAACGCAGAGCCTTGCAGTTTGCCAATCGCATGTTAACTTCAGAGAGGTTTGAGGCTGCACTGGGTGAGGATAGGTATCATCCTGTCGTTACTGGAAGGGCGAGCCTGGGAGAGCTCATTCTGGCATCTGCATTCCAGGTCGGGAGCCAGCAGCATTCACAGGCAGCTCTGGGGGCGTCACAAGTGGGTGCTGCTCTTCCTTGGCTCTGCTGGTTTGGACAGAAGTCCCTTTGACTTGGGACTGCAGGAAAGGATGAGCCTGAGAATTGATTCTGCCTTTTTTTTTTTTTTTACCCCTAAGGCTTTTGCCATAGGGCACATGTATGAGACAGAGACAGAGTGAGAAATCACTCTCCAGAGAGGATGGCCAGGCCACAATCCGTTCTCGTCTATTTCCATCCTGGGATTTTGGGCATGCATGCACAGGTGCCCAACATGATTTTCAAGCTGCCAGGTCTGGGACTCGAACTGTGGTCAGCCATGTGGGAGTCCAGAACCTTAACCATCACCCCACGTGGTGGCCCCCAACTGTGCCTTTCTCTTTCTCCTATTTCTCTTTTCCTTGGGTCCTCCTGGCTCTGAGCAGGGCAGCTGGATGAGATTGCTATGAACTCACGGGGACTTTGGAATAATGCAGGTATTTATACAGGCAGCAGGAACGCGTCTCCACGGTGATGAGCACTGCGCACTGACATAAGCAGAGGGGAGGGTGGACAGGGCACTTGGCCTGTCAGGTAGGCAGTATCTTCCCAGACTTCCTACAGGAGCCAGTGAAGGCCGGACCAGCGCTTTCCCAGCTGTAGCGCCAGCCAGTGCCCCGGGGGTTGATCGTAGTCTCTCCACCTCCGTCGCAGGCCGAGCAACAGAAGAAGGCCGCCATCATCTCTGCCGAGGGTGACTCCAAGGCAGCCGAGCTCATCGCCAACTCGCTGGCCACGGCGGGCGACGGTCTCATCGAGCTGCGCAAGCTGGAGGCCGCAGAGGACATTGCGTACCAGCTCTCGCGCTCCCGGAACATCACCTACCTGCCGGCGGGGCAGTCCGTGCTCCTCCAGCTGCCCCAGTGAGGCCGCCCGCCCGGCTGCTGGGCCTCAGCGCCCATGGTTCTCAACACAACATCCTTCCACCCCCACCCCAGAAATCACTGTGACATTTCATGATTGGCTTAAAGTGAAGGAAATAAAAGTGAAATCACTTCAGATCTCTAATTACTCTACCAGGTGAAGCTCTTTCGTTCTGCCCATGTCCATCTACTTTTTTATGCACCTCTCTACCAAAACTGCCAAGTGCCTACGCAGACTGGCTTCAGGTCCCAGTTGAGGGCCCACTGGAGCCCCGACCTAGGCATTGGCAATGGAAGAAAGGCAGGGCAGTGCGCCGGTGGTACAGCCCGAGAACGGGTGGCCTCTGTCCTGTCGGTCACTGAAGATTTGAGGATGACAGCGACAGCACGGCTCTGAGAGGGCAGGCCTCAACTCTCCCGTGGTTCCTGGTGGACGCCGCTGAGGAGGAGTCACGGAGGGTCAGAAAGGACGTGGTCTCTTCATAGGCCGATACCCTTTAGCTTAAAGCAGCAGAAGCAGGTGTGTAAGACCGGGGCAGGGCTGGAAGAATCTGCCCCTTTCGAGGTGGGTGGGCCTGATTCTGCTCCCCCAGGGTCCTAAACTTGGATCGGACTTGGCTAGGGAGGTAGGAGGCCTGGACAGAGATGCGAGTCCTGTGGAAGACTTCCTCCACCCCCCACCTGGTCCTTGTGGACACCCAGTGGGATTCCAACGGGAAGAATCGCATCCTGCCTTCCTGGCTCCCTTCGTCGGAGGTTGCCCCGCTCCAAGGCTCGGGCCTGCGCTTTGAAGGAAAGGGTCGTGGGAAGAAAGTAAGCATGTGCAAACTGCTGTCCACAAGTGACACCCGGCCCTTCCAGTGCAGTTGTACGGGTTGGCGTTCTGTTTGTGGGAGCCGCGAGGTCAGGACAGAGCGTTCTGGTGGTGGTTCTGTGCATGTGTTTGTATCACCAGCTGGGACAGACGCTCCAGTGCAGCTGAAAATTCTTTGGTTTTAGGAAATGTGTGCAGTGTTCCAGATCTGTCCCCAGCCTGAAAGGAATCTCGGTGGTACGGGAGATGGGTTCGCAGGAGGCAAAAGTGGAGGGAGTCTCGCTGAGTTCCCTGTGTCCGGCACCACTACTAACGGGAGGTTGCAGGCCTGCCCACCAACGGACAGCGCCACTTTCCCTGCTGGGAGGGAAAACCTGTGACCCAGGAGCCCCCCCAACCCACCCTTGGAATTGGCTCTTGTATACATTGGGGGGTCCTGTGCTTGGCAGCGAGTTCATGCTGTGTGCCCTGCTTTACTTTGACAGATGTGGAAATCGGAAAAGCCTTGGCGTTGGTGGGGGGTCACGTGTGCATTTTGGAGGGACCTGAAAGGAGGTGCTGGAGGGTAGGGAGGAAGTGGGCTGTCTGACTGCAAGGCTGATCCCCTTCCGTGGGAGCGAGAGCCAAACCAGTCGCCCCCTCAGATCTTTTTAGGAACAAGCCAGAAACAGCACAGCAAGCACACAGCCTCGACTGCTTCACCTCTGCGCTCCTCAGTCCTCACGGCCACCTGGCCAGAGCGGGGGTCTTTGAGAAGACTGAAGGCCTGTCCTGGATTCTGCATCTCCTATCCCAGAGTGACAGGCCGAGTGTCAGCTGAGAAAGAAGGGGACCTTAAGCACAGATTTGAGGTGGGACTGGGGGTTGGTTTTTGCAGCCTCTACACCCTGTACCCCTCCTGGAGCCTCCCAGTAGGGCCCTGGTTCCTTCCCCGGGACAGACCACAATGTGGGTCAGTGTGACCCTCGGCTGAACCTCCCACCAAAGCGTCGTTCTGCGGGACACTCCTGTGAGCTGCCCTGGCCCATTTCCCTGCCACCTCACATAGTGTCATTTATCGCCGGCCCCCCAGATCCCACTTCCCACTCAGATCCCTCTCTCCACTCTGGTATTCTGCTGTGAGCACGACAAGGCCAGCCTACGAGTGATGAGGTGCCTGGATTCGCAGAGCGCGTAATTCCTAAATAAGTTCCAGACCGGCTTCCATTGCAGCCTTCTTCCTTTCCTGCCATTTGTTGCTCTGGACACCCTTTGGTGGGGGAGGGCAGGGCCGGCAGCTCCTCTCCCCCAGGCCCTTTTTAAAGGAGCAGTTGTGTTTCCTGCATCTGGCGGGAGATTGGGTTTCGTATTGCAGGTGTCTGCAGAGGAGCCCCAAGCTAAGACACTCCCTGCACAGCTTCTGGGGTCCTGCCTTGGGGTCAGGCCAGGCTTCCTGCTGGCTTTGCCATTAGCCCCCTGTCACGGGTGGCAGAAGCTCATCCTAGTGGCAGCCCCTGGGCCTCATTCTACCCTGACCTCTGCCAAGTAATTCTTTTCACAAATGTTCAAGAGCTGTTCCTGACTCCGGAGCCCCAGAGTCCCCCAGTGGCCTCTGGGTTTCTCCAGAAGCTGCCACAATGGGTCTTTATCAGCTGGGGATGCTCTGGGTCTTGGATTAAAAGCCATGTCCTATCCTGACCGGGGAAAGGGTAGAACAGGAAGTGTCTTCTGCCCTCTGTCTGAATAGTCCCCTTGTTCAGGCCCCAAAGGGTCGCTCACGTGCTAGGAAAGCCAGTGGACCCTGGATGGGAGAGGAGAGAAAAACCGGTAAGGGTGTCTTTCATCTGGGTTCGTATCTTACAGAGCTGCCAGGGTGGGACGGAGAGAAGGAGCACCGTGGTCATCTCTAGGTGGGCCTGTAGGAAAGACAGGGAGGTCATGGCTTATCACTTTTTTTTTTTTTTTTTTGAGGTTTTTTGAGTTTTTTTGCTAAAGGGTGCACATGCTTGTCAGACAGAGAGAGGGGGAAAGTAAGAATTCACCCCCTGGGCGGATGGCCACATCACAGTCCCTTCTCCTTTAGTCACCTCTTGGAATTTTGGGCACACATGCACACGTGCCTGACATGATTTTCAAACTGCCGGGACTTGAACCACGAAGCTGGCCATGTGGGATCCAGCGCTTTAACCTCCACATGACCTGCTGTCCCTTTAGCTGTTACTCTAATAAGACATTCCAGCAGGGCATGTGCTTTCAGGACCTCCCCTTGACCTTCATCATCTGCCAATAATTGTGGGCAAAGCACCCTGATTGAAAATAACCTGATGTGGGACCAGCAGGTGACATGGTGGTTAAGGTACTAGATTTCCATATGACCAAACCGTGGTCTGAGTCCTGGATCTAGTAGCTTGAAAATCACACTAGGCGTGTGTGTGTGTGTGTGTGTGTGTGTGTGCGCGTGTGTGCACGTGCACCCCAAATCACAGGAGAACGGGGGAAAAGGGATTGTGGTGTGGCCACACCCCCTGGGGGGTGATTTCTCACTTTCTCTCTCTGTCTTTGTCTCTCTCTGGTGAACTCACATACCCTACAGCAAAAACTTAGGGAAAAACATTAAAGCCTGGTGAGAAGGTCATGGGGGCTGTGGCGGAGTCCCTGCATTTCCTAGGCCTGCCCTTCATCCTGCACACTGCTCCACCCTTCGTTTTTCTAAAGCAGGTCTCATCCCCGCACTCCTGAAGAACCTCTGGTGAGCACTCCTGGCTTAACGAGTGCACACGCCGGTCCTGGCAGGCCAGGCTCCGTGAGCTGGCCGCCCGGTCTAGCCTAACGTGGTGGTTTACTGCTTGCCTCCCAAGCCTGCCTCGTGCTTCCACAGGGCAGGGAGTGTTGTCTGAAAATGCAAGTGAAAGAGGCAGCATGAGGTGAGAGGAGAGGAGGTAACGGGAGACTCCCAGACCTACTTCATCAGTGACACCCTCTGCTGAAAACACACAGTTCACCCATGTTTTAGTGCACCTCCTCTGCTCACAGGCGCCTCATCTTAGACAACCTGTTCCCATAATTCACAGGTCTGGCTGCTCTCCTTTGAATCCTAGCTCAATTTCTTTTTTTCTTTTTCTTTCTTTTTTTTTTTTTTTTTTTTTTTTTTTATAGTTTTTACTCTAAGGTGTATGTGCTTACCAGAGAGCAACAGAGAAAAGGAAGGTGAGAAATCACACTCCAGGGGGAGATGGCCACACCACACACCAAAGTGCTTTCCGCACTCTCAGGATTTTGGGCATGCATGCACACGTGCCCGGAGTGGTTTTCAAGCCACAGGGTCCAGGACTTGAACTGCTCAGTCTGTCATGTGAGATCCAGCACCTTATCCTCCACACCTGCTAGCTCAAATTCTTTGTCTTCCACAAAACTTCCACTGACATCCCCTCTTCCCTGGACCCATCACCTCTTCTATGCCCGAACGCTTAGCCACATTCCCATGAGGTTTAATTCGCTCTGTTGGATTGTGGTTGCATACATGTGCGTGTCTGTGTGTTCTGTCCTGCTCTACAGTTGTAGAAAGTAAGGTCCCCTTCCTTTTCTTTCTCCGCATCACCCTCTGATCTTTGCCCAAGTCAAATATGCCTGGTTCTCGGAAGGAATTACTGAATGTTGAGTGAGTAGCTGAGGGAATAGAGTGTAGGGACAGATGTTGGAAATGAGAGCTGGAAGCCAGGGCTCTTGAGTTCTCCCCCCTTGCCAGTACTTCATATTACCTGAAGCAGAGCTCAGGCCCTCCCTCTCTGGCTTTGATGGCTCCGTGTGTGGACCCTGCCCACAGCCCACTCTCCAGCTTCTGCCTGGGGCACCACTCTGCTCCCTCCTCCCCAGCCCGTCGCTGTCTGTCTCCAGCCCAGTTTACAGTTCCCTTCTCCGGGAATTCGCCTCTGGCTGACCTCACTCAGGCTTCCCTTGTATACCAGGTCTCCCTTATAAAAGAGACATTGGCTCTGGGACTCTGGCAACACTGGGACCGAGGATTGAACAAAAAAGGAGTGATGAGGCCTGTCCCAACTGGTAGGGGCTGGGGTGCCTTGGCAAGGTCCAGACATAGGTACCTGGGAAAAAGCATGGATGGAAATGTACTGGGCCCAGGGGAACCAGTTTCTAGTTGGAAGAGAATGCCTTTGCCTATGGCACTGGGTGGACAGGGAAGAGGGATGTCTCTCCAGCAGCCTCTAATCAAGCTTCAGAAGAAGGTGTAGCCAGAAGGGTAAGACTACTTTGGGAGGCCTCGAAGTTGCTGTCACCCACAAGGCAGGACAAACGGTCCGGACTAGACAGAAAAGCCACGATCAATGAAAGGCTTAGACCACCTAAGTATGGCTGAAAAAGCTACAAACTTGGGTCAGGAGTTGACAGTGGTAGCCTGAGGGCCAAATGCAGAGCGAACAAGCTAAGAATGCTTTTTTTTTCTTTTTATTTAAAGAATTATTTAACTTTATTTTAATTTGACCAGAGAGGGACAGAGTGAGAAAGAAGAAAAGTGAGAAGGCAGGGCGCCAGGTCCGGGATTTGAACCACGGTCGGCCATGTGGGAGTCCAACGCCCTTAACCACCACACCACCTGCCAGCCCCTAAGAATGCTTTTTAAATTTCTAAATGGTTAGAGAAAAATAAAATATTTCGTGGCATATAAAAATGATATGATGGGGCAGCAGGTGGCGTGGGGTTTAAGGTGCTATATCCCACATGGCTGACTGCTTGGTTCAAGTCCCGGACCTGATGGCTTGAAAAACAAGCCAGATGCATATGCGTGTGTGCCAAAAGCCCAAGAGAAAAATGGAGAAGGGATTGTGGCATGGCAATTCCCCATAGGGGGTGATTTCTCACTTTCCCTCTCTTTCTGTCTGTCTCTGTCTCCGCATGCCCATGCACCCTATAGCAAACTATAGATGAGAGCTGATGAGAGACAGATGGTAGATAGATTACAGGATTCAGACTTCAGTGTCCGTAAGTGCAGTTTCCTGGGACTTAGCTCTGCCCCTGGGCACTTCAGCAGCAGAGCCGAATAGCTTGTCCCCTTACAGCACACATTCCCTAGCCCCTAGTTTAGCCCACGAGGTAGGCTTGGAGAAGAAAGCGAAGAGCTCTCTTTGGGAGTCTCAGGCCATAGGAGGGGTTGAGGGCTTTACGTCATATACCAATGTAATTGTACCCCCCACCACTGGTTATGTCCAAGACCGCAGTGATCTGGGAAACGACGTCACGTCCGGGCCCTGGCACACAGATTTTAACACCTGCTGTTCTCTGCGGCTTGCACTTTTTTTTTTTTTTTTTTAAGGTTTTTGCCACAGGGCATGTTTGCTCACCAGAGAGAAGGAGACAGTAAGAGGGAAAGTGAAAAATCACCCTCTGGGGAGATGGCCATGCCCAGTCCCTTCTCCATTCTCCTCTCAGGATTTTGAGCACACATGTACACGTTCCCAGCATGATTTTCAAGGTGCCGAGCCTGGGATTCAAACTGTGATTGGCCGTGTGGGAGTCCAGTGCCTTAACCACTATACCACCTGCTGGCCCCTTGCACTTTAAAAAATATATATATTTTTTATTGCCAGAGAACATGTAGGTTCACCAGAGATGCAGGGAAAGAGAGACAAGCTCCCCCAACCAGGTGTGGTCACAGTGCAATCTTTTCTCCCCCATTTCTCCATCCTATCAGGACTTTGGGCACACATGCACGTGCACCTGGTGTGTTTTTTAGTCTACCAGAGCTGGGGTTTCCTATACATAGGGATCTGGATCTTTACACACAGTGCTTACCCTCTGTGCCACGGGGCTGGCCTCTGTGGCTTGCATGCTTTTGAAATGTCAGAAGATGAGCATGGGCTTGGAAGGTGGAAGATGGGCAAGAGTTAGAAAGGAGGAACCCTAAGGTCTCCTAGCAGTCTCGGAATCTCTAGGTCTGGGTTAAAAGCACTTCTTTTCCACTCCTGTCCCCTAGGACTGGTTTGCTACCAGACTGCCCTTCCAAAGCTGAGAGCAACCACAGCCAAGGAAGGGAGCCCAGTGCAGCAAGGAGTCCCAGAAACCGGAGCCTGTGGGAGCGTTAGCCTCTGGGCCAAGGGATCTCTTGGTTATGACCGTGTCTGGCCTGGACCAGAGACCCCAGAAAGCCTCCTGCTGCTCTTCACCGTGTGTTGTGCCAAACCTGAGCTACCCACGCTTTCAGGACAGATGAGCTCCGGCCCCCGGCTAGCGGCTGTTTCTCTCCTTGCTGTCCTTCGCCAAGCTCTCAGTGTGAGATGCCATTTCCCTTTCCCGTGTCCGTATCCCAGCCCCCTTCCTCAAGATCCTCTTCCACACTCACTTGCTTCAGGGCTCCTTTTGCCACCTAACTACCCCACCAAAACCACAGCAGCACAGAACTGAAAAAGAGGCCTTCGGGTCTTTGGGTGAGGAGGGTGAGGACGTGTGCCTGACATTCCGGAGGGTGTGGGTGGCAAGGCCGGACTGGAATGCAGGTCTCGATTCTCTTCTTGCGCTGCTCCTATCTCATCTCTCAGCTTCCAGATGTTACAGTGTCTGAGGTGCCTCGACGTGGAAAGCCTTACAGACAGGTGGCTGTTTGGGTCCTCTTCAATTCTTTAGTAACCACTTTTACAAAAAATTATTATTTTATTTAACTTCATTTACTTATTTTAATTTGACCAGAAAGGGACAGAGTGAGAGAGTGAGAGAGAAAGTGAAAATGCAAGCTGCCAAGTCCGGGACTCGAACCACAGTTGGTCACGTGGAAGTCCAGTGCTCTTAACCATCACACCACCTGTCAGCCCCAAGCACTTTTTTAAAAAAGTTTATTTCTTGAGAGAGAGACGGGCATCCACAACGGGATCTTTAAGTGGAGCCTGGATCACGGGCACACACGCATGCATGTACCTGGTGTGCCCAGGGTGGCCCTGGAACACAAGCCCAGGACTTGCCCACGCAGACCCAGCTGTTATCACTGCCCCACAGCCCTGCCCCTGTGGGCACACTTTTATCTCCCGCGAGACCGGAACAGGGGGACGCAGAGACCACGTCTCTATCGCAGGCCCCTTCGTGCCGGTGAACTGCAATGCTCTCTGGCTCTGCAAACCCTGAGCTGAGCTGGACTGCCCGGATTTCTCCCTCTAGACAGCAGCTCACTTCAGAATGCGTGAGGTTTGGGTTTGGGGGCTGGCCTGGTAGTCTAGTGTTTAAGGGAGCCAGATCCCATATGACCAATTGCAGCTTGAATCCCAGCCCCGGCAGCTTGGAAAACACGCCAAGCATGTGTGCTCGTGTATCTAAAATCCCCACAGGGTGGAGAAATGCAAGAGAGAGGGTTGCATCATGAGCACACCCCACTAAGGGTGACTTCTTCCTCTATCTCTGTCTCTCTCCCCCTGCCTGTCTCTGGAGAGTGCATATATATATGCCCTCTAGCAAGTTAAAGAAACAAAAATGGGGAACCAGCAGTTAGCGTAATGGCTATGTCACTGGACTTCCACGTAGTCAACCACGGTTTGAGACCCGGACCCAGTGGCTTAAACTCATGCCGGCACGTGTGTGTGTGAGTGCCCAAGATCCCAAGAGGAGAATGGAGGAGAAGGGATTACGGCATGGCCATCCCCCCTGGCGGGTGATTTCTTGCTTTCTGTCTCTCTGTCTCTCTGGCGAGCTCACACGCCCTATAGCAAAAAAATCCTCTCCAAAAAAAGAAAAAAAGAGAGAGAGAAATGGAACCAGCAGGTGGCATGGTGGTTAAGGTGCTGGATTCCCACATGGCCAACCTTGGTTTAAGTCCTGGACCTGGCAGCTTGCTTTTTCACTTTCCATCTTGCTCTCTAATTCTTTCTGGTGCATATGTGTGCCCTGTGGCAAATTTTAAAATAATAAATAAGATTAAATAATTATTTTTTAAAAAAGAAAGAAAAGTGTGTGTTTTCATTCTGACTCTGCTTGGCTAGCTTGGAAGACCTTGGGTAAGTTACAAAAACCAAGATGGATACCCGCATTACGGTGTATTGGGGGGAAATGAGATGATAGGTGTGAACACGCTCACACCAGAGCGGCAGTGAGTTTATCAGTCTTACATAAGGGCCTTAGACACTGCTATTGTTTGAAGAAAGGCTTCCAAGGCTGCAAAAGTTTGAAATCTACTGTCCTTGAGTTTCTAATGTCAGATGAGGTGTATGTGGAGGAGTGGGGCCCAACGAAAGACATTTGGAGAAGGGATACAGAGGTAGAGCATTGACGGGATGGGGAGGTGTGGTGTTATCTGTTGAAGATATTTCGATCAACGGGTCTGGGGAGAAATGTTCACATATCGAAATGGTCTCATTGTAAGCCAAACAATATGATTGAAAGTATATACAAAAATAAATAAATTAATTAAAAAAAAAAAAAAAGTCGCTTTCCCATCTCCTGTTTTAGACGAAGCTATGGCCTCTCTCCTCCACCAGATGGCAGCAACCTGACTGTTACTGCAAGTGCCAGCTGCGTGGTTAAGTACAAGATGTTCAGAAAAATATCCCAGGGAAGGGAGGAGGACAACGTGAGCGCCAGCACCAGGGATAAACAAATAGGTTGAGATGACCCTCTGCAGACAGCTCCCTGATACAGAACCCCCAGGCATCAGGGCTGTAAATATACCAACTGTTCTGCCTCAACCACGAGCCCAACTTGCGTCCCACCTCTCGTCCCATCTCACTGCCATCCGGCTCTGCTTTAACTCTTTCTTAAACAGGAAGCTCCCAGGGTTCTGGATTCTCATGCTTTGGTGACCTGACGTCAGTTTGGGGAGTTCACCCAGTTGTTAGTGAATTAATACAAAACGGGGAGCACCAGATTCTCTTCGTGAGGCCCCAGGAGTTTCCTGCCAGTTTCCTGAAACACATATGAGAGAAGGAGGTATTAAAACTGAGAGGCTGGGAAGTATTTGGGAAGGGTTGACCTTCTATCTTATGGATGCGTCTATGAATGAACAGACCCTGAAAATGACAGTGCTGTGCACACAGTGTGTCATTCATTCATCCAGCAAATGTTATCGAGTACCTGCTATATACAGCCTTGGGCTAGGTGATTCTGGGGACTAAAAGGTGAATTAGATTCACATCTTTTTTTTTTCCTTTTTTTTCTTTTTTTTTTTTTTTTTTTTTTTTTTTGAGAGGTTTTTGCTATAGGGTGCATGTGCTCGCCAGAAAGATAGAGAGAGACAGAGAGATAGAAAGCGAGAAATCATCCCCTACGGGGATGGCCATGCCACAATCCCTTCTTCTCCATTCTCCTCTCAGGATCTTGGGCACGCACACACATGCGCCCAGCGTGAGTTTAAGACACCGGGGCTGGGACTCAAACCGCAGTCGACTACATGGGAGTCCAGCAACATAGCCATTATGCCAACTGCTGGTACCCTCTTTAAGAATTATTTAATTTATTTTTAATTTGACCAGAGAGGGATAGAGTGAGTGTGTGTATGTGTGTGTGTGTGTGTGTGTGTGTGTGTGAGAGAGAGAGAGAGAGAGAGAGAGAGAGAGAGAGAGAGAGAAATTGAGAAAGCAAGCTGCCAGGTCTGGGACTCGAACTAGTCGGCCACGTGGGAGTCTACCGCCCCTCACCACCACACCATCTGCTGGCCCCTCAGATCCGTTTTAAAGAGACTTAGTCCAGGGACCAGCAGGTGGCATGGTGGTTAAGGTGCTAGACTCCCACATGGCTGACCATGATTTGAGTCCCAGACCTGGTGGCTTGCTTTCTCACTTTCCTTCTCTCTCTCTCTCTCTCTCTCTCTCTCTCTCTCTCTCTCTCTCTCTCTCTGGTGAGTGTACATGTTTTATATCAAATTAAAATAATAATAATAAACAAAATAATTCTTTTAAAAAGTAGAAAAAGAAGAGGCTTAGTCCCAATGACAGGTGACGGGGCATGTGTACTGAGGTGGTTTATATTGTGTTTTTTCTTCTTCCGATTTCTGTTCCTTACGGTTTGACTTGGGTCAAAACTTACATGATGAGGCCGTGAAATGGGGAGAGAAGCAGAGAAAGGGAGTGGCGCACAGATGCCAGAGAGGGCTCCCATGTTTGGCCACAGGGATTCACAAAGAGGAGTGCAGAACTGGCTGTGCTGTTACCAGTGCATGCGAGTCTGAGGGGAAAGTTTTCTCCCATCTCCTCTCTTGGATTTTCCTGGGGGACTGGTGGTCCTAGCTCTACCCTATTTCATCCTGTAAATGCGCACTGTCTGATTCTTTTCATTGTCTTTTAAAAAATACGCATTGGGCTGACAAGTAGCATGATGGTTAAGCACTAGATCCCATATGGCCAATTCTGCAGTTTCAGTCCTGGACCTAGCAGCTTAAAAAATATGCTGGAAGCATGTGCAGGTGTGTCTAAAATGCCAAGAGGAGAATGGATTGCAGCATGGCTGTACCCCCTCGCCCCTGCCCCAGGAAGTGATTTCTTTCTTTTTCTTTCTTTCTTTCTCTTTCTTTCTTTCTTTCTTTCTTTCTTTCTTTCTTTCTTTCTTTCTTTCTTTCTTTCTTTCTTTCTTTTCTTCCTTTCTTCCTTTCTTCCTTTCTTCCTTTCTTCCTTTCCTTCTTTCTTTCTTTCTTTCCTTCTCTCTCTCTCTCTTCTCTCTCTCTCTCTCTCTCTCTCTCTCTCTCTCTCTCTCTCTCTCCTCTCTCTCTCTCTCTCTTTCTTTCTTTCTCTATCTCCAACAAGCTCACATACCCTACAGCAAAAATCTAAAAAAAAAAAAAAGAAAAAGAAAGAAAAAATTCTCATTGGTTAGGGCCAGTCACCTGTGTGATAGTTAAGGTGGCTGGATCCTTCATGGCCAGTGGTGCAGTTCAAGTCCTAGACCTGGTGGCATTAAAAATATATATATATACATTCTGGGCACACGTGTGTGTGCCCAAAATCCCAAGTAGAATGGAGAAATGGAGGAGAAGAGATTGCAGTGTGACCACGCCCTATTAGGGAATGTTTTCTCCTTTTCTGTCTCTCTGTCTCTGTCTCATAAGCACGTGCACCTTCCGGGAAGTAAATAAATGTGTGTGTGTACATCTCTATGCAATGCATACAGAAAGATAAACAATGAAGAGTAGAAGCCCTCCCTCTGCTTTCCTTCTGTAGTCACTCTTCCCCAAAATAACCGCTGTTAAGTTGCTTAAATTTCCCTCCAGGAAAAAAGTCATGCATGCAGCAGCACCTGCACCAGTAAGCCTCTACGTACAAGTCCTCTGTAGTTGCAATCATTGGCATAAAAGAAATCACACCGTACCCTCTGTTCTGCACTTTGTTATTTTCATTTTGAAATGTCTGAGACATCTCACCACCCTAGCACCTCCTAGCCCACCTAGTTCTTTTTATTTTAAATGCTAGAGGGTGTGTGCACCTGCGCGCGCGCACACATACACACACACACACACACACACACACACACACACAGAAAGCACCCACATGAGGCCTAGTCACATTGCAATTCTTTTTCCTCCAATTCTCCATCTCATTAGGGTCCTGGGTACACACAGTCACACCTAGATTGTTTTCAAGCTACCAGGGCCGGGACTGAAAACCTGGTCAACCATTTAGGATCCAGATTGCTCTGCCCAGAGCCTATGGGGCCCACCTTCCACCTCCTTTTTAATAACAGCATTGTTTTCCCTCATGTAGACCTATGATATTTTGTGGTCACCAGCTAGCTTTTCCTGTTGCAAACAAGACTGTGATACATGTTGCCTGGTTCTTAAAAGAGCCCAGAAATTTCTGCACATGATTTTCCCACAGGCAACAGAGTTGTGCCCACTCCCTGGAGATATAACCCTTGGGGCGAGGGGGAGCATAATGTTGAGTCTCTGGAGCTGTCCAGTGGTGTCATATTATGAATGTGAGGCTTTGACTTTGGAGAAGTTGTCACTCCTCCACCTGCTGTTCCTGACAAGCTGGCATGGCTGCTGTCCTGGGCACAAGCTGCCTTGGGATGGAGTCCTTCTGTCTCTCAGCTAGTGGAGGCTTTGCTTGGTGGCAGACGGGCTTCCTGGGGTTCTTGGCTCAGGCTTGGGTTGCTCTGCTTGGTGTTTGGTGCTGCTCTGAGATTCACAAACAAACAGGAAGCCAGTCCACTTCCTCCTTGCTGGGCCGGTCTGTCCTTATCAGTCAGTTGGCTCAGAGGGGAAGGAGCAGCTCAGGATTCCGAAGGCAGCTTCCTGGTGGAGGGGATGAAGTGGAGGAACTGTGTTGCCACTGCCAGGGTGGGCACCCCTCCACCCCGGTGCACCTAGTGGCCCCGCTGAGAGCCTTACAGTCAGAGGTAGGCTCGTCTCTCCCGTGCAGGAAGCCTTTTCTGACAAACCCCACCCTGTTTGGCTCTCCTTGCTCCTGGGTCCTGACGTCAAGATCTTTTGAACTTGTAGTAAGAAGCTCTCCAGGGGTTCATGGGGTGAAGGCAACACTAGCTTATTTCCTTCTGCCTTTCCCCAGGACCCACCCAGGACAGGTCTCTCTGTCCACGGGGGATGCTCAATAAATGCTGGAGGCCGAATGGCCAGTTCCGAAAGGGTCACAGGCTCGGCTCACAAAGGGACTCGAAAGCTGTGCTACTTGGGACTCTGGGGCACCTGAGCAGGAGGGAGTGGTGGGGCAGTTACAGGGGTGTGAGGCAGAGGCGTGGCTGGGGTGGAGGCTGGAGATGGGAGCTGCCGATACCCTCCCTGCTCAGTCAACAAGTCCCGAGAGCCACTAGACACAAGGAAAATCGGTCTCCCGGTTAAAGAGTCACTGTGTCCATGACACAGGGGGTGCCTGGTTTCAATGAATGGGAATTTCAGAGTCCAGTCAAACAAAAAAACAATGCTGAATATATTTAATCCTTCGCAGTGTGACTCAGCGCACATTAGTTTACAGCGGTGCCCCAGGCAATCGTTATGACTATCAATTACTTCAGAGAACATTGGATGTGGGCCTGCCAGGCTGGAGTGAGTCAGAGTCAGTTGCCCAAAAATAAAAAATCCCTGATATCAACCTGTTTAGTTGCTACTGCTTTCTCTTATAAGAAAGCTGCATACACAAACCAACCTAAAAAAACAAATAACACTGACAACTAAACCCTGAATGCCCAGTTCTCTCCCTCTTTGCAGTTGTTCAGGCTTCAAATCAGTTTCTCTATTTTTTTTTAAAGATTTCTTTTTAATTAATTATTTTAGAATGATCTTATTTAATTTTTTTATTTTTATGTATTTTATTTTACTTATTTTGACTAGAGAGGGACAGAGTGAGAGAGAGAGAGAGAGAGAGGGAAAGTGAGAAAGCAAGTTGCCAGGGTCTGGACTCGAACTGCGGTTGGCCATGTGGGAATCCAGAGCCCTAGACCACCACGTCACCTGCCAGCCCCTTAACTTTGTTTATTATTATTATTCAATTTTGACCAGAAAGTGACAGAGAGAAAGAAAGAGTGAGAAAGCAAATACCAGGTCTGGGACTCAAATGGTTGTTGGCCATGTGGGGGTCCAGTACCTTTACCACCATGCCACCTGCCGGCCCCAAAATCTGTTTCTCTATTTCATACCTGGGGTGCAGAGAGGAGTGAGATACGAGGGGGTTAGAGGCTGGCAGGTAAGGGTGGAATGGAGAATGGAGTGGACAGTGATGGGTGGTCCAAGCTGGGGGCTAAAGTTAGAGATGCCTGAGGCAGAGGCCTTCAGGACTGTGTACAAGGAGGCTGGGAGGGGGAACCAGCAGTTAGCGTAATGGCTATGTCACTGGACTCCCACGTAGTGGACCGCGGTTCGCGTCCCGGACCCGGTGGCTTAAAACTCACACTGGGTGCATGTGCGTGCGTGCCCAAGATCCTGAGAGGAGAATGGAGGAGAAGGGATTGCGGTGTGACCATCCCCCCTGGGGGGTGATTTCTCGCTTTCTGTCTCTCTGTCTCTCTCTGTCTGTCTGGCGAGCGCACACGCCCCATAGCGAAAAACCTCTCAAAAAAAAAAAAAAAAAAGAAAACAAGGAGGCTGGGAGGGAGTGCGGAGCTCACTGAGTCTTCTTTTTATTTATTTTTTGAAGAGGTTTTTGCTATAGGGCATGTGTACTCACCAGAAAGACAGAGACAGAGAGACAGAAAGCGAGAAATCACCCCTCAGGGAGGATGGCCACGCCACAATCCCTTCTCCTCCATTCTCCTCTCGTGATCTTGGGCACGCACGCACACGCTCGGCATGAGTTTAAGCCACTGGGTCTGGGACTCGAACCGCGGTCGACTACATGGGAGTCCAGTGACATAGCCATTACGCCATCTGCTGGTTCCCACTCACTGAGTCTTGAAAGTCTGGTGCAGACCATGCTGCTCAGAAAGTCCCCTAATGCCTCCAAAGGGCGCTCACGCTCATCATGCAGATCAAGAGAGGCCAGAGGGACGACCCTAGTGGCCGTCCCAGGACGTGTGAGGTTCAAGGTGCTCCTTGCCCTTCACCGCCTCCACATAGACTTGCAGTCTCACCCAGGGGGAGTTCAACTTGCTAGGTGCCCTGCGCCGTGTCCAGAGCTTTACCCCGGGGCCACTTTAGAGATGAGAGAGGTCCAGAGAGCGGAGAAGTTGGGGCAAAGGCTACCCCAGCCATGATGGGCATGGGCTGTCGCCTCTGAGGCTGACAGAACACTCCTAATTCTCCCAGCCTGCCAGCATCCCGACCAGCCCATTCCCGGTGGGACAGTAAGAGATGAGTGAAACCTCAGGTTAAAAATACCCGGTCTTGTAAAGAGAAATGAGAACAGGAAGGAAGTGGGGGTGGGGCAAAGCAGAATAGAGAAGAAGCCCCAGAGGAGGGCAATGAGACCGTGTGAATGGCCGGAAGCTGATCAGGTAACGCGCATGGGGACACCCTCCAGGTGCCTGCGGGCTGGTGGGCAGGGCACGGGCTTTGGCTTCCTGGGCATGGTTCAGGCAGGTCCTTCCAGGGCAATAAATGACTTCGATGCCTTGAGACCAGGATCCAAGGACAGTGGGGCCAGGGTGACCCCAGGGCGGCCTGTCATGCCTGTCCTCTCTAAGCCACCAGCCTCTCGGACCTGGGCAGGGTGGAAAGGGTATTCAGACTCAGGATCTGTTTACTCCTGTCTCTTTTTTTTTTTTTTTTTTTCTTTTTTTGGAGAGGTTTTTGCTATAGGGCGCGTGCGCTCGCCAGACAGACAGAGAGAGACAGAGAGATAGAAAGCAGGAAATCACCCCCCAGGGGGGATGGCTACGCCGCAATCCCTTCTCCTCCATTCTCCTCTCGGGATCTTGGGCACGCACGCACACGCGCCCGGCGTGAGTTTAAGCCGCCGGGTCCGGGACTCGAACCACGGTCGACTACGTGGGAGTCCAGCGACATAGCCATTACGCTAACTGCTGGTCCCACTCCTGACTGTCTCTTATGAGCTGCGTGGTCTTGGACCAACTCATGACTTTTCTGTGCTTTAGTCTCCTCATTGGTAAGACAGGGATGACGACAGATGACCTCATAGTATGGCGGTAAGGGTTAAGTGAGCCAATACACTCGAGGATGCCGGGACAGTACCTGGTTCCGAGAAGTCGCTTCGTAAATGGTAGCTACTGGGGCTGGGGTGGAGGACAGTGCAGGGGGTGGGTGCAAAAGTTCCTAACACCCCAATGGACCAGCCCTTCACAGAGAGCCTGCCACCAGGCTAGGATGGAGAGGGGGAAATGGGGGTACAGAGGTAAATAACATATGAACCCAACTTGGGCTAGCTGGTGGCATGGTGATTAAGACCTAGCCAACCCCGCAGTTCAGTTTCTGGGGCAGTGGGTGCATATGCGTGCATGCCCCAAATCCCAAAAGGCAGTGGAGGAGGATAGTTTGAGGTGTGGCCATCCCCCTTTGGGGATGCTTCTCACTTTTTCTCTCTTTGTGTGTCTCTGTCTCTCTCTCTGGTGAGCACATGTGTCCTATAGGGATAAAAATAATTAAAGAATCTCATTTCAGGCCAGCTGGCATGGAAGTTAAGGCAGCTAAGTTCCATAAGGCTGACCCTGTGGTTTGAGTCCCAGACCCAGAGGCTTGAAAATCATGCCAGGTGCACATGCATGTGTGCCCAAAGTCCTGAGAGGAAAATGGAGAAGGGATCGCGATATGGCCACTCCCCAGGGAGTGTATGCTCACTTTCTCTCTCTGCCTCGTTCATACACATAAATTCTTGTACCAAGTGGATTAATCTGGAAGGATGACAAGGAGGAAGGAAGGAGCAGAGACTGACTCTGTGTCCCATAACCTGGCAACTGAGCACTTAGCGGTGCCCTTAATGGAGACAGAGAACAGAGGGAGCAAAGTAGGTTCTACGAAGAAGGCTTTACCAGGGGCAGCAGGTAGTGCAGTGGTTAAGGTGCTGGACTCCCACAGGTCCCACTTCAGTTCGAGTACTGAACCCGGCAGTTTGAAATCCACACTGGGTGCTTGTGTATACGTGCCCAAATTCCCAAGAAGAGGCATGGCCATCACCCCGGGGGCGTGATTTTTCATTTTCTCTTTCTCTGTCTCTCTGGCAAGTACACACGCCCTATAGCAAAAAATCTCTGTCTAAAAAAATACAAAGAAGGTTTTACAAAGGATGAACTTGAGGTAGTTAAGATGGCCAGGTAAACATCTGAAAGGACAGGAATAGTGCATGTGGCAATGGGGATGAGGGGGGCTGGAAGAAGACCCCCTTTAGA
Organism: Tupaia tana; assembly: GCA_026018925.1. Lineage (NCBI taxonomy): Eukaryota > Metazoa > Chordata > Mammalia > Scandentia > Tupaiidae > Tupaia > Tupaia tana. The sequence goes on from JAKSZU010000011.1 coordinate 43,112,138, forward strand.
CTGAGCCAAGGTGGCTTCTTTATTTTAAATTGTTTTCTTTCTTTCTTTCTTTCTTTTTCTTTTTTTCTTTTTTTTTTTTTTTTGATAGAGAGATTTTTGCTATAGGGTGCACTCGCAGGAGAGACAGAGCACACGTGCCCTATAGCAAAACTCTCTAAGGGACCAGCAGGTGGCATAATGGTTACATCGCTGGACTCCCACATAGTCAACTGAGGTTCAAGTTCTTAAAAAACTCACACAGGGCGCTTGTGCATGTGTGCCCAAGATCCTGAGAGGAGAACGGAGAAGAAGGGATTGCAGCGTGGCCATCCCCCAGGGGGTGACTTCTCACTCTCTGTTCTCTGTCTCTCTCTGTCTTTTGGTGAGTGCACACTCCTTACAGCAAAAATCCCTCTTAAAAAAAAAAAAAAAAAAAAAAAAAAAAAAAAAAAAAAAACAAACTGCCTTAAGAAAAAAAAAAAAGTAGAGAGATGTTTGCTATTGGGCATGTGTGGTATGCTTGCAGAGAGACAGAAAGCAAGAAATCACCCCCACCCTCGAGGGGATGGCCACACCGCAATCTCTTCTCCATTCTCAGCTCGGGATCTTAGGCATGCATGCACACGCACCCAGCGTGAGTTTGGAGCCTCCAGGTCTGGGACTCAAACCACAGTTGGCCATGTGGGGGTCCGGAGACGTAACCACTACACCATCTGCTGGTCCCCCCACTATTGTTTTAATGTATGGATGGACACTGAGTCATGGGCCCTGTGCGGCATGTGGGACTCCCTGTGGGAGGCATGGGAGGGGTGTCATTGAGCTGACAGGCTCCCTCCCTCTTAGTTTACGGCCATAAAATTGCAAAGCTTCACAGTTTACGTTGCCTGGATAAATGACAGGGAGGATAGTATTATCTATCTTGAACTAACTTAACCTTTACAAAATGGACAAAAGGGCTCAGAAAGATTCCTGCCCAAACCCTGCAGATTAAAAGTCCTCTTAATTCAGCAAGCATTAGCCCACAAGAAAATGGCAAGGCTGGCCCCATCATGTGAGTTCTTTGTCAGTCCCGCCATGAGGCCAAAACGGTGACAGTCTAATCGCATCCAATATGAAGATGGCCAAAAAAAATCTCTTGTAATTCATAATTATCGAGACTATTTGAAATGTGGACTTACAGGTTTACTATTGTTACAATGAACCTCATGGGGCTGGCAAGTGGCATGATGGTTCATGGCCAACCGTGGTTCAAGTCCCAGACCTGGCAGCTTGCTTTCTCACCTTCCTTTTCTTTCTCTCTCTGTCTCTTTCTTGTGAGTACATTCAAGTTCTGCATCATTCAAAAAAAACAATAACCTCATTCCAAATGTATATTTTGTCTTGAGATACTAATGATAGTAATTTGTGTAAACAATTCACAATGAATCAAACATACATTAAGGGTACATGATCAAATTTATTACCAATGCGATGTAACACCTCGGTGTGGGGGTTGTCTCACACAGGACTTAATTTGAACAAAAGTTTTTAAGTCATTGGTTTCAGGACCCAGGGAAAGAGCTGGTTTCCTACTTAATCAGTCCTACACATCCGAATACTATGCATCGCATTTACCTCTAAGAACAAAGATGCTTGTGTTCGAGAGCCTGACCGCAATGGCTCACCTGTCTGTCATCGCCTTGGTCCTTCTCTTCCTCCTGGAGGTGAGGAAAGATCTGCTGAGCTCCATGGAGAAAAGCATTAAGTAAATACAAAATGTTGTGAAGTTACTGTTACTGTCACCCCCACAGCACTGATAGGCAGCAATGGGGGATGCTGCTCCAAGGGGTTTGTTTATTTATTTTTGAGTTTTGTTTGTTTTTCTATAGGGGGCGTGAGCTCACCAGAAAGACAGAGAGAGACAGAGAGACAGAAAGCGAGAAATCCCCCCCCCCCCCCCCCCAGGGAGATGGCCACGCCACAATCCCTTCTCCTCCATTCTCCTCTTGGAATCTTGGGCACGCACACACACGCGCCCAGCATGAGTTTAAATCCCCAGGTCCAGGACCCGAACCGTGGTCGACTACATGGGAGTCCAGCAATGTAGCCATTATACCAACTGCTGGTCCCCCTCCAAGGAGTTTAAATGAAGATCCAGGAGAGGGTTTCTTTTTCTTTTTTTTTTTTTTTTTTTCATAGGGCATGTGTTCTCTGTCTCTTAGGTGAACATGCATGCCCTATGGCAAAAAGCTAAAAAAAAAGAGAGCGAGACAGAGACAGAGAAAAAGATGAAAAATTACTCCACAGGGGGTATGGCCACACCATAACCTATTCTGCTCCATTCTTTTTGGAATTTTGCGCATGGGCATGCACACACACGTGCTCAGTGTGAGTTTGAAGCCTCCAGGTCCAGGACTCAAAGCACAGAATCAGCCATGTGGGATCCAGTGCCTCAACCTCCATGCCACCTGCTGGCCTGAAAGCAAAGGTTTCTAAACATGCCAATCATTAGTCTCTCCTAGGAGTTATGAGGGCTGCTGGAGCTTAGAAAGACTGAAGCCCCGGGACTGGAAGGTGGCATGGTGGTTGAGGCACTGAACTCCCATACGGCCGACCACAGTTCAAGTCCCAAACCTGGTGGCTTGCTTTTTCACTTTCTCTCTCTCTCTGTCTCTCTCTGGTCAAATTTGAAAATGATAATGATGAATGAAATTAAATACTTTAAAAAATTAAAAAGAAAGAAAAGAAAACCTGAAGCCCCCAAAAGGATAGGACTGTCATTCTCCAAGGAGGAAAGAGCCCACCTCCTTCTAGACAGAGTCCAAGATCGATGTGAGAGAATCCATGTGCTGGCCCAGGCGCCACACCGGGGACTTCAGCCCTCACTGAGACTTGAGACTCTGCCCCCTTCCCCAGCAGAGGCAGCAGGGGGAGATGAGAAGCGTCTCTGCCTTCTCTCTCACACACATACACAAGACGAGAACTCATTCAAAAACTTTTCTATTCAAATAATTATTTCTGAGACCAGCAGATGGCATAGGGGTTACATCACTGGACTCCCATATGGCTGACCATGGTTTGATTCCCAGACCTGGCGGCTTGAAACTCACACTAGGAGCATGTGCATGCGTGCTCAAAATCCCAAGAGGAGAAGGAGGAGAAGGGATAGCAGTGTAGCTACCCCTCTGGGGGTTGATCTCTCACTTTTTTTCTCTCTGTCTCTCTCCAGTTAGTGCATGTACCCTATAGCAAAAAATCTCTCTAAAAAATTATTATTATTTGTGTGGAGAAATCAGTAGGGTAGAGTAGGGACTATTATAGCCAACACTTATATTAGTAGTATTACCAGAGGGCATATATACTCTTGTGGAAAGAGACAGAGAGGGAGGGGAGACGAAGTGAGGAAAAAAATCCATAGCCATGCTGTAATCCCTTCTCCATCTCCCTCTTTTTCAAAATTTTGGGCATGCGCACACATGTGCCTGGTATGTTTTTCAAGCCTCCAGGGCCAGGACTTAAACCAAGTAGTTGGCCCATGTGAGATCAAGCCACTGTAACCACCATGCCGCCAGCTGGCCATGCCCACCATTTAGGTATTGAATCTGTGCCCTGTGTGCAAGGCTCTGTACTGGGCACCATGAAAAATGAATGAGACATCAAAACACTTTAGATCCAGTGGGTAAGTCAAGATAGGCACATAACCATAGCCCACAGCAACTTCAGGGACTTGAGGGGTTTAAAGGAAGAGGAACTAGGTTCCAAGATGGGACAAGGTCACCACGTCATGGAAGAGCTGACCTCGGCCTGGGAAGGGCATTCCTGAAGAAGGGACAAAACCTTCAATGGGGGGCCGGCAGGTGGCGTGGAGGTTAAAGGCGCTGGACTGCCATATGGCCAACCACAGTTCGAGTTCTGGACCTGGCAGCGTGCTTTCTCACTTTCCTTCTCTCTGTCCCTCTCTGGTAAAATTAAAATAAATAAATAAAATAATTCTTAAAAAACACACACACACACACACACAATGGAAAAGTGTGGGATAATTTTATAAAGGTTTTTACCATAACGGCACATGAGAGGAGAGGAGAGAGACAGAGAGAGGGAAAGTGAGAAGTCACCCCCTAGAGGGATAGCCATGCCATAATCTCTTTTCCCCCATTCTCCTCCTGGGATTTTGGGCATACATGCACATATGCCTGGTGTGATTTTCAAGCCATCAGATCCAGGATTTGAACCACAGTTAACCACGTAGGAGTCTAGCGCCTTGACCACTGTACCACCTGCTGGCCCCCATATGACAGACAGTGAGCAGTCACTTTCAGCTGGCATCCAGAGGGCAAAGGAGAAGCGTGGAGTTAAAAAGGGGTATTCAAATAAGATTTTTTTTGAGAGGTTTTTGCTATAGGGTGCGTACGCTAACCAGAGAGACAGAGACAGAGAGACAGAAAGCGAGAAATCACCCCCCAGGGGGGTGGCCACACCGCAAACTTTCCTCCTCCATTCTCCTCTCAGAATCTTGGGCACGCACGCACACGCGCCCAGCGTGACTTTAAGCCTCCGGGTCTGGGATTCAAACCACATTCGACTATGTGGAAGTCCAGTGACATAGCCACTACGCCAACTGCTGGTCCCCAAATCAGATTTTATTGTTATTATTATTTTTAGTTTTTGCTGTAGGGCGTGAGTGCTCACCAGAGGGGGCTGAGGGATGGGGGACGGCCATGCCACAAACCCTTCCCCTTTATTTTTCTCTCAGGATTTTGAGCATGCATTTGCACTTGGCGTGATTTTCAAGCTACTAGGTCTGGGACTCAAACCGCACAGTCAGCCATGTGGGATCCAGTGTCTCAACCTTCATGCCACCTGCTGGGCCTCAAATGAGATTTTAAACAGGACTGAGAGATCCAGAGTGTATCTTCAGTGAGCAGTTGGGGCAGGGGGTAGGGGAGTGTCTTGGGAAGTGTTTAGACAGATGAGATGACAGTAAACCCAACGCAGTTACCAACAAACCTGTTCCAGGTCCCATGGTGAGTTAGTCTGTGGCCCAGCCAGACCTTGGATCCAGATCTGGCATAAGCAAAGCTCCTGGCCCTCACACTGACCAGACACAGATGGGTCTGTGGGAAAGCGCTCTAGGCCAGGGGTGGGTAGACTGTTCTCTGGGAAACCCTGGGGCCCAAGTTTCCAAGCAGCTGGGCGCCCTACCCTGCTGCTGGCTTGGGTCTTGTTGAGCTGTCTTCCCATGGAATCTGGGTGGCGGACGAGCCAGTGGCTGGACTGCAGTTCTTGGGAACCCAAATGGGTTGGGCTGGGAATGGCAGAGTGTGGGATCACTGCAATAAAATGAAGGGAGAGGAGCCTTTGCAGTGTCCTGGGGTGTGAGGCACACAGGGCGTGGGGCCCTGCATTCCTGGATGGTTAAGACGCTGCAGCTGATGATTATCATTATTATTCCTGCTCTGGCTTCCCGAGCTTTCATCCTGCAGGACCCTGCCTTGCTGGGCCAGCGTCACCAACTAGCAAGGGGCGGGAAAGGGCGGCTCCCGACTGCAAGGAAACAAGGCATGACTGTGGATTTCATCCCCCAGTGCTGAGCTCCTTTTCATCCTGGAAGCGAAGAATTTCTCAGTGGGGAAACTGAGCCATGGAGGCTGGGATTGGCTTGACTGAGGTCCTGTAGCAGAGCCCCCTTCCCCTGCCATCCTACTCACTAGCCATGCTGATTCGCCCTCAGCTGGGCCAGATCTTGTAGACATGGAAGGGAGCCAGAGGAGGTGTGGATTTTAGAAGGGAGAACTGGGCTGGGGCCAGGACAGCAGAGCTGGTGCCCTCTGTGCCAGGTACTGCGGGCATCATGAGGTCAGGCTCCTGGTTTCGCGTCTCTCTGGAAGCTTCTCCATATGGGCGGATCTTCCCCAAGCCCCTGAGGGAGGGCAGTGCCTCAGACATGCAGAAGGCCCAGCTTTCTCCCACCACAATAGATTCAGCATCACGGGATAGGAAGAACTTGCATCTCATAAAGATGGGCCAGTCCCAGGGGCAAAGGGCCAGACAGTGGCTCAGAGACAGAGAAAGGTGTGTGCACGTGTGTGTGTGTGTGTGTGCGCGCACATTTGCTAACATCAGGCTTTTAGCAGTGGCATGTCCCTGCCTGCTGAGATGAGATGAAAGGGAGAAGGACCAGCGGGAATGTGAATGACAACCTGGTGACTGGCCGAGGGGTGTCCTACAGGAGGCATGGATCTTGTCTGTTGGTGGAAACACAAAGAAGAAGAAAGGGAGTGGTTCCAGTCTGCAGCCTAAGACCCTGTCACCTTCCTCGATACTTTCTGTCCACTTGGAGAGTAGCAATCTCTGGAACATCTTCTGACTTCAAAGAGAGGTAAGGTAACAGAAGAGTGGGCTGAAGAAGTTGGAGGAGCCTTCTTCAACGACTTCCACAAGTTCTCGGGTCATCTGTGCCTCCCAGAACCAGCCAGCCAACCAACCATTCATGTAGCAAGTATTTATTAAGCAGCTCGTGTTTGCCAAGCACTCTGCTTGGAGCTATGAGTGTGGTAGCCGAAGATATGTCCTCTGCCCTGTGGAGGCTCTTGGGAAAAAGAAATCTTCCTTTGGCTTCATGTCTACCCTTCACACAATACACCAGACTCCTGGGCTGAGTCTGGAGGCATTGGCTTCTTCCCTGGCCTTTTCTGGCCATGCCTTCACTGGCTCCTGTCTCTGCCGTCAGGATTGTCTATCAGCAATCTGACATCACACAGGGCCAATGCTCACTGGAGTTCCTGCTGGTTTCTCGAGACCCATCCAACCGAAACAGGTAGCCTTCAGTCACAAAAGTCACCTCCTGAGCTTGCCAGTGTGATTAGGCTACTCCAAGACACTGTTCTTCAGTGGTCCTACCGTCTTTCAGATCCAATGCACCTTCTAGCCTACAAAGCCTCCACCCACTCCCCTTCTCTTCTAGTGACCTAAAGAACCCGCAGTGGTGTCCCTGCTGCTTATCAGGTACAATATGAACGTGGGGCCATTTTTCAGGGCCCTCCCACATGTTTCTACCTCTTATAACCCAGCAATGTCCCTTCCCACCCCCAGCATACAAGCATTTGCAATGTAATTCTCTATAGCTGGACAAGAGCAAAGGACTTTCTAAGGAAATCATTCCCACATTATGGTTGATTTATTCAACTACTATTTACTGAAGACCTGCTATGTACCACATACTGTGCAAGTACTGAGGTAGTTCTGCTAGTGACCAGGACAGACATGCCTCCTCTCCTGGGAGAGCCCATGACCTAGCATGGAGGCTCAACTACAAATTGAGCATCCCTAATCCAAAATCCCAAACCCAACATATACTGAAGTCTGCAAGGTTTGAGCATGACGTGATATCACACGTGGAAAATTCCACACCTAACCTCATTTTATGGCAAGACCACAGTAAAAATGCTGCAATACAAAAATATTGTCTAAAATTATCTTCTAGTTATGTATATAAGGTTTATATGAAACACAAGTGAATTTTTTTCTTTTAATTTGCTGGAGGGCACGTGTGCTCACCAGACACAGACAAAGTGAGAAAGCACCCCCTTGGGGGATGGTCATGCTGCAATCCCATCTTTTCCTTCTTTTGGGATTTTGGGAGCACACACACACACGTGCACATGCCCAGCATGTTTTTCAAGCCACCAGGTCTGGAACTTGACCTGCATGGTCGGCCATGTGGGATCCAACCTCCTTACCACATGACAGGCTAACCTAAAGTAAGTGAATTTTGTATTCAGACTTGGACGCCATTGCCAAGATATCTCATTACATACAAAGGCACTTCAAAAAAACTCATTGAAAAAGGAATTAAAGTACGAGCTTATTTTGGTGCAAAAATGTTTGAAATTCATGTAGAGTTTTTTCATAACATGCATTTTCCACAAACTGTTTGAAGACCTCACATATATGCGAATATTCCAAAATCTGAAAAAAAAAAAAAAAAAAAGAAAAACCCAAAACATTTCTGGTCCCAAGCATTTTGGAGAAGGCATAGTCTTCAACCTGTAATGACAAAATGGAATGCAGTCAGTGGTCAGATGGAACAGAAATCACGGGGCCCCTGAGAGTTCTGCTGAGCTGCATTTCCACAGTGACCTCAGAGATCTCTTTTATTTCCTGCCTGGGGTCCGCCGAGCAGAGGTGTCTTTGCTGGGAGGAATTAAGACTGTTCCAGCAGGATGTCCACATGACAAGACCAAAAAAACATCGGCCCCCAATCTGCTCTCCCTTCTCAAATTCAGTGTCCTCTGGAAATGACACGGGCAGCTGGGACAGGAGTAAGAGTCTAAGAATTAGACTCCACATGTAGTGATATGCACTGCTCAAGAGAAGCTGGATCCCACACAGCAGTTTGAATCCCCAGACTGGTCAACCTAAAACACCCAACGTCCAATGGACTAGAGGAATGGAAGACAGGGATCACATGACCAGATCCTGTGAAAAAAAGAAAAGAAGGGAAAAAAAAGAGTCTAAGAACTCCACATAAAAAGCCCTGGGGCCAGCAGGTGGCATGGTGGTTATAAGACACTGAATCCCACATGGCCGACTGCAGTTCGAGTCCCAGACCTGGCAGCTTGCTTTCTCACTTTCCCTTTCTCTTTCTCTCTGATCAACTTAAAATAACAACAACAACAACAAATAGAATTAAGTAAATAAATAATTCAATAACAAAACAAAACAAAAAAGGCAAGCCTTTTGGATAATGAAATTGTGAGGGACAACAAAAGATACCTCACAACTTCACTGCGTTAAGTAATAGCAGCTCCCGCTGCTGCTTTCTCCAGAAAGCAGCTTCTTGGTATGAAACCCATTCTCCTCCGTTCTGACTAAATTGCCCAGGACAGGTGATGTTCCCATGTTTTTGAAACTTGTCCATGAATGAAGACTCTAACCTTCAAGTAGTCTTTTGATGTTGAGTCAGTGTTTAACTACTGTAATTGCCAGAAAGTCTTCCGACTGTCTCACCAAGATGAGAAGCTGTGAACTCCACTCTCTTGCTTGTCTGCCACTCTCTGCAGGATGGAGAAAATAAGGAAAAGTTGTGAAGTAGTCTCGACTCCAAGTGCTCCACAAAAACTCTGTAAAACTGGGCCAGCTCCCTGGCTTGGTGGTTAATTAAGGCAGCCGGGTCCCACACAGTTCAGGTCCCAAGTCTGGCAGCTTGAGAAACACACCAAGCATTTGTGCATGTGTGCCCAAAGTCCCAAAAGGAGGGAGAAACGGAAGAGAAGCACTGCGACATGATCATTCTCCATGGGGGGGTGCTTTCTTCTCTCTGGCATGCACATGCCCTCCAGTGTGCATGTGTACACGCACACACATGCACTCGCACACCAACTCTTTTAAACTGATTTAAGTAAAAGGCCTTTGGACCTGAGAACCCTCTTCTTTCTGAGTGTCAATGTCCCATATGGACACTTTTTAAAGGATGTGCGAGTTGAGGAGAGAAGACAGGTGGCTTGAACATGCAGGAACACAAGCCTCCTAGGTACTCTCCCAGGGCCCTCTCCTGAGTGGGTTTTGCCCACCTCAGTGTCTCTGTCACCAAGGCACTTTGACTTGGGGTAACATTTCTTGTCATAGAGATGGCATGGATCCCAAGAATGCTGGGGGAGGGAGTTGTGCTCATGAAGGAGAGTGGGAAGCTGCTCCTTTTCAGGTGTGCCTGGCAAAAGTGAAAGTGACATAAGTTCTAAAGCAAGAAAGGCATTAGAGGAACCAGCAGTTGGCATAATGGCTATATCAGTGGACTCCCATGTATTTGACCACGGTTTGAGTCCCGAACCCGGTGGTTTAAACTCACGCCAGGCACATGTGCATGCATGCCTAAGATCCCGAGAGAGAAGAATGGAGAAGGGATTGTGGCATGGCCATCCCCTCTGGGGGATGATTTCTCGCTTTCTGTTTCTCTCTCTTTATAGCAAAAAACCTCTCAAAAAAAAAAAAAAAAAAAAAAAAAAAAAAAGCATTAGAGAAAATTTTCAAAGGCTGCTGCTCAAAGTTTGTGGGCACTTCCCAAATAAAAGGGAAAATCACTACATAGGAAAGAATCTTTTCTTTCTCCTTCCTTCTTTCTTTTATTCCTTTCTCTTCTTCCTCCTCTCCTTCTGTCCTTCCTCTTTTCTTGCTTTCCTCTAGAATCTGAAACAATGAGTCAGTACAAAACGATGCTTTTGTTTTTTGTTTTCCTTTTCTTTTCTAAATTTGCAACAGGGAGCATGTGCTCGCTGGAGAGACAGAGATGAAAATTGAAAAAGCACCCCCCCCCCCCCATAGGGCATGGTCACGCTGCAATCCCTTCTCCATTTCTTCTTTTGAAATTTGGCCACTTGTGCACATGAGCCTGGCCTGTGTTTCAAGCAGCCAATCTGGGATTCGAACCTCACAATTGGCCATGTGGGATCCAGCCTTAACCATCACGCCACCAGCTGGCCCCTCTCCTTTCTTCTTCCAACCTTAATCCTACCATCCTTCCAGGCAAAGTCTAACAACCCTTCATCCACCTTCCCCATCTAGCCAGGCTCTGCTGAAGTCTCTTTTCTCTGAATTTCCATGTAACTTAATCGAACTATATGTCTTGATGTGAACATACATGAGTCTTGTCTCATGTTTCGTAAATGCCTAGAGGGCAGAGACCATGCCTTCCCTTTACAGTCCCTCAGCACACTGAGCTCAGGGCCAGGTAGGTAAGAGGCCTTTATTGAGACCTTCTTTTGCCTTCCATTTCCCATGAAACTTTAAAGAATTCAGACTGGAGAAAACATTCATAAGTGTAATAGAGGTGCATAAGCCTTTATTTGGGAAGTCCAATTACAAAGAAACCTTGGGAGGCCAGCAGGTGGTGTGATGGTTAAGGTGCTGGGTGGCCACATGACTGACTATGGTTCAAGACCTGGATCTGGCAGCTTGAAAATCACAACAAATAAATAGATAAATAAATAAATGTTAAAAAAAAAAAAGAAGGAAAGAAAAATATGGGGCCAGTGGGTGGCGTGGTGGTTAAAGGTGCTAGATTCCCACATAGCAGACTGTAGTTTGAGTCCCAGACCTGGCAGCTTGCTTTCTTGCTTTCCCGCTTTCCCTTTCTCACTTTCTCTGGTCAAATTAAAAAATAATAACAATATGGGGCTAGCAGGTGGTGTGATGGTTGAGGGCACTGGAATTCCACGTGACCAATAGCAATTCGAGTCCCAGACCTGGCTCGCTCTCTGTCTCTGTCTCTCTCACTCTTACTCTGTCCCTATCTGGTAAAATTAAAATAAGTAAAGTTAAATAAAATAATTATTTTTAAAATTTATTTATTTAATTTTATTTATTAATTCATTTTATTTTAATTTGACCAGAGAGAGTGAGAGGGAGAGAGAAGAGGGAAAGTGAGAAAGCAAGCCACCAGGTCCAGGACTCGAACCATGGTCAGCCATGTGGGAATGTCCAGCGCCTTAATCACCATGCCACCTGCTGGTCCCCTAAAATAATTATTTAAAATAATAATAATAATAACAAATGGAATTAAAGAAGGAAATAAAGGAAGAAAGAGAGAAAGAAAGAAAAAAGGGAAGAAAGAAAAAGAAAGGAAGAAAAAGAGAAAAAGAAAGGAAGGAAGGAAAGAAGGAAGGAAGAAAAAGAATTTATAATTTTATACAAATAAAAGGGGTTATAAAAAATTTTTTAAAAAAAGAAAGAAAGAAAGAAAGAAAGAAAGAAAGAAAGAAAGAAAGAAAGAAAGAAAGAGAGAAAGAAAGAAAATGCTGCATCTGGATGTGTCCATGGACGAGCCCGTGGCTGAGCTCGGAAGCACACCTTAGTACCATGGAGCTCAGTTACTTGAATGCAGCGGCTGTGGGAAGCCGCGCTCAGAATGAAACCCAACATCAGCCCCTGAGAGAGAAACTGAATCCAGAGAATGTGGAAGAGCCTCCCCTGAGGTCTCACCATCCAGTACCAGAACACACCCAAAAGTTAGAGAGCTGAGGAGATGCTAGGGCATGAAGCAGGTGCGGCTCCTGCCTTCACAAAGCTTGTCTTAGACCCATTTCCCAGTGGGGAAGACCGAGGCTCAGAGAGGAAGGTACAGACCATGGGTACTGCTGGGATGTTATTATGAAACTTTGTTAAGTGCCTTTTTTTTCCTCTTTTTTTTTGGAGAGGTTTTTGCTATAGGGCACGTAGAAAGAAAGAGAGAAAGAGAAACAGAAAGCGAGAAATCACCCCCTGGGGGGGAAGGCCACACTGCAATCCCTTCTCCTCCATTCTCCTCTCGGAATCTTGGGCACACACACACACTCAGCATGAGTTTAAGCCACCAGGTCCAGGACTCAAACCACGATCGACTACATGGGAGTCCAGAGACATAGCCATTACACCAACTGCTGGTCCCCCGTCTTTTTTTTTTTAAACTTGAAGCACTTCCATATCTAATTTTCTTTGTCTTCATCTGTCACTAGAAAAGGGAAAGATGGGGGCCAGCAGGTGGCATGGTGGTTAAGCTGCTGGACCTTAACATGGCCGACCACGATTCAAGTTCCAAACCTGGTGGCTTTCTGTGTGTGTGTGTGTGTGTGTGTGTGTGTGGTGTGTGTGTGAGTGTGTGTGTGTGTGTGTGTGTGTGTGTGGTCAAACTTAAAAAAAATAGATGAATTAATAAATAAAATTAAAAATTAAAAAAATATTTTTAAAAAGAGAGAAGGGAAGGATGATTCACCCAGTGCGTGTTATCAGTGAAGAATTAGGGCTGGAGGAGTCACAGGGGCTGTGTTGTTGGTCCAGGGCACCTGGGTGAATGTTATCAATGGAGAATTAGGGCTGGAGGAGTCACAGGGGCTGTATTACTACGGGTCCAGGGCACCTGGCAGTCAGGATAAACACTGGTCCCAGGGGACCTTATGTGATATGCTAGGGACCATGCCAAGAGCTGAGAGACTCAGGGTAATAAAAGGGAGTCCTCTCCCCCTCAAGTAATTGACCTCCCAGGGAGGGAACAAACAGGTTCTTAAAATACTGGAGCTGCTGGGGCCAGCAGGTGGTGTGGTGGTTAAGGGCGCTGGACTCTCACATGCCAACCGTGGTTCGAATCCCAGACATGGCGGCTTGATTTCTCACTTTCTCTCCGTCTGGTCAAATTTAAATAAATAAATAAATACAACTAAATAAAATAATTCTTAAAAAAATACAGGAGCTGCTTAAAATGGGAGTGGATATAAAATGTAGCAGAGGCACAGGGAAAGGAGGCCCAGGTCTCTATGGAGAAGCGGAAAAGGTTTCACAGAGGAGGTATTGTTTGAGCTGAGGTGTAAAGGGTGAGCAGCTTGCTAGATAAACAAGTAAGAAGGGCGTTCCAGGTGGAAGAAAGCACAGGCGAAGGCATGAAAGTAAGAAAAGGCATGGCCTAGTGAGGCAGCTGGAGAGATTGAACATGGACAGCATATGGAGCGAGGGGGAAATGAGGCGATTCAGGTAGTTAGGCCAGTGCTAGATAAAAGTCAGGTCCTCGCCAGGTGGTGTGGTGGTTAAGGGCACTGGACTCCTATGTGGGTGACTGCAGTTCAAATCCTGGACCTGGTGGCTTGGTTTCTCACTTTCACTCTCTCTCTCTCACTTTGTCCCTTTCTGGTCAAATTAAAACATGTAAAAAACATTAAATAAATAAAGTTAAAATAAAATAATTCTAAAAAAAAAAGAAAATTAGCGAGGCTCTCGAATGCCTTGCTAACCAATTGAAGTGTCTGTCTCCTGAGCATTACGGGCCTGCACTTGCTTCCTACGGCTCCTGTCACAAATTATCACAAATGTAGGGGCTTAAAACAATCCAAAGAAGGCCAGCCAGTGAAGTGGTAGATAAGGCAGCTGGATTCCATATGGCCGACTACGCAGTCCGTGTCCTGGATCCACTGGTTTGAAAATCGTGCTGGGCGCATGTACGTATGAACCCCAAATCCAAAGGAGATATGGAGGAGAAGGGGACTACAGCATGGTCATCGCCCATACGGGGTACTTTCTCACTTTCCTTCTCCGCTTGTCTCCGGCAAGCACATGGGTCTTCTAGCCAACTGAAACAAAGCCAGGGACCAGCAGGTGGTGTGGTAGTTAAGGTGCTGGACTCCCACATGGTCAACCATGGTTCGAGTCCCAGACCTGGCAGCTTGCTCTCTCACTTTCCCTTCCTCTCTCTTTGTGTCTCTCTGATGAATACACATGCCCAATAGCAAATTTTAAAATAACAATAATACTAAATAAATAAAAACTTTTTTATTGTTTAAATTTTTTAAAATTTTTTATTTTTTTGAGAGGTTTTTGCTATAGAGCATGTGCGCTCGCCAGACAGACAGAGAGAGACAGAGAGATAGAAAGCGAGAAATCACCCCCCAGGGGGGATGGCCACGCCGCAATCCCTTCTCCTCCATTCTCCTCTCAGGATGTTGGGCACGCATGCACACGTACCCAGCGTGAGTTTAAGGTACGGTCCAGGACTTGAACCGCGGTCAACTACATGGGAGTCCAGCGACATAGCCATTACGCTAACTGCTGGTCCCCAATAAATAAAAACTTTTAAATGCAACCCAAGTGTATTATCTTAGAGCTCTGTAGGTCAGAAGCCTCACTGGGCTACAATCAAGGTGTCACAAGGCAGCGTTCTACCTGGAGGCTCAGGGGGGCCTATTTGGTTCCTAGGGGCTGCCCACATTCTTGGCTCATGTCCTTCTCCCATTTTCAAAGCCAGCAATCGCCATCACTCCAACTTCTGCTTGCCTGGTCACATCTTCCGTGACTTTAATGCTCCTGCATCCCTCCTCTAAGGACCCTTTTTAATGACATTGGGCCCACCAGAGAATCCAGGATAATTTCTGCATCTCAGAATCTTTAGTCTGCAAAAGCCCTTTTGCCATGTAAAGTAATATATTCTCAGCTTACAGAGATTGGGACGTGGACATCTTGACGAGGGGTGGGGGCTATTATTTTATGCCCCACAGAAGCCATTGAATTCTGAGCAGGAGCGTGGATGACTGAATTGGGGTGTTATGTAGTAAGTACAGCATTGTGGTTAAAAGACCAGGTTTAGGAATCTGACTTCCCGGGTTCAGTCCTGATTCTCCCATTTACAAGTAATGTGACCTTGTGTCATTTCCTATTTAATTTCTCTTTGCCTTGGTTTCCTTATCTATAAAATAAGGGCACCTACCTTAAAGGATAGTGGGAAGAATCATATGGGATAACAGAGGTGAAACACTTAAGACAGCAGAAAATACTAGAGACATTAAGCACATCTTAGCGCTCAAGGAGGGCAAAGAACAAAGCCCTTGTCAGGAAAAAGACATTCTGAGCTAAAATCATGCAAAATAGAACTCAGCTGGGGGCCAGCAGATGGCATCGTACATAGTTACGGCAGCGCTGAACTCCCACATTGTCCACTGCAGTTTGAATCCTGGACCTGGTGGCTTGAAAATCACATTAGGCACATGTAAATGCATGCCCAAAATCCCAGGAGGAGACTGGAGGAGATGAGATTGTAGCATGGGCATCCCCCCCGGGGCGGCGGGGCAGCAGATGGTGTAATGGTTACTTCACTAGATTCCCATGTAGTTGACTGTAGTTCGAGTCCTGGACCTGGTGGCTTAAAACTCACACTGTGCGTGTGTGCGTGCATGCATGCCCAAGATCCTGAGAGGAGAATGGAGGAGAAGGCATTGCAGTGTGGCCAACCCTCCTGGGGAGTGATTTCTTGCTTTCTGTCTCTCTGTTTCTCTGCAAGCATACACACCCTATAGCAAAAATCTCTCTCAAAAATAAATAAATAAATAGATAAATAAATAAATAAATAAATAAGAACCCAGCTGGGGTCAGCGGGTAGTGTGGTAGTTAAGGCAGCTGGATTTCACTAGTCAACTGTGTGGTCTGAATCCTGGATCCAGTGGTTTGAAAAACACGCTGGCGACATGTGTGTGCATGCCCAAATTCCCAAGAGCAGAGTGGAAGAGAAAGGACTGCAATGTGGTCATCCCCCCTAGGGGGTGCTTTCTCACTTTCTCTTTCTCCCTTCCTGTCTCTTCCCATCTGGTGTGGCCTAAAGGAAAAAAGAGAAAAAAAGAAAGGAAGAAAAAGAAAGTGAGAGAGAAAGAAAAAAAAAAAGACACCGCCCTTCTGAATAGCTCCACATTCACCAGCTGCCTCTCTGATGGCAAAGAGAAATGAGGTGAGGGGGAGAAGCCACCTTCATCTGTCCCTATTTGATCGGGAGTCTGTCCGGGTGTCGGATGATAGTAAAGGTAGACTGACATGGAACCGTATCAATTCAGCGTGGGGCCAGTTAGACCTGGCAACACCTTGCTCACACACCCAGCGTGAAGATGGGTGTGCTTATCCAAGTCTCGGGGCACCTGGCGCTTGGTCCCTCGCTTCCCTAATACACCTTTGGCCATCTTCTCAGTCCCCATACCCTAGTACCGGTGAGCCGGAAGCTATCCAAGTATCTCTCTTGTTTGTTGATTGTTTTTTCCTCTAGGGACCGCTCAAAGAGCAGATACGCATCTCCTAGCGATCTACCTGCAAGTGAGGTTTTTTTTGAGAGGTTTTGCTATAGGGCGGGTGCGCTCGCCAGACAGAGAGACAGAAAGTGAGAAATCACCCCCCCAGGGGGGATGGCCAGGCCGCAATCCCTTCTCCTCTATTCTCCTCTCGGGATCTTGGGCATGCACGCACACGTGCCCGGCGTGAGTTTAAGCCACCGGGTCCGGGACTTGAACTGCGGTAGACTATATGGGAGTTCAGCAACATAGCCATTACACCAACTGCTGGTCCTGCATACAACTCTGTTAAACAGATTTCTTTTTTTAAGAGATATTTTTTGCTAGAGGGCACGTGCACTCGCCAGAGAGAGAGAGACAGAGACAGAAAGTGAGAAATCACCCCACCCCACCCCACCCCCCGCCCAGGGGGGATAGCCATGTCCCAATCCCTTCTCCTCCATTCTCCTCTCAGGATTTTGGACACGCACATACACATGCCCAGTGTGAGTTTTAAGCCACCAGGTCCAGAACTCGAACCGTGGTGGGAGGCCAGCAACGTAACCATTACACCATCTGTTGGCTCCTAAACGGATTGTTTGATTAACCAGAACACATTCCATTCCCCAACTTCACTATATTGCATGTTCTCTGATGCAATCTGTGAAATAGATTGGTATCCAGACCCTGAAAGTTCCAGTACCTTCTTAGGGAAAACTTTCTTTGTAGTGTCATAGGGAAGAGAAGGAAGGTCCCAGATGGATGACGAGGGGTCTAGGGTGGGAACAGTGGGGACTGGTTCCTCTTATTTCATGACAGATTCTCCTGCTACTCAGTTCTGAGGTCAGGGCAAGTTTAGCTCCTGCTCTGGATCACAGGGGATGTCACTTCTGCTCCCCGTGACCTGAGGACCACCAGGACACCCATCCTAACACTCAGATTCTTTTTTTTATGGTGTTACCCCATGCTCGTTCTATATTACTATCTTTGATACTTGAGTACATCATCGATGAGATGCTCACCACGAAATGCACATTAAAGTTTGTCTTTGGGGGTCAGCAGGTGGTGTGGTGGTTATGGCTGGACTCCCAAATGGCCTACCGTGGTCTGAGTCCTGGACCTGGTGGCTTGAAAAACATGTAGGGCACATGTGCATGCGTGTCCCAAATCCCAGGAGAACAGAGAAGGGACTGCAGCACGGCCATCCTCCCAGGAGGTGATTTTTCACTTTCCCTCTCACTCTCTCTGTTTCTCTCCAGTGAGGCATGCTCCCACTAGCAAAAATAAATAAATAAATAAATAAATAAATAAAAATAAACAAACAACAAAAAAAAAAAAAAAAAAAAAAACAAAACTTAAGGAAAAAGTTTTCCTTTGGCTTGGGTGCGTGTCATTTCAGTCATCACTATTAGGTTGCCTGCAAAGTTAGTAACTATTAGTACTTAGGCTTTTGCTCCCAATCTCTGCCCCATGTGACTGTCCCAAACACAGCAGCCTCCCTCTGTCTACTTCCCGCAAGTCCCCACTCTAAAGTTCCCTCAGTGCGCGGAGGTGGACGTCTGCTTTAGAACCAGGCTGGCAGGTGGGGCCTTGCCATGGAGCACACTGGGGCATCTCCAGGCCACTTTCCATTGCAGCGAATTGTTCAGCCTGATGCTGTGGCAGGACTGAGGATTTCGCCTCAAAGTCACATTCCAGCATTAACATGGAGGTGACGTCCACATTTCTGCTCTCACTCCATTTAAGAATCATTTCAGAGAGCCTCAATGATGCCAAAGATTACAACTGTTTTGAAACCCTAAAAAGACCCTGGATTTTTATCTATGTAAATGAACGCACTCACAGGCCAAGCAGGCCTAGGGGCTGCGAGGGAAGCCAGCTCCTTCTCAGGTGCAGGAGGATGGTGTGTCCTCTGGCTCTGCCATTCACTTTTTAGGAAAAGGTAGCCCTGAGGGGCCAAGGGAATTAACGACTTAATGCCTACAATCTCTAGGAACAACTTGCTCCAGATAAGGCCTCATTATTGTTAATTGTTATTATTATTGTTATTATTGTTATTACCCCAACTCCTATGAAAAGATGCCACAGCTTTGTTAACGACCTCAGGTCAGGTGTTTAATTAATACCTTCTCTGGATGCCGAGGCCTCAGGCACCATGTTACCGCCTCCACATCCGGGCTCCACCTCCTCTGAGCTCAGCTCCTAGGGTCCTCTTCACCCCTAGATCCTCCCAGCTCCTACCTGACTGAGTGGCTCGTCATTCTCCAGTCACCACGGCCGCTCCCATTCCAGCCCTCTTGCTTCCCCACCCCCACAGCCAGCCGGTAACCTTGTACACATCCTTCGGACCTTCCTCTCTCTGCAGTTACCTAGTCCCTCAAGGCCGTTCTCAAGAGCCAAGCTTTTGGGGAGTATTGGAAGCTATTTGAGAGTGGTCTGAGTCCTGCCTACCCCCTGGCGCCGCCCCCCCCCCCCTCCACTCCCTGCACTGCTTCCCAGGTCTCCCATCCTACCTCCGTGAGAACTACGGGATTGTTCCTCAAGTGGTGAGGCCGGTTGGGTGGGTTAGCTGGTTTAGGGTTACAGAGTTTGGCACTAATTCCCAACCCCGTGCAGCTGCCTTCTTTAATTAATTAATTCCAATTTTTAAAAAAGCATCTCTTCAATTGGACCTCAGTGCATGCCTCCAGGGCATATGTCACATCAATTACAGGCAACAATTAAGCGTGCTGCCTAGAAGAATCTGTGAGCCTCTTTAAAGACTCAAGCACAATTCGGGTCTAACAGCTTTAGATCACTCTGCTGTAAACAGACCTTGAGGCAGAACCCTCGCAAGGAGGAACTGGGCTGTGACAGTCCACTTAGGGTAGGAAGATGTCCTTACCACAGGCCCCTGCACTTGGCTGCCCACCGTCCCTAATCCCTGGGTTCTTCTCAGCCTTTGCTTAGACATCCAGGAAGCTAAGCTATTGCAGGTGACCTCATTCCTCCAGGATAGAACCACTTTCCCTCAGATTCAAAAGCCCACCTCCCCATTGTCCTAATGGGCCATCATGAATAAACAAAAATGCATCTCAGACCCTCTAACAATAGGATGGGTATTGAGTCGATTTGTCCTTTTTTCATCAGAAGAGATGGTATATATGCAGGATTAATTGCTGTTTACATCACAAAGCTTGAACTGGGGAAATACATAGTTGAAGATGTTGCTGGAGTGCAAGGATGATTTCTTTTTCTTCCTTTTTTTTCAGAATTATTTTATTTTATTATTATTATTTAATTTGACCAGAGGGAGAGAGAAAGAAAAAGTGAGAAAGCAAGATGCCAGCTCCAGGACTCGAACTTCAGTCAGCCATGTGGGAGTCTAGCAACCACCACGCTACCTGCTGGCCCCAGGGATGATTTCTTTTTTTCTTTTTTTAAGAGAGGTTTTTGCTATAGGGCTCATGTGCTCTCCAGAAAGACAGAGACAAAAAAATGAGAAATCACCACCCAGGGGGATGGCCACGCCACAATCCCTTCTCCTCCATTCTCCTCTCGGGATCTTGGGCACGCACGCACACACACACACGCCCGGCGTGAGTTTAAGCCACTGGGTCCAGGGCTTGAACCGCAGTCGACCACATGGGAATCCAGCAACATCACCATTATGCTAACTGCTGGTCCCAGGGATGATTTCTTAATGATCCTTCATTTCCTCCTTTTATTACACTTGGTTGGTGCTCAGAAAAGGTTGATAGAATGTTGAAGACAAGTAGGAGAAAGAGTCTGCAATGTAATGACAAATATTTTTCCTTACCAAAGCAGGTAGGCAGAGATTGGACTGGTACCAAACCTCAGTGTTATGAACATTTTTTTCACCAAACTGGAATTAGGGAAACATCAGTAGATCAGGTAAACATGACTTTCCTTATTTATTTAACTCATTTATTTATTGCGTATGTGAGTTGACAGTAAATCACTTTGTCCTTTAATGTTTGCAGGAATCGTGGCTGTCCATTTGAGGCCAGATGTTCAGAGAGCAGCGACCACGACTGTTCAATTTGCTTTGTATGACATCCAGCCAAAGTCTGTAGACTCGTGTTACAGACAAGCCCTGGACTTGGACCTGGAGACCAGATTTTATTCTAGTTTGTTTCATTTTTTTGGTTTGTTTTTGTTTTTGCTTTTGTTTTTTTGTCCAGAGGACACATGACCTCACCAGAGGGACAGAGGGAGAGAGAAGGAGACAGCGTCCCCCAAGGGTCATGATCACAATCCCTTCTCTTCCATTTTCCCATTTCATTGGGATATTGGGCATGCACACACTCCTCGCATGGTTTTTCAAGCTGCTGACTCTGGGATTCGAACCTCTTGGTTGGCCATGTGGGATCCAGCTCCCTTAACCACTGTGCTATGGGGCTGACCTAGCCTATCACTTTTTTTTTTTTTTAAGAGAGATTTGTACTATGGGGTACATGCACTCATCAGAGAGACAGAGAGAGACAGAGAGACAAAAAGCAAAAAATCACCCCCCAAGGTGTATGGCGCTGCCACAATCCCATTCCCTCCATTCTCCTCTTGGGATTTTGGGCATGCATGCACATGTGCCTGGCATGGATTTGTTTGTTTGTTTTTCTTAAGAATTATTTTATTGGGGACCAGCAGTTAGCGTAATGGCTATGTCGCTGGACTTCCATGTAGTCGACCGTGGTTCACATCCCAGACCCAGTAGCTTAAAACTCACGCCGGGTGCATGAGCGTGCGTGCCCAGGATCCCGAGAGGAGAATGGAGGAGAAGGGATTGTGGCATGGCCATCCCCCTTGGGGGGTGATTTCTCGCTTTCTGTCTCTCTGTCTCTCTCTGTCTGTCTGGCGAGCACATGCACCCTATAGTGAAGAATTATTTTATTTAACTTTATTTATTTATTTAAATTTGACCAGAGAGGGATAGCGTGAGAGAGAAAATGAGAAAGCAAGCCACCAGGTCTGGGACTTGAACCTTGGTCGGTCATGTGGGAGTCCAGCACTCTCAACCATCACGCTATCTGCCGTCCCCGCCTGGCGTGAGTTTTAAGCCACTGGGTCCAGTAGTTGTACCGTGGTCAACTACATGGGAGTCCAGCAACATAACCATTATACCATCTGCTGATCCCTGGCCTATAATTCTTAAAATCCAGGCCTCCATTTTATTTGCTGTTTAAAATATTGTGGGAAGAACATTTTTTGTCTTTTCTACCTTCTAGAGTTGATAGAAGGGTTAAATGAAGTAATGTGGAAGAAATTTTTGTAAAAATTGTCACATAAATATTCTTTTAAATTATAAAACACATTTTGCTAAGGCTAGCAGAGTAATCACAATGAAAATCCTGAGGTGATTCAAATGGAGAAGCTGATGGACAGTGCCTGAACTGCAGGCTACGGTCCTTGGCTGTACTGCTGTGGCCAGCTATCAGGGCAGGGGACAGTACTAGGGCAGAAGAAAGTTAAAACTAAAGGGACCAGCAGCTGGCATAATGGCTATGTCGCTGGACTCCCATGTAGTAGACTGCAGTTCAAATCTCAGACCTGGTGACTTAAACTCACGCCAGGTGCATGTGCATGCGTGCCCAAGATCCTGAGAGGAGAATGTAGGAGAAGGGATTGCGGTGTGGCCATCCCCCCCGGGGGGGTGATTTCTCGCTTTCTGTCTCTCTGTCTCTCTCTGTCTTTCTGACGAGCGCATGCATCCTATAGCAAAAGCCTCTAAAAAGAAAGAAAGAAAGAAAAAACAAAGAAAGTTACAGCTAAAACCAAACTTTAGACCTAAGTGACACACCGGCTATCCCAATGGCCACCTTACCTCTCTATACCTGTACTCATACAACTAGCCTTTTAGTGTATATTCTTTGTCTCTAAGCTATCTGACATTTATTTTAACTTTTCTTGAGAATTCAAGGGGGGCTTGGGGGAAGTGAGAGTGCACAAAATAAAAGTGTCCATGACCCAAGTTCCTTTAAGAACGAACATATAAGGGACCAGGAGATGGTGTAATGGTTACATTGCTGGACTCCTACGTCGTTGACCATGGTTCAAGCCCTGGACCCAGTGGCTTAAAACTCATGCTGGGCGCATGTGAATGCATGTCCAAAATCCCAAGAGGAGAATGGAGGAAAAGGGATTGCTGCATGGCCATTCACCTGGACAGTGATTTCTTGCTTTCTATCTCTCTGGTTCAGTGTATGTGCCCTATGGCAAAAATCTCTCTTAAAATAATGAATATATACATATATTTTTGGACATGTGCATGTACAGATACAAGTCCTATGACCCAAAGGCCTACAGTCCTGTTTTTGGAACTCTCTGGATACTGTCACTTAGAGATACAAGAATAAGCACCATAGCCGAGTGGTTAAATGAGCCAGGTCCCACAAGACTGACAATGCAGCTTGAATCCTGCCTGGCTCCGGTGGCTTAAAAGATACGTTGGAGGGAACAGAAGTTAGTGTAATGGCTATATCGCTGGACTCCCATGTAGTTGACCATGGTTCAAGTTCTGGACCCGGTGGCTTAAACTCATGCCAGGTGCGTGTGCGTACATGCTCAAGAACCCTAGAGGAGAATAGAGGAGAAGGGATTGTGGTGTAGCCATCCCCTCTGGGGGGTGATTTCTTGCTTTCTGTCTGTCTGTCTCTGTCTTTCTGGTGAGCACATGGGTCCTATAGCAAAAACCTCTCACACACACACACAAAAAAGACGTTGGATGCCTGTGTATGTGTGCCCAAAATCTCCAACAAGAGGGAGAAATGGAGGAAAAGGGATTGTGGCATGACCATGTCCCATTGGGGAGAGCTTTCTCTTCTCTCTGTCTCTCCTGGCAAGCAGTTAAAACAAGGGGTGGAGGTGGGTGTCAAGGACAGCTTTATTCTGTAAAAGGGCAATTTCTTGTAGAAAGGGGTAAAGGACAGAATTGAATGGTAGTTCTTAAGAAAGAAATGAAATGCATGCTAGGTATTAATGAACGTAGTCAAATCTCTAGAGTAGTATCCTAGGTATCAGATCTAGAGGACCATACGAGCTATATATCCCATTTTTTACAAAGCCTACAAGGTAAAATTGAGCAAAAGTCCAGTATGAGAATATAGGAGGCCATGACCAGGGCTCTCTCTTAAGTCTCAGGTTAAAGGATGAGTAATGTTAATTCATGGGCAAGCAGGGAGCCACAGCCACTGCCCCATATAAGTACAAGTAGTGGGACCACTTATAACTGGCATAGTGATTAAAGTGCTGGACTCCCATGTGGTCAACTGCAGTTCAAGTCCCAGACCTGGAGGCTTGAAACTCATGCAGGGTGCATGTGCATGAGTGCCTAAAATCCCAAGAAGAGAATAGAGGAGAAGGGATTGCAGCATGATAATCGCCCCTGGGGGGGTGGTAATTTTTTGCTTTCTGTCTCTCTGTCTCTCTAGTGACTATATACGTCCCATAGCAAAAATCTCCCTCTCAAAAAAAAAAAAGAAAAAAAGAAAAAAAGGGGGACCAGCAGTTGGCGTAATCGCTATATTACTAAATTCCCATGTAGTGGACTGCAGTTCGAGTCCTGGACCCAGTGGCTTAAACTCACACCAGGCATGTATGCATGCATGCCCAAGATCCCGAGAGAAGAATGGAGGAGAAGGGATTGCAGCGTGGCCATCCCCCCTAGGGGGTGATTTCTCTCTGTCTCTCTCTGTCTTTCTGGCGAGCGCACGTGCCCTATAGCAAAAACCTCTCCAAAAGAAAAAATGTATAAGTGGTAAGAACTATTATCCACTGGGGGTACTTCCCTGGATACGTCAGGAGCAGGGAAATGTAGTGAGCAAGGAGCTTGTACTCGGCCATCCAGCTCACAATTTGGGAACCAGTTATCTCTGCTGCTGCTTAAATTAAATGTATGAAGGTTTTTAAGAATTCTTGAAGTGTATAGAACTTTTTAACTGAAAAATAAAAGAGAAGAAAGGGGTTCCCCTGGTTTCTACCCACTGTTTCAATGAACAATTAGTGAAGAACTTTCCAAGGCCCAAAAAGCAGGATGACAGAGGCCTAGTCTTCCAATAAGGCCAGATGTGAGTGGCAAGAGTTGCCTGCAGGGTCAGCAGCTGACTAAGGAATGCACTGGAACTGGCCCTCTTCTCTGTTCCTTCAGGTGATAACACTGGTGGGTGGGCCCCCTCCCTCCGGTAGGTGTGTGAAAGGGAAGAGTTAAAGGAGAGCAGAGGAACTGGAATCTCTAGAATGGGGCCTTGCTAGCCCTGAGGCCCAAGGCCTTCCAAAGCACCAGTCAGCACAGCTCAGATACACAGGGGCAACTCCCAGGACTCTGGAGAGAGAAAAAAAGTGTGTGGGGGCGTTCAAAAGAGAGATGCAGAAGTAGAACTGACTACTAGAATTATTTACCACCACATCCCAAGGGCACCAGTTTTCACACCCTAGGGAAATGTGGCAGTTTTTCAAAGTAGACCTGTCAAATCCTCTGAAAGACCAGCACACCACAAGTCAGGGAAACTGGGTCCTGGTCTGGCTCTACCGTTTACTGAGCTGGGTGACTTTGGCCAAGCCATTAAACATCTTCTGGCCTGAATGTCCTTCCTTGGGAGTAAGATCTGTCCTGCCTGCCTTATAGGGTCACTTGGGAGATAACAGACATAACCTCTGAGCAAAAATCATAATGCACTCTTCATATGGAAAGTCAGATTATTGCTATTTTAATTACTATGAGCCCGTCAGAGAATTGGCCTATGGATGGAGAGTCTTGGACGCTTGGAAAGTCACCTTGTTCTTTAGCCATCACTCTGTATACTCTTCTTCCAAGCAGGGTGGCTATGATGACAGAGGGGGAGGAATGGATCAAGTGTCCAAGCAGACCAGAGACATCTCAGTCATGTGTTGCAGGCTCGTCAGCCCCATGGACGCCGAGTCTTTCTTACATTGAATCAGAGCTTCTCCTCTCACCACTTAGGTGTATTTCCACTCATTCTTCCTGAAGATTTTCTCTACCTGCTGAAATATGATATCATTTTTGGTGTTTATCCACTGAACACACTCCCTATTGAGGAACATGACCCAAACTTGCCAAAATTATGATTCTTAGAGTCTGGAATCCTAGCTTAATAAAAGCCATGCATCTGTTTTTGGAAGGGGCCAAGGACAGAGGTAACTTTTGGACCCCTTTTTAATAAAGTTTCAATCTCTTCCCTAGACTTTTTCCAGATCCTGGTCATTTTACTCCCTGCAGAATGTTTTTTTTTTTTTTTTTTTTTTTTTTTTTTTTTTTTTTTTTTTTTTATTCTTGGTAGAGGGTGTGCTATTTTGGGGAGAAGTAGCTGCATCTGTATTGAAAATGTTTATGTGTTATTGAGGTCACCCTTAGTGCAAGAACATTAGTTAAATGTGCTTTTAATAAGGGAAGGAATTCCAATTAAAATAAGATTTGGACAACTTCAGGGAAGTTTAGTTTATGGTGGTCATCCTGACCGTGGAGTTGCTGCCTTGGGTCTTTTCCATCCTAGGCCTTCTCCTTGAGAGTTGATTTCCTCTCCCTGTACTCTAAATACTTTCAATTATGGACATTCTCTTGGCTCTGAACCTGGATAAATGCTACCTTGTTAGTTAATAGCACCATTAATTATATTAATGATTAATAGCTAATTAGTCATAATGCTATAATATTTGGAGCAGAGGCTTCCTTCCTTGCAGTAGTTCTGTCTCTAACATACTTCTCCTTCCCTACTGGCCACAGGACAAGTGACATTCTAAATCTATTTTTCTGTCTGCCATGGCAATCTCTAAATTGCTCTGGATTTCAATAGCTTTCTCTTTCACCTGGTGAATGACTACCATTGCTTGTTTGTTGCCTCTTTTTTTTTTCTTTTCTTTTCTTTTCTTTTCTTTTCTTTTCTTTTCTTTTTTTTTTTTCCTTTTCTTTTCTTTTCTTTTCTTTTCTTTTCTTTTCTTTTCTTTTCTTTTCTTTTCTTTTCTTTTCTTTTGCTATAGGGCATATGGGCTCCCCAGAGAGACAGAAAGGGAGAAATCACTCCCTAAGGGGGATGACCACTCCTCAATCCCTTTTCCTCCATTCTCCTGTCAGGATTTTGGGCATGCATGCGCACACACCCGGAGTGAGGTTAAGCCAACAGGTCCAGGACTCGAACTCCAGTGGACTATGTGGGAGTCTGACGACATAACCATTAGGCCATCTGCTGGTCCCCATGCCTCTTTTATTAGTATTTCTATCCAGTCACACTGCCCTTTGATAATATGGAGGCCAACAGTGGAGGGCTTTTTTTAACATTACTCCACAAATCGAAGGCTCTCTCACTTCCAGATCTCTCTTTGACCCTCTTTTCTACTTTTGCCCCCTTTCTTCTTTCCCTAATCCTAACCGCCCCCTATTCCGTGCAATCCTCAAACCCCCTCCCACTCTACGTTTTGGCTTTCTTTCAGCAACCACACCCCCCCAACGGGGAGCAGAGCGCATGCGCAGCCCACGCCTTTACCTGGGCGCTCGGGAGTGGGCGGAGTGGGAGAGGGCGGGGGTGGAGCGGGGAGCCGGCGGTTATCTGGGCGGCGGAGCGCTCACAATGTGGCAGGAGGGAGGAAAGGTGCGCCGGGGCCAGCCCCGCGGGCTGCGCATGCGCGCTGCCGCTCCCCGCGGCCGGGATGCCGGGCGGGGTGGGGGGGCGGAGGGAGGTGTCGGGATCCCTGTTGGGCGGGGGGGCCGCGAGGGAAGGGGCCGCGGGCGCGCGCGCGCTCTCGCCGCGGCTCGCCTCCGTCCCTGCCCCCCTCTCGGCACACACATCCACACACGCACACCCCCTCCCCTGCCTCCCTCCCCGCGCGCCGCCCGCCCCGCCGGCCCCGCTCGCCCTCGCGCGCTCGGAAGGGAGTCGCGAGACGTCGGAGCAGCGGCCACGTAGCGCTGCGGCGGCGGCGGCGGTGGCGGCCAGGCCGGGTCTGAGGAGCGGCCCTGAGGACAGACGTTGGGCAGGGGGGAGGGGCCGGCCCGGCCGGCGGTTGTTACTCGAGCGCCGCGGCTACAGGCCCCCCGCCGCAGGATGGACCGCCGAGGCGGCGGCCGAGGCGGCGGAGGCGGAGGCGGCCGGCCCGGGTGAGTAGGGGCCCCTTCCCCCACGCACACGCCACCGCCGCGGCGGCGCCCCTGGCTGCAGCCCTTCCTCTCCGCCGCCCGCCGGGCCGGGCGGGCTCTGGGGCCGGCGGAACCCGTCGCCGAGGCAGCTGCGTGCACTAGGCCGGAGCAGCCCCCATCCAGCGGGGAGGCCCTGGGCGCTGCGCTCTTCTGGCCCCGAGCCTGGGCCGGGGGCGCCCCGCTCCTGTCCGTTCGCCCCTTCCTCCCCGGACCCGGGCTTGGTTGCAGTTTTGCAGCGAGTCCGCTCGCCCTGAAGCCTGGGGGAAGGCTGGGTGGCACGGGTTAGCGGCCCGAGGGGAGGTTTACACCCGTCCTCCAGCCCTGCAGCTGGTGGCGTGCTCCCACTGCCTCCCCCGCCCTGCGGTTGCGCCCAAACCTCCAACCCCCGGGAGTATTGTGCCGCCAGGAGATAAAATGCATGTGATGTACACTCGCCACCAGCAGCCCCACACTCACCCCAGTGGGTAATGCAGACCTTTCTCCACCCCCACCTCCTCCTCCCCTCCAATCAGGCTCTGCTGAAGAGTCTGAGCTCCGAGACACCAAAGCTAGTGACACCCCCGTTACATCTCCACGTAACGTGTTCATTGTGGAGGGATGCCTCCTGTAGAAAGGACCAATGCCCCGGCCTCACCTCGAACTCTGTCTTCAGGATTTAAGATTCCATATGCTCTAATTTGAAGCAGGCCAGTCTTTGATCACATCTAGTGCCTTCCTCCCCACCCCCTCACACACTTCCTGATTGCCAAGCAGTCCCTGTCAACGGGGATCCATTGTCAGAAATGGCTTGTGCCAATCAAAGGATTGTGCTTTGCTTTCGGAGAAGGGTGCTTTCCAGAACCACGTTCACAGGATGTCCCTGTGTGAATCTGTCCTTGCCCCCCCAGATCGTTCCTGTGTTCAAGCATAATTATCATAGTGCTTCTCTAATATGCATCTCCTGTGGACCTTCAGAAACACCTGAGTGATGCTTTTCCTCCAGTTCTTTAGATACGTACACGGTGTGTGGGAATGTCATCCTTTCTGTTGTAATGTTTAACATCTATGCTCAAGGCAGAGTATATAAACAGAGTAGTATTTGGGGGGGAATGTGTGCGAATTTTTTCCCCAAAGGATGGCCAGGCCCTTATTGTTCTGGGAATGGCAAGTAGCACATGCTTTGTTGACAACATGTGCGTACTCAGGGAGTGAGGAGCTGGGATGTGTGGTGTACGTGCCGAACGGAGGTGCTGTTCCCTTGGGGGGCCGGTTTGTGAGTGGTGGGCTGCACTGTGATCGTCAGTGAGCGCAGGCCCGTTGGTGGTTTGTATCACCACTACATGGGTGTTCAGATACCACCTTTAGTGTAATCTTGTTTTAAAATATCCACCACTGAGTTTTAGTGATCCTAGAAATGTCTCCTTCCAAAGTTCCTAGCCTTTCTTTGGTGTCCTTGGAAGACTTCAGGGCCCTCTTCTCAGTGAAACACTTGCATTATTTCGTAGGCAACTAGAGTCATCTTTAAGATGGTCCTGGGACCACAGGTTAAAATCTGTTATATAAAAGTGAAAGGAACTTGAGTTTTGTGTCTTGTTTTGTTTTGTTTTTCTTAAGGACTAGAATTACTTTGGTCCTGAGCAGTAAACAGCAAAGTAGCATTTGTATGTATCGTTTGTTCTTTGATTACTGTGAGTTAGGTATTTATAAAGTATCATTTCCCTGTCTTCCTGTAAAAAAGGAAATGTTTGTGTGTCTTTCAGAAAAAGTTAAAACTAGAGTCAAAATAATTTATTTAAATTTGATCAGTTGATCATATATATTCCTGGAATCATATTCTAAAAGTAATAGATTTCAACAGTAAAGTCCTTGGTCTGTTTCATAATGCCTGCACAGAATCTTTATGTCTTGGTTTATGTTGATCAGATTTCTTAAAGGGAGGCGTTGACACTTCCATAGTAGAGTACCTGCTCTGTAAGTATTTTTCTCCAACTTTATTAAAGTTGACTTCATGACTTTATTAAGAATGATCATGCCATCAAAACCATCTGTTTTAAAATTTTGTTTTAATGGAATGATCTTCATTGTAGTTAAAGAATTCCATGTTCATATTTAGAATCTAGAGCTAGGGATGAACTTTGTACCATCATTCCATCAATAAGGAGGTGATAGATATCGGCTATTTTTTGTTTAAATTATTCTGCACTCAGCCTTTGCCTTCTGATTACATTTCAGTCAAGAGACATTTATTCCAGCTTGTGATAGTATCATGATGGCAGTGACATTAAATAAGCACAGTCCCCTCTCTCTAGGAGCTTACAATTCTAACAGTATTTTTTACTTACAGAAGCCTTAGAGATACTCATTTTTTGGGTTCTGAGAGGCTAAGGAATTCATGGTGTTACCCAGCACTTTGGAAGGCAAGGGAGTCTTGGAATTTTGCATAGGACCTGTTCCACACACACCTGAAGAATAGTATTTATTTTAATAATTATGTAGTGCACCCTATGAAGTTTGAAAGCATGCTGAAGTTGCAAATATTTCTTTTTTATTATCTAATAAACATGCTTGAAGTGGCTTATATTAAAGGTTATATTTTTTGTTCATGTTACGCCTGAGGTTTTACTGTTGGAAATTATTTGCCTACCCTAAATCCAAACCATTTCAAAGTTGCAAATATGTTACTTTTTTATGGTCAGCATTTTATAGTGACAGACCATTAAAATCTCAGGGGACAGTGTGACTCCTTAGTATAGTCCTGTAGAACCTCTTCTTACCAGTCACTTACCTAAACACCCACACACCATAGAGCAGCTGATCATTTAACACATATGACTATGAGAACAGCGTTCTCTCCCTGCCAGACCCAGAGCTGGGAAGCTGGAAAACAATTGCACAGCAGTGAAACACTTAAGGAGCAGTGGTGCCAGCAGCTCACTCTCATTAATCCAAACAGCTTGCTGTAGTTTCTTCAACGCTCTTCTTCAGACACCCTTCCCTTAGGAGGTTTCAGACCAGCAGCTCCTACTCAAGGGAAACAGCACCTATCTGCAACTGTGGCCTCAAGATCTGATTCGTGACACCCAGAGCTGTTTTCATTTCTGCTTTAAGTATGGGAAGTAATCTTGTAGTGTGGTAAGAAAATACTTTTCAAGTCTGTAGAGGAAAAAAAAAAGTTGATTAGTAATGCTACCAATGTGATTTTGTTTTTGAATGTCTGAAGCGTACTGGAGAAGTAAACTATACTGTGAAGTGTTTTGAAAAACTTACCCTTTTTCTCGAGGGTTTTAGATAGTTTTACAAACTAATATGAATTTACTCTTCAGTTTCATTTCCCTTGTTCTGCAAAGTTAGTTGAAAGACAGCCAAAAAGAAAGAAAAAGTGGATTGTCTTGTATCTTGAACCATAGCCTTTAGAGCTAGTCATTCTAAAGGAGAGATCTCCTTTAGGAGGCATCTGCAGCTCCTCGTTGGGAACTCTTGGGTCTTATGCTGTCGTTTTTAGGTATAATATTTTTCTCAGCTATTGTTCTCATTTCAGGCAGTTAACGCTTGAATTTACTTTGATATATATGAACTGGTATTGCAGTTAGTGACTTTTAGTTGAAGAAGGATCAGAAAGATCTTTTAAAAAAAAAACAAAAGACAAAAAAACTGC
Organism: Tupaia tana; assembly: GCA_026018925.1. Lineage (NCBI taxonomy): Eukaryota > Metazoa > Chordata > Mammalia > Scandentia > Tupaiidae > Tupaia > Tupaia tana. The sequence continues at coordinate 43,143,414 of JAKSZU010000011.1, forward strand.
TTCCACCATTTACTGGCTTTGTAGCATTGAGCAAATCACCTTGACCTTTCTGGCCGGAGTTTCCTCATCAGTAGAATAAGATTTGTTTTGAGGATTGTAGCTAAGGTATGTGAGCACCTACACGGTTCTGGTTATATATTCGTATTAGGGATGTAATGAATGGTAGGATATGAGGCATCACAGAGTGACAGGATTTAGAGGTCTGGCACTGTGATCTGGATTCTTTGATTTGTGCAGGTTTGGGGTGAAAAAATTGCAAATATTTGACTTGGAGCGTGCCTAAGTCTCGCAGGTGCAATGTGCTTATTGGAACTTTGATTTGTTGCTCTACGGCTGACTGAACTTGGTAAAGACAATAAAACCTAGCTCCAAATTCTACAGTTATTCGCAGGCTGTGCTTCTTTTAAGCCTATTCAGAGCTTATGTGGTGAAAGGGGTGTTTTAGGACATTAACGTAACTCAATGAGTCCTGTGTCCCGCATCGAATCACGTGTAAAGCCTTGTGTAAATGTTCATGGTTAATGCAAGCTATAAAGTACTTGGTAGAATCAGTGGAAACAGCAGTTGCTTATTTTAGTTAATCTGCTTATTTATATAGCAGATATGTTTGATTTTTAAAAAATACTTAACCAACGGTTTGGTTTCTCTTAGAGAATTACCATTGCTTTTCTGAGATTTTGATTGTAAACTGCTGATGGGGACATAGGTTTGAGTGCCTTATGTAATTTTTACTTTGGTGGAAGAGGGGAGGAAAAGTAAGATCCCTTTATCTGTCATATTTTATCAAATCGGTGTTAGGACTATAGATGGCATGTGTAATTTCTTCTGTTGTTTTTTATCCAAAAAGGGAGTTTTCTGATAAAATATGGCACTGCCTTTTTTCTTTTTTAAACATAGTGTAAGAGATTGTTTATTCTGAAAATCTGGTTCAGTAAAGGCCATGTATACACTTTTATTTTGTGCATATAGCTTCTAAAATAGTATTTCTTTGTTATAGAATTAAATTATGTTGTCATTTTGGCAGGATGGCTTTTTTGATAAGTCTGTGAGTCCACAAGAATTACCTGGAGACTTCTTAGATAAGGTAGACACATCAGTAATGCATTAGGATTTACCTCAAGGGTATCTGCTAATCCCGATTTTCTTTTACTGTGAAGCTACCTGTGGGTTAGCCTATCAGTGCAATCAGTCTGCTCGCATTGGATTGCTGATAAAGAAGAATTGACAAATAATGGTTTTTGACTCACCTTAGGTTTTACAGTACACTTGGAAAACTTAATCTTGACCAGAATGTATAATAATAGCAATACTAAGGCTGTGTAGGTCCAGAATGACTAAACAAACAAAATTTAGGTCATTGGAGTACGTATTTTTTTTCTCAACTATAATACATTTTGTAAATACAGTTTTTCTTTCTGGGAAGGGTGATTTTTTTTTTTCTTAAGCTATTTTTCTCGGTTTATTAAAAAGTCAGACAGCCTAGCAGACAGCTGGTTGCTTTTGTCATTCCTTGATAACCCAGAGAGTGTGGTGGGAAGGGGCTGTTGGCAGGAACAGAAGTGGACAAGACCGGCACCACGGCCTGATTTCTTGCTCTTTCCCGTGCCTCTATGGCTGGGTTAAACAAAGATACACAGTGTCAGGTGATAGCTTTTGTCTTTAATGCTGGTATACGGTGTGGTTGTTAATATGTTTATATTTTTGTAAAGGTTTATATTTTTCAGCTTTGGAATTTTGATTCTGTTTTGGGATCAGTGGAACATAACTGCTTAATTACATTGTGCGACCTACAAAATAACAAGACTTAAAACTATGCTCTTATGAATTGTTTTCATCCTTTCATATGTATCACTTTAATAGTAATATATTTAAACTAGTATCAGTGCCCTATGAGCTTTGAAACACATGGTAAAGATTTTTTAAATTGTGTTCGCTGGGAGGATAGTGTTTGGGATCTGATATTATGGATAAATCTGTATGTTTTCTTCTTAGAACTGTGATCAGGATGGCCAGGGACGTGGGCCAGTCCTGTAGTGCAGCAGTGAGTACTTGCACGGGGAGCCAGAGCCCACGTGGCTCACTGTGGTTTGACTTGCCACCTGGCAGGAGTACATGTATGCCCCAAACCCTGAGTGACTGGGGAAATGAAGGATAAAGGATGACTGCATGACAGTGCCCCATGGTGGTGTGTTTTCTCTCTTTCATGCGCTCTGGTGAGCACAGACACCCTCTGTATTAATATACTGTTAGAGCAGGAGTTTGAAATGATCTCCCCTGAACGTTCCACATGGAAGCTCCACATTTTTTTTTTTTAATTATACTAAATCATTTAACTTGGCAAAAAATTGGAAACAACGTAAATATCCAGTAGGATTAAATAACATACATTCATACAATAGAATAAATACCTTATACTTGCAAAAAAAAGAAAAAAAAGATTTTGCTGTAAGGCGATTGTACTCGTGGGAGAGACAGGAAGCGAGATAGCCCCCCCCCCCCACCCGGGGGAGGATGGCTGTGCCATAGTCCCTTCTCCAGTCTACTGTCTGGATTTTGGGAATGCACACACACACACACACACACACGTGCCCAGTGTTTTTTTTCAGGCTGCCAGTCCAGGACTCAAACTGTGCTGTTGGTCTTGTGGGATCCAGCCGCCTTAACCACCCCTCTACTGGCAGCCCAAAGAATATAGTTTTTATATATTGCCATGGAAAATTTTCTAATCTATCATGCTAATGAAAAAAAGACACAGTGTAGAATGTTCTTCTGTTTGTATTGTGAGAGAGTTAAGATACGTGGGGATTTTTCTGTATATCATAGAATAACTCTAAAGCTATTTTCACAAGAAATTAATAATATTGATTCTATGTTACGTGGTATTTTGGATGACTGAGGAACCTGGGTTGTAGGCAAATGCTTTTACTCTCTACTTTTTTTAAGAAGTAAACTTTTTTTTTTTTTTTTTTTTTTGAGAGGTTTTTGCTATAGGGCATGTGTGCTCACCAGAAAGGCAGAGAGAGACAGAAAGCGAGAAATCACCCCCCAGGGGGGATGGCCATGCCACAGTCCCTTCTCCTCCATTCTTCTCTCGGGATCTTGGGCATGCACGCACACGCGCCCGGCGTGAGTTTAAGCCACCGGGTCCAGGACTTGAACCGCAGTTGACTACATAGGAGTCCAGCGACATAGCCATTTACTTCCCAAGAAGTAAACTTTGATTAAAGCAGACACATGGAAAAGTAGGGAAATCCGAGGCGAGCACTTTGATGGATTTTCTCTGTGTAATCGGGACTTAGAATGAGAAATATTAACATCCCAGAAATCCCTCATGCCCTTTTTCCAGTTATGGCTCTTCCAAAGAATTTCACTGTGGCGAGTTCTATCATTGTAGAGTAGTTTTGCCAGTTTTCGAAACTTTATATAAGTGTAACACAGTATCTACTCATTTTTGTCTGGCTTTCTTAGCTTAAAATTGTGATAGGCATCCATATTAACAACAATTTATTTATATCTAACAACAATTTATTTCTTCTCATGTAAACAACCAATATTATTAGTTTTTTATGAAGCTAGTAATAGTACATTGTATGCTAATATATATATATATGTATATATATATATATATATATTTTTTTTTTTTTTTTTGTCTGTTCTGTCATTGATGGAAATGTAGGTTTCTGGTTATTGGCTATCATGAATAATGCTTCGTTGTTAACTATATTTATTAATACTTAAAATTCTGACTCATGTGAATGTATACTTTCTAGATTTTTTGGAGATTTTAAAATGTATCACCCAACTGATCCATGGGAAAATTGTCATGTCCTATTTTAAATTAAACATTGAAATATTTAGTGGTACGAAATAATTTTAAACCACTTACTGAGTACATTCTCCAAGACCTAGCTTAGATTTTCAGTGTTAAGAGAATTTCTGAGTTTTCCTAAGTATAAACTCTGTATTCGTTTCTCCTTAAAGAGGGGCTAAATAATATGGAAAAGGTCTTTATAATAATGACAACACCTGAAAGATGTGGTTTTTTTTGTTGTTTTTGGAGAGATTTTCGCTATAGGGCGCGTGCGCTCGCCAGACAGACAGAGAGAAACATAGAGACAGAAAGCGAGAAATCACCCCCCGGGGGGATGGTCACGCCGCAATCCCTTCTCCTCCATTCTCCTCCCGGGATCTTGGGCACGCACGCACACGCGCCTGGCGTGAGTTTTAAGTCACTGGGTTCGGGACACGAACGACGGTCAACTATGTGGGAGTCCAGTGACATAGCCATTACGCTAACTGCTGGTTCCCCCAAAAGATGTGTTTTTGTAACTGCTAAATATTTCTTTTACCCTCTCATAATTTTTTTTTTTTTGAGAGGTTTTTGCTATAGGGCGTGTGCGCTCGCCAGACAGAGAGAGACAGAGAAGACAGAAAGCGAGAAATCACCCCCCAGGGGGGATGGCCACGCTGCAGTCCCTTCTCCTCCATTCTCCTCTCAGGATCTTGGGCACGCATGCACACGCGCCCGGCGTGAGTTTTAAGCCACCGGGTCCGGGACTCGAACCACGGCCGACTACATGGGAGTTCAGTTACACAGCCATTACGTTAACTGCTGGTCCCATCTCTCATTTCATAATATTAAAATCACAATCCTTTATGCATTGCCGATAATTGAAAACATTTTTATTTAATATAATTTTATAACTTCTGTATATTGAAACTTTTTGGCATCTCAAGGTTCTAAACAAACACCAACATGAAAAACTTACTTAAAACAAATACTTTGTATATTTTGGGGTCGGGAAGACCTGTCAGCCAGTTGGTTGATTTTATCATGGCTTGTAGCCATGCGCTTGAACTGCTGAGGCATCATTGTTTCTATTAAGGCTGCATTTGATCACATCTCTTGCTTTAACTGCAGTAATGCCATTTCCTATTCCCCACCACACGGACTCTTTTGCCCAAACATGGACATCATAATTAAAGTATAAATCTGTAAAGTAGTTGTTTTCAACCATGGATTATGTCTGCCTCCAGGGGACATTTGGCAATGTCTGAAAATCTTTCTTTCTCTCTCTCTCTCTTTCTCTCTTTTTCTCTCTTTCTCTCTCTCTCTCTCTCTCTCTCTCTTTTTTTTTTTTTTGTTTTTGAGAGATTTTTGCTACAGGGTGCATGCTTTAGTCAGAGAGAGAGAGAGAGAGAGAGAGAGAGACAGACAGACAGACAGACAGACAGTGAGAAATCTTCCCCCCAGGGGAATGTTCATGCCGCAATCCCTTCTCCATTTTTCTCTTGGAATTTTTGGCATGCATGCACATGTGCCCAGCGTGAGTTTCAGGCCACCGGGTCCAGGATTGAAATCATGGTCCACTGTGTTAGAATCCAGTGCCTTAACTACCAAGCCACCTGCTGGCCTCCAAAGATGTTTTTAATTGTCAAGACTGGGGGTGGGCATGTGCTACTGATGTCTAGTGGATAGAGCCCAGGGGTGCTGCTAACTAGTCTGCAGTGCAGAGGACAGCCCCACCACAGAGAGTTATCTGGTTTTTATGTCCACAGTGCTGAGGTCAAGACACCATGCTGTGAGGCAACTAGCAACTCAGCTGATGCTGCTTGGCAGGTCACGATTTTAGCATTAACATTGTAGATTGTGTACCTGAAACTCATTGCATTTCTCTAGTTAAGAGAAGAAATAAACTGGGTGATTTTCTTTTTTCTTTTAAAGAATTATTTTATTTAACTTTTATTTATTTATTTTTAATTTGACCAGAGAGGGACAGAGTGAGGGGGAGAGAGCAGGGGGAAATGAGAAAGCAAGCCGCCAGGTCTGGGATTCGAACTGGGGTTGGCCATATGGGAGTCCAGTGTCCTTAACCACCACGTCACCTGCCGGCTGCATAAACTGGGTGATTTTCTACATACAAATAGGTTTTTTTTTTCTTGTTGTTTTGTTTTTATTTAAATAATTATTTTATTTTGGGACCAGCAGTTGGTGTAATGGCTATGTTGCTGGACTCCCATGTAGTCGACCGCGGTTTGAGTCCTGGACCCGGTGGCTTAAACTCATGCCTGGCACGTGTGCGTGCATGCCCAAGATCCCGAGAGGAGAATGGCGGAGAAGGGATTGCAGCGTGGCCATCCCCCCAGGGGGTGATTTCTTGCTTTCTGTCTCTGTCTCTCTCTGTCTTCCTGGCAAGTGCATGTGTCCTATAGCAAAAGTCTCTCAAAAAAAAAAAAAGAAAAAAAAAAAAGAAAGAAAGAATTACTTTATTTTTAACTTTATTTATTTTAACTTGACCAGAGAGGGATAGAGTGAGAGAGAGAGAAAGTGAGAAAGGTCCGGGATTTGAACCACAGTTAGCCATGTGGGAGTCCAGCACCCTTAGCCACCCTGCCACCTGCTGGCCCTGACGAATAGGATTTTATTTTATTTTTTAAATAATTATTTTAACTTTATTTATTATTATTTTCCAATTTGACCAGAGACAGAGATAGAGAAAGAGGGAAAGTGAGAAAGGAAGTCACCAGGTCTGAGTCTTGAACCATGGTTGGCCATGTGGGAGTCCAGCGCCTTTAATCACCACGTCACCTGCTAGCCCCATGATTAGGGTTTTAAATATGAAGACTCTAGTATAAAGTTTCAGCGGACTAAGTCTTCCCCCCCCCCCCCCCCCACAAGGCTATTTGTAGTGTCTGGTGGGTAAAGCCAAATTATCATGAAATATGGCTTTTATGTAAAAGGTGGCTTGATTTTCAATATTGTGTGTGTGTGTATTACACAGCAAAGACATAGGGATATAAATTTTTAGAAAGCAGATAAATCTTTACTTTTGTGATCCTAATATGTATTTTGCTCTTCTCAAAAAGATGATGTTTGTTTCTTAAAAGATTTAAATCCTGGGGCTGGCAAGTGATATGGTGGTTGAGGGTGTTGGATTCCCACATGGCTGACCGTGGTTTGAGTCCTGCACCTGGTGGCTTGCTTTCTTACTCTCCCTTTCTCTCTCTGGTAAAATTTTAAAAAATAATAATAATGGTAACAAATGGAATTAAATAAATAAATTATTATTTCTTTAAAAAAAAGAAAAGATTTAAGTCTTATGTAATATAGTTAAGTTAAAGATATTGTCAGGGCCAGCCCATGGCATAGAGGTTAAGGTGGTTAGATCCCATGTGGCCAACTGCATGGTTAGAATCCCAGACCCAGCCACTTGAAAAAACACACCGCGAGTATGCATGCGTGCCTAAAATCCTTTAAGACTGAGCGGAAGGGATTGCAGCGTGACCATTCTACATGGGGAAGGGGTGTTTTCTCACTCTCTCCATCTCTCTCTGGCATATTGCGCACTCTGGCAAATTTAAAAAAAGAAAAGAAAAAATATACATTGCTAAGTGAGAAAATGTTAAGATTAAATTTTGGAAAATACATGTGTAGCAGAAAGAAATGATCTGATATCAAATAACTGATTTCTTCCTGGCAAGTTGTGATATAAAAACACCATGCATTTATCTCAACTCGTGGAGTGTTAGAGTCAACGTCCATTCTCATCAGCCCTTTCTTCGCCTCATGTGGAAGCTTAGATATTTTTCATTTCTTTAAAAATGACTGTGTCTTGGGCCAGCTCCACAGTCTGGTGCATAAGAGAGCTAAATCCCATATGGCCAACTCGACCACTCAAGTCCTGAACCTAGTGGCTTAAGGAACATGCCTGGCACATGTATGTGCCCAAAATCCTAATGGAAGTGAGAGAGGAGATGGGATTGTGGCATGACCATTCCCAATGAGGAATGCTTTCTCCCCTTCCCTCTCTTTCTTTCTTTCTTTCTCTCAGGCAGGTGCATGTGCTCTCTGGCAAAATTAAATTACGTTAGGCCAAACCGAGCGGACTACTGAATATGCAGAGTAACTTCCTTTCACACACAGCCTGGTGTAAATGATCATTTCGTTCATAGAGGGATTAGTGAATGTTTACCTCTGCGTCAAAGTCAGACTCCGGACTTGGACCGTATCTCAGAGACAGCTCTGTCAGAAAGCAGTGTGAGAACTTGGTCCTCCAGAAGGACTCATCTTACAGGTGACTCAGTTGGAGTTGCCTTTTACTTCTGTGCCTAAAGTTACATACACTGTATCTATGTATGTATTTATTTACTTATACAAGCCTTTGCAAAGCATTAACCATTTAATCTTCTTATAATCCTTTGAGGTAGACATCATTATTATTCCCATTCGAACAGTGGGCAAATTGAGACAAAATGAGATGATATTAATTTACCAAGTTGAATGTGCTATTTTCTTGGTATTGAGATTTTTAAAGAAAAGGCTCATTAAGCTTTTATTTTACTATTTTTTATGTAATTAAAAATTAATTTACAAAAGAATTTAAGACTCATAAGTATTTTTGACTTTTAGAAACCAGAGATTGAGTAATTTATTTTCATTTTTAATTTAACATACAGTAAAATTGACGTTTTGGTGTATGTTCAATTCTGTGACTGTCAGTACAAGGGACCTTCATAAAGCACGTGGAATTTGTGTTATGGAAAAACTGTTCATTGGATCAGCCAGTGGAGTGGTGGTTAAGGCTGCTGGATCCCATATGGCTGACCTCATAGTTCAAATCTTGGACCTGGCAGCTTGAAAAATACACTGGGCACATGAGTGTGCGTGCCCAAAATCCCAAAAGGAGGGAGAAATGGAAGAGAAAGTATCTCACATGACCATCCCCCATGGTGGTAGTGGGGGGGTGCTTTCTTGCTTTCTCTCTCTCTGTTTCTTGCAAGCACAAGTGCCCTCTGGCAAATTAAAAAAAAAAAATGACAGTCTAGTCTTTCAGCTGATGTCTGTTTCTATAACTATTTCTTAGACTCCTAGGGTTATAACTTACTATAAGTTTGTTTATTTAATTTGCCCAGAGAGGTGTGTACTCACTGGAGAGAGAGAAAGGGAAGGCGAGAAAGCTCCCGCCATGGGGAGTGGTCATGCTACTGTCCCTTCCCCTCTGTCTCTCCCTTCTTTTGAGCGTACACGCACAAGTACCCAGCATGTTTCTCAAGCTGCTGAGTCATACTCATTCTGTGAAGTTGACCAAGTGGGATCCAGCTGACTTAACCATCATACCACAGGCTGCCAATAATAACATAATTTTGCCATTTTCTGTCATAAATAGGGAATGACTTTTTAAAAAGATAATAACATGTATAGATACTTGTCTATAAAATCTACTTTTGAAACAAATTATTTTTTATAGCACTTAAGAATAACTTTATGGGAACCAGCAGTTAGCGTAATGGCTATGTCGCTGGACTCCCACGTAGTCGACCGCGGTTCGTGTCCCGAACCCGGTGGCTTAAAACTCACGCCGGGCGCGTGTGCGTGCGTGCCCAAGATCCCGAGAGGAGAATGGAGGAGAAGGGATTGCGGCGTGACCATCCCCCCTGGGGGGTGATTTCTCGCTTTCTGTCTCTATGTCTCTCTCTGTCTGGCGAGCGCACGCGCCCTATAGCGAAAACCTCTCTCAAAAAAAAAAAAAAAAAAGAATAACTTTATTATTTCTCTTTTTAAAAATAATTATTTAATTTTATTTATTTATTTAATTTGACCAGAGAAAGACAGAGAGAGAGAGAAAGCCATCAGGTCCAGGGCTCGAACCGTGGTCGACCATGTGGGAGTGTCCAATGCCTTAACCACTATGCCACCTGCTGGTCCCCATATTATTTCTATTTTTTAATTTGCTAGAGGGAATGTATACTCAGTAGAGAGAGACAGAGAAGAAAAGTGGAGAAAAAACCCTCTGTGGGGATAGTCACTCCAAAATTCCATCTCCTCAATTTCTCCTTTTGGGATTTTGGGCATGCACACACATGTGCCCTACATGTCTTCAGGCTACTGGGCCCAGGACTTGAACCACATAGTCAGCCTTGTTAGGTCCAACCAGGCCATCAGCTGGCCTAATTTATTATTTTTCTAAAAGAAAAAAAAATAAGAAAAAGCTTACTTAAAAAATACAGAAAAATATGTAATTAAAAACTTAAAAGTATTTCCCTTCCCCACATCTGCTTCTATCTTCTGCTTCTATCCTTCTGTCCACTCATCCTCAGGAGGAGTGGATATATGCATACATGTATGTTCATGGTTGTGCATAATGAAATTTTGTGATCTCATTCTCATATGATCTTCAATTTTTTTTCCATATGGACATATTTCTGTGCCAGTTAATATAAAGCAGTATAATAAATCAGATGGGTATGTAGTATGCCTGTGTCTATATGTGCCATTATTGATGTTTCAAGTTCATTTTATAAAAATTGCAATAATGAATCCCCTTGTACACACTTTTTTTTTAAGAGAGATTTTTGCTATAGGTTGCATGTACTTGTGGAAGAGACAGAGGGAGACAGGAAGTGAAAAATCACCCCCCGCAGAGGGATGGCCACACTGCGGTCCCTTCTCTATTCTTTCAGGAGTTTGGGCACACATGCACATGTGCCCAGCGTGAGTTTCAAGCCACCAGGTTTGGGACTCGAAACACAGTTGGCCATATTGAAGTCCAGCACCTCAACCACTATACCACCTGCTGTCCCCACCTCATTTATTTATTGTTTTTATTGCCAGAAGGGTTTGTGTACTCACGAGAGAGAGAGAGAACCCCAAATGGAGCGTGGTTGTGCCAGTCCTTTTCTCTCCATTTCTCTGTCCTATCAGGATTTGGGATACACAGTCCCAGGGCCATGACTGGAACCACAGTTGGCCATGTGGAATATGACTTCTCACACTGATAGGGCTTACCTTTTGTGCGATAGGGCTAGCTCCACACATCATTTTATTTTGTGGCATTGTCTTGTAGTAGTGAATCCTTCAATGGCTGGATCCAAAAATAGACACACATCGCAGTTAGGAGGTAGTGCAAAACTGCTCTAGAAAGGTGGTTTTGGATTCACATAGTGTATAAGCTGTCGTTGGCCACACCAGTTAACATCAAAAGACAAGCATTAACTAGTTTGAGATTTATGTCATAAAACATATTTATACATGTTTGTACATGAATTCTGGTGGAAAAACCAAGCCCATTTGCTAATTGGTAGCTAGTCCTCACCAAGTAAACTTGAGAATGTTCAAAAACGTGAAAGCTTAAAAAAAAGCTTTGGGACCAGCAGATGGCATAATGACTATGTTGCTGGACTCCCATGTAGTCAACTGCAGTTTGAGTCCTGGACCTGGTGACTTAAACTCACGCCACGTGTGTGCGTGCATGGCCAAGATCCCAAGACGAGAATGGAGAAGAAGGGATTGTGGCATGGCCATCCCCCCTGGGGGGTGATTTCTCGCTTTCTGTGTCTCTGTCTCTGTCTTTCTGGTGAGCGCAGGTGCCCTATAGCAAAAAAACTTCTCCAAAAAAAAAAAAAAAAAAGCTTTAAAAAAATTTCACTTTGAGAAAAATAAACCAAAAATGCAGTCTACTTTTTTTATTTTCTTTTTTTTTGAGAGGTTTTTGCTATAGGGCGCGTGCGCTCGAACCATGGTCGACTACGTGAGAGTCCAGCGACATAGCCATTACGCTAACTGCTGGTCCCTGCAGTCTACTTTTTAAAAAAGAATAATTTTATTTATTCATTCATTAATTTGACCAGAGAGAGAGAGAGAAATAGAAAGTGAGAAAGCGAGAAAGCAAGCCACCAGGTCTGGGACTCATACTTGGTTGGCCATGTGGGAGTGTCCAGCACCTCAACCACCACACCACCTGCTGGTCCCTGCAGTTCACTTTTTTATTTCAAAGAAAATATTTTTTTTTTTGGAGAGTTTTTTTTTTTTTTTCGCTATAGGGCGCGTGCGCTCGCCAGACAGACAGAGACAGAGAGATAGAAAGCGAGAAATCACCCCCCAGGGGAGATGGCCACATCGCAATCTCTTCTCCATTCTCCTCTCGGGATCTTGGGCACGCACGCACACGCGCCCGGCGTGAGTTTAAGCCACCAGGTCTGGGACTCGAACCGCGGTTGACTATGTGGGAGTCCAGCAATATAGCCATTACGCTAACTGCTGGTCCCGAAAATATTTTAATTAAAGTGATTGTGACTCAGTTTATGGTATTGCAATAATAGATTCTCTTTTAAAATATTTTGGAGGGACCAGCAGTTGGTGTAATGGCTATGTCACTGGACTCCCATGTAGTCAACCATGGTTTGAGTCCTGGACCTGGTGACTTAAATTCATGCCGGGCATGTGTGTGTGTGTGCATGCCCAAGATCCCGAGAGGAGAATGGAAGAGAAGGGATTGCAGTGTGGCCATCCCCCCTGGGGAATGATTTCTTGCTTCCTGTCTCTCTGTCTCTGTCTTTCTGGTGAGCGCACACGCCCTATAGCAAAAACCTCTCCAAAAAAAATAACAATAATAAATGAAATATTTTGGAATATGTGACCAGCAGATAGCATAATGGTTACATTGCTGGACTCCTATATAATTGACCACAGTTCGAGTGCTGGACCCAGCAGCTTAAAACTTATGGGTGCGTGTGTATGTGTGCCGATATCTGAGAGGAGAATGGAAGAGAAGGGATTGCAGCATGGCCAACCCCTGGGGGGTGATTTCTCACTTTCTGTCTCTCTGTCTCTCTGGCAAGCACACAAGCCCTATAGCAAAATAAAAAACTCTCTCTCTAAAAAAAAAGTGTGTGTGTGTGTATTTATATACATATATAAATATATAATTAGAATAATTTGAGATTTTTGAGATTTAAACAGCAGCTGCAATGAGAGTACCTGTATGCCTATCACTTAGTTTCTCTAGTATTATATTCTGTCATCACTGTGCTATATTTCTCAAATCTAAGAAACCAACATTGGTATATTAGCTGTTTGCAAAACTAGATTGAATTCAGGTTTCACTAGTTTTCAACCAATATAATTTTTTTTCTATTTGGAGACATCTGAAATCAAGCTTTTAAATTTTGTACTTAAGCTTGGATATTTGTTTATAGATGGATTTTAGTTATAACATGCATTGTGCATATCCTTTCACGGGGGGGGGGGGGGGGTAAAAAAGTAACCCTCCTTGGGAACCAGCAGTTAGCGTAATGGCTATGTCGCTGGACTCCCACGTAGTCAACCGCAGTTCGCGTCCCGGACCCGGTGGCTTAGAACTCACGCCGGGCGCGTGTGCGTACGTGCCCAAGATCCCGAGAGGAGAATGGAGGAGAAGGGATTGCGGCGTGACAATCCCCCCTGGGGGGTGATTTCTCGCTTTCTATCTCTCTGTCTCTCTCTGTCTGTCTGGCGAGCGCACGCGCCCTATAGCGAAAACCTCTCCAAAAAAAAAAAAAAAAAAAGTAACCCTCCAGTGGGGTGTGGTCACACCATAATTTCCTTCTCCATTTCTCCATCTGCTAAGGATTTGGGGTGCATGCACACGTGTCCAACAAGTTTTTCCAAGCTGCAGAGACAGGGTTTGAGCCATGGCCAGCCATGTGCATGGGTCTGACACACACTCTTTTTTAAAAAAAATATTCATTCATTCACTCATTTAACTATATTTATTTATTTATTTTCATTTGAACAAAGAGGGACAGAGTGAGCGAGAGTGGGGGTGGGGGGTGGGGTGAAAAGCAAGGAAGCAAGCTGCCAGGTCCAGGACTCAAACCGTGGTGAGCCATGTGGGAGTCCAGAGCCCTTAACCACCATACCACCTGCAGGCCCCTTTTATTTATTAATTATTATTATTATTTTAATTTGACCAGAGAAAGACAGAAAGAAAAGGAAAGTGAGAAAGCAAGTTGTCTTAACCACCACACCACCTGCCATCCCTAGGGATCTGACTCTCTTAATCACCAGACTTCGGACTGGCCCAGCATTGCCACATTTTTTTAAAAAAATGGAAAAATGGGAACCAGCAGTTAGCATAATGGCTATGTCGCTGGACTCCCACGTAGTCGACCACAGTTCGAGTCCCGGACCCGGTAGCTTAAACTCACGCCGGGCGCGTGTGCGTGTGTGCCCAAGATCCCAAGAGGAGAATGGAGGAGAAGGGATTGTGGCGTGACCATCCCCCCTGGGGGGTGATTTCTCGCTTTCTGTCTCTATGTCTCTGTCTGTCTGGCGAGCGCACGTGCCCTATAGTGAAAACCTCTCCAAAAAAAAAAAAAAGGGAAAAATATCCTTTTAAGCATTCTAGAAAACAAACATGCATAGAGATAACTTGGCAGTTCTTAAATCTGAAATGCATTTTCCTTTTGCAGAAGCAAAGAGGAGGGAAGAATTACAGCATTTGTCACGTGTCAGCTAAACTAATAAACTAGGAAAAGTTGTCCTGAATTTGTACGTGGGTCTTGTGAGTGCTGGTGTGCAGTATTACGTTCGGTGTAATGGGAGAACATACATTTCTTGTCTTTCTCTCAAGGAGCTTAGAACTGCTGGGAGAAAATTTATAGAAAAATAACTGCAATTAAGATAATGTTTATTGAGGGACCAGCAGTTAGCGTAATGGCTATGTCGCTGGACTCCCACGTAGTCGACCGTGGTTCGAGTCCCGGACCCGGTGGCTTAAACTCACGCTGGGCGCGTGTGCATGTGTGCCCAAGATCCCGAGAAGGGAATGGAGGAGAAGGGATTGTGGCGTGGCCATCCCCCCTGGGGGGTGATTTCTCGCTTTCTATCTCTCTGTCTCTCTCTGTCTGTCTGGCGAGCGCACGCGCCCTATAGCAAAAACCTCTCCAAAAAAAAAAAGATAATATTTATTGGGATAAGTAGTTGGCGTAATGGCTATGTCGCTGGACTCTCATGTGGTCAACTGTGGTTTGAGTCCCCAGACCCAGTGGCTTAAACTCATGCAGGGCATGTGTGTGTGCATGCCCAAGATCCCGAGAGGAGAACGGAGGAGAAGGGGTTGCGGTGTGGCCATCCCCTGGGGGAGGGGGGTGAGTTTTTGCTTTCTGTCTATCTCTTTCTGTCTTTCTGGTGAGCACATGCACCCTATAGCAAAAACTTCTCCAAAAAAAGATGATGTTTATTGCAACCAGCAGATGGCATAATGGTTACATGACTGGATTCCTGTGTGGTCAACTGTGGTTTGAGTCCTGGACCCAACGGCTTAAAACTCATGCTGGGTATGTGTATATATGTGCTCGAAATCCCTAGAGGAGGATGGTAGAAAAGGGACTGTGGTGTGGCCATCCCCCGTCCCCCCCCCCCCCCAGGTGATTTCTGGCTTTCTGGGTGTCTCTTCAGTGAGCACATGTGCCCTATAGCAGAAATTTCTCTTAAAACAAAAAAAGATGATGTATATTAGGTGAGTAGCTCTGTTACAGAAGTTGAGAAGAAATCCCTTCTGACTAGGTAGCCAAGAAAACTTCAAGGAAAAGGTGCATTTGAGCTAGATCTTAAAAGATGGTTAGGATTTTCTTATAGTTGGGAGTGGGGGAGATATTCTAGCTAGAGAAAAGGAATGACAAAGTTAAACTAAAGAAATTAACATAAAGTTTAATTTAATTGACATAAAGTTTAATCAAAGAAAAACTTGGGCTATTGATTAAGGGAGCTAAATCCATAGTTGATCATTATTCAAATCCTGGACCCTGTGACTTGAAAAACATGACTAGTCTTCTGTGTGTGTCTGTGCATGTGTGTGCACATGTTCTAAATCCTTACAGGGTGGAGAAATGGAGGAAGAAGAATTGTGGCATGACCACACCCATTGGAGGGTGCTTTCTCCCTCTCCCTTCTTTTGTCTCTGTCTTAGAGGGGCAAAAAGTTAAACAGCATTTTTGAGAAAAAGTTAAGTAGTGTTTGAGAAACAGCATCAGGATGTTAGGTGGGAGAGAAGACTAGAAAAGAGAGCCACACTTGGAAAAGTCACCTGGACTAAGATTTTAGAGCACTTTTTGAATGCTTTGCTAATAAGTTGTACTTTTTAGAAACCAATACAAGTTTCAAAGCTAAGAAGTTGTATGATCCCAATGATTTTTTTTTTTTTTGTCTATTTTTAAAATTTACATTTGCCATAAGACACGTGTGCTGGCGAGGGGGAAGAGAGAGAGTGAGAGGAAAAGTGAGAAATCACCCCCAGGGGGGATGGCTATGCTGCAGTCCTTTCTCCTCCACTCTCCTCTTGGAATTTTGGGCACGTGCACATGCACTCGGCATGATTTTCAAGCCACCACATCTGGGACATGTGGGAGTCCAGCGCCTTAACCAACTACACCACCTGCTGGCCACCCCAATTCTTAAGGAAGAACACTTTGGGAGATCTCTGTGGGGCCAGCTCTGTGGCTTCGTGGGCTAGTCCTCTTGAGTCTTTTTGACATCACCCTGGAGAGCTTTGGTAGCTTACATGACGACAGAGTCATACACTTCCTTTTCTATTGCCTTTTAGGGGAAAATATCCAGAAATTGTTATAGCTCCTCAGTACTGAGTAAGGTACAAACTAGAATATCAAAGTAATATTTTTAGAAGTGCAACCTGCCCTCAAGAGACTTATAATCTTTTAAAGTTTTTTTTTTTTTTCTTTTTCTTTTAGTTTTGGTGTGGTCACCAGGGAGACAGAGAGAGCACAAGAGAGTGGGAGAGTAAGAAATCCACCCTGGCCCTGCCCATGGCAGGGAGGTGGCAATGCTTCAATTCCTTCTCTTCCATTCTTGTCTTGGGATTTTGGACACATGTACCTGATGTGATAATCAAGCCTCTGGGTCCAGGACTTGAACTGTGAAGTCAGTCATGTGGGATCCAGCTGCTTTAACCTCTGCACCACCTGCTGACCTAAGTTTTAATTTATTCATTTGGGTTTTTTTTTTTTTTAACTTGTATATAATTTTTTTTTCTTTTTCTTTTTCTTTTTTGGAGAGATTTTTTTGTTTTGTTTTGTTTTTTGTTTGTTTTTTTTCTATAGGGTGCGTGCGCTCGCCAGACAGACAGAGACAGAGAGACAGAAAGCGAGAAATCACTCCCCAGGGGGGATGGCCATGCCGCAATCCCTTCTCCTCCATTCTCTGCAATCCCTTCTCCTCCATTCTCCTCTCAGGATCTTGGGCACGCACGCACATGCGCCCGGCGTGAGTTTAAGCCACCGGGTCTGGGACTCGAACCGCGGTCGACTATGTGGAAGTCCAGCAACATAGCCATTACACTAATTGCTGGTCCCCTACTTGTATATAATTTTTGATGTGATAAAATCAGATGTTATTTCCTCTTATTTGATTAAAATAAATTTTTGATTTTATTATACCAACAGGTATCTATAAACATGTGATGAATGTCTAAAATAAGTTTTTAGTATAATTAAAGAAAATCTTGGGCTGTTGGTTAAGGGAGCTGAAATTATATAGTTGACCATGATTCAAATTCTGGACCCTGGGACTTGAAAAGCATGACTAGTCTTCTGTGTGAGTTGTGCGTGCATGCATGTGCGTGTGCATGTCCTAAATCCTTACAAGGCGGAGAAATGGAGGAAGAAGGATTGTGGTATGACCACACCCATTGGATGGTACTTTCTCCCTCCTCCTCCCTCTGTTTCTGTCTTTCTCTGGCGAGCGCATGCGCCCTATAGCCAAAAAAGAAAAAAGAAAAAAAAGGAAGAAAGGACAAAACTCTCGTGTGTAATAAAAACTAAGTTTGGGGCCCACTGGTGACATGGTGGTTAAGGTAACTGGAACCCACATGGCCATGGCCAACTGCACAGTTTGAGTCCAGACTTGGTAACTTGAAAACACGCAAGGTGCATGTGTGTGCGTGCCCAAAATCCCAAGAGGAGAATTGAAGGGAAGGGATTGCAGTATGGCCATATCCCTTGGGAAGTGATTTCTCTCTCTCTTTCTCTCTTGCAAGTACACACATCCTATAGCAAATTTAAATGAATAAATTAATGCATTTTTTAATTGGGTGCAAACAGGGAAAGGAGGGGATTATTTGAACAATGTTTCTATGATCAAAACCAACTCTGATTTCTCTAGCCACATTTCTTAGAGATATCACTGAAGGCAGTGATAGAATATTTGTGGACTGGCCCTGTGACTTCCTGGTTAAGACAGCCGAATCCAACATGGCTAATCGTTTGGTTTGAAATCTGGACCCTGTGGCTTGAAAATCACTCCAGGTGCATGCCCAAAATCCCAAGAGGAGGAAAAAGTGGAGGAGAAGGAATTGTGTTATGACCATTCCTCTGGTAGTTGCTTCCTCTCTTTCCTTTTTTCTTGCTCTCTGTCTTGGTCTGGTGAGTACATATGCCTTCTGGCCAGAAAAAGTTGCATTAATATGAACTACTTTGAAAATTCTTTGAATTTGGAAAGAGAACTATATTTAAAGATATTACAATAAAGATTAGCGTAACTAATTAAAATCTCTTCTTCAACATAAATAGGTGAAGGAGAATTAGACTTAGTCATGGCCAATCCATGACATGATGGTTAAGGCAGCTGGATCCCACACGGTCAACTGTGTAGTTTGAGTTCTGCACCTGGAGGCTTGAAAAACAAGCCCAGCGCATGTGCATTTGTGCCCCAAATCTCGAGAGAATGAAAGAGAAAAGTGATTGCAGCATGGCCATCCTTCCCGGGGGGTGCTCTCTCTCTTTCTCTCTGGCTAGCATACGTGCCCTATGACAAATGTGAAAAAAGAAAAAGATTTATTTAATCATATGTCCCCAGGCCTCAGGGCAACTGCTTGGTCACTCTGCTTGTAGGTCTGGTTATCTCAACCACACATTGGATTTGGGTCATTACAAAAGTTTTTTAAAAAAGAAAACAAACAAAACATTTATTAAGGTTTTTGGCTGATTGATTGCATCTATTTATAGCACACATAATGTGAAGAGCTGTGGTTTTCTTCAGAGTAAGAAAGGCATTGTATAAAAATCATCTCCCCACATAAATGTTTCCTCCACCTACTCCTTTGTCTGCAAGCCAGGAGTCTGTTCGCTTCTTCTGGGGCTCAGCCTTCGCTGCCCATGGGCATATTTTTTAGACATTCCAGTGTTGTTAAAATATAAATGTCTAAAGGATGTATTGTTACTAATTCATTTATTTTATATCTTAAAAGTAACTTCTCTGGAGTTTATGGGGAGATGATGTCTTGAAGAGGTTGTTATTTAGAAGTGGAAGTTGATCCTTTTGTCTTACTGGGATATAGAGCCTTATTTTGGGGAATGGTAGTCAAGAATTACATGTGGGACAAATATTTGTATATTTAAGCACCTCCCACCAGCATTCCCAGCTCAACTGTTCCTGACCAATCGTCATGCCAGGAAGCAAATCACCGAGAATGATTTTGTGTGATACTGAGGGGTTTTCTCCTCAGAGGCAGGTGGTGGAATTGCCACTCATTCCCTAGTTTGACCTGGAATTGCAATGTTAGTGTTATGTCTGTCCCCAACAGCGAACAGAGGCTTGTCCATATGGTACGTGTATGTGTGTTCTTAAGGATTGTTCTTTCCTTCCCCTAAACCAAAGAGTTGAGTTATGTGGTAGCATGAAGAGGTATTGATTTTTTCCCCCTCTGTCTGCCTTACCTGTTATCTGACATTTAATAAAAAAAAATCTTTCTTGCTCCGAAAGTTGCAGATCCCTTGAGGGCAACAAACACTACACTCAAAATGAAACTAGGTTACTGTTTCTGCAGCATGCAGTGGTTTGTATCAAAAGCTGTTTGGGTCTTAACTTTGAAATGGTCCCTTTTCTTTGAAGTGGTCAGATTTTAATTTGCAGTGGTTTAAATTTTAGAATTTCCCGAAGTGAACATAAAACTTGTAATTTTTTTTTTTTTTTTTTTAATTTGCTAAAGGGTACATTTACTTTCCAGAGTAAGAGAGAGAAAGAGAAACTCCCAGGGGGATGGCCATGCCACAATCCCTTCTCCATTCTCTCAGAATTTTGGGCAAGTGCATGCGCGCACACCCAACTTTCTTTCTTTCTTTTTCTTTTTTAAGAGTTTTTTTTTTTGCCTTACAGTACCTGTGCTCCACCAGAGACAGAGAGACAAAGACATTGAGAGGGAAAGTGAGCAATCACTCCTCATGGGGGATGACTATGCCACAATCCCTTCTATTCGCCTCCTAGGATCTTGGGCACACACGTACATGTGCCTGGCGTGATTTTTAAACTACTGGGTCCTGGGCTTGAACCCTGATCAGCCATGTGGAAATCCAGCAGTGTAACCACTATGCCATCTGCTGGCCCCACAGGCTTGTTTCTTAAGCCACTGGATCCGGGACCTGAACTGCACTGTGGCCGTGTGGAACCAGCCACCTTTACTACGCCACCCACTGGCCCGATATGTCCCATTTTTAAAAACCAAACTCAGGGCTCTCACTTTGCATCTCTCTGTCTCTTTCTGACCTAAAACAAACAAACAAACAAAAAACTCAAAATTTTTCTTTATTTAGAGTCCCACCCTGGCTTTTGTTCCTCAGCTTCCATCCTCGGCCCATCACACTGTGGCTTGGCTGGTTAAGTAGGCCCCACACCTGGTGAAGATTCCAGAACTCAGCCCAAGTCTGCTCCCCGAGGTGTTACACTGATTCACTCAACACCAGTGTTTTTGCAGGGAATGGAAGGCTGGTGGAAGGATAAACGGGACTTCATGTTAAGACGTTATCCGGTCACTAAGTTCAGTGGTCATTTTTCTCTTTGACTCAGTGTTCTAGCAGCATTTGATAGAGTTGACCAGTTCATTCTTGAAATTTTTTTAAACAAAATGTTTACATCTTTCTGTGTACTGCAGTTCAGTGTTGCTGTTTCACCTCACTGTTAATTTCTTCCCTGTCATTTGTTAGCTTTCTGCTCTGTCCTTGGGGTGCTAAAGGCATGGTGCTCAGCCCCTTTCTTTTCCACACTTATCTGACCGTCTTCCCAGCCCCACATGTAAATTCTCCCAAATACATGGCGACAGCTCTGACTTTTTCCCTGATTGGAGAGTCTTCTATCTACTTGACTTCTCCAACCCTACTTAGATGCCTAATTTACATCTCAAACATAATTGCAGAAATTAGGATGCCTTGGGCTTCAAATAATAGAAAATCCAGTCCACACATAAACCAATGGAACAGAATAGAAAGCCCAGAAATAAATCCACACACTTATAGCCAACTCATTTTTAACAAACATGCCAAGAACACACTCTGGGGAAAGGACAGACTCTTCAACAATCAGTGGTGGAAAAACTGCTGAAGAATGAAATTAGATCCTTACCTCTCACCATATACAAAAATCAACTCAAAATAAATGAAAGACTTAAGTGTAAGATCTGAGACTGTAACTAGAAGAAAATTTAGGGGCAAAACTCCATGACCTTGGTGTAGGCAAAGATTTTTTTTGGATAAAACTTCAAAAGTATGAATAACAGGGACCAGCAGTTAGCGTAATGCCTATGTCGCTGGACTCCCATGTAGCCGACTGCAGTTCGAGTCCCGATGGCTTAAACTCACGCCGGGTGCGTGTGCGTGCGTGCCCAGGATCCCAAGAAGAGAATGGAGGAGAAGGGATTGCGGCGTGGCCATCCCCCCCGGGGGGTGATTTCTCGCTTTCTGTCTCTCTGTCTGGCGAGCGCACGCGCCTTATAGCAAAAACCTCTCCGGAAAAAAAAATAAAAGTATGAATAACAAAAGCAGAAATAGACAAATGGGATTACATCGAACTAAAAAGCTACTACACAGGAAAGAAAATAGTCAACAGAATAAAGAGATAGCCTACAGAATAGAATATATTTGCAAACTATACATCTGACAAGGGTTAATATCCAAAATATATAAGAAACTCAATAGCCAAAACAAAACAAAACAAAAAACCTAGGGGATGGCAGGTGGTGTGGTTGTCAAGGTGCTGGACTTGCACATGGCCAACCATGGTTCAAGTCCCAAACCTGTAGGCTTGCTTTCTCACTTTCCCATGCTCTCTCTGTCTCTCTCTCTGGTCAAATTTAAAATAATGATTACTGGGGTCGGCCGGTGGCATGGTGATTAAGTTGCTAAGACCCCACATTGCTGACTGTGGTTTGAGTCCCAAACCTGGCAGCTTGCTTTCTCACTTTCCCTTTCTCTCTCTGGTCAAATTAAAAAACAATAATGATGATAAAATGATAGTAAAATCTTTTTAAAATAATGATTATAATAATAATTAATAAAATTGAATGATTATTAAAAAATTTTTAAATGGGCAATAAAACCTGAGCAGACATTTCTCAAAAGAAGACATATAAATGGCCAACAGGTCCATGAAACACTGGCACCCTAGCCTAGTGGTTAAGAGAGCCAGATCCCACATGGCTAACAGCAGTTCAAATCCCAGCCCAGGTGGTTTGAGAAACACATTGGGCACATGTGCATGTGTACCCCAAATCCTAACGGGTTGGAGAAATGAAGGAAGGCCGAAGGATTGTAGTGTGGCGTGCCCTGTTGGAAGGTGTACTCTTTCTCTCTCTTTTTTGAGCACACACACCCTTTGGTAATTGAAAACAAAACAAAACAAAAAATGCTCAGCATCACTAGTCATGGAGATGCAAATCAAAACCACAGTGAAATACCAGCTAGCTTTAGTTAGAATGGCTCTTATCAAAAGACAAAAGGTAACAGGTGATGGTAAGGCTATGGAGAAAAGGAAACCTTACGCACTGTTGGTGGGATTGTAAATTAGTACAGCCCTTACAGAATACACTATGGCAGTTCCTCAAAAAATTAAAAGTAGAACTGCCGTATGATCCAGCGAACCCCCTGCTGGATATGTATCTGAAGGAAAGAAAGTCAGTATACCACGGAGACATCTACACTCCCACGTTTACTGCAACACTATTCACAGGGGCCGAGCTTTGGAATTAGCCTAAGTGTCCATCAGTATACGATTGGATAAAGAAAACGTGCCTATATACAGTGGACTGCACAGCCATAGGAAAGGGTGGAATCCTGTCATGTAAGACAACATGGGAAATGTTGGAAGGAATGGAAGTTCATAAGTAGGACCAGGCACAGAAAGACAAAACACCACATGATCTCACTCATATGTGGGCGTTAGAAGAGATGATTTCATAGAAGTTGTGAGTAAAGGGGCCAGCAGTTGGCGTAATGGCTATGCCACTGGACTCCCATGTAGTCGACTGTGGTTCGAGGCCCTGACCCGGTGGCCTAAACTCACGCCAGGCTCCTGTGCATGTGTGCCCAAGATCTTGAGAGAATGAGTGGAAGAGAAGGGATTGCGGTGTTGCCATCCCCCTGGAGATGATTTCTCGCTTTCTGTCTCTGTCTCTCTCTCTCTCTGCCTTTCTGGCGAGCGCAAGCACCCTATAGCAAAAACTTACCCCCCCCCAAAAAAAAAAAGTGAGTAGAGTAGTGGTTACTGGAGGAGGGTAAGGGGAGTAGGATGGTGAGGTTGGTAAACAGTCCAGGGTGGGGGCCAGCAGGCGACATGGGGGTTAAGGCACTGGACTCCCACATGACTGACCATGATTCGAGATCCAGACCTAGAGGCTTGCTCTCTCACTTTCTCTCGCTCTCTGTCTCTCTGGTGAGCACATGTGCCCTGTAGAAAATAAAAAATATAGGGGACCAGCAGGTGGCATGGTGGTTAAGGTGCTGGACACTCCCACATGGCTGGGTCGAGTCCCGAACCTAGCAGCTTGCTTTCTCAATCTTTCTCTGTCTTTCTCTGGTCAAATTAAAATAAATGAATGAATAAATAAAATAAATAATTATATTAAAAAATAATAAATAAATATTTAAACAACAGTCGAGGATTACAGTTAGAAGGAACAACTTGTGTATTGCACACTTGTATATTTCTTTTTTTTTTTTTTAGAGATTTTTGCTAAGGACGCATGCATTTGCCAAAGAGACAGAGAGAAAGTGAGAAATCACCCCCCAGGGTGATGGCCATGCTGCAAACTCTTCTCCAGTCTCCTTGTGGGACTCTGGGCTCATATGCACATGCACCCAATGCAACCGTGGTCAGCTACGTGGGAGTCCAGCAGTGTAACCATTATGCCATCTGTTGAGCCTATGGAAGAGGGAATTTTGAATGTTCTTATATTACAAAGAAATGACAAATATTGAAGGTGATGGATATGCTAATTACCCCAATTTTATAATTATGTGATGTACACATGTATTAAGACATGACATTTTACTCCATAAAGATGTACGATTGTGTATCAATCAAAAATAAAACTAAAAATTAAGACAATGGATCCCACATGGCCAACTCCATGGTTTGAATACCTGACCTGGTATCTTGAAAATCACACTGGGGGAACCAGCAGTTAGCGTAATGGCTATGTCGCTGGACTCCTATGTAGTCGACCGTGGTTCGCGTCCTGGACCCGGTGGCTTAAAATTCACACCGGGCACGTGTGCGTGCATGCCCAAGATCCTGAGAGGAGAATGGAGGAGAAGGGATTGTGGCGTGGCCATCCCCCCTGGGGGGTGATTTCTCGCTTTCTGTCTCTCTGTCTCTCTCTGTCTGGCGAATGCACGTGCCCTATAGCAAAAACCTCTCCAAAAAAAAAAAAAAAAAAAAAAAAATAATGAAAATCACACTGGGCGTGTGTATATGTATGTCTAAAACCCCAGGACAAGAATAGAGGAGAAGGGATTGCAATGTGACCATCCCCTCTGGGGGATGATTTCTCACTTTCTCTCTCTCAGTGTCTATCTTTAGCAAGTGTATGTGCCCTATGGCAAAAAATCTAAAAATAAATAAAAAATAAGAAACAAAAAGAAAATCCAATTCAAAATAACTTGAAAATAATTTATCCTTTCAAGAAACAAGATACCTCAGTCTAGGATTAGCTTAAATCCATGGTTTAGGGTATTCGGGACATAGTAATACCATTTTTGGACCCACATTCTTTCCACCTCTCCGTTCTGCCAGCTTAAACATACTTGCCTTGTCCTTTGGCCAACTTCATGGGTGCAATATGGTTATCAGGAGTCATATCCAGACAAGGAGACATCCAGCAGAGCGTGGACTTTATCTTTTCCATACGCTTTTTGTTTGTTTGTTTTTAGAGGTTTTTGCCTTAGAGTACAATTGCTTGCCAGAGAGAGACAGAGACAGTGAGAGGGAAAGTGAGAAGTCAGTCCCCCAGGGGCATGCCACATTGTAGTCCCTTCTCCATTTTTTTCCTTGGATCTTGGTCATGCACACGCATATGCCTGGCGTGATTTTCAGGCCACTGGCTCCAGGACTCAAACTGCAGTCAATCATGTGGGAGTCCAGTGACATAACTGCTATGCTATTTGCTGGTCCCGCATTTCTTTTTCTGTTTCTTTTTCTTTTTCTCTTTCTAACAGCTGATAATTGACTTATTAAAGTAGTTGACTTAAGCATCTGCAGTGGTGGCTTCAACCTCCACTCCTGGGTCAGTACTGATGGAAATAATCTGTGTAACAATCAGAAGGACTGTGCAAATCAATGAGTCACTTGTGGATTCTTATCTGGTACTGACCCACATCTTAGAACCTTCCCCACAAGGTGTTTTCCTCATAGTGATTCTCAGAGTCTTGGTGGGTATCCAAACTAGTCCTCTCACCTTGAGGTTCTTTTCCTTTGGTGACTGATTGAGTCACTCACGTTCTCCAGGGACTTTACATTGCTGCTGGCTAACGTAATTCTAGTTTGGTGAATGCCCACCTCTGGCTCCACGGGTGTTTTTCCAGTATATTTAAAAGCTATGAGGGGTTAATAATAATGATAATAATTTTTTTTTTTTTGAGAGGTTTTTCGCTATAGGGCGCGTGCGCTCGCCAGACAGACAGAGAGAGACATAGAGACAGAAAGTGAGAAATCACCCCCCAGGGGGGATGGTCACGCCGCAATCCCTTCTCCTCCATTCTCCTCTCGGGATCTTGGGCACGCACGCACACGCGCCCGGCGTGAGTTGTAAGCCACCGGGTCCGAGACGCGAACCGCGGTCGACCACGTGGGAGTCCAGCGACATAGCCATTACGCTAACTGCTGGTTCCCAATAATGATAATAATTTTAAATTTGCTAAAGGACATGTGCACTCACCAGAGAGAGACGGGGGTGGGGTGGGGCAGGCAAGGTGAGAAAGTAAGCTGCCAGCTGCTACTTGCAGGACTCAAACCACAGTCAACCATGTGGGAGCCTAGTGCCTTAACCACCACCATGACTGTAGTTTGAGTCCCCAGCCCAGGCCTCTGGATGTGTGCAGGCCCAGGATCCCGGCAGGCAGGACTAGAGGAAGGGGGTCACAGCATGACCAAGGCCTGTGGAAGGTGTTTCTGCCTGCTCTCATTTTCTCCCTCTCTCACAATGTTTTATCTATAAAATATTGTTAATAAGAATATATATATATAGGGACGAGCAGTTGGCATAATGGCTATGTCACTGGACTCCTATGTAGTCGACCACGGTTTGAGCCCCGGATCTGGTGGCTTAAACTCACACTGGGCATGTGTGCATGCGTGCGTGCCCAAGATCCTGAGAGGAGAATGGAGAAGGCAGGATTGCAGTGTGGTCATCCCCCGCGGGAGTGATTTCTCGCTTTCTGTCTCTCTCTCTCTCTTTCCGGCGAGCACACACACCTTATAAAAAACCTTACCAAAAAAAATATATATATATAGTATGATAATATATATGTATGTGTGTGTGTATGTATATATTAGATTTTTGTATAGGCCACATGCACTTGCTTGAGAGACAGAGACAGAAAGTGAGAAATCACCCCCCATGGGGGTAGCCATACCACAATCCTTCTATTCTCTCTGGATTTTGGGCACGCACACATGTGCATACCGTGTGAGTTTTAAGCCACCAGGTCTGGGACTCAAACTGTGGTCAACTATGTGGGAGTCTAGTGACATAACCATTACACCATCTGCTAGTCCCCAATATAATATGCTAAAGAAAAAGAAAAAAAACCTCTCTCTGTCTCCCCCACTCCCTGCACAATAACAAAAGGAAGAAAAGAAAAAAAGAGAAGGGAAAGAAGTTTGGGAACCTTTCTCAGAAGCCTCACTTTCACTTAAATCTCACTGTCCGGAATTTGGTCATGGGCCCAATTCTGAAGCAGTCATTGCAGGGGGAATGAGGCCATACAAACAATAGTGGTAAATGTAATAGAGGTGGGAGCAGGAGAGTGGAAATACACGAGGGAAAAGTGATAGGGGCTGCGTAATTTCAGAAAGGTCTTTCAGGATAATGGTGTTGGAACCAAGTATTGACAGAGTAGTGAAATTCAGTTGTTAGGGAAGCAGGTGAAGGCTGCAGGGACAGAATACACCAATGACAGGCACAGAGAAATTACATGGCGTGTTCAGTGAATATTGCTAGCTCTTTAAAACTAGTATATAGGGTTTGTGGAGGGAAATGATGTTAGAAAGATAAACTGAGAAATCTAGTCTTGAGGGAGGTCTGGGTTTCATTTTGGGGCAGCGGTTGTCATTGAAAAACAATGTTTAGGGACCAGCAGTTAGTGTAATGACTATGTCGCTGAACTCCCACGTAGCCAACTGCGTTTCAAGTCTTGGACCCGGTGGCATAAACTCATGCCAGGCACGTGTGCGTGCGTGCCCAAGATCCCGAGAGAAGAATGGAGGAGAAGGGATTGCTTCGTGGCCATCCCCCGGGGGATGATTTCTCGCTTTCTGTCTCTCTCTCTCTCTCTGTCTTTCTGGTGAGCGCACGCACCCGATAGCAAAAACCTCTCCAAAAAAAAAAAAAAAAAAAAGAAAGAAAGAAAGAAAAACAATGTTTATAGTATTTGCAAAAAAGTTATCTAATGTCATTGTGCAAAATATGTATACTATCTCTGAATCTGAGACTTATTATTTTTTTTTTTAGAGAGATTTTTGCTATAGGGCACGTGCGCTTGCATGCAAGACAAGGAGAGAAAGCACTCCCAGGAGGATGTCCACGCCACAATCCCATCTCCATTCTCCTTTTGGAATTTTGGGTACACATGCACATGTGCCCAGCAGAGTTTCAAGCCACTGGGTCTAGGACTAGAACCACAGATAGTCATGTGGGAGTCCAGTGATATAACTATTATACCATCTGTTGATTCCAAGACATGTTTTTTCACCTTTTCTTTTTTTTAAAGAGATTTTTCCTATAGGGTGCATGTGCTCACCAGAGAGACAGAGACAAAGTGAGAAATCACCCCCCCCCCCCCCCCCGCAGGGGGGATGGCCACACCACAGTCCCTTCTCCATTCTCCTCTCAGGATTTTAGGCAGGTATGCATAGTTACAAGCCACCAGGTCTGGGACTCAAACCAAAGTTGGCCATGTGGGAGTCCAGTGACGTAACTGCTATGCCATCTACTGGTCCTGAGACTTATTTTCTTAAAAGTAATTTTTGGGGACCAGCAGGTGGCATGGTGGTTAAGGCTCTGGACACTCCCACATGGCCAACGACGGTTTGAGTCCCGGACCTGGTGGCTCACTTTTCTCACTTTTCCTCTCTCTCCCTCTCTCTCCTCTCTCTCTCCTCTCTCCCTCCCTCTCTCCCTCCCTCTTTCTCTCTTTCTCTCTTTCTCTCTCTCTCTCTTTCTTTCTTTCTTTCTTTCTTTCTCTCTCTCTCTCTCTCTTTCTCTGTGTGTGTGTGTGTGTGTGTGTGTGTGTGTGTGTGTCTGGTAGAATTAAAATAAATGAATGAATAAAATTAAATAAATAATTCTTTTTTTTAAAAAAAATATAATTTTAAAAATGTGCCAGAGGTGCATGCACTTACTGGTCAGAGACAGAGAAAGCATTTCTCTATTATGGGACAGAAAGGAGACATGGACAATCACATACAAACCCTTTGCTTGGATCTCAGCAGTTTTAGAACCTACAAGCCACATCGCTACTAGACTGTGACGCATGGGATGTCTACAGCACAGAACTCTGTGTGGTTAGGGTGACAACCCAACTTCAGTAATCAGCTTCTTCATGCTCAACTCTACTATATACTCCCGCAGAGGGAGAAAGGGCCCACGGGATCATTTCCCGCGTCCGACGTAGAACCCCTCTGAGTAGTTGGACACTTTTGCCTTTAATTTTCACACAGTTGTGACTTTGTTACTAGATTTCATTTCACTCAACCTGTGACTTTGATTTTTCTTTCTGTTTTTGTTTTTATTTATTTTTAAGCACCATTTTAAAAAGTAAAGGTAGCATGTGACAGGTATCTGAAGTTTCATGATTTTCCTCTACATTCTGTGTGACATCCTGCCTCAGAGAGGACTGAATAGCAGCATTTAAGGGATGGAGTTAAGTGTGGTCATGTCCCTCTCTACCCTAAGAAAGTGGTGGACCCAGTGTTGTTTTTGGAAAAACTTACCTATGCCATAGTTAAGGTTGTGGGCGCAATCTCATTAAGCATCATATTTATTTCACGATTGCAGATTGTTTCCTTAACCCAGGTGTCCCCAAACTGAGATTCATTTTTTTTGTGTTCAAAGAGTAAAGTGGAAAAAAATAGTAACACTTTACAGTCTAATTAAAATATCGTGATTGACTGTTTTATATCTTTATTTAAATAAAAGAGTATGACTGGGGCCAGCAAGTGGCAAGGTGGTTGAGGCACTGGACTCCTACTGTAGTTCAAGTCCCGGACCTGGCAGCTTGCTTTCTGACTTTTCCTTTCTTTCTCTGTTTCTTTCTGGTCAAAATAAAAAATAATAATAACAAACTCTTTTAAAAACAATTATGACTTAAGTGTAAATTCTATGACACAGTTTTTAAAAGAAAACATGGTATGATAGGGTAGAATTGGGGTGTGTGTGTGATAACCCTTAAAAATGAAAGGCAGGGACTACCTGTGTGGCAGTAGGACCAGGCATCTGCTAGAGATGAGTTAGATAAGAGAATGGACACAAATACGGGGCCAGCAGATGGCATAGCAGTTACATCCCTGGACTCCCATATGCCTGACCATGGTTCAGGTCCCAGACTCAGTGGCTTGAAATGTATGCTGGGCATGTGCGTGTGCATGCCCAAGATCCCAGGAGGAGAACAGAGGAGAAGGGACTGTGGTGTGGCCAGCCTCCCCCCGCCCCCCTGCAATGATTTCTCACTTTCCCTCTCACTGACTCTCCCTAGCGAGTGTATATATCCTAAGGCAAAAATCTCTTTTATAAAAGAGAATGGGGGGCCAGCAGGTGGCATGGTGGTTAAGGGTGCTGGACTCCCACATGGTCAACTGTGGTTCGAGTCCTGGACCTGGGGCTTGCTTTCTCACTTTCCATTTCTCTCTCTCTTGCTCGGTTTCTTTCTGGACAAATTAAAATAAATGAATAAATAAATTTAAATAAAATTTTAAAAAGAGAATGGACACAGATAATCAGCACAAATGATAGAACATAAAATGTCAGTGGTTGAAGGGAATCTCTTAAATTTATGTGAGAGCTAAAAAGATAGAACCCCTTTTTAGGGTGTTCTGCCTTTTGGGTCCAGCAGTGGTGTGGTGGTTAAAGCAGGTGGATCCCATATGGCCAGCTGCATAGTTCAGTTCCAGACCCAGGTGGCTAGAGAAACATATGCCAGTAATACATGTGTGTATGCCCAAAATCCCAAAGGGAGGGAGAAACAGGGAAGAGATTGCATGGACCATCCCCATGCTTTCTCACTTTCTCTCTCTCTCCAGCAAGTGCATGCACCCTCTGGCAAGTTGGGGGGAAAGAAGGTAGTGTATCTTCCCAGCACTATGAAGAGACCCAACAGAGCCCGTCCAGATTCGCTCAGCACTGCAAATGTTATTTTCCACTCAGCCTCGTTTCATCACTGCTGTTAGGGCCCAGTTCATAGTTTATGAGCTCTCCAGTGAATCAATATGCCCTTTTTATACAAAACATAATTTATTTTCACATGATCTTACTACTTCAGATCACCTTTGGACTATTAATGTTCAGATAGTCAATTTCATTTAATTTGTATTGAAATAGAATTAATATACTACAGGAGCCAGCTGGTGGCATGGAGGTTAAGGTGCTGGACTTCCACATGGCTGATCAAGGTTCAAGTCCTGGACCAGGTGACTTGTTTTTCACTTTCTCTCTCTCTCTGTGTCTCTCTGGTGTGTGTGTGTGTCCTATAGCAAATTAAAAAATAGTAATAATGATAAATAAAAATTAAACAATTCTTTTTAAAAAATAATTCATATACTACAAAGTTCACCATTTTAAAGTACAATTCAGTGTTTCTTAGTGTGTTCACAAGTGTGTTGAGCCATCACCGATATCTAATTCCAGGACATTTTCATTGCCCCCCCACCCCCCAGAGAAACCTGGAACCTGTTAGAATCACTCCCCACTCCCCCTGCCCTGGCTCCTGTCAGTCACCAAATCCATGTGGATTTGCTTGTTCTGACCATTTCATATAAACAGGATCTTACAGTTATGTGGCTTTTTGTGTCCGGCTTCTTTTACTTAGCGTGTTACCCATGTTGTACCACGTATCAGTACTTCATTCATTTTTATGACTGATAGTATTACATTGTATGGTTACATATTCTATTTATCTTTACACCAGTTGATATATGTGTATTTGGATTGTTTACATTTTTAAAAAGAATTACTTGTTTAATTTTATTTATTATTTCTTTTTAAAAAATATTTTATTTAACTTTATTATTTTTATTTAACCAGAGAGGGACAGAGCAAGAATGAGAGAAAGAGAAAGAGAAAGTGAAAGCAAGCCGCCAGATCCAGGACTTGAACTGTGGTCGACCATGTGGGAGTCCAGGGTCCTTAACCATCATGCCATCTGCTGGCCCTATTATCATTTCTTATTTTGACCAGAGAGAGAGAGGGAAAGTGAGAAAGCAAGTCATCAGGTCCAGGACTCAAACGTGGTCAGCCATGTGGGAGTCCAGTGCCTCTACCACTACGCCACCTACTGGCCCTGATTGTTTTCGTTTTTAGCTGTTATTAACAATGCTGCTGTGAACATTTGCTTACAAGTTGTCATATGAACATATATATTTAGTTCTCTTGGGATATGGCTAGAACTGGAATTGTTGGGGTTTATGGTGACTCTTTAGCTTATCGAGAATCTACCTATTTTCCAAAGAATCTTTTTTTTTTTTTTTTTTTTTTTTTTGGGAGAGTTTTTTTTGCGCTCGCCAGACAGACAGAGAGAGACAGAGAGATAGAAAGCAGGAAATCACCCCCCAGGGGGGATGGCCACGCCGCAATCCCTTCTCCTCCATTCTCCTCTCGGGATCTTGGGCACGCACGCACACGCGCCCGGCGTGAGTTTAGCCGCCGGGTCCGGGACCAGACTACGTTCCAGCGACATAGCCATTACGCTAACTGCTGGTCCCAAAGAAGAGAGTTTTTTTGCTATAGGGTGCGTGCGCTAACCAGAATTTAGACAGAGAGAGACAAAGACAGAAAGCGAGAAATCACCCCCCTGGAGGGGGTGGCCGTGATGCAATCCCTTCTCTATTTTCCTCCAGAGATCCTGGGCATACACACACACGTGCCCGACATGAGTTTAAGCCACCGGGTCCAGGACTCAAACTGCAGTAGACTACATGGGAGTCCAGCGACATAGCCATTATACCAACTGCTAGTCCCCAAAGTATATCATTTTATATTCCCTCCAATAATATATGAGGCTTAGAATTTCTCCATGTCTTTACCAGCAGTTGTTATTTTCCTTTTTTTTTATTACATTAAGTTGTCAGAAAAGTCACGATATATTTTTTCTATGTTTTATTATGCAAAATGCACCATTACTTTTCCTACAACCCAATGGCTATCTTAGTAGTGGTGAAGTAGTTTACTGTGGTTTTGATGTGCCTTTCTCTGAAGACTAACAGTATTTTCATCTTTTTCTGTACATAATGGTCATTTGTGTATCTTTGGAGACATGTCTATTCAAATCCTTTCCCCATTTTTATATTAGGTTGTTTGTCCTTTTTTTTAATTTGTCAGAGGGTGCATGTGCTCACTGGAAAGAGACAGAGTGAGTGAGCAAGCACACCTCCATCGGGGGTGGTCACGCCACAATCCCTTCTTCATTTTTCCCTCCTGTCAGGATTTTGGGCATGCATGCATATGTGCATGGTGTGTTTTCCAAGTCATCAGATCTGGGACTTGCACCACACAGTTGGTCCTCTAGAAGTCAGCCACCTTAACTAGCACACCACAGGCTGGTCCAGTCGTTTGTCTTTTCATTGTTGGGTTATAAGAGTTCTTTATAAGTTTTGGATACTAGACCCTTGTCAGATCTTGATTTGCAAATATTTTTTTCTCATTCCATAGGGGGGTATCTCTCTACTTTTTTGATAGTGTCCTTTTTTTTTTTTTTTTTTTTTGGAGAGGTTTTTTGCTATAGGGCACGTACATTCGCCAGAAAGACAGAGAGAGACAGAGAGTGAGAAATCACCCCCCAGTGGGGATGGCCACGCCGCAATCCCTTCTCCTCTCGGGATCTTGGGCATGCACGTACACGTGCCTGGCGTGAGTTTAAGCCACCGGATCCAGGACTCGAACCGCGGTCAACTACATGGGAGTCCAGTGACATAGCCATTACACTAACTGCTGGTCCCTTGAGAGTATCCTTTGAGGTACCAAAGTTTTTAATTTTTTTTGCTTATTTATTTTAATTTGACCAGAGAGGGACAGAGAGAGAGAGAAAGCAAGCCACCAGGTCTAGGATTCAAACCACAGTCAGCCACATGAGAGTCTAGCGTCCTTAACCATCACACCACCTGCCAGCCCCCCAAATTTTTAATTTAAATAAAATTTAACTTATATTTTTCTTTGGTAACTTGTGGCTATTTCATTAAAAAACTTTTTTAAAATTTAACTTTCTTTATTTTTTGGAGAGGTTTTTGCTATAGGGCACGTACGTTCACCAGAGAGACAGAGAGACAGAAAGCGAGAAATCACCCCCCAGGGGTGATGGCCACACCACAGTCCCTTCTCCTCCATTCTTTTCTCGGGATCTTGGGCATGCACGCACATGCACCCAGTATGAGCGTAAGCCACCGAGTCCAGGACTCGGACTGCGGTCAATTACATGGGAGTCCAGACATAGCCATTATGCCAACTGCTGGTCCCTTATTTCTTTATTTTAATGTGACCAGAGAGGGACAGAGTGAGAGAGAGAGTGGGAAAGTGAGAAGGCAAGCTGCCAAACCCAGGACTTGAACTGTGATTGGCCATATGGGAGTCTAGCACCCTCCCTTAACCATCATGCCACCTGCTGGCCCTGCTATTTCATTTTGTAAACTAATATTTTCTTTTCCCTCTTTTTCTTTCCCACATCTCCATTACATCCTGTTTACCATGCAAATATTCATGCAACAAACTCTATAAATTATACAAATCACTGATCTGCAACTATAACTTTTAATTTTATCTTCTCAAATAGAAAGGGAAAGAGAGCCAGCACTGAAATCTTCCTATGTGCTGAGAACTTTACCTGTGTTATCAGATGATATGTTCACAACAACCCTTATAGTTGTAGATACTCTTATTGGAGATTGGAGTTTTATAGGGGAACACACTAAGATTGGATGAGATTAACTGACTTGTCCGAAGTCATGTACCTGTGGGCCAACAGATGGCATGGAGGCTAAGGCAGCTGGATCCCACTTGGCTGACTGTGCTTTGAGTCCTGGACCTAGAGGTTAGGAAAGCATGCCAGGTATTTGTGCATGCATGCACAAAATCCTGAGAGAAGGAAGGAAGGAGAAGGGACTGTGGTGTGGTTATCCCCCTGAGGGGATGCTTTCTCACTTTCTCTCTCTCTCTCTTTCTGTCTGTGATGAATGCAAGTGCCCAACAGCAAAAATAAAGAGAAAAGAAAAGAACAGAAAATCATACACTTGATTAAGTAGGATATTGGGGCTCATAGTAAGATCTCTGTGGCTCTCCCATGCGTCCTTCCTGAAATTAGTCCTGGACAAATGACTAGGCCATTTTTAGACCTTTTTGCTTATAGCCACAAATGTAATCTCTTATTCTACATTTATTCATGTATTATTCTTCCATTCAACTGCTGATTCATTTCTGATCATATACATGCTGGAGAGAAATGAATAAAAGGGGTAGGGGGAGAAGGGAAGAAAGGAGAGAAAAATTTATAACCTAATTATACATCACAATAAGGAAAAATAAAACCTGCTCTGCAACAGGTGCTCTTCACCTAGGGAATCTGTGGATGAATTTCTGGAGATGGGCAGATTCCTTAAAATTGCATGTAAAATTGTGTGTGTACATTTTGTGGGGAAGGATTTATAATTTTAAAAGAGTCAAAAGTTTAAAGAATTGTAGCTAAAGAGAGGTACATATGGTAAGGAAAAGGCAGACAGTGTGTTAACAATTTGTGTTTTTCCATTGGCCATATTTTGGGTATATTTATGGTTTTGGTTAAACCTTCCTATCTGGTTTTAAATATTTTCATTTCAGACTATTTGCTTATGGTGTTGGTTTAAGACTAGTTCTGTTAAGATTATTTTCAAAGTGTTAATTCTTGGAGTATCAAAATTTTTTTGTTAATGAGAAAACAGTAACAGTCCTTTGTCTTTGGATAGGTCAGCTGTATAAATCCAGCATTGCTTGGTGTTAATTCACACATGTAAAATATTTGTGATTTTTAGTTTTGTAAAATATAGGAATGTAATGAGGGTATTTCTCAGAGTTGCTTTCATTTTCTGAATGAATTTTTAGTTCAGACTCACAATGATCTAGTCAAATTGACACTTCTCTTGATGGGTTACATTATGGGTAGCCACTTGTGAACACCTGTACCTACACCTACTAAATATAGCTCAGTTTTATCCTACGGTGATACCTTTAGGACTTTAAGAAAAAGAAGATTCACAAGGCCTTTTAAGTCTTTAATTTTTCTTAATAAAGCTAGTAGGCAGGATGTCATTTAATAGTGATGAAGGTAACACATAGTTAGCCATTTTGAAAACTGATTACCAAGCCAGCAGGCAGTGTAGTGAAGGCAATGGACTCCCACATGGTGGACCACGGTTTGAGTCCTAAACTTGGCAGTTTGCTTTCTCACTTTCCTTCTTGTTCTCTCTGGTTTGCACATGTGCCCTATAACAAATAAAATAATACTACTAATAAGTTAAATTTAAAAAAGAAATCTAACTACTGTGTTAAATAATTACATTCCATAAAATAGCCTTTGGTCAAGTCTAGAATGAGACCTTCCCAAGATTATATCTTGTAGATGTGTTCTGCTTGTTTCTAAGGGTATTGAGTTTTGAGCCAGGGATTTAATTGTCAGATTTTAACGGAAAAGATTGTAATAACCATAAAACTTCTTCTTTTTTTTTAAAGAATTATTGTATTTAATTTTTATTCATCTATTCATTTATTTTAATTAGACCAGAGAGAGAAAGAGAGAGGGAAAGAGAGAGAGTAAGCCACCAGGTCCAGGACTAGAACTGTGGTCGGCCATGTGGGAGTGTCCAGCGCCTTAACCATCATGCCACCTGCTGGTCCCCATAACCATAAAACTTCTTACCTTCCTTTTAAGAATAGCTCCTTCATTTGTATTATAGCCTCCTATCTGTAGGTGATGTTTGCGAATGGAACGGAATAATGGAAAAATGATTTAAGTATACATTATGACCATGTAGGTCCTACAGTTTAGCTTATTTAATATTTGATTTCTGCTTTTGCCCTACAGGGGTTATTGTGTGATGAGTAATACATAATTAGTTTTTATTGTCTGTATGGAAATGTGGAGACTGTTGATGCTTGAGGGAAATTAGGGAGCACCTGGAAGTAGTACCTATCCTTTGTCCTCTTCTACTAGCTGCATGTGCATGTTACTGAGGAAACACAATGGCAGGCTCATTTAAATGCATCCGTAATAAAACTACAGCAAAATTCTATTTTTTATGAAAGCTTTGTCTGAAACTAAAGGTGACAGGAATTTCTCAGTTCTGTTTCTTACAGAGAGTGGGTTAGATGGACTGCTTTAAAAATAGTCATTTGACAAATTAAATTTTCATTTGATGAGATTACATCAAAATTAGTTCTGTTTTTCAGCCATCTAAAGAACACTTTATCATGTTCATCCAAAATACAACTCAGTGATACGTGTCATCTGAGGGTTTTGTGTTTTCCAAAGTTGACTTACAAATTGGTATTGGTAGCTTATTTATTTATTTATTTATTTATTTATTTATTTATTTATTTATTTATTTAAGAGCCAGACAGACAGACAAGCAGGCAGGCACTCTTGACTGGGTCCTCACACTGTGACCTTCCCTGTCCCCTGCCCCCACCCCACCCTGCAGCCAACCAGGATCATGGTGCGCCCTTGTGCTGAGACAGGCACAGAGCTCAAACTCAGGGCTTTCCCAGGGTCTCCAGCATCACACTGCAGCGCCCCCACTGCCAGCACCTCTGTGGGCTGCTATTGGTAGCTTTTCTATGGTAATCCAGGTAGACGTTGTGAGCAGCTCTGGAAGTGAAGGGCATTTGTAAGTGTGCTACTGATCCTATGATACAGAATCTTTTTCACTATAAATTTTACCTCTGTAACTCCTACTTTACACAACAAGTTCAAAGTCCACATATTTACTTAGGTTTTACCCATTTTAAAATGTAATAGTTTTGGGGACCAGCAGTTGGTGTAATGGCTAAGTCGCTGGACTGCCATGTATCCACTGCAGTTCGAGTCACGGACCCGGTGGCTTAAACTCACGTTCATGCCCAAGATCCTCAGGGGAGAATGGAGAAGGGATTGCAGCGTGGCCATCCCCTCTGGGGGTGATTTCTCTCTCTGTTTCTCTCTTTCTGGCCTGCGCAGCATACACCTATAGCAAAAACCTCTCAAAAAAAAAAAAAAGTAATCATTTTGTGGCAAGATGAACTAAAATAGAAACCGTTGTTACTGTGAAACAAACTGCAGGCGGACAAATTGAAAACCGAAACGTGTCCATGTGAATTCATCTAGCACTTAGGGCTTTCTGAAGGGAGATGTGAATTTCACTAGCTAAGGATAAAGCCGAGATGGGACCAGCAGTTAGCATAATGTCTATGTTGCTGGACTCCCATGTAGTCGACCGCAGTTCAAGTCCTGGACCCGGTGGCTTAAACTCACGCCGGGTACATGTGTGTGCGTGTCCAAGATCCCGAGAGGAGAATGGAGGAGAAGGGATTGCGGCGTAGTCATCCCCCCTGGGGGGTGATTTCTCGCTTTCTATCTCTCTGTCTGTTTCTGTCTGGCAAGCACACGCACCCTATAGCAAACAAAACAAAACAAAACAAAAAAAAACTCTCCAAAAAAAGGATAAAGCCTAGACCCTCAAAAGCTACTTTGAAATTTTATTAAAAACAAAAGCAGATCCTGGGCTAGCTGGTGGTATGATGGTTAAGCCAGCTGGATTCCATATGCCCAACTGGTTTGTGTTCTAGACCCGTGGCTGTAGAAACACCATGCACATGTGCATGTGGGCCCCAAAGTCCTGAAAGGAGGGAGAAATGGAGGAGAAGGAACTGCAGTGTGACTGTCCCCCATCGGGGACTTTCTCACTTTCCCTCTTTGTCTCTGGTAAGCTCATGTGCCCTCTGGCAAATTTAAAAATTAAATAAAGGAAAAAGCATATCCTGAATGCTGTGCTTTACTACCTGTAACATGCCATCATATTTTCTAATTTTTTTCTTAAAATTATATATATTTTTTTCCAGTGACTGAGTACCCGGACTAGTTGTTTCTCAATTTATATGTTTCCCCTCACCCCGCATGTTCTTTTCTCCAAGTTATATTTATTAATTATAGCCAGACACTAAGACATGACCCACATTGTTTTGGGGTTTATTTTATGGTTCAGTAGAAAATGATCTGTCATAACAGATGTACTTGTTTTAACACCATCGAGAGATGAATTTAAATAGCTCTAAATGTCAGTGAGAGTTATTTCTATCTGTTTCTTCAGATTCTTAGCATTCAATGTATTCACCTGGAGAGTCTTGGGAAAGAACTGAAAGACGATCTGTAATAAGTAAATTGGGACTGAGGATACACACTGAGAGAGTTAGATAATGGAAGACGGAAGGTCCTGATTTCTCTAATGTGTTTCAGGTTTTGTAAAGGCTCTTTCGTTGTGCTCTTAGGAGAGTAAAAGATTATTACCAAAACTCAGACAAGGGAAAAGGTACTAAAATTAAATGAAGAAAGTAAGATGCAGGCAGAAAACTGTGTGTGTTTCAAAGTGAACACTTAGATTTCATCTTCTATCGACAACGTGATTGGTTTAAAGCTGCCAGAGGGCCAGTATACTTGCCAGAAGAGACAGAGAGAGAGAAAGAAGGAAAGTGAAGCACCCCCCATGGGGGATGGTCACGTCACAGTCACTTCTCCTCTCTTTCTCCTTCCTTTCTGGTTTTTGGCACACACGCTCAGTGCCCAGTGTTTCTTAAGCCACTGGGTCTCAGATTCAAACCTTGCAGTAAGCCATGTAGAATCCAGCTGCCTTAGCCACCACACCACTGGAGGGCCCAACTTTCTTTGTAATTGTGAAAAAAAACTTGCTCCTGATCACTTCAAACATTAACTTCTGCTGGGAAATATCTTTCATAAACCAGCCTTAGAGAAGTCAAAGCAGAAGGAAAGTTAATTTTTAGTTCCTTTCTAGAAAAGCTGTTTTATTGGGCACCTTAATCAATCAGGAGGGTTTATCAGTGCTTGCAAATGCCAAATCTTTGATTTGATCCTCGCCTAAGACTGAATTCTACTCAGTTGTTTTACTGTAAAGACCTCAGTTTTACCTTAAGCACATGTCTCTTTTTTATATTTAGAGAGGTTTTTACTATAGGACGCAAGTGTTCGCTGAAGAGACAGAGACAGACAGAGACAGAAAGCAAGAAGTCACACCCCAGTGGTATGGCTACACCTCAGTCCCTTCTCCTCCAGTCTCCTCTTGGGATTTTGAGCACGCACAGGAGCCCAGCGTGAGTTTCAAGCCACCTGGTCCAGGACTTGAAATGCGGTTGGCTACGTGGGAGTCCAGTGACGTAACCATTACGCCATCTGCTGCACCTGTCTCTTTTAACTCTACATATCCCTGGTTTTCTGGACCCCTTTTACTCTTGATTATAAACCAATCAATTCATTTCTCTATTCCTCCTTTTCACATTATAATTTATGCGCAACTAACAGTAACCAACACACATGTAACAGTCCATTTTCCCACAAGAGCTACTAGCTTTGTAGAATCCTGCCTACCTTCTAATGTCACTGGGTAGGACTGTCACTGCTGATTTCCCCACTGCATGGGTTGCTGACCTTTTAGCCTCTGATGCCTATTTTCTTGCCTTCTTCCACCCGGCTCCTGAGCCTTTGCCATATATTTGGGGCTTTTTGCTAAGACAGCACCCCACTTCTGGGTTCCATCTGTATTGGCTAAAATTAGATTATGCTATGGCAGTAAAAAAAACAAAAACAAAAACAAAACAAACACAACAAGATCTCAGTGGCTTCCCTGTAGGTCATTTGGGGACCTAGACTGATGGCAGCCTTCACCTTGGAGGTTGCTGCTGGTCACTGTGCCAGAGGGAAGAGAAGGCTGAGAGTCTCGTACTGGTTAGCAGGTGCCTGGCCTTCCACATGTCATGTTTCATGCTGCGCTGGCTATGAAGTGTGAAATTGTTTAATGTATAAAGATATGTGATTGTAAGGATAATTGAGCTTAAATTATTTTGGGTGTTGTTTGTCATATGGAAACAGAAAGACCATGAACTTTGGAGTCGGACAGGCCTGGGATTAAACACTGTCTCTGTCATCAAATAGATATGTGACTGTACACAAATTATCTTTCTCTGAACCACAGTTTTCTCATTTACAAATACCAAAAAATATATATAAATATATCTACTCATGGCAAATAAAACACAGTGACATTTATCACTGGTCCTTTCTGAAATTCCACTAAAATGAAATTTTTAAAGAGTGAATCCATAAGAACAAAGAAAATAGGAGACAAAATGAAACAGAAAACAGTAGCTAAAGAATGCTAGAAATAGCCATTGAATTACACAGAGTCATCATAAGATAAGCAGTAAACACTGATTTTTTTAAAAGTTGTGATAAAACTATATTGGGAAGATGAGGGGGAAAGATAGGAACAATAAAATGAGAAAACTATAGAGGAAGACAAGAGGTAATAACCTAAAATTGGAGGAAAAAAACTAAAGAAAAATATTATGTCGAAATGTAGAAGAACATACCAGAAGGGGAAAACTAAATTAAGCATCACTGCCTCTGGGGATTGGGACTCAGATGGATTGGAGTAGGGCCAATATGTTTGACTTTTAAAACTGTGGGTTTTTTTTTTTTTTTTGTTTTTTAATGACAACTTCGATGACAAAAAAAAGCTTAACACTCAACCTCAGGCCAGCCACTGGTATAGTGGTTGAGGCAACTGGATCCCACATGCCCAACTATGCTGTTCGAATCCCAGACCCAGCAGCTTTAACGGTGCTCCAGGTGCGTGTGTGCGCGTGCCTGAAATCCAGAGAGGAGAGTGGAGGAGAAGGGATTGTGGCATGGCTAAAACCCCTGGGGGAGGTGATTTCTCACTTTCTCTCTCTCTCTCTGTGTCTCTCTTTCTTTCTCTCGTGCTCTCTGTCTTTCTCAGCTGAGTTCACATGCCCTATAACAAAAACAACTAAGTAAATTAATTAAATAAAATGAAGTTTCAAAATCAGCCCGAGGTCAGCCAGTGACATGGTGGTTGGGATGGTGGGATCCCACATGGGCTACTATAAAGTTTGAGTCCCAGATCTGGTGACTTGAAAAACACGCCAGGCACGTGCATGTGTGCCCCAAATCCCAAGAGGCCAGTGGAGGAGAAGGATTGTGGCATGATTATCCCCACTGGAGGGTGCTTTTTCACTTTCTCTTTTTGTCTGTCTTTGGTGGACACATGTGTCCTATAGCAAAATTAAAAAACAGAAACAAAAAACAAAGTTTTACGGTGGGGACTAAACAGAAATCATGAAGAATAAAAACCTTTTAGTGCCTGTGCACGTAGCAGGCATTCAGTAAATACTAGCTTCCTTCCTTTTGTCAACTAGATAGGGTTTTGTGCTTGATAATACTCATATGACTCAGAGTTTAGGTGGTTGGCTAAACAGCAATGTCAAGTATGTCACAAAGCAAATCGTGTGCCCTTCTAATCTTTTTCTTTTAAAATAGATGGTTTTATTTTTCTTGGAACCATAACAACCTATGGTTGCTCTTTCTTAGAATTTGGACTTCTGTGCAACTGACAGATGAAAAATCACCTAGTTACTGATTTGATCTAGTGAGCTGTGTGTGGAATCAATGTATAAGAACTTAGCGACTTTGGGGCTGGCAGGTGGTGTGGTGGTTAAAGTGCTAGACTCCCACATGGCTGACCATGGTTCGAGTCCTGGACCCGGCAGCTTGCTTTCTCTCTCTCTCTCTCTCTGGTCAAATTAAAATAAATAAATAATAAAAATAAAATAAATAGAGTTAAAATAATTCTTTAAAAAAAAAAAAGAACTTAGCGACTTTGAAGTTACCTTAATAAACCTGAAAACAGTGATATCTGTACCTAGATAATCAATGAGTTGCGGCCAGGGACATTGCTCTCTCCCCCACCATTGTATCAGCTAGCTGCTTCCTTGCCATGGTTCACAGTGCCTGTCCCCACCCTGTGTTCTGGGAACTCTCACTGTAGTGGGTGATGGTGATTGAGGCTGAAAGGAAGCCAGCCAGGATAAAGCGCCTGTGTTCCATACGTGGCACGTGTTCTATATGAGCAGACTGTACACGCCTGGTGTGCGGAGACCGTGTATTCTGTCAGTATACTCTGTAGCGTCTAGGGTAATGCAGGCTAGACTGTAGGAGCTGTGTACTTATTCACCAAGTATCTACTGTGTGCTAGGCACTGTGCTAATTTCCGAGTCTGCCGTGGTGAACTGGACAGACATGGCTCTTGCTGTCACAGAACTGACATTCTCACGGAAAATGTTAGTGTCTTTGTGTAAGCCAGTAAGATGATGACCCATATGGAACTATTTAAGCAGAATAAAACATTCTATATATACAATATTATATA
Organism: Tupaia tana; assembly: GCA_026018925.1. NCBI lineage: Eukaryota > Metazoa > Chordata > Mammalia > Scandentia > Tupaiidae > Tupaia > Tupaia tana. The sequence continues at coordinate 43,186,393 of JAKSZU010000011.1, forward strand.
TAAAGAGTTTCATAATTTTAAGCTGTTTGTTGTGATTTAAATGCATTCTATAAGAAGGAGATAGTGGTATCTGATTTTTTTTTCTTCTTTGCTTTTCTTTGTAGATAAGATGCTCCAAGTCCCTGGCAGCTCTCTAAAGAAGAAAAGTCACTAGTGCTCTGCTCTTGCCATAATACCAAACCTTTCTGACTAACGCTTTGGTGCTGCAACACTGGAAGAATTGTAACAGGTTCCAGGAATTTTTTTTTTTTTTTTCATTTGAGTGATTCTTTGGGAATAGAAAAAAGATTTGAGTCTTTAATAATCACCTTTTTTTAAAGCTATTTCTTACTGCTTAATTAATCAGGCCACTTACCAATGAGCCACACAGCCAGTCCGTGCCAGGAGCTGGTTGAAAACTGTGCTGTGCATGTAGCAGGGATGGCACAAGAAGACAGCCGTCGTGGTCAAGTGCCATCCACCTTTTATCATGGTGCCAACCAGGAGCTCGACCTGTCCACCAAAGTGTACAAAAGGGAATCAGGAAGTCCTTACTCTGTATTAGTGGACACCAAGATGAGCAAGCCGCATCTGCATGAAGCAGAGGAACAGCCGTATTTCAGGGAGACAAGAGCAGTGTCTGACGTGCATGCCGTGAAGGAAGACCGGGAGAATTCTGACGACACGGAAGAGGAGGAGGAAGAAGTCTCTTACAAAAGGGAGCAGATCATAGTGGAGGTAAACCTTAATAATCAAACATTAAATGTATCTAAAGGGGAAAAGGGTGTCTCTTCTCAGTCCAAAGAGACTCCTGTTCTTAAGACAAGCAGTGAGGAGGAAGAGGAAGAGAGTGAGGAAGAGGCCACAGATGACAGCAATGACTATGGAGAGAACGAAAGGCAGAAGAAAAAGGCGAAGATAGTGGAGAAAGTCAGCGTCGCACAGAGGAGGACCAGGAGAGCTGCCTCTGTTGCCGCAGCTGCCACTTCCCCTCCTCCCAGACCTACGAGGGGCCGTAGGAAGAGTGTAGAGCCACCTAAGCGTAAGAAGCGGGCCACAAAGGAGCCCAAAGCACCAGTCCAGAAAGCTAAGTGTGAAGAGAAAGAGACTCTGACCTGTGAGAAGTGCCCCAGGGTGTTTAATACTCGCTGGTACCTGGAGAAGCACATGAACGTTACTCATAGGCGCATGCAGATTTGTGATAAATGTGGCAAGAAGTTTGTCCTGGAAAGTGAGCTGTCCCTTCACCAGCAAACAGACTGTGAAAAAAACATTCAGGTAGGTTTCATCACCAAGAGGGCAAACTTTCCAGGATAGAACCTGTTCAGATCCATCTGGTATCTGCCCAAGAGAATAAATACAGTAGAGGCCGAAGGGACAGATTTCACCAATTTATCATTTTAAAAGCTCCTGCTTTGGTCTTTGCCAAACCGAGGCATAACACTCTGTTTCCAGTGCGTTAAATGTAACTGACGCTGGACTGGTGGGAGCCCAGGCACACTGGAAGGGGGATCTGTTAGAGACGCTTGACCAGGAGGGGAAGTCAACACCGACTTTGCACTAAGAGTCACTGTTGTAGGACCTGTAATGTAATTCATTCTGGCATCTTCTCTGTCAAGGTGGGAGATACTGAGTAAAGGTCAGGACTAGAGAAAGGTTCCTTTTGTAGGCTTACAAGGATGCCAGATTCTAGTGCAGCCGATGGGGACAGAAACCAGAATGACTCAGACCGGTGGACATGGAAGATCTCCAGGAGTGAGTTTGCTTTTACCAGTGGACAGATGACAACACTAAATTTTTCAAGAGGCTGAGCTGATGGGAATATGCAAACTTTAAACAGAGGCTGAGATGATTGAAAATGTTGCCCAGCTGACAGTGAGGTTGTGTGATGCCACTATGCAGTGTTGTTAAAACTGACAAGACATGGTATCAGACCGGCCGGTGTCTTGAAAGGACTGTGTTGTGATAGGTTAAGAGATGTGCTAATTATATTGTGTTGAGTGGATTCAGCTGTATTGGTTTACACACGTGAGTGTATATTAATGAATATTCATAAAAGGTAAGTCTGTTTAATGTTTCCATAAAATATATAAAATAGAAATACTTTGTATCGTATTTAAACTAACCTTCTATTTGAAATTGTTTTGTTTTGGTGTGTTTTTTGGAGTGCTACTCATGTTGGTAGTCACCTCGAAGATTTACTCTGCCTTTATTGCTTTTAATCAAAACTGAGATGATTGCTTTAAAGAAGCTTTTAAAAAATATCAATTACTGGTGCTAAAAATTCACTGCCTTGTGATTCAGCGATGTGACTTGATTTCTGACGTGCTGGGTAGATAAAGAACTGAGTCCTGGCTCCCGTCTCCTCCAGTAACTGGCAGTGCGCTCCCTGGGGTAGGAATTTATTGCAGCCGTTCATGCCGAAGGCGTGCGATGCAGTGCTGCACTCTAGGGGTCAGACTGGGGTTCCTCATGATCCGGCACAGAAACGGTGTTCTTGATCTTTATATGCAGTATTTTTCTTCATTGAAGCTTGTTCTATTAAGTTACAGAAAAGAAAACATTTAGAAGTCTTTTTTGGTGACATTCCTCCTTATTCCTCATCCCAATATGTCTAAACTTGTGTTTAGGTTTTGTGGATTCTGTTAAATGAACTCTCTTTATATTCCTAAAGAACACTGTGCGTCATTCTTACATACAGATCCTAATAATCCTGATGACCTGGTAACAAGTAAAAATTCAAACACTGCCTTAGAAAATGACCTGTAGGGAATAGTCCTTTTCTAAAGCAATATCCAGTCAGAGTCCTATCTTTCAAATCCTCTTGGAATTATTTTCTGAAGTGACAATGGTGTTCAGAGATCTTTATTTATAATACATAGAAACTGAGTATCCTTTATCCAGAATATTTGGGATCGGAAGTGTTTTAGATTTTGGATTTTTTTTCAGCTTTGGAATATTTGCATATGTAGATGAGATATTGCACCAAAGCCTAACTATGAAATTCATATATATCTTATACACATATTCTGAAAGTAATTTTATACACTATGTTTGTGTTGCAGCATTTTGACTACGACTTATTACATGATGTCAAGTGTGGGATTTTCCACTTGTGGCATCATGTCAGCATTTAAAAAGTTTTGGATTTTGGAGCATCTTGGATTTCAGGTTTTTGAATTGGGGATGCTCAGCCTGTACTGACTTGTTCCCTTAAATATCCCAGAGTGATGATTACCAAGAACTTTCTGAAATTGTTTTGCTTTAACCAGAAATATTTTTATATACTAAATGCCTAATATTCCAAAAGACTAGGCAGTGTGGTATATTTCCTGCAGAGAGACATGTCTGAGCATGTCAGAGAGACATGGAACTGGGTGATAGCAGAAAAGGGAAAACAGTACTCTCAGTTTAGAGGCTATATTAAATTCTGCTAGAAGGAAATGTTTCATGAGTCATTTGGGAAAATATAATAAAACCCCAGTGTTTTCTGTTAATGAAGGCTGCCAATGCATCTTTTAAGGTTTAACATTAATATATATGTTATTTTATCTTGTTTTTCCTTATGCCAATTTAAAATTAATTTGTGTTTCCTGATAAACATATTAGCTCCATGGTGACCTGTATGTAGGAGGCAACTGCTCTTGGTAATCTATGTATTTAAAAAACAAAACAAAACTTGAATAGGTATAATACTACCTTGGTAATAGAGTCATTTCCTCGATATGAGTAGGACTTTCCACACCTTCTTGTCTTAGTTTTGCCATTGTTTTCATACTCCCAAAGGGTCTCTAAAAGGTGCATCTTGGTAATGTTACATACAGATGTTGGTGTGGGTTCTGCACTCTGGAGGACTAGTCTCTGTCCGGATCCTGGCCTTGTGCCGAATCTAGAGCACATCTATCTCATCTATCACTAGTCCAGTACGGCTTTCTGCAAGCCCGTAAAAATAAAGACTATTTCTATTTATCCTGCTCAGTGCGTTTCCTGTAACAAATCATTCAAGAAACTCTGGTCCCTTCATGAACATATCAAAATCGTCCATGGATATGCAGAAAAGAAATTTTCCTGTGAAATTTGTGAGAAGAAGTTCTATACCATGGCTCATGTGCGGAAACACATGGTTGGTAAGTTTTTTCTGCTTCCTCACTCTCACACCTATAATTTTCCCTTGCTCTTCGGTGTGCTTTACATCTTGATTGGGCAGGATGTGTGAAACCAACTTACTCAGTTTTGACCTGTCGAAACTGAGTGCAGCATGTCTTCAATAGGCATTGCCAAATTGGATGGTGCAGTCTTCCACACCCAGGTTTCTTTTCAACATTGTTATTTATTTTTCTTTTTGGAATGTTACTGTTAAAACCTCACAAATTAAAGTGTAGAAAATTAAGATGACATAATTGCATTACAGTAGGACATCTGTCTTTCCAGCTTGGGATGTTTGGTGGACTTGTTTTGAGTATGAGTACATTCTGTGTTGCAGCACACACGAAAGACATGCCGTTTACATGTGAAACCTGTGGAAAGTCATTCAAACGCAGCATGTCACTCAAGGTGCACTCCTTGCAGCATTCTGGAGAGAAGCCCTTCAGATGTGAGGTAAGGAACATGCATCCTACATGCCCAGGCCTGGGGCTAGACCTGTGTACAGTGCAGCTGAGAGAGAGAGGGGGGTGGGGAGGGAAGGAGGGAGAGAGAGGGAGAGGTGTGCGCTGGAGTCAAGCAAGGCACAGAGCTGCATCTTTAGACATGTGCCCCGAGCTTTGTGTGTCCTCTCACTGGTAGGGAGAGAAATATCGTCTTAGACTAGATTAACATGGGAAAAACACATAATGATTTATTTTTCTTTTCCCCATGATTCAGAGAAGTTGAATGTACTTCAGTGGTAATTGTTTGAGAAAGTTGCCTTTATTAGTAACTCAGCTGCAAAAATACAGCAAGGCAAAACAGCTGACACAAGCAGCTTCTATTTTGAATATGAAAAGTAAGCCTAATGCTGGAGACTATGTTAGGGTGGGCTCCAGTAAAGCTTCTGTGCTTGGCATTCAAATATCCCCACCGTGTCCAATGCAGAACTGTGACGAGAGGTTTCAGTACAAGTACCAGCTGCGCTCCCACATGAGCATCCACATCGGGCACAAGCAGTTCATGTGCCAGTGGTGTGGCAAGGACTTCAACATGAAGCAGTACTTCGACGAGCACATGAAGACACACACTGGTAAGACTGCGTTGGGAAAGGAACAGATCTGTCTCAAGCACTTGATGATCATTGGCAGGGGGGAGGATCTTTTTTAAAAAATTTAAATTTAAACTGCAAATCTACATTGTAAGAGAAAAATCACACTTTAAATAAACCTGGTATAGAACTACCATATAATCTAGCAATTCCACTCCTGGATATCTACCCAAAAGGATAGGAGAATGCTCAGTCAGAAAAGTACTTGTGTATCTATATTTATTGCAGCATTATTCACAATTGCTAGGACATGAATCTAACCCAGACATCCATGGACAGATGAGTGGATTGGGGGGATGTGGTGCATGTGCTCTATGGAATGCTACTTAGCCATACAAAATAAGAAGATTGTAGCATTTGATAGAAAGTTAATGAATATGGAGGATTTGCTGCTGAGTAAAGCAAGCCAGGGTATGAAAGAGAGACATTGTATATCTCCCCTTAACATATACCAGCTGTCCGTGCTCTATGGCAGAAATGGAAAGACTAGAGGGTATGGAGTCATGGGAAATGGTTAGCGATACTGAAGACAAGTGGGAAGAGGGTGAGAAGGGGGCAAGAATGAGGAAGGAAATTAAGGAGAAAAATAGAGGCAAGGCATTTATTGGAAACAGAAACGAATTATTATCTGTTGATGATAACATGTATAGTATCCTGAACTGGGCTGTCATGAAGTGTATTCACATTGGGCAAATTCACTTTACAAGCTAAGTGTTATATACTGATCAAATGTATAAAAATAAATCAAAATAATGGGACCAGCAGTTGGCATAATGGCTATGTAGCTGGACTCCCATGTAGTCGACCGCAGTTCAAGTCCTGGACCCAGTGGCTTAAACTTATGCCGGATGTGCATGTATGCGTGCCCAAGATCCTGAGAGGAGAATGGAGGAGAAGGGATTGTGGCGTGGCCATCCTCACCTAGGGGGTGATTTCTCACTTTCTATCTCTCTGTCTCTCTGTCTTTCTGGCAAGCGCACGCACCCTATAGCAAAAACTTCTCAAAAAATTAAAATTAAACAAAAATAAATAAACCTGGTATATAAAAATGCAGATTTATAGTACTGAAAAATTAGACTTTCATAATTCTATTTATTTTAAAAAGGATTTTTTGGAGTGCCTTTTAACTGCAGATTCTTTTAAGATAATGAGTTCTTGGTGCCAGCAGGTGGAATAGTGGTTGAGGCACTGGACTCCCACATGGCCACCCATGGTTTGAGTCCCAAATCTGGTGGCTGGAAAATCACACCAGGCGTGAGTGCCCAAAATCCTGAGAGGAGAATGGAGGATAAGAGATTATGGTGTGGCTATCCCCTTTGGGGATTTCTCACTTTCCTTCTCTCTCTCTCTCTCTAGCAAGTACACATGCCGTATGGTAAAAACCTTAAAAAACAAAACAAAAAAAAAAACCATAATGGGTTTTTTACTTGGGGTTGAGGAACCTATTAAATTGTATAAAAGTTGTTTGCGACTATGTTGTTATAAGGAAAGGGTTTGGGAACTTGAAAAGATGGAGGGCCCTGACTACTTTAAAAGAACACCCTCTCATTCTTAAACTTTGATTGGATTTAATTTATTAAAATTTGCTACTTTTCAAGAACATATATGTTAAGTGAGGTTAAGTGACCTTCTGACCACTGCGTGTTTTTAGAGGCATATGCTCTTAATTCTAATTGATGGATTCGAGTCTTGTAAGCATTTAATTATCTACTTCCCAGGGCACCAGCCAAAATAATAGCTACCCATGCAAACTGTTGTATCTCAGTCTGAATTTGATGCCCTGGGATTAGCCATCTTTGCACAAACTAAAGAGCATGAAACATTTTTTAGGTTTCTAAATAAAAATCTAATCACAGGGTTCTAGGTTCTGTTAGTCTGCAGAGCAGCAGAGTTACAGAGAGCCACAAGAGATTGCCTTGCTTAGCCTGCTCTTCTTTTCACTTAGCTAGTAGTGAGGAGAGTCCCCCGTGCCTGGGTCTCTGTAATTCCCATTTTTTGTTGAAATCCAAAGCAAAATGCCTACTTGATGGGCTACTTAGTCAGAGCACAGTACCCTTGGAATTCAAGGATTAGGCTAGATGAAGAATCATGAGATGAATTTAATTAGTTAAACTAGACCTCAAGAGTTAGTGACCTTTGGAGACATAGTCCAAGTGAATAGCAGGATGTATCAGAGTATTAACAGAGTATTTATTAACAGAGTATTGACAGAGTATTTAACAGGTTCTTCTCTTAATTTTTATTTTTTTCAAGATAAGAGCATGCATGTGCACATGAGAGTGATAGAAAGAGAGAGGGAAGGAGAGAGAGAGATGAGCACCCACACGGGTCTGGTCACACTGCAGTCCCCTTCCTACAGTCCTCCCAGCCTGTAGGACCTTGGGCACTCAGGTGGGCTATTATCTGTATTTTCCAGGTGGGGAAATTAAGGCTCAGAAGCTAAGAAACCTGTCCAAGGCAGTCTGACTCCAGAACCACACACACTTAATGATTCTGATGTAAATTTAATATAACAAGTAATCAAATAGAGGGGTGCACAGGAATTTGCGGGTGTTAAAAGCACTGTTCTGGGTTCTGGTTCTCAGCTTCCAGGATCTGCAGTATACTCATGCAAATCAGCATCAGAGGGAGTACTGTGTGCTTGATAGTTGTGAATGATAATATAAGTAAAATTACTAGTTTATTCACCTGCAGTGAAAAGGCTGAGTGGCAAGTAGTTCAGAACGCTCAGTGTTCTTTGCCTAAGAAAAATGTATGTTAGAAGCTAAATTATAATCAGAAGATGGTCAGGGACAAGAATTTAGAGCAAAGGAAGGTAATCGAATAATCTTAATTCCAAGTATCATACTTCATTGAATCCAGGAAGCTTAATTTATGTACTGCTAAGAAAATGTTGCAAATTAAATAATGACATGCCGTTAATTGTAAGGTGTATGTGGCAATTTCAGAGATGTTCAAATGTGGGAGAAATGTGGGCCTTACTGTTCTGTTTTATTGCAAGGTGTATGTGCTCACCAGAGGCAGAACACACCCAAGAGCAAGCACCCCCTAATGAGGTGTGGTCTCGCTGTAACCCTTTTTCTCTCATTTTGCCATCTCATCAGGACTTGGACATATGCATATACACGTGTGACTTGGCATGGTTTTCGATTTCTTGGGACTGGGAGTCAAACTGTGGTCAGCAAAGTAAGAGTTGACTCTGAAAACACAGTGCCTAATCACTGCACTGCAGTGCCAGCCTGAGATGCAGGTCTTAGAATTAGCAAATGTTTGACCAGCTCATGGCCTGATGGCTATGGGAGCTGGATTCTACATGGCTGACTGCATGGTTCAAGTCCCAGACCCAGCAACTTAGAAAACATGCCATGTACATACGTGTGCATGCTCAAAATCCTGAGAGGAGGGAGAAATGAAGGAGAGGGGATTACAGCATGACCATTCCTCATGGGGTGGGTGCTTTCTCACTTTCCCTCTCTCTTCCCGTCTCTCTGCAGTGAGCACATGCGCCCTCTGGCAAATCAGAAAATTAGAAGAATTAACAAATGTTTGTTTATACATTTTTATTAAGAATCTACTCATTGGGGCTATTGCGGTGAGCAAGACTGAAATAGTCTTAAGGTCCACAGAGCTCCATCAGGCTGAAAGATACACAGCCAGGGCCTAAGAGACGCTCGTGTGAGAGGAAAAGAAGTTGGGTGTGGGACAGGGCAACGAGTGTGACAAGACATGATAACGGAGGATAGTAAGGAGGTACAGATCACAAAGAACTCTGGAAGCCGTGAAGAAAGTTTGAACTTTGAGGATAGTACGGCATCTATGCTCACTGGAGAGGAAAGAGACAGAGAAAGAGAGAAAGAAATTTCCTCAATTTCCTCCCCGGGGTGGGTGGTCACACCACAGTCCCCTCTCTATTCTCCTCTTAGGATTTTGGGCACACATGCACACTCATCCAGAGTGATGTTCAGGCCACCAGGTCCAGGACTTGAACTACAGTTGGCTTTGTGGGAATCCAGCCACGTTAACCAGCTTGCCACCAGCTGCCCCTGTTCTTGAATGTTTGTTTGTTTTATTATTTATTTATTTATTTTTACTTTTTTTTTTTTTTTTTAAGAGAGCTTTTTGCTATAGGGCACATGCACTCACTGGAGAGACAGAAAGCAAGAAATCACCTCCTCAGCTGGGCGAGGGGGATGGCAGGGAGGATAGCCACATAGCAGTCCCCTCTCTTTCATTCTCCTCTCAGGATTTTGGGTTCACATGCACACGTGCCTGGCCTAAGTTTTAAGCCACTGGGTCCAGGACTCAAACTACAGCAACTATGTGGGAGTCCAGTAACGTAACCATTATGCCACCTGCTGGTCCCTGTTCTTAAATAGCCTGTTCTTGAATAGTTTTAACCAGAGAGTAACACAGCTCTTTGCAAGTTCACTATAGCTAGTGTGGAGAGTGGCCTGGAGCATGGGGAGCAGGAGTAGAAACGGTGAAGCTAGTCGAGTGGATATTGAGTAGTCCAGGTGATGATTGTGATGACATGAACTATGGAAGTAGTAGTAGACACATTTCAAACAATCGACAAGGTAGAGGTGAATGAACTTTGCAATCGATTGGATATTGGCAGGAGGGAGGGTCAAGGATTAGTCCTGATTGGGAACTCCTATACTGTTTGTCAAGATGGAGAATAATGGAGGGAAGAGCAGGTTTGCTAGGTAGGACAGTGGGACAGTCAAATGGATATATCTAAAAAAAAAAAAAAAAAAAAAAAAAAAAAGGCGGGGGAGCCGGCAGGTGGCGTAGTAGCCGAGGCACTGTACTCTCACATAGCTGATTGCGGTTCAAGTCCCAGACCTGGTGGCTTGCTTTCTCACTTTCCTTCTTTCTCTGTCTCTCTCTGGTCAAATTAAAAAATAATAATAAATAATAGTAAATAATTCTTTTAAAAAATGGGGATATCCAGTAAGCAGTGTGGAAAAATGAGCTTAAAGCTCAAGGAAGAGATTTAGGTTAGATACGTAAACACGTGGATTTCTGACTCGGACCAAAGATGGTCATGCTAAGCTAGCTGGTATGCTTGTGGTATTGGCCATGTTACCTTTTCCTTTGCATAGGCTCTGTAGCAAAACTCTCTCAAAAAAAAAAAAAAAAAAAAAAGAAAAGAAAAAAAAGGCAGGACCAGAGGTAGCGTAGTGGTTAAAGGCACTGGATTCCCACATGGCCAACCACAGTTCAAGTCCTGGACCTGGTGGCTTGATTTCTCACTTTCCCTTTCTCTCTGTCTCTCTCTGGTCAAATTAAAATAATAATAATAACAACAACAAATAAAGTTAAATAATTCTTTAAAAACCAAGAAATGCATATCGAGGTGCATAGTGCTGTGTTTACATGGCAAGCGCATAGATGCTGCAGCCGGACTGTGCAGCTTTACATTCTAACTCTCCCCGGGATGTAGCGTTGAGCAAGTCTCTTCATTTCCTCCTCAGTAAAATAAGGATGATAATACACTGACCTACTACAGTCACTGAGGACCACCGAAGTGATCGGGGCAAGGCACCTGCACAGCAGGACCCCACCCAGCAGAATGAGGGGAGCCCGGGGCCGAGGGGCACTCCCATAGCGGGAGTGCATGTAAACACACAACCTCATAGGACCAGCAAATGGTGTGATGGTGACCTCGCTGGACTCCCACGTAGTCGACTGTCGTTTGAGTCCCAGAATCGGCGACTTCAAACTCATGCCAGGCATGTGTGCATGTGTGCCCAAAATCCCAAGTGGAGAATGGAAGAGAAGGGATTCTTGGGACCAGCAGTTAGCGTAATGGCTATGTCGCTGGACTCCCACGTAGTCAACCGCGGTTCGAGTCCCGGACCCGGCGGCTTAAACTCACGCCGGGCGCGTGTGCGTGCGTGCCCAAGATCCCAAGAGGAGAATGGAGGAGAAGGGATTGCGGCGTGGCCATCCCCCCTGGGGGGTGATTTCTCGCTTTCTGTCTCTCTGTCTCTCTCTGTCTGTCTGGCAAGCGCACGTGCCCTATAGCGAAAACCTCTCAAAAAAAAAAAAAAAAAAAAAAGAGAAGGGATTCTTGGTCATTCCCCTGGAGAGTGATTTCTCGCTTTCTGTCTCTGTCTCTCTCTGTCTCTCAGGTAAGCACACATGCCCTACGGCAAAAAATCTCTCGACAAAAAAGATAACAGATGTCTACACTGGGAATTGTTGCAGGAATGGACACACATAGCATGTGGGCTCCGAGGCGTGCACTGATACTCCACACCTCACCTCCACATTCCATGCGAAATGGTTACTGGACCAATATTCAAAATCGTTACTCTCTCTAGCCTGGGTAGAGAAGCAGACAGACATAGTGTGGGACTAAGCAGTAAGTCCAAAGGAAAGTTAGGAAGCTTAAACAAGTAAGCCCTCAGAACCCACACCTACTTTGCTCTCTAAGTGCCTTTAGAAATATGAGACTCTGAGCCAGCCATGTGGCATGGTGGTTAAGGCAGCTGGATTCCACATGGCTGACCACACAGTTTGAATCCCAGACCTGGCAGTTTGAAAAACATGCCAGGTGCATGCACATGTGTATGCATACCCGAAATCCTAGAGGAGAAGGAATTGCAGCATGGTCATCTCCCTGGGGAGTAATTTGTCTCTCTCTCTCTCTCTTTCTCTCTGTCTGTCTCTGGTGAGCACGCATACCCTATAGCAAACATAAGGAAAAAAAAGAAATAGGGGATCCTGTTTCCTTTTTGAGATGCTGGCCAAGCCCTCCTACCCCTCCTTACACCCACAGGCCTTTGTAAATGGGGTAGGAGCATTTCGTTGGTCATCATCTCACGGGGACATCTAGTAGGCCAACACCAGGAATGCCGAGTACTCTTCAGTGTGCCAGACAGCTCCACATAATGGAGCATTGTCTGCAAAATACCTCGCTTCCCGTTACTCAGTCACATTCTCACTGCAATGTGAGATTCATGTTGTAGGGGGAGTCAGGCTGGCATTTTCCAGCCAAGGACTCTGTGTGTGCACGTGAAGAGTCTTACCTGCACAGGGCATTCCCAGCCACATACTGCTTCTGGTTGGGATGGCAGAAACTGCTAGCAGATTAACTTGCCTATTTGGAGACAGGAGAGCCATTGAAACCGTTTGCTGTGTAAGATGTGAAGGCTCACTAATATAATGCTCCCCTGAACTCTCCTCCTCTTCCTCCCCCCGTTCCTCTCCTCTCCCTCCTCCCGTCTTTTCCTAACCCGGCCCACATGGTGGCTTGTGTATAAAATTTGAACATGTATCTACTGTAATCTGTTACATCCTAACCTGAGGGGTGGGGACTCTTATGACCCAGATATAAAGTGTCACATGGGAGAGCAAAGGACAATGTCTTCTGTAAGTGCGAGGAACGGCGCAAGACTCCACAGCACCTGTGTGCTGATCTTTGTCTGTGTCTGTCCATTAGGAGAGAAACCCTTCATCTGTGAAATCTGTGGCAAGAGCTTCACCAGCCGCCCCAACATGAAGAGGCACCGCAGGACTCACACAGGCGAGAAGCCCTACCCCTGCGACGTGTGTGGCCAGCGGTTCCGCTTCTCCAACATGCTGAAGGCCCACAAGGAGAAGTGCTTTCGGGTGACCAGCCCCGTGAACGTGCCACCTGCTGTCCAGATCCCACTCACGACTTCCCCAGCCACCCCGGTCCCTTCCGTGGTGAACACACCCACAACCCCAGCCCCTCCGATCAGTATGAATCCTGTAAGCACTCTTCCCCCACGGCCCATCCCCCACCCCTTCTCGCACCTTCACATCCACCCGCACCCTCACCCTCCACACCACCTTCCTATCCCGCCTGTGCCTCACCTGCCCCCACCTCCAGCTCTCTTTAAGAGTGAGCCTTTAAACCACAGAGGCCAGAGTGAGGACAGCTTCCTGCGGCACCTGGCAGAGAAGAACACTTCGGCGCAGCACCACTAACACCGTCTCCCTCAGTGTGTTCCCAGGTGTAGTTGCAGAGAGGGAGGTGGTGAGCACCCTAGTTCTCTGAGCTCCCTGCAGTTCTCGGGCTCCCCCCCCCGAGTTTCCTCCCTGCCTCTCTGGGAGAGTCCACCCATCCCAGGGGGTGGCCAGGAAGACTACCTTGAGCTCACAGTGGGAACTGTCAGCTAAACCGGAGAACCGCCAAACTGAAGCCTAATTGGCTTGCATTTTCTGGTGACTTTTATAAATTTCAAATACTCAGACTTGTGGAATTTTATAATTTCATATCAGCTGATGAGGTATGCTTGCTTTTATATCCCGGACTTCCCCTCAAAGAGGGGCTAGACCTGGTTTCCTTTGTACTAATCGGGAAGGCTGTGAGATTAATCCAGAGCATTAATTGTATCACTGTGTATCATAATGAATTCTTTTCAGCTTTTTGGTGCTGGCTACAGAGTTGAGCTGGCCATGTTTCACAGTATATCAAGCATTACAGAGAAAGATGGAAACTTTCTTCCTTGTGTAGCTCTCCTAACGCATTCTTTATTTTACTACAGAAATTATTTTAGAGTTTTTGTATAGACTTCTTTAGTAGTCTGTTTCTAAAATGAAATGTATTTCAATAAGCGGTGTAATTTTTTCAGTGTAGCTGAACCTATGTTGTAAAATAGAAATTTTTATAATCATCAAAATGTGATTCTTAAAGATGCATATAACTTCTATAATTCAAAGTTATTCTTACATCCGTACAACTCAAAGGTGCTTCAGAGACCAGATGTATCTGAGAGGGTGTCCAGACCAGGTCACTTCAGAAACGCGCTTTTGCTTTTGGAACCTGGTGTGAGTACGTGGTAGTGTTTTACTCTCTGCCAAACACGCAAACGTCTGTCAGGCTTTCACTGACTCGCTCCTGCCTCCCACATCCCGCTGGGCTCAGCTGGTGCAGTGGATAAAATGATTTGTGGGGGACAGGCCTTTTCCAGGGAAGTCTCCTGACGCTGCTGTGTTTTAAAAACCAGAGTAAAGCTGTCACCACCAGTAGGAGGAAGTAGCGGAGATTGCTTCGTTTCAGGCCTGTTTCTCACTTCCCTTTGAAACTGTGTTCATGTTTAACTTTTATGAGATGACAAATTGAAGTCTCTCGTTTGGAGGTTGCTTTTATTTTTCTAAAGTTGTTTTGAGAAGATAAAATAGCAAACTAAAATCACACAAGTAACACTGCTGAGAGTGGCGAAGAAATTCAGCTAAGACAAATTGGTTCTAAGTTTAAAAACATCTGTTACATATAGAGTGCAGATATTTCTGTAACGTTGGGCTGTCTTAACACAGTTTGACTTGTAGTGAGGGAAAACACTTAGGATTTGCTGCCCTGTCCTCTGCGAATAATGATGTGATGCGAGCCTTCGTAGGTGCTAAAGAGAGCACACTCCTGATACATTTAGGCAAGTTAATGGTTCAGGTTTGGGGACCTTCAGAGGAGCCTGGTCAAACAGGAGCTGATGGTAGGAAAGGCCGAACAGAAACGTTCACATGTGGGTTACATTTAACTGATCAAATTTCTTTTTTTGTTGTTTTTGTTCTTGTTTTGTTTTGTCTTTCAAATTTCTCCAGACTCAGTGTAGCTAACGATTTTGGATTTCTTCATCTCAGAGTTCTAAGGCTGGGTCACCCACTGCCCTCAACCGTCTCTGTTTTTGAATCTTGAATTTCTTTCATTTTCCTTTTCTCGGGCTTTTACATCATTACCTGAATTAGAACCCTTTTATTTATTTGTTTTAATATTAAATGTGCAGATATGTTTCAAGCACTTTTCTGGCTGGTTAGCTCTATGATAGGAAAAAATGGAATTCTTTCAACATAGGTTAAGTCCCTATTTTTAAAACACGCCATCCTCTGTTATCTTTTTTGGTTTAATGTTTCCGATTGTTCTCCTGACTTGCCTTTGCCTTTGATACTGAACATAGGAAACGTTTGAAATGAGGCAGAAAAGTATCTCAAGAGATACTTTCCTTCCTTATTTTTGATGTAAGTTTTAAAAAGTAGGATTTTTAACCTTTGTATACATTTTGGGGCATCCAGGTACCCAAGCCAATAAGGAAAATTAATTTGCTGCTTATGACTGTAATGTCATCATGCCGTCTCCCTGACCCCACAGTCTCTTTAGCATTCCATTCCAAGTCTGTCAATCTACACTTTCACGTAGACGTATCATTACTTCGTGGTCAAGCCTATAATAGTACAATGTTTTGTTTTGTTTTAAGATGTAAACTATAGCTTAGTTCATTGGTTATACCTTATTTTGTTCTAAATAAATTGACAGTATTGGGCAGCAATCCTGAATGTTAGACCGAGACCGTTGAATCAGCCATGTCATAAGGTGTACTATAGTTATACACTGGAAAATTCAGGTAGTCATCTTTGATTTTTTTCACCCAAGTAACTATAGCCATAAGAAAATATCTGCTAGACAGGAAAACCATTAAGCAAATAATCACCATCATCCTTAACAAAAGCAAAAAAGGATTATTTTTAAAAATTAATTTAAAAATGTCACATAGTACATTTCTTAGTGAAATGTATTGTGGAACAATATAAAACTCCCATATTTGTTTCCTGGATAAGTATACCTTCTCTGACTTGGGATTTGTGGTCTTCAGGAAAACTGCTCAGAATATAATTATTCCTCCTCGGTGTGATATTACATACGAGTAATGACACAACATTAATGCTTCTGAATATAAGAACTGCAGGAGCAAGCCTTAAACGTATGCGTGCATCAGGTTTAACATGCTTAAGACTCAAAACTCAGGGTTGAAAATTTGGTTGGCGTTCTCTACTAAGATGAAATTTGTACTACCTGGTGTATTTTCTCCCACATATGCTACAGCACCCCATGAATTCTTCAAGAAGTTGTTACCTACATGTTGTGTGTGTGTGTGTGTGTGTGTGTGTGTGTATGTGTGTGTGTGTAAAATGGAGGAGTTTGAGTTCTCAGTCCCTACCTTATTTATACCTTTTAAAGACAAAGGGCCCGTTTCAGCATTATATAGATATCAAATTGTCTCTCACTACTTAATTTTCCTGTCTTCGAAGGCTTTCGCCTTTGCTAGGGTTAAAACGTATTTGACTTTTTTGGTTGGCATTGCATTTTGGGTTTTTGTCTTTCTATTCTTGTCTCATAAATTTATCATTCAAATATAAACTCTACTTTAGCCTTCGTCAAGGGCTGCTGCATACTCAAATTGGGTCAAGTAGGCTCATACACAATTAAATTTTTAAATTCGAATGAAGAAGAGTACTTTCAGGGCACATGACTTCTTTCCCACGTAAATGTGTGATTTGATCCTCACTTTTGGCAAGCAGGAGAGGCCTCCACATGAAAATCCACTATAGTTCAAAGTAAGCTCCAGACACTTTTATAGTCTGTCATTTGCATTAGCCACTCTAAATGACGGCTCGGTGCTCGTGGATAGTACCATAGTGGTGCCATCTTTCTAAAAGCTGCTTTTGTTGAAGGTACCTTTTTATTGTGGTTAGAGCACTCCCTGTAATTTGATCGGCCCCAGTATACTAGCTGAAGGCAAATGTGCTCTGAAGAGATGCTTGTGAACTTCGAACTGCTTCCTGCTTGAAATTATTTTCAATTTTTATGTTTGTTGAATGGATATGTGTGTTTCATTCATTTTGATTTCACTGGAAGTTTTAAATTTTGAGAAGCTGAAGCAGAGATAAAAACCCATTGGATATATACATATATACACATACATATATGTATACGTATATACATATATTTACCCCATCTTGCAGATTTTGGCCAGTAAAACACAGGATAGTAGATGGGTTTTAATGGGAAAAAAAGAAAGGGAAAAAAAATACCTAAAAAAAAAAAAAAAAAAAAAAAAAAAAAAAGTTAGAGTAACCCTTGTGTCCGAGCTACTGTATAGAAAAAAAAAACCCACATTTTTATTTGCATCGCTGCCACATGATGACTATCTCGATGCTGTCCTAGACTGTATGGGAAGCATTTAATAAAAAGGGGACAAATTGCATTTAAGAATTTCATCAGCTAACTACCTTTTCTTTCTTTTTTCTTTTTTTTTAAAGAGATTTTTGCTGTAGAGTGCATATACTCACTGGAGAGACAGAAAGTAAGAAATCACCCCTTAGGAGGCATGGCCATACTGTAATCCCTTCTCCTCCATTCTCCTCTCGGGATCTTGGGCACGGACGCACACGCACCCGGTGTGAGTTTCAAGCCACCGGGTCTGGGACACAAACCGCAGTCCACTGCATGGGAATCCAGCAGTGTAACCATTACACCATCTGCTGGTCCCATTAACTTTTTTTTTTTTTTTAAGTAGTCAACTCACTTGGAATTTTTCAGACTATAGAACTGAGCAAATAAATATTGGATTTTAATTTTCCTCTGCCTAAACCAAGATGGGAAATTTTCCTCAAGATCATTTTCAGGAATGAAAGGTCACAAGCCATTTGAAATTATGGGATTTATTATGCAATAACAGCACCCTAGCTCACCTGCTTTTGTCATCTGTAGCATTGATAATAAATAACGATGACCTTCCAACCCTGGACACTACCTCGATAAAGCAAACCAGAGATCCTCTCTACACTTTCTATGAAAGCCATAACGTCATCAATATACCCACTTTCATAGCTCTATACTTTTATACTCTCTAGACTTTTTTATAGACTTTATGATCAGATCTTTTTCTCTTAGAGGATAGGTTTTGCAAGACTCAAAGGAAAGTCAAACTCCTTGGTTGTCCCTACTTTGAAGCTTTAGCTTCAGCAGATTTGTCTAAAGAACCAATAACCATTTATCAGATTTTTCATTGAAGTCAAAACCACTTTGCAGAGTTGCGTATCTGAAAAATAAAGTTTTTCTTTCTTGTTCCCTGAGTAGACGCTATATTGGTGTAAGAAACTGCTTATAAAGTGGATTTCTTTCTACCTTGTTACTCTGTGTAGTACCCAGTAATATGTGTGTTGTGACAAATTTCCCGGTGTAGCTTCTATTTCTTTACGACAGATAAGTAAATGTAACCTTTCTCCGACCCTCTGTTCTCTCACTGCAGCTTTGGCCTCTCACTCTGTTCTTGAGTGCCTTTGAAAAAGCCAGCATCCTGGAACATCCTTTTCCTGGTCTGAATCCTACCTCTGATCATTTCATTTTCCATGAGTGTTGGAATTCACCCTAATTCCAACGGTTTTAACTCTAAGAACGAACTGAAACCTTGGGTGGGAATTTTGCACCTATTTCTGTTCCTTCCTTACAGTTTATTTCTTCACGTGTTACATCGCTAATGTTGGAAGATGTTGTCCTCATCTTCTCTTTCACTAGAAACTAGATGTTCCTTTAAAAGCAAAGACCGTTGAGTAACCTTCTGAGCACCTTTTTCTCACCTGAAGTCTTCCGTACAGCCTCCTCTTTCTGATCAAGGGCTTCTGAACGCCGCCGATGCATCCCTGCCCCTTCCTGCCCTCTCTCTTCCCTGCACGTTTCACAAGGTGCTACCAATCATTTTACTTTAGTCAAATTGATGTAAAATTGCTATCTGGGTTTGTCAGAAGTCCTTTAGTGACTCCTGATGTGCTTCTCTCATCCCCCTGTCCCTCAAGAACCTCCATTGGCTTTACTTTCTAGTTCTCTCATCTGATCCATCCTGGAAGTATGACTGGCACGTAGTACATGCAGGATGTAACAGAAAGGAGGCTGCAGTGCACTCTCCACGTGTGAGCATCTCAGATAAAACAGTGCAGCGTTCGGCTAGTCTCTTACAGCCCAGACTAAGAACTTGCTCCTTTTCAGTACTCCTCCCAAACCGAAAACAAACTCTTCAAGATAAGGAAATCAATTGCATTTGTTTAAGGTGAATGAAAGCTATTGAGAATTTGACCTCAGTTAGAATCTTTCTATTTAAAAATCCCATGCCCCTTTCCCTAAAGTTAATAGTACTCAGGTTTTCGAGACTAGTAGCCACGTGATAGTGTGAGTCTAAGAATGCGACCTATACTAAATTATTTTTGTCTGGCGACAGACAGTATGTTATTAGTGAGACAGGGCAAAATTGTGAGAATTGGTTGCGTTTCACAACGAGCAAATCCAAAACATTCGAAGGCTCCGCTGTTTGGAAGATTAGTTTACAAAATGCAAAAAGTAGATTTCTGTGTTACAGAAATTAGTAAGAAGGTTCCTTCTGGTTGTGTTAAACGCTTTTTGCTTTAATTTGCTTGGATGCTCCCCATTATTGACCTAGGTGTTTGTCTCTTGGGTAGTAATTTGCTACCCAAGGTATCTAGTTTAAAATTTGCGGCTTTTCTTCTCAGAGTCCCAGGTAATAAAACAATGGAGAGCCACACTCGCTTGTCATTTGGAGGGGCCACATCCTTTGAGAACAGACTTGGCTTGTTTTATATCTTCGGTAGGAAACATTTGGCACACGGTATCAAAGGAGACGCTTGTCCCTGAGAAGTGTCCCCACAGCTTTCTAGTTCTAGGTTACTGTCACACTGCTCTAGCTCCTCTGGTGAGATCAGGGGTATTACAAATTATCTAACGATGTTTGGGGGGGGACAGGTAGGAATTGGGACGGGACAAGGAGAGGTGGGAGCTGAATTTCGCTGAACCTCGGAAGGAAATCTGATACTTGCCCTGGCTCGAGTTGATCAGCTAAATGGCTTGTCCCTGTACCGGATGGACCACAGAAGGATCCCTTTCTGCACAGCCAGCTCCTTGGAATGGGCACAGCTTCCTCCCTACCTGTCTTTTACAGGTGAGAAGGGACCATGTGACCAAAAGGACAGAGCCTCCTACCCTCACTCTGCATGGAACTCCAGACTGTGTCTCAAGGCATTTGAAAGTTAGTGGGAAGAATTTCATTCTCCTAAAACTCCTAACCCTCCTAGAAATACCTCTTTATGCTTAACTATTCAACTCCATTAGGTTAAAAACAACAACAACAACACAGTATGACCTAATTTTGGTGTTTATTTCTTAAGTTGTATCCCCAAAGGTATGTATGTAGCCTCTGAAAATTGGGTGAATTCTTCTTGATCTTCCATTAGTTTGAATATGCATTTTACTCATTCCTTGTGTTCATCTCTTGGCAAGGGCTGTGATTCTATCTCATCAGCAGTACCGGCTGTGTCCACAAGGGAGCGATGGAGTGCTTTAGCCGCTCTCTTCTCAATCTGCTGAAGAAAGATCTTGCTTTAAGTTTCTTCCAGAATATCCTCTCTTGGCTCTCAATGCTTATTTATAAACCTTGATTATTTAAGATGTTTTCCCTTATTGCTGAGTTCAGCGGTTGCTCAGCCCTCACGATGTAAGCTAAGATTGATGTATGCGTCTGGGGTCCTTGTGGGTCAGGCATCTTCATTCATTCATTTTTTTTTTTTTTTTAACATCATTGAACTAAGATGGAAAGCGAGGACCTTACCATGGGGGAATCCATTGTGCACTAAATGAAGAGCGGGGTGCGGGGGGAGATTTCCTCATTTGGTTCTCCCAAATCCGACTGCCAGTCTGGGCCTCCTCCCATCTCTGAGGGCCAGGGCAGCAGGAGAACTTCAGAGTGTGAGTGAGTGGGGAGGCCCTTCTCCCTTCTCTGCTCCAGACTCCGCCTCTGTCTGGGTGCTCTCCTGCCACAGGCACCCCTCCCAGTCCGTTCCTTGTCTCAGGACTCCGAAAGCCCCCCTGAGCTGTCTGAGTTTCGTGTGTGCTCATTGCCGCATCTTCCTTATCACCGCAGGTCAGTAATCAGCTACAGGGAAGCCCCCCCACTCCCTGCGGCCCCCTGTAGAGCCAGGAGGTGTTTACACCTGGAATGGCCTTCTTAGCTGGAGTCGGCCTGGGCCTGTTTCTCCCAGCCACGCCTGAGTCTGAGCAATGTTAGACACGGATCGTAGGTTCTCCCTGTAACTCCAGCACTTGACAATAACACCGAAGCTGTGATTGGATGAGGTAGCAGGTGGCCAGGCCCAACTTGTTTTTCTTCTCATTTTCCCCAACAGTACCGAAATCACTTGCACTTTTCTTCATTACTTAAAGGAAAATCCAGTTTGCTTGCCAGGAATTGTTTAGCGTTAGGTTTACAAAGCTTGTTGTTGAATGTTGAATATTTGTCCAAAGGAGTTTGACAAAATAGAAGCTGCTTGGTCCCTGTTCTGCCTGCTATGTCATCAGGATTGAGGCCGCGTGGCTGGGGTACTGATGTCAAGTCCAAAATGGGGCCGTGCCCCCCTCCTACCTCTCTGCAGAGACGCAATGGAAGGTGAAGCTGGACTCGTGTGGGGCAGGTGTCTGCAAGTGTGGGCAGGTATGCTGCAAAGACGTTTCGAGGAGTCTTTCAGTTGGGGAGGTGACAGGTAGGTAGGACAGGAACTCTTATGACGGGAAAGAAACCGGGAGAGGAAGGCTGCTTGGCCCCAGGGAACTGCAGTGAGGTGGGACAGAGCTCCGCTCAGATCCCCAGACCAGCCCACACTGCCTGACTTCCCTGAGTCATCTTTTTTCTAGCATCCTGTCAAATCCCTCAGTGTACTGGTTTTCCCCCTTGTGTTAACTATACCCATATTATTTTTTTAGCAATTGAAATGCACTTTTTTATTTCTACTCAATCATGATTTAAGTATGAAAAAATTATAGATTGTTAAAACTACTTTTTTGTGTATTTTTAACCACTCAATGTAGCATTGTATATTTTATTCTTGTGAGACTCTGGTACAAGGTGTGCCGCTTAATGATTTTTCCGAGATGCTGGGCCTTTGGATGTGTACGGTAACCAACTTAATGCTAATGTTCAAAGTAAAAAAGAAAAAAAAAAAAAAAAGGAGCCATATCCCTTGTGTGCTTTTCTTTGCTTCATTTCTCCCTCACCCTCGTTGACAACATTTCGAGGTCCCCTGGCTTAATGAACTGAACGATCCTGCAATTCTCATCTGCTATTACCAGTCTCTAGTAGTAAGCCGCCCCAGGCCCCAAAGCCCGTCCCACCTCTATACGCAGCGGGCTTTCAAGGCTGCTGCTCCATTGGATGGAGGGGTTTGTCGGGGTGTTGCCTGGCTCAGCGCCGATTGGTCTCACTCCTCTGTCCAGCCAACAATAACCTGAAGAGGACCAGGACTGGGGTCACACCAGTTTGAGAAGCGCGTGCACACACACACACACACACACACACACACCAGCTTACAGAGTACAGACAATAAAAAGTGGTAGTTGTGAAGTATGGCACTTGGGGGAGGGCTCCTCTCCCTACCCATACCCCCATTCATTTATTCACTCATTTATTCCACAGACATTTACTGAGTGCCTAATATGTGCTGGGCGCTGATCTAGCCACTGGAGATTGAGCAGTGAACGCGACAGAGGCCCTGGGCTCATGGAGCGTGCCTTCCAGCGGAGGAAAGCTAACAGTAAACAACTGTCTTAAGGGTCAGGCGGTGTGGCCCCTTGTGACGTGAAGCTCGCCCTCAGTCCTAGGACTGTAACCAGCTGGAAGACACATTAGTTTCCGGCTCGTGATCTATTTAGTGTAGCAGAAGGAAATCCTACTTTAAGATCCCTTTGGGACCAGCAGATGGCGTAGCAGTTACATCACTGGACTCCCACATGGCTGACTGTAGTTCAAGTCCCGGACCCAGTGGCTTGAAAATAACATCAGGTGCATGTGCTCACGTGCCCAAGATCCCGGGAGAAAAATGGAAAAAAAGGGATTGCGGCATAGCCATCGCCCCGGGGGGTGATTCCTCACTTTCTCTCTCACTATGTTTGTCTCTCTGTCTCTCCAGAGATTGCACGTGCCCTAAGGCAAAAACCTCTTTAAAAAAAATTAAAAAGACCCCTTTGTTTTAAACCTATTAGAATGGAACAAAACTGCCCAAAGCAGAATTGTCGTCTCTGTCCTCCGTGGCCATGCATCTCTGACTGACTACAGATGGTAACGATGTCCTTCACGGGGACAAAAGATGCTTCCCCACTGCAGCCCCTCACATATACTGCATCAGCAACTTCCAAACTTTGACAAGGACACGTAGTCATATAATTCACCAATACTTTGCCATCCAGTACACGCCACACATAAGCATATTTATATAAATGAACATAAATTTCAAGAAAAATATCTATATGCCCTGCACATTGAAATGGTCTTTTTCTTTCCTTTTTTTTTTTAATTGCCAGAGGACATGTGCATTCAGCAGAGAGAGAAAGCACTTCCCACGGGGTTTGGTCACACCACAACCCTTTTTCCTCCATCTCTTTATCCTGTCAGGATTTGGGGCTGGCATGCGCACACGCCTAGCTTGTTTTTCAAGCTGCCAGGGCTGGTATCTGTACTGAGGCCAGTCATGTGGGATGTGGCTACCTCTGCACAGCCCCTAACTGCTACGCTACGGGGGCCTATGCTTCCAAGTGTTCTATTTTGGGTTTTCTTAGAAAGATTTTTGCTATGGGACCAGCAGGTGGCTTGGTGGTTAAGGCGCTGGACACTCCCACATGGCTGACCATGGTTCGAGTCCTGGACCTGGTAGCTTGCTTTCTCACTTTCCCTCTCTCTCTCTCTGTGTCTCTCTCTGGTCAAATTAAAAAATAAATGAGTGGATAAATAAATACTTTTTAAAAAATGGTTTAAAAAAAAGATTTTTGCTATCAAGTATGTGCACTTGCCAGAGACATACAGAGACAAAGAGAAAAAGAGAAAGTGAGAAATCATCCCTCAGGGGGGTTAGCCACACTACAATCCCTTCTCTGTTCTTCTGAGATTTGGTGCACACACACACACACACACACGCGCGCGCGCGTGACGTGAGTTTCAAGCCTCCAGATCCAGGACTTGAACTGTAGTTGGCCATGCGGGAGTCCTGTGCCATAACCATCACACCACCTGCTGCCCCTCTATTTTGTTTTTTTGTTTTTGTTTTTTCCAGAGAGAGATATTTTTGCTATCAGGTACATGCACTCACCAGAGAGAAAGAAAGCGAGAAATCACCCCCTGGGGGATGGCCACACCACAATCCCTTCTCCATTTTCCTCTAGGGATTTTGGGCGTGTATGTACACGCACCCAGCGTGAGTTTCAAGCTGCTGGGTCCTGGACTCAAACCTCAGTCAGCCGTGTGGGAGTCCAGCGACACCACTATGCCATCTGCTGGACCTATCTTTTTTTTTTTTCAGAGAGGTTTTTCGCTATAGGGCGCGTGCGCTCGCCAGACAGACAGAGAGAGACATAGAGACAGAAAGCGAGAAATCACCCCCCAGGGGGGATGGTCACGCCGTAATCCCTTCTCCTCCATTCTCCTCTCGGGATCTTGGGCACGCACGCACACGCGCCCGGCGTGAGTCTTAAGCCACCGGGTCCGGGACGCGAACCACGGTCGACTACGTGGGAGTCCAGTGACATAGCCATTACGCTAACTGCTGGTTCCCTATTTTGGATTTTTTAAATGCTGATCATAAGCCACTAAATTTTGAGACTTACTGATGACTCCTACATAGAGTTTGAAAAAAATCCCATCCTAAAGCAGTGTATTTGTGCTCTATTTTATTTAATCCCTTTCCAACAGCAGGCTCAATTCAATTTCACAGGGTTATTGGAGTCATAACATATTTTTTGATTTCCTATGTAAAGTGTGCCTGACTTTTCCAGTAACCCAATAGAATCGGTTTGTTCTGACCGAATATTCCACCATCTTCAGTCTTATATGTTTCTAGTTCTGATTGGGTCCAAATCCTAGGCATGTTGCAGTTCTTCTTCATCATGCCTGTCACCCACCGCTGGTACTAGAACCACTTCTTTGCAATGTCAACATAACGTCCCTTCTCCAGGTCTCCATGGGATGCTGTCGTGATTCCTGATCATTCACACCTCCTCGTGCTCACACCTCTCCTAGTGTGCCCTTGCCCTGCCTCCCAGCCCAGTGGAGTTTCCACTGGGCAGCATGGGCCTTTATTGTCTTGAAACATGACTGCAAGGGAAAAAGTTTAGGCCAAACCATTGAAACACAAGGGCTGCATGGGCAGAGTTCCCAGCTGTGCTTACCAAGGCTCCAGACATGGGTGAGGACATCTCAGACCCTCATCTCAACTGACCTGCCAACCGAATGCATGCTGGGAGCCCAGGTGAGACCAGCAGAATAACTGCCTGGCCAGCCCACAGAATCGTGAGAAAGAAATCATTGTAGAAGTCTCTGAGGTTTGGGGTGGTTTGTTACACAGCAATAGATAACCATGAGACCCAGATGGAGTCCCAGTTATTAAGCACTTAGATCTTTGCACAGTCCCTTATGCAAGAAGCTGAACTTTTTTGGCCATAACTGAGTAATAGTTTTTTGTTTTGTTTTGAAGATTTATTTAGTTAATTTATTATTATTATTATTATTATTATTTATTTGACCAGAGAGAGAGAAAGAGAAAGCAAGTTGTCAGGTTCAGGACTTGAACTGCCGCCGGCCATGTGGGAGTCCAGCATCCCAACCACCACACCACCTACTGGCTCCAAGTAGTAGTTTTAGCTTACTTGTTCTGTTGGGTCATCAAATAAGTCATGATATACCTTTCTACATTGTGACTTTTCCGACAACCCAATAGGTCCCTGCTACCTTGACCTCCAATCCATATTTAGCAACTGTGAACTGGAGAAGGAGGGTCCACACGTGGCCACAGCAGCTTGCATGAACCACACAACCGTTTCAGGATTCCTTCCCACCCATCTTCAGGCAGGCTCGTCCATCTTCCCAATCTTATTTCTAAACTTCTGGGTCCAGAAGTGTCTGGATGTAGAGCCCTCTGCTGGATGCATCTTACCTCAGTCCCTGCAGCTAACGTAGAGTAGCACCCTGCTTAGTTTCAATATTTGCCACCACTTTGAGCCTTCCCAAGAAGTTACTGAGGGAGCTAGCATAGCAAGACCTGGACACACAGTGGGGTGTTCCCAGACGACCTGGCTGTCTTCTCCCATGCAGTCGTCTGTGTGGCTCTGAGCCACTAGTTTAACCATGTGGGCCCCTTCCCACATCTGCCAAAGGAGTACTAACAAAACCACTTTAAGATCATTGTAAGGGTTAGATAAAGCAATGTAGGTGGCATGCTCAGCTCCGCATTTGGCAAGAAGTGTCGGTGATTGGCAGCTCTAAGACGTTCCCAATAATTCCTGCCTGATATTCACACTCATGGGAGACCCTCCCCTGACACACTCCCCTTAAGTTAGGCTGTGTTGGGCTGGACTCAGTGACTCATTTCTTTTTTTTAAGAATTATTTTATTTCGGGGACCAGCAGTTA
Source organism: Tupaia tana (assembly GCA_026018925.1). Lineage (NCBI taxonomy): Eukaryota > Metazoa > Chordata > Mammalia > Scandentia > Tupaiidae > Tupaia > Tupaia tana. The sequence goes on from JAKSZU010000011.1 coordinate 43,212,870, forward strand.
GCGTAATGGCTATGTCGCTGGACTCCCACGTAGTCGACCACGGTTCACATCCTGGACCCGGTGGCTTAAAACTCATGCTGGACGCGTGTGCGTGCGTGCCCAAGATCCCAAGAGGAGAATGGAGGAGAAGGGATTGCTGCGTGGCCATCCCCCCTGGGGGGTGATTTCTCGCTTTCTGTCTCTCTCTGTCTTTCTGGCGAGCGCACACACCCTATAGAAAAAAACCTCTCCAATAAATAAATAAATAAATTAATTAATTAATAAATTAATAAAATGCAATATGGCAGGATGATGGATGTCACTTTGGAGATTAAGTTACAAAAAGACTCTTGGGTGTGGACTTGTTCTGCCACCACGAGCTCCCACTTCAAGAGGACGCTTAAGGGGACCAGCAGTTAGCGTAATGGCTATGTTGCTGGACTCCCACGTAGTCGACCGCGGTTCGCATCCCGGACCCGGTGGCTTAAAACTCACGCCGGGCGCGTGTGTGTGCGTGCCCAAGATCCCGAGAAGAGAATGGAGGAGAAGGGATTGTGGCGTGGCCATCCCCCTGGGGGGTGATTTCTTGCTTTCTATCTCTGTCTGTCTGGTGAGCGCACGCGCCCTATGGCAAAAAAAAAAAAAAAAACTAAAAAAAAAAAAAAAAAAAAGAGGACGCTTAGGCAACTGTGGTATTATATCTTTAACTTTACCTGTATCTTTATATACAGATATGATAGATACAAAATTTTGTTCTCACCTGTGGTTTCTGGCCCATAACTATTCGGCTTTTTTTTTTTTTTTTTTTTTTTTTTTAGGTTTTTGCCATAGGACACATGCACTCACTGAAGAAAGAGGGAGAGACTGAGAGAGGAAAAGTGAAAAATTACCTCCCTGGGATGGCCTTGTCACAGTCCCTTCTCCATCCTCCTCTCAGGACTTTGGTCATGCATGTACATGTGCCTGGGGCGATTTTCAAACCACCAGGTCTGGGGTTCGAGCCATGGTCAGTCAAGTGGGAATCCAGTGCCTTAACCACACACTACCTGCTGGCCCTTATATTAAATTTGGCCTTATATCCTTGGTTCCTGAAGCTTTCCAAGGCAGTCCATAGACACTAGAATTTTTCTTCCCAAGGCAGTTTACAAAAACTAAAAATATAGTCTACTCTTTCCCCCAACCTTTTTGGCTTTGAAGAGCTGGCCATAAAGAAATTCTGACTGGGGGCCAGCAGGTGGTGTGGTGGTTAAGGTGCTGGACTTCCATGTGGCCTATCGCAGTTTGAGTCCCAGACCTGGGAGTTTGAGGCTCATGCCAGAAACGTATGTGTGTGTGCCCAAATCCCAGAAGGAGAATGAAGGAGAGGGGACTGAGGCATGGTTGTCCCCCTAGGGGGTGATTTCTCACTTTCCCTCTCTCTCTGTCTCCAACAAGTTCATGTGCCCTATGCAGGGGGTGGGGTGGAAGAAAGAAAGAAATTATGGCTCACCTGGTCTGATAGTAAGTCATGAGACCTTCGTTTTTTGGGTTTTTTTTTTTTTTTGGTTCTTTTTTAAAAATTATTTGACTTTATTTTAATTTGACCAGAGAGGGACAGGGAGAGAGAGAGAGAGAAAGTGAGAAAGAAAGTCACCAGGCCTGGGACTTGAACCACAGTCGGCCATGTCGGAGTCCAGCGCTCCCAACCACCACACCACCTGCTGGCCCCATTTTTGTTGTTTTTTTGAGAAATTTTTGCTATGGGGCGCATGTGCTCACCGTAGGGCCAGAGAGACAGAAAGCAAGAAATCACCCCCTGGGGAGGGTGGCCATGCCACAATCCCTTCTCCTTTGTTTTCCTCTCGGGATTTTGGGCACGCACACACACACACACACACACACACACACACACGTGCCTGGCACGAGTTTAAAGCCGCCACGTCCAGGACTGGGACTGTGGTTGACTCTGTGGGAGTCCAACGACATAACCGTTGTATGTGCTGGTCCCAAGGCCTCTGTTTTAGAAGGGGTCCTGCCCCGAACGGGAGGAAGGAGGGCTGCACAGGAAGGCCGAGGAGAACTGCACAGACAGGCCGCGCTGCAGTGGCTCCTGCCTCTTTGCCCAGTCGCACTGCTCCATGGGTGTCCGTGCTTCGACCAGGTCTGTACAACGAAATCCACAGAAACCAGGACCGCCTTGGAGGTGCCCGGACAGCCAAGCATGTGCCTGCCTGCAGGACGAGGAACGAGAACTCATTCACGTGCGGGGAGAGTGGGGCACCCCAACTCCACAGGGACAGAGCTCCTGCACGCGGGGCCCTTCCAGCTCTATCCTGTGTGTCTCCTCATCCTATGTATCTCTTTATGCAACCTTTTTTTTTTTTTTTTGTATTCTTTAAAATAGCTTTGGGGCCAGTTGGTGTCATGGTGGTTAAAGGTGCTAGATTCCCACATGGCTAACCTTGGTTCAAGTCCTGGACCAAGTGGCTTTCTTTCTCCCTTTCCCTTTCTGTCTCTCTCTGGTCAAATTAAAAAATAATAATAATAATAATAATAATAATAATAATAAATGGAATTAAATAAATAAATCATTCTAAAAAAAATAGTCTTTGTTTTTGTTTTATTGGTTTTCAACTTGCCAAGAGGCACACATGCTGTGGGAGAGAGGGTCAGGAGTCTGGAGGCCCAGACTTGCTCCTGGTGTCTGGAGCGGGGTGGTCTTGGGGACAGGGCCCTCAACTTGCAGGATCTGACGCTATCTCCAGGCAGAGAGTGTCAGAATTGAATCACATGACACTCAGCTGCAGAGCTGTGGCTTGCTCAGTGTGTAGGGAGATCCCCACACATCTGGTCACAGATGTCATCTGTGTCGCTTGTGGTATGAGAGCTGAGAAAAACCATTTTCCTACAGAGCAGGCTACAGAGAACATGAGATGGAACCTCAGGCAGCCAGCAACCCCGTGAGTGAACAGGACACGGCTCCTGGAAGGCCCTCACACACGAGGCTGAAGTGGGAGGTGGTTCTAAGCCAGGAACTCGATGACAACCTCAGGAGCACCCCTGGACCAGCAAGCTCACATTCATGCCCAGCAGAAGCAACATGATAATAAATGTTTTGTTTTTGAGAGAGAGTCTTTTTTTTTGTTTTTTTTGGAGAGGTTTTTTTGCTACAGGGTACGTACGCTCGACAGAGAGACAGAAAGACAGAAATCGAGAAATCACCGGCCACACCGCAATCCCTTCTCCTCCGTTCTCCTCTCGGGATCTTGGGCACACACGCACACACGCCCGGCGTGAGTTTAAGCCACCGGGTCCAGGACGCAAACCGCGGTCGACTACATGGCAGTTCAGCGACATAGCCATTGTGCTAACCACTGGTCCCTCGCCAAAGAGTCTTGACAGAAAGTGAGAAATCACTTCCCCAGGTGTGATGGCCATGCTGCCATCCCTTCTCCATTCTCCTCTCAGGACCTGGGGCACACACACATGCACACCCAGTATGAGTTTCAAGCTGCTGGGTCTGAGACTCAAACCACAGTCAACCATGTGGGAGTCCAGCGTCTTAACCATTACGCCACCTTCTGGGTCCAAATGTTTGTTGTTTTAAACCACTAAATTTGGGGGGTGATTTGCTGAGTAACTATTAGGAAATAGCGGAGAGCCCCCACATTCTCTCCCTTCGGGGCAAGACCTTCATTCCCGCTGTGTCCATCTCCAGGAATTGTTCTCAGCTGGAGAGAGTATCCTCCTCTCCCTGGGGTTGATACATGGGTACACACACACACACACACACATACACACAGATCTACCTTAGGGGATTTTTTAAATTTTATTTTGTATTCATGATAGAGAATACGATAGCTAGGTAGAGAAGCACCTTGGACGGGGTCTTGTCGTGCTACAACCTCCTTTCCCCAGCCCTCCAGCTTGTCAGGATCTTGGACATGTGCTCACATGCCCAGAGTGTCTAGCCGACGTGGGGATTAGGAACCTGTGGCTTCCAGCCCTGCAGCTCAGTTTGTCGTGAGCTAAGCCACCCAGCTGGACCTAGGTGGGGTAGTTAAAGAGCCGCCCTCTTCTAAATTCTAGTGCGATCACCTGACTCCGGTATGCTGCGCCTCAGTTCGGCTCGGCCTTACATGGCTACTGTCCGGTCCTACTACCTTCAGTCCCCAGGTTTTACTTCTAGCACTGCAGTCAGTTCCTAGAGAACCTTATCATTTTTTGTTTTCCCCAGAGATTTTTGCATGCCCTTGCCAGAGAGGCAGACAGAAAGCGAGAAGTCACCCCCCAGGGAGAATGGCCATGCTGCAATCTCTTCTCCTCCATTCCCCTCCTGGGATTTTGGGCTGGTCACGCATGACCAACCTGACTCTCAAGTTGCCAGGTCTGGGACTTGAACTGTGGTCAGCCATGTTGGGAGTCTGTCGCCTCAACCACTATACCACCTGCTGGCCCCAAGAACCCTGTCTAATAAAAATGGCACCCAGAATGGCTGGGAAAGCAGGCTCTGAAGTGGGATTTCAGACCTGGACCACGTGCCTGCCAGAGGGTGAGGAGGCCTCCTCACTGCTGGGAGGTGGAATGGGCACTCCTCGTGTGCTGAGGAGTTGCAATGATTCAGACTTGACCGGCGGATGCCAGATCACGGGCTTTTGAGAGGCTGTGGGAGGGAATTGTAAAGCCCATGGCATCCGAAGGCTCTCGGTGAGCACCGCTGAGGCATCAGAGGAAGATAATGAAAGTCCGTGGGTGTTCAGTCACCAGCTGAAAGCAAGTGTGAAAATCAGAGGGCCTTGCATTATTTAAAGCCATTACATTTGTGGGATCTGCTTTGGAGCAATAATAAAAAAAGGGAGGGGGCAGCAGGTGACATGGTGGTTAAGGCAGTTGAATCCCACATGGCCAACCATGTGATTGCAGTCCCCAACGTAGTGACTTGAAAAACACACTGGAGGCCAGCAGGTGACATGGCGTTAAGGGTGCTGGATTCCCACATGGCCAACTGCGATTCAAGTCCCGAACCTGGCGGCTTGTTTTCTCACTTTCCCTCTCTTGTTCTGTCCATCTCTGGTCAAATTAGAATAAATAAATAATGTTTTTTTTTTTTTTTTTTTTTTTTGAGAGGTTTTTCGCTATAGGGTGCGTGCGCTCACCAGAGAAAGAGAGACATAGAGACAGAAAGCGAGAAATCACCCCCCAGGGGGGATGGTCATGCCGCAATCCCTTCTCCTCCATTCTCCTCTCGGGATCTTGGGCACGCACACACACGCGCCCGGCGTGAGTTTTAAGCCACCGGGTCCGGGACGTGAACCTCGGTCGACTACATGGGAGTCCAGCGACATAGCCATTACGCTAACTGCTGGTTCCCAATAAATAATGTTTTTTAAAAATTCTTTTTTTAAGAATTATCTTATTAATTTATTTATTATTTTAATTTAACTAGAGGGAGACAGAAAGAGAAGGAAAGTGGAAAAAGCCACCAGGTCCAGGACTAGAACCATAGCTGGCCATGTGAGATTCCAGCATCTTAACCACCACGCCACCTGCTGGCCCCTAAATAAAATAATTATTTAAAAAAGGAGAAAAAGAAAGAAAACACACTGGGTGGGGCCAGCATGTGGCACGGTGGTTAAGGTGCTAGACTCCCCCATGGCTGACCACAGTTCAAATCCTGGACCTGGTGGCTTGCTTTCTCACTTTCCCTCTCTGTCCATCTCTGGTCAAATTTAAAAAATGATAATAATGAATAAAATTAAATAAAATAATTCAGAAAGCATACATACCAGGCATGTGTGTGTCCTTGGAGGAGAATAAAGAAGGGGTTTTGGTGTGGTCATCTCCCTGGGGAGCGATTTCGCATTTTCTCTCCTCTGTCTCTCTTTCTGGTGAGCACACATGCCCCATGGCAAAGTAAAAAGAAAGAAAGAAAAGGAAAAGAAAGAAAAAGAAAGAAAGGAAGAAAGAAAAAGAAAGAAAGAAGAGAAACAAATACCCGGGTCTGGGTAATTTGTGAGAATAGAGGTTTATTTAGTGCATGGTTTTGAAGGTCTGAGGTCAAGGAGCCACATCCGTTGAGGGCCTGCTTGTACTTCCGGTGTGGGGGCTCCTTGCAGAGTCCCGAGGCAGCGCAGGACACTGCATGACAGGAGGTGCACAGAGCAAGTGTCTGTCCTCCTTTCTCCTTACACACCTGGCAGGAATCCATCATGGGACCTTACCCTGATGGCCTTAATCCTCAGCTCCTCCCAAAGGTCTCACCTCATGATCCCTTAGTCAGATTAAGTTTTCACCCTCTGAATCCTGTCACAGTGGTTTGTCAAATCTCAACACACGAATCTGGGGTGCACAGACCACGTTCAGACCACGGCACAGACCGTGACAGGGACCCTGACTTGGCACTGACGGGGAGAGCGCGGGAGGGGTGAGGGGTTCGCCCCGCCAGTGGGGAGAAGCGAGGTTCTTGTTCAGTAGTGGTGGAACTGTGTTCAGTAGGTCTATGGAAAACGGCATTTATACTTGATGAACTTGGATATTTGGCCCAGGAAATGTTCTTTCTTTCCTCCTTTCTTCTTTCTTTTGAAAAATTTGCTACAGGGCATGTGCACTCCCCAGAGACACAGAGAGAGAAAGTGAGAAAGCACTCCTGGGGCAGGGGGTGGTCATACTGCAATCCCTTTTCCTCCATTCTCTTCTTAGGATTTTAGGTGTGCACACACAGGCCCTGGACAGGATTCCAAAGCTGCCCGGCCTGAGACTCAAACCGCAGTCAGCTGTGTAGGATCCAGCATCTTAATCTCCACGCCAACACCTGCCCCAAGTCTGGTTTCTTTTTGCTGTTTATAGCAAAATACAAGAAGAGAGAAATAAATCAAGGGAAGAAAAGGAACAAGGAACCAAGATTTGATGACCTGGGGAATGCTCAGCCCGTGCGGATGGTGACAGAAGTTAAAATTCAGGATGGCTGTTCTGTTCAAAACTGGCACAGAGAAAAGTCTGATTGCAGGGCTGGACAAAGTTTTACTGAAGGCTCAGAAAGATCAAAATGTCAGTCACAAGAGATTAAAGGTTGTACTAGTTTCCAAGGGCAGTCATAATGATTTACCACAAACTGGTGGCTTCAACAACAAAAACGAGGCCAGCCAGTGGCGTGGTGGTTAGGGCGGCTGGATCTCACATGGCCAACTTCATGGTTTGAGTCCCACATCCAGCAGTTTAAAAAACATGCCAGGTGGGGCCAGCAGATGGTGTACAGCAATTACTTGGCTGGACTCCCACATGGTCAACTGCAGTTCAAGTCCCAGGTACATGTGCGTGCGTGCCCCAGATCCCAGGAGGAAAATGGAGGAGAAGGGATTGTAGCATGGCCATCCCCACTGGGGGCAATAAAGTGATATCCCACTTTTTCTCTTTCTGTCTCTGTCTCTTTCTGGCGAGCACACATGCCCTACGGCAAAAACTTCTTGTTTTAAAAAAAAGCCAGGTGTGTGTATGTATGTTCAAAATCCCAAGAGGAGAAGGGATTGAGGTGATGTCCTGGAAGGTAATTTCTCACTCTCCCTCTCTCTGTCTCTCTTCACCACACACATGCACCCTATAGCAAACTTATGGGGGGAAAAAATCATCTTTTTTTTTTTTTTTTGGAGAGGTTTTTGCTATAGGGCGCGTGCGCTCGCCAGACAGAGAGAGACAGAGAGACAGAAAGCGAGAAATCACCCCCCAGGGGGGATGGCCACGCCGCAATCCCTTCTCCTCTATTTTCCTCTCGGGATCTTGGGCATGCACGCACATGCGCCCGGCGTGAGTTTAAGCCACTGGGTCCGGGACGTGAACCATGGTCGACTACGTGGGAGTCCAGCGACATAGCCATTACGCTAACTGCTGGTCCCAAAAAAAGAATCATCTTATAGACCTGGTGGCTACAAACACAAGATCAGGTGTCAGCAGGCTTGAATCTTTTTGGAGTCTGTGGGAATCTGTCCCAGGCCTCTCCCCAGCTGCCGGTGGTGTGCTGGCAACCTTCGGCGTTCTTGGTGTGTAGAAGCATCACTCCGACCTTTATCTTCACGTGGCATCCTTCCTGGGTGTGTGTCTGTGGCCAAATTTCCCCTTTTCATAAGGACACCAGTCACATTGGATTAAGGGCCCATCTTGTTCCAGGTTGACCTCATCTTAACCAATTATCTCTGCAATGACACTGTTTCTAAATAAGGTGACATGTGGAAGTATTGGGGGTTAGGACTTCAACATATAAATCTCAAGGGACCCAATTCAGCCTACATGAAGAATATTCTTCACCGGCCTTCTCAAACCAGGGGACCCCTAGGGAGCTTGTAGGTGTTGTCTGTTAGCTTTCTCAGCAGAAGCCAAATATAAAGAAGGGATTGTTTTAGAAAGAGCCTTTTGTTTAATGGAGTGAATCTCTGCAAAAGCTAGGCAAAGTCCATGGGTTCTTGAAAATTTTATATCAGCCACCTCCTCTCTCTCTCTCTGGTCAAATGTAAGTAAATAAATAAATAAATAATGTTCAATAAAATAATAATTAAGTAATTTTTTGAGAGGTTTTTGCTATAGGGTGCGTGCGCTCGCCAGAAAGACAGAGAGAGACAGAGAGACAGAAAGCGAGAAATCACCCCCCAGGGGCGATGGCCACGCCGCAATCCCTTCTCCTCCATTCTCGTCTTGGGATGTTGGGCACACACGCACACACGCCTGGCGTGAGTTTAAGCCACCAAGTCCAGGACTTGAGCCTCGGTTGACTACATGGGAGTTCAGCAACATAGCCACTACACCAACTGCTGGTCCCAATAATTAAACAATTTTTAATAAAAAGAAATACTGTGACATTGGACTGAGAGGGACAGAGTACAAAATGCAAGGTTTTTGAGTCCTTGAATAAAGAACGTTTTTTGAAAGGTTTTTGACTTAGGGTGTGTGCACTTGCTAGAGAGAAACATAGTGGAGGGAAAGTGAGAAATCAGCCCGCCCCTTGTGGGGATGGCCTCCCTGCAATCCCTTCTCCTCCGTGAGTTTCAAGCTCTGCGTGAATTTTAAAGCCACTGGGTCTGGGACTTGAACCACAGTTGGCCATGTGAGAGTCCAGCACCGTAACCCCCACACCACCGGCTGGCCCCATCACTGTGTGGCTTTTTGCCTGCTTATTGGACTCTTACTCAGGCACTATGTCCTAAAGAAGTTATAGAACTGAGCCAATGCAAACCGACAGAGCCAGGACAGCGACATTGTGGGAGTGGATTGGGAAGGCGCTTGGTGTTGCGTAGAGCCATCTAGTGCAAGCTGATTGCTGCGGGAGCAGTCTGATCACGGACCCAGGAGGTGGCGCTAGTGCTGCTGCTGCGGTGGCTCTTGGACACGGAGAAAGTAATGGCCCCCACTACAAGAAGCAGAAAAACTGACACCACGTAGGAGATAATAAAGACTCAGGGGGGCCAGGAGGTGGTATGGTGGTTGGGGCGCTGGACTCCCAGATGGGTGACCATGGTTTGAGTCCCAGACCCAGTGGCTTGAAACTCATGCCAGGCACGTGTGTGTGTGTCCAAGATCCTAAAAGGAGAAGGAATTGCCGCATGGCTATCCCTAGATTTCTGGCTCTCTGTCTCTTTCTAGCGAGTGCACATGCCCAATACCGACAAATAAACAAAGACACAGAGAAGTGGTCATGCTAGAGAGAAAGGCTGGAAATCTGCCACCTTCTCATGGATGAGAACTCTCTGGGGCAGGGGTGGGGGACAGATGGCAGTGTGGCGGTAATGCAGCGGAACCTACCTGAGACATTGTCACCCGGAAGCCTCCCTATGCATGCCACCTGTGCCCACATCCCGGGCCACCTGAGGCTGGGTGGATCGTGATGTAAAGACCCTGCTGAGGGTCCTCTCTCTCTGTCTTGGTATCATGGAATAAATAAATAAATAAACTTGCTTTTGGGGTATGTGAGCTCTCCAGACAGAGACAGAAAAGCAGAGAGGGAAAGGAGAAATCAGCCAGGGTGTGTGGCCACACAGCAACCCCTTCTCCTCCATTCTCCTCTCAGGATTTGGGGCATACGCGCACAGTTTCGAGCTGCCAGGTCTGGGACTCAAACCACCGCTGGCCATGTGGGAGTCCAGTGCCTTACCCCTACACCACCTGCTAGCCTCACTATTTTTTTTTTTGAAAGGACAGGCCGTATAGTGTGGCAGTTATGTGCTACACATATAAAGCAGGTTCTCACATGGCTGACCACATTCAAATCTCAGCCCTGGTGGCTTGGAAGCCATGCCAGGCATGTGAGTGTGCCTTCTCCAAATCGTATGGGATGGAGAAATGGAGGGAAAGGGTTGTGGTATGACTGCGCTCCATTGCCGGGATACTCTCTCTCCTCTCTCGGGTGAGGACATGAACCTCCGGCCATTAATTTAAAAAAAGAAATCTTTGGTAGAGGGACACCATCAACATTGGGAAGCTCAGCGTGGCTTCTCTAGGCCAGAGCTGATATTATAAAACTATTTACAGACACCCCAGAAGCAACGAGGGTGATGGGACCCTTACGTGACAGAGGCCAACGGCAGCCCTTAATGATCAGAAGCAAGGTGGATTCAATCACCGTAATGACTGGCCATGTCCGAGGGTTGTAGGGTGGGGTGGCCGATGTATAGAGAGCTATGGAGGTGATTAACAGAACGTTTATTTTATGTTATTAATCACTTTTATTTAATTTGTATTATTTCATTATTATTTATTTAATTTGATCAGAGAGAGGGAGAGAGAGGGAAAGTGAGAAAGCAAGTCATCTGGTCCTGGACTTGAATTATTGGCCCTGTGGCCATCTTGAATTATTGCAGCTTAACCGCCATGCCACCTGCCAGCTCCTAACAGGACACCTAACTCACCAGTCTGACCCCCACCAAAAAAAAAAAAAAAAAACAAGTAGATCTGAACGGATCAAGAGGGACTACTGCAAGCTCAGCAAGCAAAAGCCCTCGCTTGGAAGCTTGTGCGAGACGTGGTATCTTTGCAAACGCTGAGTTACACCGCATCGAGTTCACGTCTTATGGCCAGTGGGCTAGTGAGCACTTTCTTTTCCATTTCTGTCAAGAGGGAGGTCAGGGAAATTACATTTACTTTACATGGGGAAAAGTATATATCTATGGTTTTATTCCACTACACAGCCTCATTCCTCAGAGAGATCGACCAGCCGTGGGATAACGAGTTGCTTACAACTGGATCTCTTCCACTCGGGATGAGGCAGCAATTTTTCTTTACTGGAATTCACAGTATGGGTTTGTCTTTCCTGTCACAGGGCCTATGATGGTTAGTTGTACTTGTTTTTTAATTTTTGGAGAAGTTTTTGCTATAGGTTATGTGCACTCACCAGAAAGACAGAGAGAGACAGAAAGCGAGAAATCACCCCCCCAGGGGGGATGGCCACGCCGCAATCCCTTCTCCTCCATTCTCTTCTTGGGATCTTGGGCACACACGCACATGCACCCAGCGTGAGTTTAAGCCACAGGGTCCGGTATTTGAACCACGGTCGACTACATGGGAATCCAGTAACATAGTCACTACGCCACCTGCTGGTCCCAGTTAATTTTACTTTTTAATTTTTACTTTGTATTATTTTTAAAAATTTGTTATAAGGCAGCTGCAGCCACTGGAGAGACAGAGAGAGGGAACGTGAAAAATCACCCCACAGGGGGGATGACCTTGCTGTAGTCCCTTCTCCTCCATTCTCCTCTCAAGATTGTGGGGACAGACACCCATGCACCCAGTGTGTTTTTCAAGCCACCGGGCGCAGGACTTGAACCACACAGTTGGCCATGCAGGCCACCTTAACCACCATGTCACTGGCTCTGTAATGGTAGTTTTTCTATGTGAACTTGACTGGGGTATAGCCCCCTATTCAGACACTAATATAGGAGTTACTCTGTTATTTTATAGATGTGATTAACATCGACAGTCAGCTGATTTTATAGAGAAGAGATTATCCTCAATAATTTGGGTGGGGCTCATGAGTTGTGTTGAAAGGCCGACCGACTCCAAGTTCCCTTTGAGGAAGAAGTCCTACCTGTGACCCAAGAAACAAAATAAAAAGAAAGAAAAAAGAAATCCTACCTGTGACTGTATTTGCTCCTGCCTGCTGCCTTACCTGTTTAAATTTGCCTAGCCAGCTCCTACAATTTCCTTACAATAAACTTCGAAGGTATTTTGTTATAATAGCATAAACTGGGACCAGTAGTTGGCGTAATGGCTATGTTGCTGAGCTCCCATGTAGTTGACCACAGTTCGAGTCCCGGACCCAGTACCTTAAACTCACGCTGGGTGCATGTGCGTGTGTGCCCAAGATCCCGAGAGAATGGAGGAGAAAGGATTGTGGCATGGCCATCCCCCCTGGGGGGTGATTTCTCACTTTCTGTCTCTCTGTCTCTCTCTGTCTGGCGAGTGCACGCACCCTATAGCAAAAACCTCTCCAAAAATAAAAAATAAAAAAAATAATAATAGCATAATCTAAGATATGGAAGGAGGCTAATGGCAAAGAAGGAGCATGATTGGGCAGTAAATTTCCCACTCCCAAACCACCTGTGTCCGGGGACTTACTCTCACAACTGAGTGCCTTTCATGTAGTATCCATTCACCTAAACTTAATACGCGAGGACAAGACTGGAGAAGAAGAAAACTATATTTGGGGCCAGACTCTGAGCTGGTAACCAGTGCTCCCCGCTGATGCCCAGCACGTGTTAATAACCGCAGATGGTGTCAAATCACATTGTGTAACGTTGTCCATTGATGAAGACTTGGTAACCACGGAGCGTGGCCAGCCTGGGTGGGCAGGCAGGAATAGATTAATCCAAAGACTTCTGCTGAAAAGTCTCCCCGTTGTGTAAATGGATCAGAGTCGATGTTTGGAGTGGGGATCAAGGGCCCTCGTAAAATGATTACAGAAGCACAGCCCCGGCAGTCCCCCAGGCGTGGAGTGACCAGGTTAAGCTACAATGCGGGTCGGAAGCAAAGGGGTGGTGGACTGACCAATGAGCGTAATGAGGGATGCTCCCCTGCCCTGGAGTCAGGAACACTGAACTGAAAAATGAGAGCAGCCGGTATTCAGCGAGTGGAAATTGCTTTTCTTGCTTCCTGGTTTGTGACTCTCTGAAAATCAGTGTAGGAAGCCACTGAGCTGCTTCAGTGGATACAGTGACTTCACAGCTGGGGTTTTTCGGGCTGGGCCCAAGTGAGCGGATATTGATTAGTGGAGGCCAGCACGGCCGTGTTTGACAATCCAGCGCAGGCCTTGGGCGAGTGCCAGCCCAGTGCAGCCGGCGGCCGCGGGACATTTAAAGCACAGGCTTAGGGCTGGCCGACATGAACGGCGGCGGCTTGGGTTAGCAAATAACATCCCAGACCATCTAAGACCACAAAATAGAGCTCGCCCTGGAAAGCTACAAAATTAGAACTTCAAATATCAGCCAGTTACAAATTAAGACTCCTTTATTTACCTTCCTCGCCCTCAGGGACCACATCTTTCTGCCCAGGTGGCTACCGCAGAGGGAATGAATAGAAATGTATTTGGGGAGGCCATGACATGTTTGGGTTGGGTCTATTTAGACCCACACCCAATGTCTTGAGTGAGAGAACAGGGGCCTTTTCAAAGGAGTTGGGTTTTTCCACCTCTTTGTGATCCAAATTTCCAGACCCTACGGGAGAGCCAAGGAAAGAAGTGGGGAGTTCAGCTCAGGAGACCAACCGCAGACTCAGGAGCCCCTCGAGAGCCATACTGCGAGTTGAGCTCAGGTTGTGGAGATGTCAGGAGAGTGGGCTCCGTCAAGGTCGCAGCACCTCCTGCTCTCCCGCAGGCCAGCCCTGTCACCCCAGGCAACCCCACTGCTGCCCTGAGCCGTGCCACCCACGTGTATCTCATGTGCTCAGCCAGGCCCAACTTCTCGCTCCCCCACCCCTCACTCCTTCCCTTCATGTTCTAGACTGGGCAGGACAGTTCCAGCAGACAGGTTTTCATGACTTGGAGAGGTTTTTTTTTCAGAGAGATAGAAAGCAGGAAATCACCCCCCAGGGAGGATGTCTTTATCTTTTTTAAGCCGCCGGGTCTCGAACCGCGGTTACTCCAGCGACATAGCTATTCTTCTGGTCCCATGACTTTTTTCTTTTCTTCTTCTTCTTCTTTTTTTTTTTTTTTTTTTTTTTTTTTTTTGAGAGGTTTTTTTCTTATTGGGTGTGTGCACTCGCCAGAAAGACAGAGAGAGACAGAGAGATAGAAAGCGAGAAATCACCCCCCAGGGGCAATGGCCACGCCACAATCCCTTCTTCTCCATTCTCCTCTCGGGATCTTGGGCATGCACACACATGCACCCGGCGTGAGTTTAAGCCACCGGGTCCGGGACTCGAACCGCGGACCACATGGGAGTCCAGTGACATAGCCAATACGCTAACTGCTGGTCCCTTTTTTCTTTGTCTTTATTTTTTTAAGAATTATTTATTTTATTTTATTATTTTAAAAATTTGACTAGAAAGAGACAGAGAGAGAAAGGGAAAGTGAGAAAGCAAACTGCCAGGTCTGGGACTCGAACCACGGTCAGCCATGTGGGAGTTCAGCACCTCAATCATCACCACCTGCCAACCCCTCTATGTCTTTTTTTTCTAAGAGATTTTCACCATAGGACACATTTGCTCACCAGAGAGACCAGGAGACAAAACGCGAGAAATCACCCCCCAGAGGGGATGGCCACCCTGCAATCCCTTCTTCTCCATTCTCCTCTCAGAACTTGGGTACTCATGCACATGTGCCTGGTGTGAGTTTCAAGCCACCGGGTTCGGGACTCGAACCGAGTTGACCATGTGGGAGTCCAGTGCCTTAACCATTACTCCAACTGCTGGTCCCATGGTTTCCATGTCCTTAAAATCAGGTCATTAGGCTTTAGGACAGAACTCTGAATCAAACAAGTTACACCTTAGTCTCACCCTTTCCCCATTTTATAACCGAGGAAACTGACTTCTAGAGAGAAGTGACCATCCAAGGCCACACTCCAAGTCCACGGCAGATCCGAAGCTACCCCCTCAGGGAATCAGCCCCGGCACCTGCCTGCAGCACTCCTTTCCCCTCCTTTCTCTTGCATATTGATATTTCGTATTCCATTCTTGCAAAAGAACACAAGACGTCTCCATTGTCTCTGCTTAAACGATGCAATCTAGAGGCTGCACCCAAGAGAGCAGCGGCTTCCAAACCTCTCGTCCTGGGTGTTCATTCCACGACTGCATGTCGGAGGCAGGACGCTTCAATTCCAAGCCAGGCTCGGGCTGTGCTAAGACATTGCTTCCTCTGCACCCCCCATGCCAGGTGGCAGGGACCAGGAGGTCTGGGACGCAGTTTCTTCACTCATGAATAAGCCGCACACCGAGTGAAGAAACACATGTTCAGATTCTCCAGACCATCCTTCCAGCACCTATAAATGGAGAGCAATGGAAACTACCTCTCCTCTCCTCGTCCAGAATAAATGGATCAGCCTGACCAACGCGACTGGCTTCCTTCCACGCTGTGCCAAGATTTGACGGACTCAGATCTTCAGTGTTGTTGTCTAGCGCGGTCTGTCTGCATGAGAGATGGTCTCTCATTTTCTCCCTGACTGCCCAGACAAGTCTGATCCTGTCAATGGGTGCTGGATCAAGGCAGACCACAACAATGGCCTCTCTCAGGTTGCCGTGTGGGTGCCCAACCTCCCAACTTCAAGCGGCTGGGAATTCAGGTCTCCAGTTCCCCCAGCAAGTCATCTCAAGGTGACAAAAATAGTGACGATGCATAGCAAGATCCCCAGCCTAGAAAACGGAGCTCTTATCCTGACTTCACCTCTATCCCAGAAACCTGTCTCTGGGCCAACCATTTATCCTTCCAAACCCAGCTCAAACATCACCTCCTCTGTATATTTGATTCTTCCCCACGCAAAGATGGTCTCTTCTTCTCTGTCACTCCTGCGTGCTGCACATAACTGTCACTGTTTGGCAGCTTCTCAAGGGAAAAGAACTGTCTTGAGCATCTCATCTTTTTAGCTAAAGTAGGTGTCTTTTTTAGCACATAGCAGGTATCCAATGCACAAATAAATAATAATGGAATCTCTCCAAAATGAGAGGGTGGGCTAGGTGATCTCAAAGGTCGTGTCCCTACTTAAGAGTCTGTGAATGGGACCAGCAGTTAGCGTAATGGCTATGTCGCTAGACTCCCACGTAGTCGACTGCGGTTCGAGTCCCGGACCCGGTGGCTTAAACTCACGTCGGGCGCGTGTGCGTGCGTGCCCAAGATCCCGAGAGGAGAATGGAGGAGAAGAGATTGCGGCATGGCCATCCCCCCTGGGGGGTAATTTCCTGCTTTCTGTCTCTCTGTCTCTGTCTGCCTGGCGAGCACACACGCCCTATAGCAAAAACCTCTCCAAAAACAAAAGAGTCTGTGATTATCCCAACCTCACTTCTAGAATTGGACTGTGGGGGCCAGCAGGTGGCGTGGTGGTTAAAGGTGCTGGATTCCTACATGGCTGACCATGGTTTGAGTCCCGGATCTGGTGGCTTGCTTTCTCACTTTCTCTCTCTCTCTCATTCTGCCCCTCTCTGTTCAAATTGAAATAAACAAATGACTAAATAAATAAAGTTAAATAAAATAATTCTTAAAAAAAATAATAATAATTGGACTGTGATGCCTGACAGGCACAATGAGACAAAAGACCCAGGATTCTTTTGTTTTGTAGAGGTTTTTGCCTTAGGGCACATGCAATCTTCCAGAGAAAGAGACAGAGATAGTGAGAGGGAAAGTGAGAAATCACCCCCAGAGGAGATGGCCACACTGCAGTCCCTTCTCCTCTGTAATCCTCCCAGGTTCTTGGGCACACACGCACACATGCCCGGCATTTCAAACCACCAGATCCAGGACTCGAATCATGGTCAGCCATGTGGGAGTCCACTGACGTAACTGCTCACTGTCTGCTGGCCCTAACCCCGAAACCAAGCATGCCTGATTCAAGTACCCTAACCACGCTGGACTCTGGGACATGAAGAAACTACAGCTACACATCATGTACACGGGGATGTGAGTGACTGGTAGCAAGGACCCGGGGCCTGGTGGGCCTCTCTTCCTCCTGTGAATGTACAACAATCACCTGAATGCATTTGGAGGTCTGTCATCACAGTATCCCTGTCAGATGGCGTTTTCCCCCTGACAGGTGAGAAGATACAGTGGTTCTCCCAGAAAATGGGCATGGAGTCAAAGACTATCTAGAGGAAATTGAGTGACTTGCTCAATCACACACACATTGAGGGATGGCCTAGATTGCTGGCTGGTATTCTCAGGCCCCCTTTGAGCAAAGCGGGTCTGGACCAGGACTCAGTTTCCAGTCTACCACGACCAGGGCAACTGGCCACTTCCTCTCTGCACTGTTCAGGGCAGAGCAAGGATCTAGGAAGACCTACTTTAGATGTGGGACTTTTAAGCAAAAGATTGTCCTTGGTGTGTGGTTTGAAACACTGCCATGGTATGCTAGACAACGGCTAAATTGGACCTCCACAAAGCCTAGGAATTAAAGGATGGCTAAATATAACTGTGGGACAGTTTGAGAACTGCCTATCGGGTGGGCAGAAGAACCCCACTGAGAGGTTTAAGATAGTAGGACAATCTGGGGCCAGCAGGTGGTGTGGTGGTTAAGGTGCTGGTCTCCCACGTGGCTGACTACACAGCTTGCGTTCTCACTTTCCCTCTCTCTAGTGACTTCATGTGCCCTATAGCAAATTTAAAATAATAATAATAAATAAAATTAAATAAATAATTCTGGAAAATAAATGTACTTAAAAATAATTTAAAATAGAAAAATCAAATCCACATCTTATCCCCACTTTCGAGCACCAGGCTTTTTTTTCCTTTTCTTTTCTTTTCTTTTCTTTCTTTTTATTTATTTTTTTTTTCTGAGAGGTTTTTGCTATAGGGCACATGCACTCACCAGAAAGACAGAGAGAGATAGAAAGCAAGAAATCACCCCCCCAGGGGGGATGGCCACACTGCAATCCCTTCTCCTCCATTCTCCTCTGGGGATCTTAGGCACGCGTGCACATGTGCCTGGCGTGAGTTTAAGTCACCAGGTCCAGGACTCGAACTGCGGTCGACTACATGGGAATCCAGCGACATAGCCATTATGCTAACTGCTGGTCCCTTTTTATTATTTGTATTTTAAGGAGGAAAAAACCAGGATGAAAATTGGGTGGTATTATTTTGGCTAGCTATGTAAACGAGATGTTTTAGGCCTCAGTCAGCCCATCTGTGAAAAAGAAGTTAATGTTTCTGGGGTGCCTACTCTTGTGGGCTGGGGCTAGACTTAGCCCATCTTGGCCCCACCCCATCTCATTCTCAGGCCTCCTGCGTCACCCAGTAAGGAGGCCACACCGTTTACAGATGGGGGTCTGAAGAGGTCAACGTCTGGAACCAAAGTCAGTGTTAAGTGGCAGGCCCAGGTCTCATCCTGCCTCTCAGAATGCAGCAACAGTCCTGCCCTGTCCTGAGAACGGGAGGGAATGAGCCCAGAACACATCATGAGCGACAAGGTGCTCTGTCTATGACCAGAACCATCCTGTTGGTTGTAAGGCAGCCCCACAGCTGGCACATAAACACCCGTGGTTTGAAAGACCCTCAGAAAAGCAGCGCTGACCTGATGGGTGACCCTAACAATTGGGTGTCTTTGGAGACATCACATCTGGGCACAGGAGACCACGAGAGCCCCGCAAGCACCTGCAGTGAGCAATTCTTTTTTTTTTTTTTTTTTTTTTTTTTTTTTTGAGAGGTTTTTGCTATAGGGCGCATGCGCTCACCAGAAAGAGCGAGCGAGAGAGAGAAACAGTGAGAAATCACCCCCCCCCCCCCCCCGGGGGGATGGCCCTGCTGCAATCCCTTCTCCTCTGTTCTCCTTTCCGGATCTTGGGCACACACACGCACCCGGCATGAGTTTTAAGCCACCGGGTCCAGGACTCCAATTGTGGTCGACTACATGGGAGTCCAGCGACATAGCCCTTACGCTAACTGCTGGTCCCAGTGAAACAATTTTAACCAAGCAATGAAGAAGGACCGAGAGACCAGGAGTTAAACCAAGTCCGGGGCATTTCTGCCTGGCGCAGCTGTGCAGGTGGCGTGTGGAGCCGGTGGGTGAACGCGTGTAACACTCTGGGACGGTGGAAGCAGCTTTTATTAGAAATCTTCCATTTTTTCCCTGGCATTTCCTTAACTTAGCCAAGCCATTTCTATCAAAAAAGAAAAGCCTGGATATCCGTAGTCCAAGGGTGGGTGTGATTTAATTTGAGGTAGGGTAGTGGAGCCCTGGGGACCTAACACAGGTCTGGGGGCCTGGGACCAAAATCATGAGCTCAAGTCCCAGCTGGGCTGTAACTTACAGAGGGACCTGGAGTAGGGCAGCCTCCCTCTCCGGGCCTCGGTTTCCTCACCAGTAACCGTGGAGGGCTGATGCCCAGGCTCTGCGCTCGCTCAGACACAGGAGGTCAGCTCTTGAAGCTCCCGCGTGGCTCACCCAGCAGCACCGAGGAAAGGCGCTCTGAGCCAACCGGAAACGGCGGCTGGCCGGGACCCGCCTGAAGTTGCCGACTCCCGCCCCCCCCCCCCCCCCCGTTTGCTTTTGGACCTCAAGTTGTCACCTCCCAGTACTCGGGACGCGCCACGTGCGGTGGGACAGGAGACGAGGCGGAGACTCGGGCGCAGAGTGCACACAGGGCTCCACCGCTCCGCCTGCGGCCCAAGAGGGCGCGGTGCCCCGCGGGCGTGCCCGGCCCGGGACGTGGCGCCTGCAAAGGTGTGGCCGGGACTGGGCAGAGGCCGCTGCCCGCCGCCGCCTGTCCCTGCCACGGACCCACTTGTTGCTGGACATGCCGCGCTCGGCGCTCCAGACCGCAAACAAGGAAGATCGGGCACCGCCCAGCGGGCGCCGAGGTGGGTGCGAGGCCGGCGGCTCCGCGTGGGCTCCAGCCGGGCGCAGGGAGGGGGCGGCCATGGCAATCGCGCGGGCCGGGAGGGGACGCGTGCGAAGCGCTGCCGCCTGCACTCCCGGCCCGGCCCCCGCCACCCCCGCGGTCTGAATGGCTGTTGCGTCTCGGCGGCTCCCGCGTCGGGGCTGCTGATTGTTCAACGCCGAGACTGGCTGGCTCTGCTCAGTTTCCAGACGCCTCTTTGGGACAGGTCCCCCGGGAGTGGGAGAACACTGTTTTCAGGAAAAGCCACACACAAATAACCTGGCCTCTGCCCTGCTCTCTTTGGAGCTGCTTTTGCTGACCCCGCCTGCGGGCATGGCAGGCACAGCACCCCGTTTTACAGATGGCAAAACTGAGGGGGGATACCTCCAGCAGAAAGGCGAGGAGGCGGCCCACCGCGCACATGCAGTTCCTGCACCGCCCTCGCCGCTGTGGCCGAATGGCCGAATCTGACAGCCGGGTCTCCCTGTGCAGGCCTCAGGGACCTCCAAGCCTCGGAACTCCAGGTGGCCTGGGCTCCCCAGCTTCTACTCGTGGGCGATGTAGCGCTCCGTCCTGTGGTCTCCCCGCCTCCCTTCAGCACACCGCGGGCCCACAGCTCGCGAGACCTTGACCAAGCCAGCTTCTCTCCCACCCTCGGTCTCCCTGCTTCACTCCATCAGGACTGGACGGTTTCCTCATGAATAAATCCAATTAATGGCCACTTTAGTGTTCTAATTCGTGTAACGTAGGCAAGCCCTTTCTGCATTCTGGGTCTGTTTTCCCATCTGTATGGGGAGCCTTCAAAAAGTTCGTGGATTTTTAAATTTACTTACTTATTTTTAGTTTTTTTTTTTTTTGGAGAGGTTTTTGCTATAGAGCACGTGCGCTCGCCAGACAGAGAGAGACAGAGAGACAGGAAGCGAGAAATCACCCCCCAGGGGGGATGGCCATGCTGCAATCCTTTTCTCCATTCTCCTCTAGAGATCTTGGGCACGCACTCACATGCCAAGTGTGTTTAAGCCACCGGGTCTGGGACTCGAACCAGCGACATAGCCACTATGCTAACTGCTGGTCCCCTTATTTTTAGATTTTTGTCACAGGGCCCTTAACACCAGAGACAGAAAGAAGGGAATGAGAACCCCCTCCCCATACACACGTAATGGCCATGCCACAATTCCTTCCCCTCCATTCTCTTCTCAGAATGTTGAGTATGTACATACACACACCCTTGGTGATTTACAAGCCACTAGGTGGAGGAGGACTCAACCACAAAGCCGGCCATGTGGGATCCAGCGCCTTAACCACCATGCCTGCCTTTGAAAACGCATATTATAAAAACCAAACAAGGAGACCAGCAGGTGGCATGGTGTTTAAAGCGCTGGACACTCCCACATGGCCCACCATCATCATTACATTTGCCTCCTCAGCACCTTTCCACACAGTAGGAACTCAATAAAAGGTTATTAATGACGTATAATGGTGCCTTGCCTGTCTCACCTCTGCCAGCCAATTCCTAATGCTGACCAAAAGTAAGAAGAGAAAAAGAAGTGTGTTTATAAACGCTGTCAACATCCCTGCATCCCCCTCCCGCTTCCAGAGGCTGGTGGGACACCACGAATATTTCAGAGAGTCTAGATTTGAACCTGACCTCTGCCCCTCCTCCTCTGCTTCTGGCACACAAACTTTTTTTTTTTTTTTTTTTTCCAGTTTGCCATAAAGCATATGCCCTCACCAGAGAGAAACAGAGAAAGAGACAGAAAAAGTACTTCCTGTGGGACGTGGTCATGCAACAATTGTTCCTCCATTTTTCCACCCCATCAGGATTGCAGACAAGCACGCACATGAGTCTTGGCATGTTTTTCAAGCCCATAGGTCTGGGACTTGAACTGTGCAATCGTCTACGTGGGAGCCAGCTCCCAATGCACAACACTTAACTGCTGCACTGCAGCGCTGCCCCACCTGACCAGTCTCTGAACCCTCACTAGTCCCCTGGCTTGTGGGCCTCCATTTCACAAGTGACTCAGGAGCACACCACAACATACACAATGGAGACACAAGACTGCTTTGTCTTTTGCTCAGTGAAGGGAATAATACTAGCGTGGGTTGTGCGGGATTTCAGGAAGCTGTTGGTGAGCTGTGGACTGTGGCTGTGAGGTGCAGTGGGACATGGGCTCTGAGACGCTGTCTTTTCTCAGGCATTTGCAGCCGTTTCATAAACAAAACTACGGCACAGGCGCGAATGCACGAGGATAAACGAGACACGGTCTCTGCCTCGGAGGGACTGGCACTGGGGACAGGGCAGAGGAGAATGCGATTAGCACAATACCTTGAGGCAGTTTTTGTTTGTTTTTGTTTTTGTTTTTGTTTTTTAAGAGAGATATGTGCTATAGGGCGCATGAGCTCTCCAGAAAGATAGACAGAAAGTGAGACATCACACCCCCCCCCCCCCCCCCCCCCGCAGGGGGATGGCCATGCTGCCATCCCTTCTCTTCTATTCTCTTCTTCGGATCTTGAGCATGCACACACACGTGCCCGGCATGAGTTTTAAGTTGCTGGGTCTGGAACTCGAACCATGGTTGACTCCCTGGTCGACTACATGAGAGTCCAGTGACATAACCATTATGCCATCTGCTCATCTCTCAAGGCAGTCTTTTTTTTTTTTTTTTTAAAGAATTATTTTGGGGCCAGTAGGTGGTGTGGTGGTTAAAGTGCTGGACACTCCCACATGGCCAATTACGGTTTGAGTCCCAGACCTGGTGGCTTATTTCTCACTTTCCTTCTCTTTGTGTGTCTGTCTTTCTCTGGTCAAATAAAAATAAATGAATGAATAAATAGAAGTAAATAATTCATTAAAAAAGGAAAAAAGAATTATTTTATTTAACTTACTTTATTTATTTATTTATTTATTTATTTATTTATTTATTTATTTATTTTAATTTGACCAAAGAGGGACAGAGAGAGAAAGAGAGGCAAAGTGAAAAAGCAAGCCTCCAGTCCGGGACTCAAACCATGGTGGACCATGTAGGAGTCCAGCTCCTTAACCACCATGGCACTTGCTGGCCCCATGTATTGTGTGTGTGTGTGTGTGTGTGTGTGTGTGTGAGTGTGTGTGTGCATTTTGCTTTGTTTGAACATCTCTGCTACCCTTAGCATGTCCCTCAAGGGAAACATGAGCTATTCAGGACCTGCTACCCTTTACACGGCTTGGGCACCACACCTGGATAGAGTTGCTTGGGTAACTCCCTCGAATCCCTTCTCAATCGCTGGGTAACCCTGAGTGACAGGCTAGGCGGCGGTGGACATACTTCCCACAGGCCTCGGGATGAGCTACTGGCTCTCCCCGGGTTCAGTATCCACCTGTGCAGGGCGATCACAGCAAGTGGTCACATTCAGGGTGTTTAGTGTTTCGTTTTGTCTTGGTCATTCTGTTGTTGTTATTGTCACAGGGCACATGAGTTCGCTGAAGGGAGACTGAGACAAACAGTGAGAGGAAGGGAAATGAGAACTCACCCTAGGGGGATAGCCGCACTACAATCATTTCTCCTTCATTCCCCTCTCAGGATTTTGGGCACGCACGCACACATGCCTGGTATGATTTTCTTTTCTTTCTTTTTTTTTTTTTTTTTTTTTTTGAGAGGTTTTTGCTATAGCGCTCACCAGAAAGAGAGAGAGACAGAGAGACAGAAAGCGAGAAGTCACCCCCCAGGGGAAATGGCCATGCTGCAATCCCTTGCAATCCTTTCTCCTCCGTTCTCCTCTCGGGATCTTGGGCATGCATGCACACGCGCCAGGCATGAGTTTAAGCCACCAGGTCCAGGACTCGAACCGCGGTCAACTACGTGGAAATCCAGTGACATAGCCATTACGCTAACTGCTGGTCCCAGGCTGATTTTCAAGACTCCAACTGTGCAGTCAGCTGTGGGATCCAGCACCTTAACCACCACACCACCTTCTGGCCTGGGGGCGGGAGTTGGCATTTTAACCTTGCACTTGAATACTGTACTAAGTGTTTAAAATTTATTTTTTAATACATTTACATTTATTTATACATTCATGTGGGTCCAATATGCAGGTATATGCTACAGAATTCAAAAGATACAAAAAAAGAATACATTGAAAGGTCTGTCTTCTATCCCTGCCCTCAGACTCCCAAATCTACTCCCTTGAGGTAACCGCCAATTAGTTTCTTATCCTTCCAGATATAAGATATTCTCTTTTAGGATTTATTTTCAAATCAATGTTTATCAAGACGTGGTCTATAGGTCACCTGAGTCAGAACCACCCAGATTGCAAACATCAAAGTTGAGAACTCGGCTTTGAAGAATTTGGCAGTGTCACCCTGCGGAGGGACAGATATTTCCAGATGACCCTATTTCTAGATGAAACAACCCCAAACCTGATCAAATTCATGCCAGGTCAAGAACCTGAGTTTCGGGACCAGCAGTTGGCATAATGGCTATGTCGTTGGACTCCCATGTAGCTGATCGTGGTTCAAACTCCAGACCCAGTGGCTTAAACTCACGCCGGGCGCATATGCTTGCATGCCCAAGATCCAGTGAGGAGAATGGAGGGATTGCAGCATGGCCATCCCCCCTGGGGGGTGATTTCTTGCTTTCTGTCTCTCTGTCTCTCTGTCCTTCTGGCAAGCGCACATGCCCTATTGCAAAAACCTCTCAAAAAGAAAAAAACAAAAACAAAAACAAAACAAAACCCTGAGTTTGGGGGCTGGCAGGTGGCAGAGTGGTAGTGGCACTAGACTACCACATAGCTGACTACAGTTCAAGTCCCGAACCCGGCGGCTTGAAAATCACACTGGGCACGTGTGCATACATACTCGAAATCCTAAGAGAAGACTAGAGAAGAGATTGCGGCGTGACCATCACCCCCTGGGGGTGATTTCTCACTTTCTCTCTTTCTGTCTCTCTCTGTGTCTCCAGTGAGCACACATGCCCTATAGCAAAAATCTCTCTTTAAAAAAAAAGAGGAAAAAAAAAAAGAGAGAGAGAGGGACCAGCAGTTGGCATAATGGCGATGTCGCTGGACTCCCATGTAGTCAACCGCAGTTCAAGTCCCGGACCTGGTGGCTTAAACTCACACCGGGTGCATGTGCGTGCATGCCCAAGATCCTGAGAGAACGGAGGAGAAGGGATTGCGGCGTGGCCACCCCCCCTGGGGGGTGATTTCTCGCTTTCTGTCTCTCTGTCTCTCTCTGTCTTTCTGGCGAGCGCACGCACCCTGTAGCAAAACCTCTCTGAAAAAAAAAAAAAAGAACCTGAGTTTCTGACACTTCCATCAACACCTATGTTTCCAGACCCTGTGTGTGTGCATGTGTATGTATATGTGCATGTATGTGTCCTTAGCAGTGAATCCTTCCCAAATGAAATCATACTGGAAATGCATTACTCAATAATAAAATCCTAACGAAAGCAAAGTTCCTGCTCTTACTGAGGTGGGGACGGGGGTGGGGGGGACAGGAAGAACTCTCCTCTCAGAGCCTTGCCTTGTCTCAGCCCCTATGACACCTCACCTGTGGCCCCTGCTCGGAACCAGGGGTAGGAAGAGTACTGTCTCATCTTAGGTGACCTCCTACAGGTGAGGAGGTCAGACAGTCACGTCTACGTTGAGAGAAGAGGGATCAGAAGTTCCAGCAATCCTCTTGACCTGAACCTTGGTGTCCGCAGTGCTGTGACACTAGGCCATGGCTCTGCAGCCCTCAACCCATGAAAGGCTGTTGTCGGGAGAAGGCTGCTTAGAGCCAGGGAGAGTGATGGCCTTGGAGAATCCACTTCTGACCAATTTAAGGATATCAAGACCTGTAAAGTGCCCAGCACATAAACTTTAAGAAGTTTAAAAGCAGTCCCTGCCCTCCGGTGGCTCTCAGTTTAGCTAGAGAGAGCAGATATAAAAAGAAATGGTGATGGGCCCGCACTGTGGCCTTAGGTTAAGGCAGCCAGATCCCACACGGCTGGCAGCATGGTTTGAGTCCCAGACCTGGTGGCTTAAAAAAGAGGGACCAGTAGTTAGCGTAATGGCTATGTCGCTGGACTTCCATGTAGTTGACCACGGTTTGAGCCCCGGACCCAGCAGCTTAAACTCACGCCGGGCGCATGTGGGTGCGTGCCGAAGATCCCAAGAGGATAATGGAGGAGAAGGGATTGGGCATGGCCATTCCCCTGGGGGATGATTTCTTGCTTTCTATCTCTCGCCCTATAGCAAAAACCTCTCTAAAAAGAAGAAAAAAAGAAAAAGAAAAAAAGAAAAAAAACAAGGCCAGAGGTGGGGGGAGCAAATGGCATAGGAGTTAGGCCACTGAACTCCCACATGGGCTACTGTAGTTCAAGTCCCAGACCCAGTGATTTGAAATTCACACCAGGCACGTGTGTCCAAGATCCGAGGAGGAGAATGGAGAAGAAAGGATCACGGTGTGGCCATGCCTCGTGGAGAGGTGATTTCTGACTTTCTGTCTCTCAGTCTCTCTCTCTCTCTCGCTCTCTCTGGAGAGCACAGGTGCCCTAAGGCAAACACCTCTAAAATTAAAAAAAAAAAAAAAAAAAGAAAGAAAGAAAGAAAAGAAAAGAAAGGGAAGAAACACTAGGAAGGGAACCAGCAGATGATGTAATGGTTCTGTCACTGGACTTCCATGAGGCTGACCACGGTTCAGATCTTTTTTTACAGAGGTTTTGGCTATAGGGCGCGTGCACTCTCCAGAAAGACAGACAGAGACAGAGAGACAGAAAGTGATAAATCACCCCCCAGGGGAATGGCCACACAACAATCCCTTCTCCTCCATTCTCCTCTCGGGATCTTGGGCACACACGCACACGTACCAGGCATGAGTTTAAGCCACCAGGTCCGGGACTCGAACTGCGGTCGACTACATGGGAGTCCAGCAACATAGCCATTATGCTAACTGCTGGTCCCAACCATGGTTCAGATCTTGAAACTCATGCCAGACACATGTGTGTGTGTGCCCAAAATCCTGAGAGGAGAATAGAGAAGAAGGGGTTGCAATATGGCCATCCCCTCCAGGAGTGGTTTTTTTTTTTTTTTTTGCTTTGTCTCTTTGTCTCTGTCTCTTCAGCAAGTGTACATGCCCTATAGCACAAATCTCTCTAAAACACACACACTATGGGCAGGGCCAGCAGGTGGTGGGGTAGCTGGGGCGCTAGATTTCCACATGACCAACTGTGGTTCGAGTCCTGGACCTGGCAGCTTACTTTCTTGCACTCTCTCTCTCTCTCTCTCTCTCTCTCTCTCTCTCTCTCTCTCTGTGTGTGTGTGTCTCTCTCTGTTCAAATTGAATAATAAATAAATAAATGAATGAATGAGATAAATTATTGTTTTATAAAGAAAACACACTAGGTACATGTCCATGTGTGCCCAAAATCCCAAAGGGAGGTAGAACTGGAGAAAGGATTGAGACATCAGCACGCCCATGGTGGGGTTCTTTCTCCCTCCCCATCATTTTCTGGCAAGCACATATGCCTTTTAGCAAGGTGAAAAAATAAGAAGAGGTGAGGGTGATGTTAGGCAGGTGTGTGCAGACCTCAGGTAAGTCACCTGTGAGTGCAGGGGTGAAGGAGCACGCTCCTGGTGGAGAGGCAGAGAGGGAGGCCAGAGCCCCCCGTTTTTTTATTTGCTATAGGTTGTGTGCACTCACCAGGGGAAAAGAGAGAGCGTACAGGGAGAGGGGGAGGATGGCCACACCACAATCCCCTCTCCTCCATTCTCCTCTGACTCTTATCCTCTTAACCCAGCTTAATTAAACTAACTGGCTTGGGGGACGTGGGCTTGTGTTTAGGAAGATCTTCACAGCAAAAACTTCCACCCTGCAAACCTGCTTTTCCATAAATAACACCCGCGACCGTCCAGCGGCTGTCCCCGCTCACTCCAGTGCAGCACGCTGGCTCCTGGCTGCCCTGTGAGCACACCAGGATCGGTCCCACTGAGGACCCTTGCTGGAAGGCTTCCCAGGTACCCGCACGGCTGGCTCCCCCGCTTCTTTCCCTCAACACCTGATGAGTGAGGCATTCTCCAACCGCCCTTTATTAAATAAGCGACACCCTTCCCACGCTCAACACCCGCTCCCTGCTCTGCGTTCCCCACAGCACTGTCTGTCGCTGTTGTCATCAGGTGTCACACACGTGCAATGTCAGCTCCCTCTCCCTGGAGACACAAGCTCCGCAAGGATAAAACCTGTCTGGGCCCCCGTGTCTGGAACAGTGCCGGACGCGTAGTGGGCATGCCATGGGATCTTGTGAATGCCGGACTCCGTGACCGACTCCGTGACTGACTCCGCTGGGCAGTTCCCCCTGGGATCCTCCCCAGGATGGAGTGTGCACCCTGGCCAGCAGTTTGCCCTCTGGACGGTGGAGGTCCTGGTGCAATTCTGCCATGCCAGGTGCGCCGGGAACGGTGCGATGAGTCACCGCACCAAGAGATGCCAGTCAAACAGATCCTCAAGGTGGGTGACATGGAACCTGGGGGGAGAGAGGAAGCCCTGGCCTTGGAAAGGGGCACCCAGGGCTTGGGTGGACCAGTGGAAGACATGGCCTCCTACTCCCTGCTCATCAGGATGGGAACTGGTGAGCCTGCCCGCCTGTGCCCCTCCTCTGCCCGGACTCAGTGCCCTTAACCTGCCCTTGGCTCCCCAGATGAGTCAGCAGGTTCCAGCCTCTAGAGTTCATTGCTGCACTTCCCCTGGGGCAGATTAGAGGATCTTGCCTGACGTTAACAGGGGGAGGGCAGGAGGCTCAGAAAACCCACAACAGCCTGGGGAGAGGGTCATCTCAGGCGACTGCGTCTGTATGGAGCCCCAGCCCAGGAAACAGCTGGTGCCAGGGACTTGGGAAGAAGGTGGGGGGTCCCGGGCCTCAGCTGCAAATCAGCACCTTGGTTACAAGCATTTGGAGAGAGATGGTTTCAAGGCAGCAGATCCTCACAGCGAATGCAGCTGTGCCTTGCTTTAAGCCACCCCTCATTGGAAAATGGAAGATCTCCCAAGAAGAATCAGAGGGGGGTCCCTGCTCATTTCAAAGAGGGATGCTCCTTGGGAACATGCGTGAGTCCTCCTAGACTGGAAATTGTTGCCTTTATATGAGTTGAGCTTCCACAAAACGTGACATGTGACACTTTCTGATTTATACGCTACCTTCAAAGACACAGACCTTCACACATGTCTAATTTCATGGGCTTCTCTGAGACCCTGTGAGGAACCTATAATTATCCCATTTGACAGATGGGAAAACAGGCTTGGCGTGGATAAGGCGCACAGGTTAGCCAACCTTCAGGCTTGAAGCTCTCAGTACTTCACACTGTCCCCCCATGTGACAGATGAGAAAACTGAGGCCCAGAGAGGTGAAGGGCTCCAAATGGACCCCCTGACCAGAGCCCAGGATGGAGTGAGACAGGCCTGGATTCATGTCCTACGTTTGCTCCTCACCAGCTCTACTCGGCAGGAACTGGACTTCCCAGGCCCTCAGTATCCACACCTGTAAGCCGGGACACTAACAGCCCATCACAGCAGCTGTGCGGTGAACGGCATGTTGCAGCTTAAAGCAGCGGCTGCCAGTGGCTACTGCCGGCATGCCTGCCATTCTCCTTACTTGTAGAGTACGTCCACCCTACAAATATATGAAATACATATTCATGTATTTCTTTTTGAGAGATTTTTGCTATAAGATGTGTGCTCTCGCTAGAGACAGAGAGAGAGAAAAAGTGAAAAATCATCCCCTAGGGGGGATGGCCATAGCACAATCCCATCTCCCCCATTCTCCTCTCTGGATTTTGGGCATGCACGCACAAACTCCTGGCATGACTTTCAAGTCGTCGGGTGCAGGATTCAAACCTCAGTCAGTCATGTGATAGTCCAGCACCATAACCACTATTTCTCTCTCTCTCTCTCCATATATATATATATATATATAAATAAATGTATGTATATGTGTGTGTGTATATATATATGTATTTAACTATAGGGTGCATGTGCTTGCCAAAGAGACAGAGAAAGACAGAGACAGAAAGCGAGCAATCACCCCCGGGGGATGGCCATGCTGCAATCCCTTCTCCATTCTGCTCTCAGGATTTTGAGCACACATGCAATGTGCCAGGCAGGAGTTTTCAGCTGCTGGGTCTGGGACTTAACACGTGGAGTCCACCAATGTACCATTATGCCATCTGCTGGTCCTATTCATATGTTTCTTTTCTTCTTCTTCTTCTTCTTCTTCTTTTTTTTTTTTTTTTTGGAGAGGTTTTTTTTTTCGCTATAGGGCGCGTGTGCTCGCCAGACAGACAGAGAGAGACATAGAGACAGAAAGCGAGAAATCACCCCCCAGGGGGGATGGTCACGCCGCAATCCCTTCTCCTCCATTCTCCTCTCGGGATCTTGGGCACGCACGCACACGCGCCCGGCGTGAGTTGTAAGCCACCGGGTCCGAGACACGAACCGCGGTCGACTACGTGGGAGTCCAGCGACATAGCCATTACGCTAACTGCTGGTTCCCTTCTTCTTCTTTTTTTTTAATAATTGTTTTATTTTGGGGACCAGCAGATGGTGTGGTTGTTAAGGCGCTCGGCACTCCCACATGGCCGACCATGGTTTGAGTCCTGGACCTGGTGACTTGCTTTCTCACTTTCCCTTTTTCTCTTTCTCTGCGTCTCTCTCTGGTCAAATTAAAACAAATGAATGAAAAAAATAAATAAAATAAAATAAAATAATTAATTAATTTAATTAAAATTTAAAATTCTTAAAAAATAAAGAATGATTTTATTTCACTTTACTTACTACTATTAATTTTTAATTTGACCAGAGAAAGTGATACAGAGCAAGAGATGGAAGGTGAGAAAGCCAGCCACCAGGTCCAGAACTTGAACTGTGGTGGGCCATGTGGGAGTCTAGAGCCTTTTACCACCACACCACCTGCCGGCCCCGTATTCATATGTTTCTCTATGAAATATCCAAAGGGAGGGACCAGCAGTTGGCGCAATGGCTATGTTGCTGGACTCCCATGTAATCCTAACCCAAGATCCCGAGAGGAGAATGAAGGAGAAGGGATTGTGGTGTGGCCATCCCCCCCGGGGGGGGGGGGGTGATTTCTCGCTTTCTGTCTCTCTCTCTTTCTGGTGAGCGCACGCACCCTATAGCAAAAACCTCTCAAAAAAATAATAATATATATCCAAAGGGATCTAGATAGTGAGTCTTCTCCTGGGGCAGACAACATGTCACCCCTCCCTCACCCTCACCCTTCCCTCCCCCCTCCATCCTTAGCCTTCTAGAAGGTCACACTGGGCTCATTCTCTCCCAACCCCCAGTAGCCTTCTTGCCCCCCCCCCCCCCCCACCTTCGAAGCTACTGGCTTCCTTGGCCTGGGATGAATGGCATCCCCCAGGGCCTTGCCCAACACGTGGTCACCCTGCCTCTGCCTGCGGCGGACCCTGGAGCCCAGACGTGCCTGGCTGGCTGCCAGGGCTTCCTTGGTAGGATGGCCCCACTCCCTCGGGCCCCTCTATTCTGGGCGCTGTAATTTAGACAGCCTTCCCACCCCAGCTGCTATCTGTGGCAGCAGTCGCTGTTCGGGGGCCCTGCCCATCTCCACTTGGCTGCCTTTTCATAAACAGCTCCTAGGCTGCCCTGTTATCTTGGGCACCGTGGTTCTGGGGAGGAGGCCCTGCCACCCTGGAGATACAAATGACCCTCCATTCTAGAGAGACGCCAGCCCAGTGTGGGCAGAGGTGGGATGGAACCCTCACCCACGGACGCTCAATATAGCAGCCTCAGAACTGCCCCGTTGCCTGCTGCAGGGGTGGAATGCAGAGAAGAGGAGAGCCTGTCATTAGCTCCCAGCACCCTGGGGACTAGGTTGGCCTGCGTTGTGTACGCCCCAGAGGCCCCTGCCTCAGCTATGTGCACTCAGCCGCAGGGCCACGAAAAGCGTGTGCACATGTGTGTCTGTGTGTACACATGCACACGGAGGGGAGCGCCAGCAACAGAAGTGATGTTTCTAAAACAGACATGATTATGACACTCCACAGCTCCAAACTTTCAGTGTTCCCCAGCCCTTACAGATGAAGCT
The DNA here is from genome assembly GCA_026018925.1 of Tupaia tana. Lineage (NCBI taxonomy): Eukaryota > Metazoa > Chordata > Mammalia > Scandentia > Tupaiidae > Tupaia > Tupaia tana. Next base: position 43,244,888 of record JAKSZU010000011.1, read on the forward strand.
CAAAAAGCTTCCAACCTCTGCCTTTTCTATAACCTCACTCACCTCAGGACCTTTGCACAAGCTTCTACCCCTGCCTGGACACGTTTCCTCTTCATCTAACTCCTACTTATCTGACAGGTCTCAATTGAGAAGTCGTTTCTCACAGAACTCTCCCCTGACACCACAACACAGATACCCCCGGCCGTGGTCCTCCCCTTGGCTGGGCTGGGTGTCCCTCCCAAGCTCACCAGCAGCACCAGGCCCTTGTCCGTGCACTCATGTCTCTCTCCAGCCAACCAGAAGTGCTCCCAGGCAACAACCACATCTGTCTCACTGCCACCCTCCAGCACCTTGCCGGACCCGGCAGGGGGTGGGTACTGCACGTTACTTGTTGCCAGAACATGAGAACGGGCCGGCCTGATGGTCTGATGGTTAAGGGAGCCAGACCCCACATGGTCAACTGTGTAGTTTGAATCCAAGTCCCAGTGGCTTGAAAAACACTCTGGGTACATGTGCATGGATGCCAACATTCTCCAGAGGATGGAGGAATGGAGAAGGGACTGAAGCACGGCCATGCCCCACTGGAGGGTGCTCTGTCCCTCTTCTCTCTTTCTCTGGTGAGCACACATGCTCTCTGGCAAATTAAAAAAAAAAAAAGAGTGTGGGGAACCAGCAGTTAGCGTAATGGCTATGTCGCTGGACTCCCACGTAGTCGACCGCGGTTCGCGTCTCGGACCCGGTGGCTTACAACTCACGCCGGGCGCGTGTGCGTGCGTGCCCAAGATCCCGAGAGGAGAATGGAGGAGAAGGGATTGCGGCGTGACCATCCCCCCTGGGGGGTGATTTCTCGCTTTCTGTCTCTATGTCTCTCTCTGTCTGTCTGGCGAGCGCACGCGCCCTATAGCGAAAAACCTCTCAAAAAAAAAAAAAAAAAAAAAGAAGAAAAAAAAAAAGAGTGTGGATATGGATAAATGAATGACTCATGACTCTTCTGCTCTCCAGCGTGTGCGGGTCTCTTAGAGGGTACTTAGCTACTGCATGCCCTCCATTTATGGGAAAGCCGAGGCTTCCGGCTTCCGCCCGTCTGTCCTCTTTTCCCTTCTCCTTCATTTCTCTCTCCTCCACTTCTCCAGTCCATCCTGTAGGTCAGCCCAGGGCAGGCTCACCCTTCAACAGGAACCTCCACTTCCTACGCTCCAGAAGGGCCTTGATAATCAGTGTGTGGGGGGCCAGCAGGTGGTGTGGTGGTTAAGGAGCTGGACTCCCACATGACCGATGGCAGTTCAAGTCCCAGACCTGGTGCCTTGAAAGTCACGGCGGGTGTGTGTGCATGCATGTCCAAAATCCCAGGAGGAGCATGGAGGAGAAGGGGCTGTGGTGTGACCATTCCCCCTAGAGGTGATTTCTCACTTAGAAACACATGTTCTATGGCCAAAAGAAAAGAAAAGAAAATTTGTTAGTGAAGACTGGAGAGGTGTGGCCCTCCCCCGGCTCCGCTAGGGCCACAGGGATGTATAGGATGGACACGCTGGTGCAATCCCACCATTTCCTCACTAATGTTTAACACGCCTGAGGGCAGAGGGTAGACATACACCTATTTTGTGCTAAGGGAACTGAGGCTCAGCAAGGGGGGGCAGGGTGGCTTGGCTAAGGCAACACGGCTATAGGGGACCACGCCTGCCCTTGAACCTGAATTCCTCCACCCTCTCTGTCCTGTTCCCTCTGCCATGCTACTCCCCATCGTTGGCACTTATTGAGGGAGGTCAGGCTGAATTTGTAGGAAGAGGGGACTGGGCGCAGGGGGACACAGTGAGGTGGGTGCCTCTGGGATGCACAGAGGAGATGAAGAGGAGAAGGGAGGGGCAGCCAACGGCAAACAACAGGAGCTGGTGGGATGGCGGAGAAGAGTGGACAGGGTGGGCATCTGCACAGTCTGGGTCCACTCCTGGGTTGCATTCTCTCTCTCTCTCTCTCTCTCTTTAAAGAGATTTTTGCTATAGGGCACGTACATTTACTAGAGAGACAGAAAGCAAGAAATCACCCCCCAGGAGGGTTGGCTACACTTCAGTCCCTTCTCCTCTATTTTCTTCTCGTGATCTTGGGCATGCACACACACACACCTGGTGTGAGTTTCAAGCTGCCAGCTCTGACACTCGAACTGTAGTCGGCCATGTGGGAGTCCAGCAGCGTAACCATTATGCCGTCTGCTGATCCCTCTTTTTTAATTTTATTTTTTTAAAATGTTGTCCAAGAATGAATGGGCTCTACAGAGAGGCAGCAGAAATGGGGGGAGGGAGTTAGAAAGTCCCCCTCCCCCCCGGGGATGGCCACACCACGATCCTTCTCCTTCTTCTTTCCCTCCTGTGGGACTTCGGGCACACATATACATGCACCCTGGCATTTCTCGGTGCAGGACTCCAACTGCAGTCAGTCAGGTAGGAACCAGTTGCCTTAACCACCGTGCTACAGGCTGGCCCGGGTCTCCTCTTTATCCAGAAGGTACCTAGACTCCAGCGTCCTCAGTTGCTAAGGGACAGGACAGAATTCTCTGGCACGCACAGACAGAGCAGACCTGCCAGCTGTTCTTCCCTGACACTCTGCCAGGAAGGCCCATTTGCTTGCCCAGATCTCTCTAGATTGGAAGCTCCCCCAGGGCAAGTCTGTATCTTTTTTTTTTTTTTTTCTTTTTAATTTTTAAGTTTAAGAGAGAGAGAGAGAAGCAGCACCCAATAGGGTCTTGAGGCCTCAATCCACCCTCAGCTTTGTCAAGCCTGGACCAAACATATACATGTGCCTGGTGTACTCAGGGAGGTCTTGGGATGTGAACTGGCAACCTTCCCATGTGAGTCTGCCTCACAGAGCATTGCACTTTACCTCCGCATCACTGTGAGGCCTCAAGGTCTATGTCTTATTCAATATCTATCTCCCAGTGCCTGATGCAGTTAGGAGAACCAACCAATGAACACCAAAGTAAAGTAAGGCTTGGGAGAGCAGGAGAACCCAGCTGTCCACAGCCTCTGGTGGGATCCAGCTCTGAAGCTCTGAGCCCGGATCTATGTTATCGCCTGAGTCTTCTAAGGAACCCAGTGGAGGTGGAGCAGCCTATCTGGATCCATAGCAGGGTGATTCAAAACTCAGGTTTAGCAAGCTAGCCAGAGTCACCCAGTCCACGCACACGCAGGGAGCCAAAGCTACAGCCCAGTGGGCCAATTCATAGCCCAGGGTTTGAAAATGAAAATTAAGAGCCTTTCCCATGGGAGCAGGGGCTAGGAAGTGGACTTGGGGAAGGTCCCAAGTGCTACAGGGAAAACAGGCAGATTTCTGCATGTTTGGATGTGCCCAGGGACCCAGGCCAGAGTATGTCAAAAACACGTATCTCCACGCCGTCCTGGGGCTGCAGGCCCAGGCTGAGCAGGCTGCTGCCTGCGTGTGTCTGTCTCTAGCTCCTCCTGCACTGGAGAGCCCACTAGCCCTGTCTCCACTCCTGTAGGGGTGCTTTGGATCTTCTCCTTGGGGTTCTGGTTTGGAAATGAGAGGTCTGGCTTCTGTGCTGTCGGGAGGGAGCCACCAAGACTCTCTCTCTGCTCTCCATTAAATAACAATGGATCCTCAGAGCGGGTGAGATTTGGATTATCTTCTGCTTCTGCAGGGAAATGTCCAAAAAGAAGCAACCTGGTCAGCCACAGTGCTGCACATGGTAGGTGTTGGGGCCAAGGTGGGGCCTACATGGGAGGCCCAGGATGGGCTCCTCAACTATCTTAAAAACACCGGGTGGGGCTAGCAGGTGGCATAATTGAGGTGAGACTCCCATGTGGTTGGCCACGGTTTGTGTGCAGAACCTGGCAGCTTGAAATTCACGCTAGCCACGTATGTGTGTCCAAACTCCCAAGAGGAGAAGGGATTGTGGCATGGCTATCCACCCTGGGGGGGGAGGGTGATTTCTTGGTCTCTCTCTGTCTCTCTGGCGAGTGTACATGCCCTATAGCAAAAATCTCTTTCAAAAATAATAATAATAATAATAATAATATTCTCTCAAAGAAAAGAAATATACACTGGGCACATGTGCATGCAGGCCCAAAATTCTGAGAGAATGGAGGAGAGGAGATTGTAGCATGGCCATCCCCTTGTGGGGTGATTTCTCACTTTCCCACTCACTGTCTGTCTGCCCACATGCCCTATGGCAGAAACCTAAAAAATAAAAACAGCGGCAACAAAACACCAGGCAGGGTGGTATGAGCCTGTATTCCTAATTAACTAGAAGGTGGCAGCAGAGGAGTCCTGACATGGTGAAGCCCTGTCAAAAAATGCCTGTCTCTTTCTCACTCCATCTCTGGTTAAAAAAAAAAAAAAATGGGGGGGTCGGTCGTCAGGTGGTGTGGTGGTTAAGGGCATTGGACTCCCACATGGGCAACGGCGGATTGAGTTCTAGACCTGGTGGCTTGTTCTCTCACTTTCTCTCTCTCTCTCTCTCTCTCTCTCTCTCTCTCTCTCTCTCTCTCTCTCTTCCTCTCCCTCTCTCTCTCACTCTATCCCTCTCTGGTCAAGTTAAAACAAACAAATAAATAAATAAAGTTAAATAAAAATAATTCTTTAAAAAAAATTTTTTTTTGAGAGAGAGATTTTTGCTACAGGGTGTATACGCTCACCAGAGAGACAGAAAGTGAAAAATCACCCCTGATTGGCCACACCGCAATCCCTTCTCCTTCCTTCTCCTCTTGAGATTTTGGGCAAGCACGTGCCCAGTGTGAGTTTTAAGCCACCACATCCAGGACTCAGCAGTATTGAGACCCGTGAGTCTGAACCACATGGAAGCTCTGGGTTTGCCTCCGGAGCCCTCTCTGAGTAAGCTCGGCACATGTGTCCCGTGATCAGGGGTGGGGTGAGGGGATGGGGGGTTAAAGCTGAGGATGAAATGCCATGTGAAAAACCTGCTGGGGGTGCTGTCTTTCTCTCTTGCTCATGGAAGAAAGACATAAACTGTAATATAATAATATGGGCCAGCAGGTGGTGTGGAGGTTAAGGCAGCTGGATCCCACATGGCTGACTTCTCAGTTTGAGTCCTGGACCTGGTGGTTTGAAAAACATGCCAGGTATGTGTGTGTGCCCGCACGCGCCAAAAATTCCAAGAAGAGATTGGAGGAGAAGGGTTTGCAGCATGGCCATCCCCCATCTAGGTAGTGATTGCTCACTTTCCCTCTCTGTTCCTGTCTCTCTCCAGTGAGCACATGCACTCTATGGCAAAAACAAACAAATGAACCTAAAATGATAGCAATAAAAATTTTAAAATAAAAAATAGAGAATCAGGGACCAGCAGTTAGCGTAATGGCTATGTCGCTGGACTCTCATGTAGTCGACCGCGGTTCGCGTCTTGGACCCGGTGGCTTAAAACTCACACCGGGCGCGTGTGCGTGCATGCCCAAGATCCCGAGAGAACAGAGGAGAAGGGATTGCGGCGTGGCCATCCCCCCTGGGGGGTGATTTCTTGCTTTCTGTCTCTCTGTCTCTGTCTGTCTGGTGAGCGCACGCACCCTATAGCAAAACAAAACAAAACAAAACAAAAAACTCTCCAAAAAAAAAAAAAAAATAGAGAAGCAGGCCAGCAAGTGGTGTGGTGGTTAAAGCACTGGACTCCCACATGGCTACCACCGTCTCTGAGCACTAGACCTGGTGGCTTGCTTTCCTAATTTCCTTCTCTCTCTCTCTTTCTCATGAGCACACATGCCCTAAAGCAAATTGAAAAATAATAACTATAAACAAATAATTCTTAAAAAATAAAAGAGAGAGAAAGAGAACCAAGTTGCTTGAAGTCTTACATGTTCAACCCCAAATATTCTGATTCCAAGTCAGATTGTACTATTGGTCAAAGCTCAAAGAAGTCTCAATATTCCAAGTTAATAGCCAAAACATGTGGTCAATACAGAAAATACTAGAGCTAGCCCCATAGCACAGTGGTTAAGATCTGTGCAGAGGAAGCTAGACCCCACATGGCCACCAGTGGGTCAAATCTCAGCTCTGGGAGCATGAGACACATGCCAGGCATATAGACCTGAGCCCAGGATTCTGACCAGAGGGAGAAAGGAAGGAAGAGGAATTGCAGGAGCAACCAGGTCCTGCTGGGCTCGCTCTCGCACACTCTCTCTCTCTCTCTGTGTCATGCATGCACCCTCTGGCATTAAAATAAAATATTAAAAGGCCAGCAGGTGGCAAGTTGATTAAAATGCTGGATCCCACATGACCAACTACTTGGTTTAAGTCCCAGACCTGGCAGCTTGAAAACTGTGCTAGGTGCATATATTTGGGTGCCAAAAATCCTGAGAGGAGAATAGAGAAGAAATTGTGGCGTAGGGTGATTTTTCACTTTCCTTCTCTGTCTCTGTCTCTCTTCAGAGATCACACATATCCTATGACAAAATATCTTTAAATAAAGTAAAATAAATATTTTAAAATTTAAAAATATATATATTGGAATCAGCAGATGGCACAATGGCTGGACTGTCACGTGGTGAACTGGTGGTTCAAGTCCCAGACCCAGAGGCTTGAAACTCACACCAGGCACATGTGCATGTATGCCCAAAATCCCAAGAATAGACTGAAGAAAGGACTGTAGCGTGGTCATCCCCACTGGGCAGTCATTTCCTACTTTCTGTCTCTTCAATGAGCACAAGTGCCCTAAGCAAAAATCTCTCTAAAAAAAAATAAAGAAAAAGTAAACCCGGCTTACTAGGAACAGGAGCCTCTTAGCACCTCTCTTCCCCCAAGGTATCACTCTGCACTTTTTCCTTGTACTGAAGGTGAAAAGCCCTCCTTTTAGGGCAGTTCTTTGATATTCCAGTCAAGAATACAACTCTGGGGGCCAGTAGGTGGCACAGTGGATAAAGCACTGGACTCCCAAATAGCTGATCGTAGTTTGAGTCCCAGACCTACTTTCTCACTTTCTTTCTCTCTCTCTGGTCAAATAAAAAATTAAAAAATTAATTAATTTAAAAAAAAAAAAAAAAGACTGCAGCTCTGCAGCTAACTGCCTGGATTCTAGTGTTGTTTCTGCCACTTTCTAGTTCTGTGGCCTTGGGCAAGTTACCACCCTGAGCCTCATTTTTCTCATCTGTAAAATGGGAGAACTAATAGCTTATAGAGTGGGTGTGAGAACAAAGAGAGTTGAGCCTCTGAGACCACTGCTTGGCACTCGGTAAGTACTCTCTGAGCATGAGTGATTGCTGCCTGGGAAGGAGACTGGGGGACCTGGAAAGGGGTGTATTCAACCCTGGTCTCCAGCCCCAGCACAAGACCTTAGACCCAGAGTGCCCTCCCGCATCGTGCTGACCTGCCTGCAGGACACCCTCAGCGGCCTCTTCCACCTAAACTCACTCTCATCAGTCTCTAGATCCGGGGCAGGCAAAACAGGGCAGACCAGCCCATCCTGCCTGACCTCAACTTGCTGCACAGTGTCCTTGAGCAAGACACTTTTTCTTTCTTTTTTTTTTTTTTTGTAGGGCTTTTTCTTAATGTTGCTGAGCTTCTGCTTTTTCCTTTGTAAAAACAAGAAGACTGAAACCTAACTGCTTGGGCCTGCTTTGTGGCCCAGTGATTAAGGGTGCTAGATTCCATGTGCCCTACTGCGGTTTGAATTCTGGCCCCAGTGGCTTGAAAAACACACGGCACGTGTGCACGTGTGTGTGTGCGTGTGCGTGTGTGTGTGTGTGTGTGTGTGTGTGTCCAACATCCCAACAGGATGGAGAAATAGAGGAGAAGGATTATGGCCGTGACCACGCCCCATGGGGGTTGTTATTTCCCTCCGTGGAGCATACTCACCCTCTGGCGATGTTAAAAAAATAAAAACAAAACCTATCTGCTAGAGATTGTGGGGATTACTCGCCCCACACCCAGTTGTTTTTCAGAGCACTTCATCCTCCCCAGGTGGAGTGTGGCCCAGCTCTGCCCCTCCCTGTCACCTTGCTCCACCCACTGCCAGGCCAAGCAGAGAGCAAGAGGCCAAGGTCTAGGATTCCTGGTCCCTTTGGCTCTAACACTGAAACTTTGGGCAAGGGACACACCCTACGTGTGAAGACGAGAACTCCGTCCCTGGCCGCCTGAGCCAGGCTTCACTGGGACTCCAGCGAGCTCTGTCACCTCAAATGACTCCCATTCTCACAAGCTCTCTGCCAAGCTGACTGTCCTGAGTCCTGAGGTGAAACTTCTGCAGAGAGGAAGGCCCAGAGGCCTGTGTGCTGGGCAGAGGCCTCAACTGACCGGGCTGTGGCTTCCCATTCCCTTTCTGTTCCCATCTATTTTATTTATTTATTTTAAATTTGCTAGAGGGTGCATGTGCTCATGGGAGAGAGAGAGAGAGAAAGCACCCCCTATTGGGGATGGTCACGTCCCAACCCCTTCTCCTTCATCTCTCTCCTCTCAGGATTGTGGACACACACGCCCAGAGTGTTTTTCAAGCCTCAGGGTCCAGGACTCAGACACAACAGTGGGCGCGTACCATGCCACCTGCTGCCCCCATCACCCAACTCACTTCCTCGCTTGCACCATGACGGGAAGGTAGAGAAAGGTGAAGAAGTGATAGGATTGTGTCCTGAAGTTTTTAGCATAAGGAGAGCTAGAAGCTTCTATACTCGTCACCCGTGGTGACTTGGAGCAAGTCATTTGACTGGTGTCTCAATTGTCTTACTGTAAAATGGGAATAATGGAGCAACCTGTTAGCATGAGGTTACGTGAGAGAACACACATGGAGTGCTATCCTGGAGCCTCAACACAGAGATGAATCGCTACACCCGGGTCACTGTGCCAGGGGCTGCAGGCACATTAATATGACAAGCATGGTTGCCACTCTCGTGTAGCTTATAGCGGAGGAGGGATGGCAGCTGCTGGATGAGAGGGAGCGCGTGGAATGATGGTGAAGGTAGCCAGACCACAATCCTGCTTCCACAGTTCACCAGCCTGGCCACCCTGTGCCTTGGTTTCCCAGCAATAAAATGAGCGTAAACCGGACCAGCCAGTAGCATGGTGGTTAAGGCATCTGCACTCCACATGTCCAACTTCACAGTTTGAGTCTCGGACCTGATGGCTTGAAAAATGTGCCAATCACATGTGCATGTGTGCCCAAAACCCCAAGAGGAGACTGGAGAAGAAGGGATTGTGATGTGACATCCTTTCTGGGAGCTGATTTCTCTCTCTCTCTCCCTCTCCAGCAAGCACACATACCCTATAAAAAAGAAAAAAGAAGAGGAACCAACAGTTGGTGTAATGGCTATGTCACTGAACTCCCATGTAGTCGACTGCAGTTTCAATCCCGGACCCGGTGGCTTAAACTCACGCCGGGCACATGTGCGTGCATGCCCAAGATCCCGAGAGGAGAATGGAGGAGAAGGGATTGCGGCGTGGCCATCCCCCCTGAGGGGTAATTTCTCACTTTCTATCTGTCTCTCTCTGTCTTTCTGGCGAGCGCACGCGCCCTATAGACGCGTCCTATAGCAAAAACCTCTCAAAAAAAAAGAAGAAAAAAAATAGCCTGATTTGCACCCACTTCACTTATGATGGTGACAATTGGGGGAGCTGACACATTTAGCAAAAACATTTCCAGTACCTACTGAGTGCTCAGGAGTCCACACGTGAGTGACCAGTGTGATCAAAGTGGCGTAAAGCAGAAAAAAAGTGGCGGTGGGGTGTGTAACAGGAAGCGCAGACAGAGAGGGTGCTGACGCCACCAGCATGGAGGAAGAAGCCAGTTCCTGGAGGAGGGAGGTCCCCAGTTGAGAAAGAGCAGGGCACGCTGGCAGGAGGAAGAAGGGGTGAAGGGTGAAGACAGGGTGTGAGAGAGATGAAGCGGCTGGGCTCTCGGTTTAAGGGATCAGGATACTGGAGGTACTGTCTGGAGTTTTAAGGGAGGGAGTAACATGATCAGGTATGCAGCTTTGAAGTGTCCAGATGCCTTTGTATACGTGCAAACATAACACAAGTTTGTCTTATTTATTTATTTATTTATTTATTTATTTATTTATTTATTTATTTATTTTTGCCTGCGGGTGGTGGTGGTGGTGTGTGCTTTCCAGAGGAAGAGATAAGAAGGAAAGTGAGAAAGCACTCCTCGTGGGGGGTGGTCATGCTGCAATCCCTGCTCCTCTTTCTCCTTTCAGGATTTTGGGCACACACGTACACGTGCCCAGCGCACTCTTCAAGGTGCCAACTCTAAGACTCAAAACAGGACAGTTGACCACGTGAGATCCAGCTGCCTTAACTAAGCCACTGGCTGCCCTTGTCTTATTAACCCCATGGGGGAGGGGGGGGCAAGCAGATGGTGGCAGCTGGATCCTTAGATCCTACATGAGTCTGGATTTGAGTTCCAGACTCAGAGGCTTGAAAATCACACCAGGTACGTGTGCACATGTGTGCATGTCCCAAATCCCAAGAGGAGAATGGAAGAGAAGGGACTGTGGTGTGGCCACCCTCTCGGGGGTTCTTTCTCACTTTCCCTGTCCCTATCTCTCTGTCTCTGTCTCAGGCGAGTACACATGCCCTATAGGAGGGAAAATGAACCCTAGCCGCTAGCAGAGATAAGGGTAATTCTTTGCAGAACCCCATTTCCTCTCTGATTTCTAGCCCCACAGCTTCTCAGTCTGGCTCTCTTCCAGAAGTGGCCTAGGGGGAGATTTAGGAAAGACTGAGACTCAGGCCTGGGGGCACCTTCAGTCTTCCCACCTACACAGCCTTTGTGACCAGGGTTTGAACTCTTAGGCAAATAATCTCTCCTCAGTGTAGTGACTACTCAACCGTACATTGCAGCGAGCTAGCCGAGTGCCCAGTTCTTGGTGTGTTCTCGGTAAATAAGCACGTACAAGCTTTACCTCTTTCTTCTCTAAACGTAATCTCTTCTTGCCCTCACAGGCAGGCTGGGAGGGCCAAAGGGCGAGGAAAGGGGCTGTGTAGCTCGGAAGCGGACAAGGAAGCGGAGGGGAAAGTGGGCTTCTTATTTACACTATTTGCAAGAATCTGTTCGGTGCCCCAACTCAGTGTTTACTGGGCAGAGGCATGGGACGGCGTCTCCCCGGCAATTTCTAGTAACCTGGAACTCGGGAAAAGGGTCCCGAGGGCCGGGGTGCGGCGCGGCGCTGACGGCTCCTGGAGGGCAGAGGGCACTTAGCTGCGCGCACGTGGAAAGGAGCCTGCTTTCAGCGGGGTGGGCCAACCCGCATCTCCCCGCCGCCTGATAAACTAAACCCAGAATGGGCCCGAGGCGAAGGTGCGTTCCTGCAAGCCTCAAGGATTAAAGGAAGCCCTGAAGGCGGCGATTGAGAAAGTCCACGGTCCTGGCTCTCTCAGGTGTGTGGGCAGGGGGTTACGTACATGCCCGCAGCTGCTCTAATGAGGGTGCCCCCCACCCACGCTCCTCCGAAGGGACACTCCATCATCCTCCTACCCATTCTCCCTGCGCCCAACCCACCTTCGCTCACGCTCCGGGAGCCTCCAGGGCAGCGGGGAGGCGTAGTCCGCGGGCGGCCCGCCCCTTTGATGTGCGCCGGCGCCGCTCTGATTGGACAGTCGCTTGTGACGTGCGGGGACTGCGGTGGGCCCGGGTGCTGCAGCAGCCGCAGCGCCGCCGCGGCTCCGGCTCCGGCTCCCGGGCATTTAAAGGGGACGCGGCGGCAGCGGCCCGGGGGGATGGGGGGCAGGTGGAGGGGACGACCCAGACGCACATCATCCACGGTCCCTCGGGACTGGAGGGACTCGTGAGCCGGAGCCTAGAAACCCGGGGGTGGATAAGACACTGCGTCCCCTCCAATTCCCGTAAGCAACCCTTGCTCCATCCTGCGCCCAAATACCTCAGCTAGCCCTTCTCCCTACTCCTTACACCCCAAACTCAGCAGGGACATATCTCTGCCACCGCCTCCGGCACGTGAGTCCTGGGCTCCGGGTGGGAGAGGAGGGCTGGGGTCCCAGTGCACGATGGGGGCTGTGTGGACTTTGAGGGCGCTCCTTTACGCGCGCGGCGGTGAGGGATTCCCTGGAGCAGAGGATGAGTCCCTTCTCGCTCCTACCCCAGGAATTAAGTATCCGGGTATCCCTCTGTGCCATACTCTGGCAATGCCAAGGAATAGGTGTCCCCTTGCCCCCCGCCACCCACAAGTCCTCTCGCCGAGCTGCGCACCCCCCGCCCGCATTGGAGCGAAGCGCCCGCCAGCTGGGGGTGTGCCAGGGTGCCTGCTTTCCAGTCACCTCTAAAAATATCTCCCCCCACCCCACCCCACCGGCAGCTGCCACCTCCCTGCCCCTGCCCTCCAGCGAGGATTCCTTCTCAGTTTTTCTGCTCAGACAGGAAGAGCCGGGAGGTGATTCCTAATCCCAGATTTCTCACAGTACCAGGACGCCAGGTCATCGCCCCCAACCAGTGAGGGTGAGGAGGTCACAGTTCAGGGCAGCCTCCAGGTAGATAGGGGAAGCTCCAGCTGCAAATTTCTCAAGAGGCACTAGACAGCCCAGAGTTCTAAACCCGATTCTCCTGCTGTGTGACCCATAGGCTGTTAGCTTAACCTCTCTGGGCCTGTTTTTTCTTTTTGCTGCTTGGGGATGATGAGCAAGAAAAGTAGGGGGCGCCGAATGGAGGAAGGAGAGAATTCTGGTTTAGTCGTTGGATCTGATTTCTAGTGATTGATGTGAGGCGACTTGTTCTCCGGTAGAGAGGGCTTGGTATTATGGTATTTCTGGGGTTGTCACCTCCCCCTGTCCCCATCTACATTTCCTTTGGAAAACTGCCCCAAAATTTTCCTGGGGGCTCCACCCACCCATCACGAGGGGAATTTCCAACTTAGGGCCTACGCCAAAGAGGTGCCTGAAGTTTCCTTTCCCCATCCTCGGGGACCCTCCCATCCTATCCCCACAGATAGCATCTACGAGCATTTGTGTAAAAGGCGAGAGGAAACGAGCAGGGGATCCGTGATCCTGTGTGGGCTCAGGGAGGCAGGCGCTGCTTGCAGACTAGAGTGGGGATTCCCTGCCCCCACAAAACCCTTCTCTCCTCTCCCTGCTCTAGCCTGAAGGAGAAGCTCAGAGATCCTGTCCCCCTTTTTCCTGAGGGATTCTTTAGTGACCACAGAAGGATTTGATCACTCGGGACAGAGCTGCCAGAGGTGAGTAAACTTTTGGAATGCCATGAAAGCCAGGTTCCAACTGGGGACAGGGTCCCTCTGACTACGTAAGGTGGGAGCGGGGTGTCCAGCATGGCCTTCCCGGCATCCAGGGGAAGAAACCCAGGGTGCCTGGCTTTGGAAACTAGGGAAACAGAGGCAAACAATACCAAACAATAGTATTGAACTGATTTCCCTTATAGTATTAGCTAGAAAAAGAAAAGTGGCCATGTCCTTTTCTAGTGTAGAGCATAATCAGGATATTTTTTAATCAAGCACGAAGGAAAAAGGAAGGAGGGCAAAGTAATGAGACCCTGTTCAACGGGAGGAGAGCTGGTCTCTGGCGGCTGCTGGTGACCCCCTCCTCTCTCTGTATCTGCCCCTCGCTTCTCCCCGTGCCAGACACATGCTTGTCCATGTTTGCTTTTGCAACGGGAGTGGCATCCCCTGACCTTTCTCCTCTGGCTCTCCTGGCCCTGGTTGGACATGTGATGTTAGCCAAGATTCTGGAAGGCTGAATCTCCCTCAGGGCAGGGACTGTGGACAACCTTCCCACCCCCACAACACATACCACTCCCTCCCTCATGCCTCACTCCCTCCCCTTCTCTCCCACCTGCTCCCTGACCTGTGACTTCTCTCCCAACCCCTCTCCTTCTTCGCCCACTACCCCATTCAGTTCTGGTCATCAGTCCTGATTTCTTTTTTTTCTTTTTTTAAAGAATTATTTATTTATTTAATTCCATTTGTTAGTGTTATCTTTTTTTTTTTTTTTTTTTTTTTTTAACCACCAGAGAGAGAGAAAGGGAAAGCGAGAAAACAGGTCCAGGACTTGAACCCTGGTCGACTATGTGGGAATCCAGTGCCCTTATCCACCATACTGCCTGCTGGCCCCATTCCCAATTTCTTCACGGAAAGTTCTTAGGGGGTGGGACCAGCAGGTGGCGTACTGGTTACGTCACTGGACTCCCACGTAGTCAACCATGGTTTGAGTTCCGGACCTGGTGTCTTAAAACTCACGCTGGGCATGTGTGCATGTGTGCCCAAGATTCCAAGGGAAGAATGGAGGAGTAGGGACTGCAGTGTGGCCACTCCCACCCCCTTTCTCACTTTCTCTCTGTCTCTCTGGCAAGTGCAAATACCCTATAGCAAAAATCTCTCTCTTAAAAAAAAAAGTTCTTGGGGGGGCCAACCAATTGCATAGTTGTTAAGCCAGTTGGATCCCACATGGCCAACTGTGGTTTGCATCCCAGACCCAGTCGCCTGAAAGACACACTAGGAACATGGAACATGTGGGTACATGCTAAAGTCTCACGAGGATAACAGAGAAGGGACTGTGGTTCAGCCATTTTCCTCTGGGGGGGGTAACTTCTCACTTTCTATCTCTCTGGCAAACACATGCATTGTATATCAAAACTTTTTTTTAAAGAGGTTTTTGCTATAGGGCGCGTGCGCTCACCAGACAGACAGAGAGAGACGGAAAGCAAGAAATCACCCCCCGGGGGGATGACCACGCTGCAATCCCTTCTCCTCCATTCTCCTCTCGGGATCTTGGGCACACACGCACACGCGCCCGGCGTGAGTTTTAAGCCACTGGGTTCAGGATGCAAACTGCAGTCGACTACGTGGGAGTCCAGTGACATAGCCATTACACTAACTGCTGGTCCCTCAAAACTTTTTTTAAGTTCTTAGAGATAGAAATCAAGACCCACATGTCATTCCTGCTGAAAGGGTTTAATGCCTGTGTGGTTAGGGAGTTGGGAGGGCGGGGGCACCTCAAGATGGAGAGGACAACAGAAACTGTGCCTTGCTCCTGGGATGTCCCAGTCTCTAACTAGGGACAAATGCTGCTCCAGAATGGTCAGGACAGAGTGTCACCTTGACAAAGTCAGAGGAGTTTACAGTGCCACCTCTCGCTACCACCAGGGGGCGGCAGCCAGCCAGATCTTTGCTCCTTTACTGGTCTAGTCTCCAGGCGCTCAGCAGCTTCCCAAATCGGTCCCCATGCCTCTGGTCTCTCACTCAGTTCCGGGAGGGAGGGGGAGGGAAGGACAAGGAACTGGAAACTGTAGGCTCTGTCCTTTGAAGCTACGTTGTTGAAGGCCTCAGGAGGCCAGACCAGTCCCTAAAGCCTCAAAGCAAAGACCTGCAGGGATTTCAATCTGTCTGACTGCTGGATCTCTAGGGAGGCCAGTCCCAGATCACCTGTGGGACCCAGGGGTCCCAGCCCACCAGCTGTGGTACAGTTAGCCCTGACCAGCTGCCCCTTCCCTTTTGAGGTCATGGGCATGGCAAAATTAGCAGGTGTTCATGAATCAGGCTTTTGCCCCATGCAAACAGCAATGGAAAGTTAAGTGACCCTCTCTGGGCCCTTCTTGTCTGCCGAATCCACGGGGTTGAGTAGTGAGACTATCAATGAAGGTGATTTATAAACACACGTAAGGGGCAATGCATATACCAGGAGGAAAACGGCACTGGTCCCGGCCTCTGAGCTCTGTCTCTGCCAATTACAGCAGGAGGCCTTTGGGCAAGCTGGCTAACCTCCCGGTGCCTCCAATAATAGTTCCTATAACTTCTCCAGCATGGTAGGGGTTGTTTAAGAGCTGCCTAGTGAGGCGGTTTGTGGTCGTAAATGCAGTGCCTGTTGGAGCTCCTTATTGGGCCTAATGTTCCCACCGATGAGTACTTCTGTACTTCTGAAAGAGGGTAGTACTGTTTACCAGAGTAGTCTGGGCACCCTCACTGCAGACTCTTATGGTTGTCAGGGGCTCTGGAGGACGGCTGGAGGCCAAGAGAGTCCCTACAGTGGTGCCCAGGGTGATGTGCTGACAATGAGCGGGTGCTTTCCAGTCGTTGGCCTCCGGTGCCTGTCTAGGGTAAGTAGGTCCCTCCAGGCGTCTCTTAGGCTGAGGCCACAGCCCCCATTTTCCCCCCATGGGGTGGGAAGGGTTCTATCTAGTCCCTTGGAGGGTTGCCTTCTCCTCCCCTGGGGCTCACTAATCTCTGGAAGCTTCTGTCCCAAGTGTGGGGTCCTGATGCTTTACACCTTCACCTCCAGGGATCCTGGGCCACAGAGGGTGACTGGAGGGAGGAGGAGGAAAGACCAGTTCTGTTAGGAAGGCAGATAGCCAGGTTCAAAGCCCAGCTCTGAAATGAGGAGCTTGGTCTTCTGTTTCACAAGGTGCGCCATGCCATAAATGTCCCAGGAATATCCGAGGCGGGTAGGACAAAACCAGGAGGAGGAATGGCTCCATCTCTCAGTTAATCCGGTGGGAGGCCAGGGGCAGGGAGGGAGGGCAGTACAGTGAATTTTCAAAAGCTGTGTGTGACCAACTCACTCTGTAGCCTCACACAGCACAAGCAGGCTGGCAAAGGCGCGGGACGTGCAGCGAGGGCTCCTGCTGCCTGTTTGCTTGCTTTTCTTTGGACCTCACACCTCCCCTATTGCCCCATCCTCTCCCATGCTGCCCTCCACCTTCCCGTCCTCAACAAAACTCTGGCCCAAGGTCTCCACTTCCTGGAGCTGCCCACCCCTGCCCTGTCTTCCTGCCCAGCAGTCGGCCTCCATGCTACTTAGCATGGCTTCTTCCTACCCCGCTCCACATCCCCAGGCCCTGCTCCCTCCTCTTGTGCCTTTTCAGCCACTGCTGCTCTCTTTCCTCTCCCTTACCTGTCTCCCAGGTATGTCGTGGCCTGGCGCGGTTGGCTCCTACCTCCCCAAGCCCCACTGCTTCTCCTGCTGCCCGCTTGCTTCGGACTCTGGCAGAAACCCCACCCGCTGACACCTTCCACCCAGGGACTTGGCAAGTGATTAGTGATGAGCTGTCAGCACAGGGCCCTGTCATCTCCGGAGAAGCTGTGTCCCACCCCTGGACCCTGCCCGGCACCATGGGGTTGGAAGCAGCTCCCAGGGAGCCTTCCTGGGTCTTGCATGGTCAGCGACCTACCTGGTTATTCTGAGGACCAAAATCCAGTTCTCCAGCCCAGCCTTGTAACTCCCCAGGCCTGGCAGTCAGCTCCCAGCCAGGCCAGAGGACCTGGCATTCAGGTCTACATGCCCCAGATAATGGCAGAAAGTCTGCCCTGGAGCCTAACCCCTGATTGCCCACCTCAGTCCCCAAAACCACTGGCTTCGCTGGGCCCAAAAGAGGAGGGGCCGGCTATGCCAGCGGAGTGAATGGATGGGTTCCCCTGCCTCTGCTTGTGTTAGGGAGGGAGAGGGAGGAGAGTTTCCGCGCCTCTGTATCCACACTCAGGACAGGAGCCTTTGGAAGTCTCCAAAACAATGTAGTTCAGAAATCTCCCAGAGCCCTGACCCTGTAAAAGCTGCTCCTTCCTTCCCTTACGCGGACCCTTAACCGCTGGTAGCCCCCCCACCCCCCAACGGGACTAGCAGAAACACGTGCCAAGGAAGCCCTTCCGGTTCAGGAGTACACGCTCCTCTGGGCTAAACCCCAGCGCAGCCAAGAGGTGCCAAGGGGTGGGCGGGAAGGCTGGGTGGAGGCGGTGGCGTTGAGTACTACTGTCAGCTTAACCAGCCTTGGGTCCTCTTCAGGTCTTGGACGAGCCAGCGCCTCTGGCCGTGGCCCGCTAACCAGCCTCTCTCCGGCCGGCTCCCGCCGCGCCCCCTCTCGCTTGTCCCTTCCTCCTCCTCTCCTCCCTGCTCCCAGGACCAAGGGATGGCTGCGCAGGGCGCGCCGCGTTTTCTTCTGACCTTCGATTTCGACGAGACTATTGTGGACGAAAACAGCGACGACTCCATCGTGCGCGCGGCCCCGGGACAGCGGCTGCCCGAGAGCCTGCGTGCCACCTACCGCGAGGGCTTCTACAACGAGTACATGCAGCGGGTCTTCAAGTACCTGGGCGAGCAGGGCGTGCGGCCGCGGGACCTGCGCGCCGTCTACGAGGCCATCCCCCTGTCACCAGGCATGGGCGATCTGCTGCAGTTTGTGGCCAAGCAGGGCTCCTGCTTCGAGGTTATTCTCATTTCGGATGCCAACACCTTTGGTGTGGAGAGCGCGCTGCGCGCCGCCGGCCACCACGGCCTGTTCCGTCGCATCTTCAGCAACCCCTCGGGACCCGACGCACGGGGACTGCTGGCGCTGCGGCCCTTCCACACGCACAGCTGCACGCGCTGCCCCGCCAACATGTGCAAGCACAAGGTGCTCAGCGACTACCTGCGCGAGCGGGCCCACGACGGCGTGCACTTCGAGCGCCTCTTCTACGTGGGTGATGGCGCCAACGACTTCTGCCCGATGGGCCTGCTGGCGGGCGGCGACGTGGCCTTCCCGCGCCGGGGCTATCCCATGCACCGCCTCATCCAAGAGGCGCAGAAGGCGGAGCCCAGCTCCTTCCGCGCCAGCGTGGTGCCCTGGGAAACCGCGGCCGACGTGCGCCAACACCTGCAGCAGGTGCTGAAGACGTGCTGAGGACCGCGGCCTGCAGGGGGCGCCTCTGGCGAGCGGGAGGAGAAGGGGGTGGGGAGGGGGAAACTGGGAAAGACAAACCTAGTTTTACTATTCCCTTTTCCCTTGCGCTTTGCTATCACCTGGGAATTTCTGAAATCTCGTCCATTTGGGGGCTGGGGGGTATGGTTCAGAGCCACCCCCTTTTGTGAGTTCACAAAGCTGGGCTACCTTTCCCGGTTCCACTGCAGACAGTTACATTCTTGGGTCTAGTTCAGCAGGGGTTGATGCGCATACCCTGAAAGGCAGCAGGGTTTCCAAAAAGCTTGTTCTCTCAACTGGGAGGAAGGAGATCTCCGGCAGGTGAGAGAAGAAACACCTGCCCTTGCTTTAACTGCCGCCTCCAGCTGCGGGTTCGTAACCTCCTCTCCCCTAGTTTTCTATCAAGAGGACCCAGGATCTTGAAATTCTCATGGCCACACCAGACTCCCCGCAGAGATAGATGACGCTTCCCCAAGACGGCCCTAAGCCTCCTCGGTCTTACTTCACCCAGCGCCACTCCACACTGTTTCTGTACTCGCTACGCCTTGCCTCCCTTCTCCCTGCCCACTCCTCCAGCATCCCCTAAGGAAAAAAAGCCAGGGGGAACAGTCGCCTCCTAGTGGTGGAACGAGGTAGCACACGGTCGGGCGCGGGTCCCAACAGCCAGGGACCTCGCAGCGTGCGACGGTGTCTTCTCGCACCCCAGCCTCGTCTATGCAGCAAGAGACCAGGGACTTCACCAAAGTGGCCCCCGCGGGCCCCCCTCCACGCCCCCTCCTCTCGTACGGAACAGAAAGCCATCTTTTTAAGCAGAGCCAGCGAAACCCAAGCCCCTCCTTCTGTGTTTTAGAACTATAAAAGGAGGTGACGGGGAAAGAGGTGACTGATCTCTCGCGCCGCAGTCTGAGGGGTGAGTGAGGTGCTCTCTGCTCTCAGAGAGCCCCGCCTGCGTGAGAGAGATGGCCCCCGTTCTTGGGCAAGAGCCCAGCTGGAGGAACCAAAACTGAACACAACACACAGCAAGCAACAGGCCAAAGAACGTCCATGGCTGTGGAGGGCCACCTGGGGTCCAGTGTGGGCTGCACTTACGGAGGGCTGAAGAGACGAGAACTGCAGCTAGGGACAGGCTGGGGATGGGCGTCTATAGTTAGCCACAGCTCTAGAACTGGATGCTTGTCAATCCTCTGCTCTCTGGCCCTCTAGTCCTGCAGGTCAGTCATCGGAAGTCATCAGTTTTATTCAAAGTTGGCACTCGCCGGAGTATGGAGATACTCTTTGGCCTCCAGGTCCTTACCATCTGCAGCAGGCCTCTGGGTACCGCCTGTCTCTCCCCAGCACCCCTTCAGACCACGATGGGGGGAGGGGCAGAATGCAGCCCCCAGCCTAAGACCGGCAGACCTAGCCCAGTCCTGACTGTGGGGCTGGCTTTTGGGCCTGGGGCAAAGCCTCTGTGCATGCCCAGAGAGCCCCCGGTTGTCAGCAGCTGGGCTCCACATAATTCCCGGGGAAGAATCCACTCCCCTCTGAGCTGACGCCCTCGCACCAGCCATCCGAGTAGCGGCGGGTGACGCAGATGACGGTGCCCTCAGAGAAGGAGAGCTCGTTGTCCTTCTGGCGGGTGTATGGGTACAGGGTCACAACTGCGAGGAGATAGGGGGAGGGGAGGGTGCTGTGGAATGTGCTTCCTGCCCCCTCCCCCGTAATGCAGATGCAGGAACTCTAGGGAGCGTCTTTCAGGGAGGGGGCTTGTAACCCTGAAGGACCACTCAGCTCAGGTACTATTCGGTAGCAGGCCAGCTGCTCTCTTCCCAGCCTGGAACAGAGCTCAGTTTGTAGGCATGCGTGAAGGGCTCGCACCTTTGCACAAGGAGAGAAGGATGCCTCGGGTGGAAGACTGGGGTTGGCAAAGAGGCCAGAATCGGGGGCGGAGGGGGAGGAGCTTAGTGCACTTCAGTCTCAGGGGTCTAGTACCTTTCTCCAAGTACGCAGCAGGGACCCAGTTGGGCTCATCTGGCCCAAAGCCTGGTGGGGGTGGCGGCGGCAGCCCCAGTTCTTCCACATCCAGGGGCGGGGGAGGGGGCAGGTCCAGTGGCGGAAGCAGCTCGTCCGCTGGGAGAAGAGCAGAAAGGCTGAAGTGAGGTACAGGGGCCCTCGGGGTACAGCTGCGTCGGGCAACTTCCCTGCTCCAGAGCCCGGCCTGCCTATTTTGTCTCCAGCTTTCTCCCATCCTAGTCCCCTAGCGCATCGTAGGTGCTCAGGACGGTCGGAAAGAGTATAGGATGGTCGGATCCTACCACCTATAAGCTGGGCGGCCGTTGGTCAAGCCGTCGAGCTCGGCCTCAGCTGCTGCATCTGTTAAATGGGCGTATAGGCATCCTCAAGCTTGCCGAGTGTGAGAAATTGGGGGAGCAGCTTCGACACAGTCAGCGCCTAATATAAAGCAGGCGCTAAATTTGTAGTTCGCTTCCTCCGCCTCCTTTTCCTTCGGTCACCCCCAACACACTTGGTCGGAGCGTTCCCCGAGGCGGTCCGAGTTAGATCCACCAGGGGAGCGAGGAATGTCCGCACTTGGGAAAGTGACAACAGCGGCCGAGGAGGAGAGGGCGGAGCGTCTTACCCAGCGGGGGCGGGGCCAGCTCCTCCAGGGGCGGAGGCAGCAGGAAGACCTCAGCGGCCGCTGGCGGAGGAGGTGGGGCGGTGGAGCCGGGGAGAGGAGGGGGCGGGGGCGCTGCCTGCCCCTTGGGCGTGGAGACCCCACCGACACCTTCGGCGCTGCTGGAAACCAGAGAAAGTGGGCTCGAATCCGTTGGCGGACACCTCTAACCAGGCTGTTCCGGCTGGCTCCGCCCTTTGACCTTGCAGTTCTACCCTTGGGACCCTGAGACCTCTGGACCCTTGTAGCCGCGTGGCAGCTGTCAGGGGAACCCTCTCACAGCCTCTCCCTCCCACCGCCCACCCATCCGTCGTGGACTAGTTAGCAGGGCTCACCCAGCCGAGGCCAGGGAAGACACAGATGAGGCGGCGGAGAGCTTGCCGTCGGGCACCACGGGGAGATGCACCGGCTCGGGGATCCGGGGTGGTCGCCTGAGGGTGGGGTGATGGTGAGGCGGAAAGAAGTCTCCTGAGAGCAGGAGCAGGGTCGAGCATAAGGCCGCAGGCGGAGGGAACTTGGCGCCTGGCTTCATGAGCATTAGGGTGCTGGGTGCTGGAAGGGGGGACGGCCAGAGTTGCAGGATCGCGCGGGACAGGACCAGGCAGGTGGGGATCGCGGGGAGGTCTCACCCCAGCGTGGCGGAGGCGGGTGTGGCAGGCGCCTTGATGCTCTTTCGAGACAGGGTCCCGGTCCGCGACAGCTGCGTGCTCAGGTCCTGCGAGGGAGCAGGTGCTAGGGCTGGCATCTGGGGTAGGGGTGACTCCAGCCTCACCCAGAGGGGAAGTGGGGGAGGGGCGGGCGAGAACTGGGAGTGAGAGCGCCTGCACAGCAAGTTCCCGCTTCCACTCCCAGCCCCCTCCCGCCGCCGGCATTGCCTGGGCCCTGCCTCAAGTCTGCCAGGGCCTCGAAGAGCTCAGGAGCTGTGCGACGGCCACTTCCTCTGCATAGCCACAGCTGGCTGGAGGCTGTCACCCCCATCCCTCCCCCAAACCGCACTGAGCCCAGCCGGGGCGCTGTAGCCTGGGTTTGGTGGCCTCTAACTGTGACTAAGCCCCCAGGGGTAGGTGGGGGAGTGAGAAGGGGCGGGGAAAGGAGAGGACTGGTCACACTTAGAAGTGTCTCATCTATCTATTTCCAGACCGACGGAACTGGCTTTGGGGGGTTCCTGGCAGAGAGGCCTGGACCCTAGACACTTAGATAAGAGTATGCAAATGGCAGGACACAAATCTACAGACTGATGGGGTTTCCCCAAGGACAAGCGCTTGGGGAGTGCTACACTTAACTAGGGAGGGACAGGACAAATGGGCCTTGAAGCTTGAAGAATTTAAGTTGGACAACAGGAGGAACTTGGCTGCTGGCAGCTGAAGGAGGGAGTGTAGTTTCCCCTTTGAGGAAGAAGTTGTCTTAAGGATATTAGGGGGCCATGTACAGGAGACGCAGGGGCACTTCCAATCTGATCAGAATGTCCAAGTGTGGAGACAGGGACTGATGGGCCTGGCACGTGTGTGGTGTGCCCTGTCCAGCCTTGCGGGAGATGGGTTGAGACAAGAATGCCAGTCACACTCCCCTCTCCTCACCATGTCCCCTCTCTGCTGCATCTCTTGGCAGTTCCCACCACTGGCAGCTCTGGGGTGACTGCTCAGTGCCTGACCTCAAACCCCAGACAGAGGAAGTTGCTGTTCTCATGTGGCTGCAAAGTGTTCTCATGCACACCCTCCCCCTCCTCCCCTGCACCCAGCGCTTCATACCCAGCACCCACAGAGGGGGCGGGGGAAGTGCCCAGTATCTCACTCAGCAGATGCTCTGAGTTCAGGGTAAAGGCCAGCTATGGAGGGCTATGGAGGGAGGGCATCATGGAAGGATCGGAAGGTTCAGGGAGAAGGGGGGTGATGATCATCTCAGGGTGATGATGGCTTCAGGAGAAGGAGAGGGATTGAAGGTTGGAATGCAAATGTGATGAGAGCTGGGGACCTGGAGAGAAGCAGCCATGTGGCAGGGGAGAATGAGCGTGAGGAAAGAGGAGGGGCCCCTTGCTCTACCTTGATTCCATGGCCAATGTCATCCAGGCAGCCAAAGTTGAGGGGTTTCCTGTAGTAGGGTGTGAGGGCAGGTAGGCTCTCGGGGGCGATGACCTTCTGGCCAGGGGGCAGCCGCTGGACAGTGGCTAAAGTGCCAATCTCCCTTCGGGCCACCTTCTCCATATGCATGTTCACCATCTGCAGACCAGGGTTTGAGGTAACAGTTGTGTCTAGCACCCTTCCCCTCGGGGAGGAAGAGGAGAGACTGGGACGAGGTTAGGGACCATGGGAGGCTGTGAGGTCCGTAAAAAGAGTGAGTTTTGTTCCCAGAGCCACACGGCAATTGGAAAGAGTAGCTGGGGAAGGATGAAGCCACTTCAGAGCAACTTCCTGGTGGAAGAGAATGAGGGTTATTATTAGCTGGGCAGGAACAGGAGGGACAGAGGAAACACATCCCTGGGGATGCTGGGAAGAGGCTGAAGCACTGGGCTGGCCGGGGAGCGGAGGGGCATCATGGGGAGGCGGTGGACAATCATGGCTGGACCAGCCCTCGCTTTTAGGGGACAACTGCATGAACTAACTTCCTCTCGGAATGTTCCGTAGAGAAGCCTACAGCTTTGAGAGGGTGGGAAGTCCGGTTTGCTGGGGTGAGAGGAAGAGACACACCCCATGTGCTGGCCATATGGGTGATGCGCAGGCCTGGACCTGTGCATGTGATGGGGCAAATCCTCGGTCAAGGATCCAGGAAGGAAGGAGGAGGGTGTGTATGCTAGAAGGGCGGGGGGCACTGTGCAGTGGCCGCCTGGTGTTCTCAGGGCTGAAGATGGCCTTGTCCAGCAAGTGCCAGGGGCTAGGACATTTCTCAAGTCCCAGCCTTGTGGTCAGATGCAGACAGGGCCCCTGTGAGTCTTTCCTGTACCATGTAGCCGTCGGGATTGGTAACACTGCTGTCTTTTTCCTTTTTTTGAGTTTTGTTATAGGGCACGTGCACTTGCCAGAGAGATACAGAGAGGAAGAGAAAGAGAGAAATCACCCCCCACCCCGGAGAATGACCACACAGCAATCCCTTCTCCTCCACTCTTTTCTTGGGATTTTGGGCATGCACACACACATGTCCAGCATGTTTTTCAAGCTGCTGAGTTTGGGACTCGAACTGCGCAGTCCCCCATGTGAGTGGGATTCAGATGCCTTAACCACCACGCCACCTGGCTGGCCTAATAGTGCTTTCGAATGTCCATGGTAGAATATGGAAAAGGAAAAGCTCTGCCTTTAGGGAATTGATAGCACAGTGCAGCAGCAATTCCCAGCTGAGACAACCACCGAGACGTGCAGGCCCGGAGCCTGGGAAGCTCTACCCTCTGTAGGAGAGGTCGGCATTTGGACATGGAGGGAGGCAGGAAGGAGCTTTCGCTGTCGAGGATGTCTGAGTGCAGCTGAATAGTTAGGGTCTGAGGCGAGACTCCTTTCCACACCCTTACCTGGCCCAGTGTGCTCACGCGGGCTTCCACCTGCCGCAGGGCAACCCCCTGCAGGTCCAACATGCGAAGAGTGTGCCCAGCTAGGTTGCCCACCTGGTAGGCCACACTGGCGAGTGCCTGGGTGGTGAAGGCCATCGTCTCCTCCAGCGCCTTCCTCTTGTCTGTGGCCTGAAATACACACGGCCCTGGCCTGAGCCCAAACCTTCCACTGGGCCCTTGGCTGGGGGTGGGATAGAGGGGATCTAGGGAAGGTAGGGGCTACACTGACAGAAAATGGCACCCCTTAGATGTCTGAGGTGGCCTCCATAAGGATGATGGGGTAAAAGGAGAGACTCAGAAGACAGCCATGGCGAGTGGGTGCAAGAGGGAGACGTGCCCCCCTCAAGTCGCCAAGCCAAAGATTGAGCCGAGATGACCTTACCACTTTCCTGGAGACTTCAGAAACAAGCTGTCCTTTTGGGGTTGAGGGGAGAATGGCAGAAAGGAAAAAGGAAGGGAACACTGACTGGAGGAGATATTCTTTTTTTTTTTTTTTGTAATAGGGCACATGTGCTCGCCAGAGAGACAAAGCAATAAATCACCCCCAGGGGGATGGCCACACCGCAATCTGGGTAGTTAAGGCACTAGAGTCTCATATGACTGGCCATGGTTTGAGTCCCGGACCTGGTGACTTGCTTTCTGGGGCCAGCAGATGGTGAAGTAGTTAAGGTGCTGGACTCCCATATGGCTAACTGTGGTTTGAATCCTGGACCTGGTGCCTTGCGTTCTCATTTTCCCTTTCTCTCTCTTTCTATCTCTGGTCAAAGTAAAAAATAATAACAACAAGTAAGATTAAATATGTAAATCATTTAAAAAATCTTTTAGAGATTTTTGCTGAAGGCATGTGCACTCAACAGAGAGACAGAAACTGAGCAATCAACCCCCACCCACCCAGGGAGCTGGCCATGCCTCAATCCCAAGACCAGCATGAGTTTTAAGATAAGAGCTGCAAATATCCCAATCAAGTGGGAGACAAGAATATTTCTTCCCCTTTTAGTCATCCTCTGAGCGCTCAGCAAAACTTTCATCTGTAGCCACTTTCCCGTCTGCACGTGTATGTCCCCTCCCGAGAGGAGAAGGGATTGCTCGTGGCAATGCCCCCTGGGGTTGATCTCTCACTTTCTGTCTCTCTGTCTCTGTCTCTCTGGCAAATGCATGTGTTCTATAGCAAAAATCTCTCTTAAAAATAAAAAAAGGAAAGAAAGAAAGAAAGAAAGGGAAAGGAAGGAAGAAAGAAAAGACAAGAAAATTATCTTCCAATGTTCCAGAAATTTCATTCTTTGGCCTCCAATAGTCTCTGACTTTCTTCATCAAAACCGTCACTACACATCTGGCTTGAACTGCTGAGTAACATGTTCCTTCTGGTCCTCTGGTGAGCATCTTCCATTGGTTTCTCCAGTTTTCTTATTTCCCACATGTCTGTTTCCTCCTGAATCTTATTGTGAGCATCTGTGTCCTACATGATATTCCTCAGAAGGACTTTCCACAGTGGAACCCGGGACATTCTTCAGTCCCTCAATCTGCGCCCTGCAGCCTTGTGTCAAATCCGTGCCTTTAAAAGCTCGGGATGAGCAGTTAGCATAATGGCCATGTCTCTGGACTCCCATGTAGTCGACCACGGTTCGAGTCCCGGACCTGGTGGCTTAAACTCGCACTGGGCGCGTGTGCGTGCGTGCCCAAGATCCCGAGAGGAGAATAAAGGAGAAGAGATTGCGGCGTGGCCATCTCCCCGGGGGGTGATTTCTCGCTTTCTGTATCCCTATCTCTCTCTGTCTCTCTGGTGAGCGCCCACACCCTATAGCAAAAACCTCTCCAAAAAAAAAAAAAGAAAGAAAGAAAGAAAGAAAGAAAGAAAGAAAGAAAGAAAGAAAGAAAAAAAAAGAAAAGAAAAGAAAAGAAAAGAAAAGAAAAGAAAAGAAAAGAAAAGAAAAGAAAAGAAAAGAAAAGAAAAGAAAAACTCCCCTAGCCACTCTTGCGCTCCTCATTTAGCTCCAGTCTGCAGGTTGGTGTTTGGAACTCAGGTAAAGAAACTGAGGCCCAGAACTGAGTGACTTCAGTCATTCAAACCCTTCCCAATACACAGGGAATAAAATCCAAACCATGGTCTATATATGGACTGTCCAGGTCTGGCTCCTGTCCTTCTCTTCCTGCTCATCCCGTCACCCTCTTACTTACACAGCTCGTCACTTTGGTCACAGGGTTTCTATTCCTGAACAAGCTAGATTGTTTCCACCCCAGGGCCTTTGTACTTTTTTGTTTAAAGAGGTTTTTGACAATAGGGCATGTGCTTGCCAAAGAAAGAGACATGGAGACAGTGAGAGGGGAAGTAAGAAATCACTCCCAAGGGGGATGACCACACTGCATTCCCTTTTCCTCCATTCTCCTCCTGGACATGCTTGTACATGCACCCTGCATGATTTCCAAGTCACCGAACCTGTGACTTGAACCACGGTCAGCCATGTGGGAGCCCAGCGACATAACCACTATGCCACCTGCTGGCCCCTATACTTATTCTTAGAATCCTTCTCATTAGAAGAGCTCAGGGGGCCAGCAAGTGACATGGTGGTTAAAGGCGCTGGACTCCCACATGGCCGACCACAGTTCAAGTCTTGGATCTGGTGGCTTGCTTTCTCACTTTCTCTCTCTCTGTCTCTCTCTGATCAAACTGGAAAATAATAATGATAATAATAATAAATAAAGTTCAATAATTCTTTAAAAAAAAACAAAATTTTAAAAAAAAGAAGAGCTCAGCATCTCACAGACATCTTTCCTCACCACCCTCAGATTTCCCTAGCCAACCGCTCTATTGTCTCTCTGCTGTATTTACCCTGTGCTTTTTCTTTGTGGCATTGAGCTTTATCCGTGTTATTTATCTATTACTTCCACTCCCTCCGACTAAAATGAAAGTGTCATGAGAGCAGGGAGCGTGTTTCATTTATCTGGGAACAGCCTTAGACACACAGTGGATACTTAATAAATTTGCAGGTGTGAGATAATTAACACTGTAGGGAACCCGAGCACTTGCTGGGCACCGGCCGACTGTGCACCAGGCACTATGTGGGTCCTGGCCGGGGTCACACCACCAGTCAGTGGAGGAAGGGTGGACAAGGAGTGCCTGAAGACATATGAGGCTTGATGGGACCATGAGGGCTGGGACAAAACTTCCCTGTTCTTTTGTTCCCCAAGCAGCTTCCTCATCGTGGGTGGGATCATGGGGTGCTGTGCTCTGGCCTCTACCTTTCTTTGAGGGACAGAGGGTCAGTCGAGGTGAATCTTGGCAGGTCCAGTGGTCTGAGAGGCAAGATTGCACACTAGGGTATCCTTGCATGGGCCCTCAGGTACCTCCTCAGGGCCACTCGGTAGACATCAGACTTGGAAACTATCCGGGAGAGACCTGGATGCCGCCTCTGTAACTTGAGCCAGAACCTTCTAGAATCCTTATGCTATGATTCTCCGCTCCCTGTGTTTCTATTCCAGTAGTGGAAAATAGAGGCTCATTTGTATGCAGTTTACATCTCATCAGCATTTGTCACCAAGAGCTTTGACTAGGCAAAAAAATCAACTAGGGATGTTGATACCGGGAAATAGAGCAAGTCTTGTTCTAGTTCAAGCCCTTCCTTTAATAAGTGAGGAAACAGGCCCCGAATGGAGTAGCAACTGCTCCTCCATCTCACTCAGATTTCTTTTTTTTTTTTTTTTTTTTTTAAAAAAGTTTATTTGTTTATCTATTTATTGTGAGAGATTTTTGCTATAGGGCATATGCGTTCACCAGAAAGACAGAGAGACAGAAAGCAAGAAATCATTCCCCACGGGGGACAGCAACGCAATCCCTTCTCCTCCATTCTCCCCTCAGGATTTTTGGGCATGCACACACACGGCCAGAGTGAGTTTCAAGCAGCCAGGTTCGGGACTCAAACTGCGGTTGACCACGTGGGAGTCCAACGACACAACCACTACACCATCTGCTGGTCCCTATTTATTATGATGGTTTTCAAGTCACCAGGTCCAGACGCGAATCATGATCAGCCATGTGGGGATCCAGTGCCTTCACCACCACACTACCTGCTGGCCCCTCTACTCTGATTGCTTAGCTTGCCTCCCCTCTATACTGTCCCGTCTGGGGACAGAACTGGCATGTGGACTTGTCAGCCCCAGCAGGAAGTGTCTGCTAGGGCCCAGCTCTGGGTGCCACCAGCCTAGATGCCTATTGACCTTTGGCCTTGGTCTTGGCCTAAAGTTGAGTCTGGAGGCGCTAGGGTTTGGGGTCTGTCTCATCTGAGAGCTCGTTTATTATGCAAATTACTCTGTCTGTAAATTTAGTCAACCTTGATTAAAAAAAAACCTGCAGTTGACCCCGGTCTGCCCTCCCCCTTTCCCACAGGTTTCCTGACACCTGGTTGGGGTGGACAGAGAGAAGGTGGGGTGCGAATAGAGGAAAGGGGAACCAGGCTGCATTTAAGAGAATTTCTGAGAAGTCATCCAAAACCTTCCTAAGCATTTGCTCCCCAAAGATCCTCAGAGATGGCCTGGTTGTGTGGTCTAGTAGTTAGTGTTCTGTGTGAAGGAAGCAGGAGTTCAGGGATTCGGACCTGGGTCAAGGTTTTTGATGCCTTGCATACTTTTGTTTTTGTTTTTGCTTTCTTTTCTTTTCTTTTTTCCTACTGTAGGGCATGAGCACTTGTCAGAGACAGAGACAGATAGCTGTGAAGATGTTGAGTGAGCCTTCTGCAATTGAGTAAGTGAGAAAGCACCCCCCAGGGGGGACAGCCACACTGCAATCCCATCTCCAGTCTCCTCTTGAGGGTTTGGGCACACCACTAATGTGCCCAGTGCGTTTTTCAAGCCGCCGGGTCTGAGACTCGAACTATGCTGTTGGCCGTGTGGGATACAGCTGCCTTAATCTTCATGCCATCTGCTGTCCCACCTTGAGTGTTTTCGCAAAGGCTGCCTCACTTCACTAGAATTGAATTTTATTATCCACATGGGTCTTTCATCTTTCCAATTATTATTAATAATAATAGCTGCTATTTATCCTGCCTTAAAAAAAAGTTATTTATCGGGACCAGCAGTTGGCGTAATGGCTATATTGCCGGACTCCCATGTAGTTAACTGTGGTTCGAGTCTCGGACCCGGTGGCTTAAAAATCACGCCAGGCGTGTGTACATGCATGTCCAAGATCTGGAGAAGAGAATCCGGATTGCAGCATGGTCATCCCTCCTGGGGGGCGATTTCTCGCTTTCTGTCTCTCTGTCTTTCTCTGTCTTTCTCTGTCTTTCTGGCGAGCACATGCGCCCTATAGGAAAAACCTCTCCAAAAAAAATAAAAGTTATTTATTTCCATGAGAGAGTGAGACAGGAACCCCTGAGAGGGCCTTTACACTGTAATCCACCCCCAGTCTCAGCTAGCCCAAATCACAGGTGTATGTGTGTACTCCATATGCTCAGGGAGGTGCCAGGACCCAAACCTAGGGCCTTCCCCATGTGAGTTCAGCTGCATTACTGCTATGCCACCACCTGGCCTTATCCTGCCCTTACTAAGGGGCTGGCACTGTGCTAAATGTTTTACTACATTATCACACTTAACCTGTACAACCATCCCTGCAGGAAGGTAGAAGAATCAGAAGGGAAATTGGCCACAGGTCTTGTAATCAATAGGTGGCAGAGCTGGAAATTGGACTCAGATCTCCACGATCCCAAATCTTAGGTGCACATTGTGTATGCAATGAGAATCCACCCAGAACTGCATTAAGATGTACAAAAGTTGGGGCCAGTTGAGGGTCCTAGACTCCCACATGGTCAACTATGGTTCGAGTTCTGGACCTGGTGGCTTGCTTTCTCCCTTTCTCTCTCTCTCTGGTGCACGCACATGCCTTATAGCAAATTAAAAATAATAATAATAATAATAATAATAATAAATACAATTAAATAATCAATTTTTTAAAAGATGTGCAAAAGTTGCGGAAAGAATGGAAAAGACTGCTTTTATCCTTATCTGCAGGAGAAGGCAAGGAAGAGAGGGTTATCTGATAGCACTGCTGTTCAGCGCTAGGAGACAGGAGCTGGTTTGTAAGCCACAGTCCATCTTGACTACGAAATGCTCACTCAGCACCTGCAGCATTGTCAGCTCAAGGGTTAAGAAGTGGGCTCTGCAGGACCAGCAGTTGGCGTAATGGCTATATTGCTGGGCTCCCATGTAGTCAACCGCGGTTCAAGTACCGGACCCGGTGGCTTAAATTCACACCAGGTGCGTGGGCGTGCATGCCCAAGATCCCAAGAGGAGAATGGAGGAGAAGGGATTGCTGCGTGGCCATCCCCCTGGGGGGTGATTTCTCGCTTTCTGTCTCTCTGTCTCTCTCTATCTTTCTGGCAAGCACACGCACCCTATAGCAAAAACCTCTCAAAAAAAAAAAAAATTATACAGCATGTCAGGGAGGTAGAGAGGAAAAAGGTTGCCATCAGAAGTCAGAAGGTCACACATAGGGCTGTGTGACCTTGAACAAGTTCTCACATTCATAAAGCAGGAAAGCACCTGTGTCACAGGGTAGTCGTGAGGATTAATAAAACAGCAGGGTGTTGGACTGTGGTTAGGTTCCCCTGCCCTCCTGCCTTTTGGTGTGGGGAGCTACATCCTCAGTCCTGAGACAACCGCGCAAGTTGCCGAACTATTCTAGAACGCCACCCTCTTCATCTGTGCTGGAGGCCTCCCAACTGTTGTGCTGTCTGTGGAGCCGCCTCTGCGTCAGACCCCTCTCTAACCCAGTCTGCTCTGAGTTCTCACGGCGCTTCCTCAAATAGCAGGGAAAGAACTCCTTTCCCTTGGCCGTCTCAAGTTCGCCACAATGTTCGGGAAGTTCTGAGCTCTCACCTGGAGCCAGGCTGAAAAGAGAATGATGCCCCAGCATTTGTGCAAGGATCAGGTCTTTGTGTCTCTGGGGTGGCTTCCCAGAGGAGATGAGGTGGGGTGAAGCCTGAGAACAGGATGGAATGGCGCTGTCTGTCCTGGAGGCCTCCGAGGCTCCAGAGAGAAGAGAGCACAGTGGGGACTTGGGCCGTGTGGTGGTCGGGGTGGGGGGGCTCCCGTGGCATCCCGGAGGGCTGGGCTGGGTCCGTCGGGGGCTGGAGTACCCAGGCCTGCACCAGCTCCACCTACCTGTACGTAGTTGTCCTCGCAGTAGTCGGCCACCCGCAGCAGGGCACTGTGGTTGCTCCGCAGAGCCTCCCGGCCCGTGGGGATCTCAAACTCCTGCAGCTGCTGCAGCTCGGCCATCACCCCAGCCTCTGTCTGCTCCCCAGGGAGCGCACTGGTTTCGAGCCTCGCCCTGCCCTTGATTGGTTGCGCTGCCTCCCCTCCCTCTTACTGCTTTTGGTTTCCTCTGTGTGAGAGACCCAGACCTGCCCGCAAAGGGCAGGCATGCTCACTCCCGGACAGGAGGAAGTCGTCAGCCCCTGCTCCCTAGGCCTGCGCCTCTGTCCCCAGCCCAGAGGAAGGGGGAAGCCAGGGGCCTGTTTGGGGGCCCAGTCCCCGATCCCACCCAGCAGAGGAAGCCAAGGTCGAGTGGCTGTGATTACTCCTGGTCCCGGAGAGGAAACTGGTCGGTGGGGGGATGGGGTGGGACACCGAGGAGGAAGGGGCTGGCCTGCTGGGGGGGGGGAGTGGATTTTCCACTCATGGAAGGGGGGAAAGGCAGAGGGTGGGGGCTTCCTTGGGAAGCTCAGGGATGAGTCACCAAGGGATAAGGGAGTGGAGGGTGGATAGGATATGGAGACCAGTCATACTGGGGGGGACGGGAGGGACAACGCAGAAACAATGGAAAACGGCCAACACAGCAGCAGAGGAATCAGGTTGGACACCAGGAAGGCACAACCAGGGGTTCCTGGAGACGTGGCATTAAGTCATGTAGAGTCATGTACCACAAGGACCAGCTACACATGCCCCGTAGTGCACGGAGGCAGGACAAGGTGAAGCTGACCGAGTGCAATGTGAGGGATGCAGATTAGACCACAGGAAGAACGTGGATTTGAGAAACACCAGGCTCAGATTCCAGATTAACTTGGCGTTAGGAAGCAGCAGCAAGAGAGCGCAGAGCCTGGCTCAGTGCAAGGTCTAGTGCATGCACTAACAGGGCAATTGGGCCAGACAACTGTGGGTGGGGCGGAGTTCGCTAGGGTGGGCCCCTGGCCTCTCCCAGCCCCTCATGCCATCCAGTCTGTCATCCTAGAGGTGGACTGAGAGGATCCCTCACTGACCACCCTCGGTTTCACTGCCCGAGAGGGGTCCTGGTGGTGGTACAGGTGTCAGCCAGAGCAGGAGCTCAGGGCCTGTTAAATGGCATAGCTCTCACGTGGCCCTGGGAGGACCTAAAGGAAGACCGAGATGTGGACCCTGTGCTCGGCACGACAGATTGGGGAGAGTCACACTCAGGGCTCAGGGGAGGCTGGCGGCAAAGAACTGGGACAAAGCCACCAGCATCGCAAGTGAGGAGTAGGTTGTGACTAATGAGAAAATGAAGAGTGAGCGAGGAAATCCTTGGAGGGTGAACTTGTGGGGACCCAAGGGGACACATGGGCTTCCTGGATGAGAGAAGGCAGGGAGAGGTAGCACGTGGGGCTGCAGGTGGGCACTGGGGCAATAGGACCCTGGGGGCTTGAAGGTGGGAGGGGTGATTAAGAAAGGGCTGCTGCTGAACAGGGTGATGAGAAGGTGGCTCAGAGGCAGGCAGGCTGAAGGTGGCCACTGTGTGCTGTTTGTCTTTGTGGGGAGAATGTCAGTGTCTCTGCTCTGGTGA
Source organism: Tupaia tana (assembly GCA_026018925.1). Lineage (NCBI taxonomy): Eukaryota > Metazoa > Chordata > Mammalia > Scandentia > Tupaiidae > Tupaia > Tupaia tana. The sequence goes on from JAKSZU010000011.1 coordinate 43,278,408, forward strand.
CAGTGAGGGCTTGGAGACTCAGGCAGTGATGGGCTTAGACCTTGAGCCTATGATCAGCTTAGGCTTCAGAGACTTTGGTCCAGACCATCTGCTTTATCCAAAGATTTTCAGCTGATGAAGTAGCTAGGAGGCTCAAACCCCATCTTGTCTGGGTCCAGGACAAGTGACTTGGAGTGCGTCTCTTCCCTGGCAGGTGAGAGGGGCTGAGGTTGCCCTGGGCTGGGGTCTAGTCTTAGTATTATTGAGGTTAGGCACCAGACAGACCTTCCTGATAACCCTGCAGTGATAATACTAACATAAATATTGATGATAATAATGATCGTTATTGTTGTTATTGTTAAATAATAAATAATGTATTAAGTATTCCTTATGTACCAGGCAGTGTATTAATTTTTTTTTTTTTTTGGTCCAGCCTCAGTGGTGCAGTTGGTAGCATAAAGAACTGCAGTGCTGGGACCAGCAATTGGTGTAATGGCTATGTCACTGGACTCCCATGTAGTCGACCACGGTTCAAGTCCCAGACCCGGTGGCTTAAACTCACTGGGTACATGTGCATGTGTGCCCAAGATCCTGAGAAGAGAATGGAGGAGAAGGGATTGTGGCGTGGCCAGCCTCCCTGGGGGGTGATTTCTCGCTTTCTGTCTCTCTCTGTCTTTCTGGCAAACACATGCGTCCCGTAGCAAAAACTTCTCAAAAAAAAAAAAAAAAAAAAAAAAAAAAAAAGACCTGCAGTGCTAGAAGCCATGTGGGTGACTGAGGGTTCAGATCCCCAGTCAACCAGAAAATGCACCAGGTACGCGCGTGCCTAAGACCTATATGGGCTGGAGGGCTGTGGGAAGCAGGATGACAAGACCCTGGTGAGGATGCCTCTGTCTCTTGTCTCTCTCTTTCTAGTACATACACACACAAATTTTAAAAATGTGTTTTAGGGGCCAGCAGGTGGTGTGGTGGTTGAGGTACTGGACTCACATGTGGCTGACCATGATTTGAGTCCCAGACCCGGCAGTTTGAAACTCATGCTGGGCACGTGCGTGTGTGTGTGTGTGTGTGTGTGCCCAAAATCCCAAGAGAGAGTGGAGGTGAAGGGACTGTGATGTGGCCATCCCTCTGGGGGTGATTTCTCACTTTCTGTCTCTCTGTCTGTCTCTCTCTCCCTAGTGAGCACATGCGCCATCAAGGTTGCTGTGGGAACTCACAGCAGGCTGAGTTCAGAATAATGAACAAGGTCAAGGTGAAAGCAAAAACAAAGAAAAAACTCTAAAAAAATGTACTTTAGGGCCAGCTGGTATGGTGGTTTAGGTGGCTAGATTCCACATGGCTGACTATATGGTTCAAATCCTGGCTCCTGAAGCTTACACAACATGCCAGGCATGTGTGCGTGCATGCTTGCCCAAAATCCCAAGAGGGGAATGGAGGAGAAGGGGTGTTCGCATTGACATCCTTCCTAAGGAGTGCTTTCTCACTCCCCCTCCTCACACCTGTCTCACTCCAGTGAGTGCACATGCCTTGTAACAAATTAAAAAAAGAAAATCTAAAAAACATTTTTATACATTATTTTCTAGTCTCCTATTTTTTTCTTTTTTTCTTTTTATGAGAAACGGAGGAAGACAGAGACAGAGATAGATCTTGCCGATGGTGTTTACAGTCCCGGTTACTGAATCCTTCCCACAGTGGCTCGCTGTGTTGCAAGCTTCTCAGTTAGCTGGGATTACAGGCCAGTGTGCTCTGCTCGGCATGTTCAGGTTGACCTGAGAACTGAACCCTGGTCTCCAGTGCAGCTGCCATCCTCCCAAGCGGTGGTGCTACCTATGTGTCACCTCGGCTGGGCCTGGTTGGTGCATATGGGGAAACTCAGCCTCAAGAAAGTTGTGTCACTGCCTCAGGCCACACAGTGAGGATACGGCAGGGCTGGGATCAGAGCTGGAGGCTGGAAGGCTCCAGAGTCCATTCTCTTGACCACTGGGGTATACTCTGCCTTGCCAGGATCTGGAGACCAATAAGAAAACTTCTAACCGAGTCATGAAGGGAAACTGTAAGTTTGCTTCTCAAATCTTCCTCACTGGAAGAAACTTCTGGTCTGGCCCAGTGGCCTAGTGGATCCCACATGGCTGACTGCACAGTTTGAATCCCAGTCCAGTGGCCTGAAAAGCACACCAGGACCATGTGCGTGCATGCCTAAAATCCCGAAAGGAGGGCGGAGTGGAGGAGACACTGCCTGTGGCCATGCCCCAATCAGGGGTGCTTCTCCTCTCCCTCTCCCTCGTCGCTCTGTGTCCCTGGTGAGCAAATACACCCTCTGGAAATCAAAAGGAAAGAAGGAAGGGAGGAGGGAAGGGAAGAAGGGGAAAGAAAGAAGAGAAGAAGAAAGAGAAGAGACGCCTTCGTTTTCCTCCTAGGCAGGTCCTGTCTAAGGGCAAAGGCTGTGCCTGCTCCATGGACGGGGAGCTTCCTCTCCTGCTGCCCCGACTCCTGTTAGACTGATGGCAGGCAGGCCAGAGGGGTGGCGTGAGCACCCGTGGAACGACGAGGTTCCTGCACTGAAGGATATGGCGGGAATGTAGAAGCTGAGGTGTGGAGGGAGCTGGACATGCCGAAGGTGTTTACAGTCCCAGTTACGCTCCTTCCCAGCACCAGGTCTGACCAGGCAGGATGGCGCAGGATCTCAGCGAGAAGGACATACTGAAAATGGAGGTGGAGCAGCTGAAGAAGGAAGTGAAGAACACGAGGGAGCCGGTGAGCCTCCTTCCCCGCCCTGCTCTCTTCTGCATCCCACCCCATTCTGGGAGAGCTGGGACACAAAGGAGGAACAGGGAGGTTGAGTGGGGGGTCAGAGCGTAGGTAGAGGAAGCCAGATCCTGCATGGCCAATTAAGATTTGAATTTCAGCTCCACTGGCTTGAAAAACACACCCTGGGACCAGCAGATGGCATGATGGTTATGTTGCTGGACTCCCACATAGTCTACTGCAGTTCAAGTCCCGGACCTGGTGGCTTAAAACTCATGCCGGCACATATACGTGCATGCCCAAAATCCCGAGAGGAGACTAGAGGAGAAGGGATTGTGGTGTGGCCACCCCCCCCCCCAGGGGGTTATTTCTCACTTTCTCTTTCTCTCTCTCTGTCTGTTAAGGTGAGCATGTTCACCCTATAGCAAAAATCTCCCTAGGGAAAAAAAAAAAAGAAAGAAAAACACACCCTGGGGGCTGACAGGTGGCATGGTGGTTAAGGCTCTGGACTTCACATGACTGACTGTGGTTCAAATTCCAGGCCTGGAGGCTTGCTTTCTCACATTTTCTCTCTCATTCTCTCATTCTGTCTCTCTCTGGTCAAATTAAAACTTAAATAAAAATAAATAAATAATTCTCCTTTTTTTTTTTTCTTTTAGAGGTTTTTGCTATAGGGCACATGTGCTTGCCAGAAAGACAGAGACAGAGAGACAGAAAGCGAGAAATCACTCCCCAAGGGGTATGGCCACACTTCAATCCCTTCTCCTCCATTCTCCTCTCGGGATCTTGGGCACGCACGCACATGCATCTGGCGTGAGTTTAAGCCAGCAGGTCTGGGACTCGAACCGCCGTCGACCATGTGGGAATCCAGTGACATAGTCATTATGCCAACTGCTGATCCTATAAATAAATAATTCTTAAACACACACACACACACACACACACACACCTTACACGTGTGTAAGCATGCCCAGGATCCTGATAGACGGAGAACTGAGAGAAAAAGGATACCATGTGATCAGGCCCTGCTGGAATGTTCTCTCTCTCTCTCTCATAGCATGCACACACCCTCTGGCATAAACATAATCAAAATAAATTTAAAATTTAAAAGAGGGGTAGGTGTGGGACCAGCACATGGAGTAGCGGTTACATCACTGGACTCCCACATGACCAACCGTAGTTTGAGTCCTGGACCCAGTGGGTTCAAACTCACACTGGGTGCATGTGTGTACATGCCCAAGATCCTAAAAGGAGAATGGAGGAGAAGGGATTGCAGCGTGGCCATCCCCCCTGGGGAAGGGAGATTTCTTACTCTCTGTCTCTCTGTCTCTGTCTCTCCAGCAAGTGTATGTGCCCTATAGTAAAATCTCTCCAAATAAATAAATAAAACGGGGGTAAGTGGGAACTTTCCAGGGCAGCAGGAGCACATGTATCTCTGGAGTGGGGTAGATGTCAAAGGAGCTGGGGTCTGAGCTCCTGAAGGTGCCCAGGAGAGCACCTCGGAGCCTGGCTGACCCCAGCATGTCAGCCCTGTCTCCAGGCTGGGTTTGGACAAGCATCCTGTGAAGGCGAGAGCTGGTGTTTGTGGGTCACCCCACACACACATCAGCCTGACCCTTTTGTCTTTCTCCCCTCGCACCTCTGTCCTCACCCTGACCAAGTCATGGATCCTGAGAAATCAACAAGCCCTATAATCACCTTTGCGTATTCTTGCAGATTTCGAAGACAGGAAAAAGCATCAAGGATTTTGTGGAGACCCAAGCAGCAAATGACCCTCTTCTCAAAGGCGTCCCTGAGGACAAGAATCCCTTCAAGGAGAAAGGTGGCTGTATGATTAGCTGACGGCCCCAGAGCCCCGAGTATCTGCCCCTCCTTACCCAGGACCACGTGCCCTAGGGCATCTAGAGAACCCACACACATTCCCCTGTCTTAGAGAGTAAGTGAAGAGACCTGGATAAGCACATTGCGAACCTACTCCCCAGTTCCACCTTTCTCCCATCATCTCCACCTGCCGGGTCACGAGGACCCCCAGGAGAGCTCTGCTGGCTGAACAGCTGTCTCTGTGGGTGTGTGTGTGGGGGTGTGAAGAGCCTACAGTAACCTCCATCCCGAGGACAGACCTTAGGAAGCATCTGCTTCGCCCCAGGAAGCATCTTGCCCCTCCCCTCCCTTCCCCCCACACTCTCGTCCTAGAAGAAAAGCACATCTCCCTCAGAGTAGTTTGAGTAGGGGCTGGGCTGGGGGGGGGGGGTCCTTTTCCCCATCTCACGTTCTATCCTGTAGTCCTCTTCGCAGTCATGTAGCTCACCCCAGGTGGGTTGATGATAAAAAGTTTGTGAAGTCATGACTTCGTGATTTATTTGATATTGCTGAGTGTCTGCTCCGTGCTGGGTGCTAGGGGTAGAAGAGTGAGCGAGACTAACACGGCGCCTTTGTCATGGGAGTTAGCAGGGACACGCAGCAATTTACAGTGATGTCAGTAATTGTGCCAACGGGCGGTCAAGGCCACTGCAGGAACTCACGGCAGGCTGAGTCCAACCATGAACAAGGTCAAGGTGAGTGACAGCGGAGAGGGCACAGAGCACCCGGGAGACTGGGTCAGATGCTGAAAGACCTTTCTACGAGCTTGAGCTCCGCTTGAGAACATTCATCTCCATCCCGAAGGCACTAGGAGACCTAGGGAGGTGTTTAAGCAGCCAAAGGACAGGCTTCAATGAGCAGAAGGGAGGCTGGGTCCTGCTAAGTGCTGGGGACACTGGAGAAGACCCATCCCTGGGCCTTGTCAGCAGGGAGGGCACCGAATGAAGGAGCCACAAACAGGCATCCATGACACGATGTGTTGTGTATCAGAGAGGTCAGCGTGGAATGTGATGGGAGCCCCTGGGAGGGCTACGGAACCCAGGGGAGGGGGTGCATTGAGTTTCTGGAGGAAGGACAGGGAAGCCTCTAGAAGGAATCCTAAAGGGTTAAATTGCAAAGGGGTGGGTGTTGGCCCTTCTGGTTGAAAGGGCAGCAAAACAGAGGCATAAATATGAGAAAAGAAAGTACAGTTTGAACACCAGTCAGGTAGTTGGAAAATCAAGGAGATGTAGACCCTCAGGAAATGCTGCAGAAGTGGTAGAGTTGCCAGGGGATGGGACAGGGAGGTTCTTGCTTGCTAAACAAACAAGCTTTTCTGTTGGGAGTGACTTGGTAATATTAGAAGGAGATTTGCTTTTGACCAAATTGAAAGGGGGGGGGGGGCACAGAGAAGGCAGAGAGGCTACAGGGAGAAGAAGGCCTGAATCAGGGCAGCAGCTACAAGTCTAGGGTATGGGGTGGAGAGGTGAAATGAATTGAGAGTTCTTTGGGACACGGAATTTTCTTTCTTTCTTCCTTCCTTCCTTCCTTCCTTCCTTCCTTCCTTCCTTCCTTTCTTTCTTTTCTTTCTTTCTTTCTTTTTTTAATTTCTAATAATTGGCTATAGGGAACATGAGCTCACTGGAGAGAGAGAGAGACAGGGACAAAAAGCAAGAAATCACCCCCCAGGAGGGAGGACCATATTGCGATCCCCTCTCCTCCATTCTCCTCTTGGGATCCTGGGTATGCACGCACACGTGCCCAGCATGAGTTTCAAGTTGCCAGGTCAAGGACACAAACCACGGTTGACCACTTGGGAGTTCAGTGACATAACCATTACACCATCTGCTGGTCCCAAGAATTATGGTTTTGTTTATCATTTTTAATTTGCCATAGTGCACACAGGTTACCCAGAGAGGGGAGGGAGGCAGAAAGTGAGAAAGCAAGCCACCAGGTCCAGGACTCAAACCACGGTCAGCCATGTGGGAGTCCAGAGCCTTAATCACATCACCTGCTGGCCCTGGGACACTAAGTTTTTAGATCTTACCATTTCAGTGAATGATGGGTGGGAGAGAACTGTCAAAGATGAGTCCAAACTTCTAGCTTAAGTGGGGTGTTTGCTAGATAGGATTAAAAGTAAATTTCTGAAAACAAGCCTATCATGGGGACCAGCAGTTAGTGTAATGGCTATGTCGCTGGACTCCCACGTAGTCCACTGCGGTTCGCGTCCCGGACCCGGTGGCTTAAAACTCACACCGGGCGCGTGTGCGTGCGTGCCCAAGATCCCGAAAGGAGAACAGAGGAGAAGGGCTTGCGGCATGGCCATCCCCCCTGGGGGGGTGATTTCTCGCTTTCTGTCTCTCTGTCTCTCTCTGTCTGTCTGGCGAGCGCACGCGCCCTATAGAGAAAACCTCTCAAAAAAAAAAAAAAAAAAAAAAAAAAACAAAAAAACAAGCCTATCACAATACAATGATCCTACCTACAGCTGCAAACTCAGCCTCTCTTCCCCCAAAGCATTTTAAGGGTGAGGTCATGGGGCTGCTATGATCAGAATCCAGGACCTCCAATTCCCAGTTCCATCCCGACTCCAATTCACTATTCCGTACCCTAGAATAATCCAACCACTCCATACACTCCACTTCAAGAGAAGGCAGAGAAAAGGAATGAGAAAGAGAAAACATTTCGGGGCTAGCAGGTGGCGTGGTGGTTGAGGCGCTGGATTCTCACATGGCCGATTACAGTTCAAGTCTCGGACCTGGTAGCTTGCTTTCTCACTTTCTCTCTCTCTTTCTCATACTCTGTCTCCCTGGTCAAATTAAAAATAAATAAATTAAATTAAATTAAATAATTCTTTTAAAAAAAGAGAGAGAAAAGACATTTCAATACAATTATTTCAAACAGTGGGAGAAGGGGACAGCCGGTGGTTGAGGTGGCTGGATCCCACATGGCCAACCACACAGTTTGAGTCCCAGATCCGGAGGTTTAAAAAACAGTCCAGGCACGGGTGCATGCATGCCCCCAAACCCTAATGGGATGGTGAAACGGAGGGCAAGGGATTGCCTCATGACCACTCTCCACTGGAGGGTGCTCTCTCTCTCCTCTCTCTCTCTCTCTCTCTCTCTCTCTCTCTCTCTCTCTCTCTCTCTCTCTCTCTGGCAATTGCATGTGCTCTCTGGAAATGTAAAAAAGAAGACATTCCATAAATCCAAGGATGGTGGTATTTACAGAGACACAGCAGGCAGGGAACACAAACTCAGTTCCTGAATAAGTGCTTCCTCGGGAGGACAATTGGCTGTCCCCTCCTTTGACCGTGACAGTTGCCCGGAGGTCTGGTACTGAATAAGGGAGTCAGGGCTGTCACTGTTGTTGGCTCGTTGGACAGTGACAGAGCTATGCCGGTTGGTGAAGGAAGTCCATGCTGTTCCATCCATGCATAATCTCTATTCCTGCTTCTCTCCTGTTGCTTCATGAGCCTTACCCCACCCAGCGTGTATCCCCCTATGCTTATAAAGAACCTGCAGAGGCAGAAGGAAGTTGGTAAATGGAAATGGGTCAGGAGGCTGGAGCATCTGCTCATGGGGTTAGGCAGAAAACTCTCCACTCGAGGTGTAGGCAGGAGGTTAGTGGGGGATGTCTAGGTGATTAAGCCACCTTTAATACAGCCCATGAGATAAATCAGTGGGCCCGGCCACATCTGATAGAGCCAATGAGATGAGAACAGTCAGTGGGCCCAGCCAATAATCAACCCAATGACCTAGATTTAAAAAGTATACACCTCACAGGATGCAGCTGCTGGGACCTTTTTAGAGCTTTTTCGCTGTGAGGCTCCTGGGCTTACCTGAGAGACAGAGAGACAGAAAATGAGAAATCACCCCCCAAGGTGGATGGCTATGCCACAACCCCCTCTCTCCATTCTCCTTTTGGGATCTTGGGCATGCTTGCACACACGCCTGGTCTGAGTTTCAAGCCGCCAGCTCTGGAACTGGAACGCAGTTGACCACGTGGGAGTCCAGTGCCTTAGCCACTACGCCACCTGCTGCCCCCCTTTTGGGCTGTTTTTTCTGTGTTCACTCAGGCCTGCTCCGACCTCTCAGGAGTGTACTTCACTTTTACATAATAAACTACCTTTTTCTCAGGCATGTTTCATTTCATTCTTTGTCCAAAACACCAAGAACCTGGATGTCATCACAAAAGCCATCCCACAATACTTTCTGCAGTGGCTGGCCTGTAGATCCGTTCACGAGGCTGATAGTTTGTCTCTGAGCTCACCCGAAGAGGTGCAGCCATGTAGCTTTCCCTAGATCTCCTTGTCGTCACTCCAACTGACCGATTCCACGACTTTGACCATTTGACCAGAACCTTAATTGCTTCACAGAAAGGAAGGGATTCTGTTCTCCTCCGACTTTCACAGCCACCGTGAGAAGAGAAAGGGAATCACTATAATCCAGCCACCCAGATGCAATTAGAAACTGCATTGAAGAGGTGGAGTAAGGATAGAGAGGAGGTGATGAATGGGAGACACCCTTAGGAAGTGACGTTTTCAGGACCTAGAGATTGAGCGTTGGAAGGACAGAGTGGAGACTATTAAGGATGACTTCCTATTTCCTCCCTGGTGTCTACCAGGTGATTTTGTGTGCCTCCCCAGGGTTCTCCTCCCTCCTTAAAGACATAAGAGAACCTCTGAGAGGTGGTAGAGGAGACCACAAGGGTAGATGAGGCGGCTCAGCAGGGCTGTGTTGATGAGAAGAGAGCCAGGAGAACGTTAGCAAGGGGAAGCGGGTACGAGGCCTGGAGCATCTGCCCATGTGGCTAGATAGAAAAAAAAAAAAAAATCAAGGCAAAAAATTTCCTGCCCAAGGTAATGTAGGCAGGAGATTGGGGGGGGGGGGGGGGCGGTGTCTAGCTGATAAAGCCACATTTGATATAGCCAGTGAGATAAATCACTCAGCCCAGCCATATCTGAAATAGCCAATAAGAAATCAGCAGCTCCAATCACATCTGACAGAGCCAATGAGATGAGAACCATCAGTGGGCCCAGCCAATGAGCAACCCACACCACCTAGGTTAAAAATGGTAAGTCCAGCAGAATGCAACTGCCTGGGCCTTTTTTTTTTTTTTTTTTTTTTTTGCCTGTGGCTTTTGAACCACACTTTCTCTGTCCGCTCAGGCCTGCTCCCACCTCTCAGGAGTGTACTTTTATTCTTAATAAACTACCTTCTCCTTACACTACTGGCATGTTTCGTTCAATTCTTTGTCCGAAACACCAAGAACCTGGATACAGTCACAGAAGCCATCCCACAGCACTTGGAGACACACAGCTTGGCCTGGGGTGGAGGAAGAAGGGCAGAGAGAAGGGCCGAGAGAGCAGGGTCAGAGGGGTGAGGGCGCCAAGCAGGGATGGACTCACTGAAGTGCTGACGACCCTGACCAGGGAAAGGACGCCAAGCCAGGAAAGGGGAGGGAGAGGGAGGGAATGCTCTTGAATTCTTGGACTTCCCGGTCAAGGAACGTTAAGCTGAATCATTCTCCGATTTCAGATTCTCTGTCACCACCTTTTCACACCCCACCAGAGATGTCCCAGGAGGGGATTCCTGCGCCTCAGAAGGAGGGGGCGGAAATGAGAACAGCTGCCTTGTTAACCTGGTGCTCACCTCCTGGACCAGGCCGCAGCTCCCCAGACCTCCCAGAGATCAGGCAGCCTCCGCCCCTGGCCTTCTGGCTTTCACCCACAAAGCCTGGAGGGAGTTGAGTAAGGACAGAGCCTTGTCTGGTATCTTGGTGCCTTGGGCAGGGGATGGTTACACCCCCAACCCCATGATCATGGGGCCTCTGAGAAGCTAGTCAGACATCCTGCCTCTACACCCCCCAGTGATATACTTAAGCTAGAGGCCCGGGGACAGGACCATGTCTATGGTCGTCTGACCTGTGCTGTCACACAGGGAGTCCTAGGCTGGGGGGAAGACAGGAGTAGGGATGCATGATTTAACGTGAAATTGTTGAGATCGTGACATTCTTAATCACTTTTTTTGAATCGTATTTATCGTTACTATTATTATTATTTTAAACTTGCTATAGGGCACATGCATTCACCAGAAAGAGAGACAGAGTAAAAGACAGAGAGAGAGAGGGAAAGTGAGAAGGCAAGCCACCAGGTCTGGGACTCAAACCATGGTCAGCCATGTAGGAGTCCAGAGCCATAACCACCATGCCACCTGTTGGTCCTTCTTAATCACTTTTTTTTCTTTCTTTCTTTTTTTTTTTTTTGGAGAGGTTTTTGCTATAGGGCGCTTCTTAATCACTTTTGACAAGGGCTCCCATTTTCATTTTGCACTGATATATTATTACATTGCTGGTCCTGCTGGGAGATACTGGCCCCAGTCCCACAGCAGAGGTAGGTTCTTATCCAGGGGCAGGGATTAAGGTGGAGTTCAAATTAAGCAACACAATGATCCTGCTCCCTGTCCTCTTCCACCATTTTTAAAAGAAAGTTTATTTATTTACTTCTTATGGGTGGGGACTCCACCAGGGTCTTCATGCCACAACCTACCCCCAGTCTTAGCCAGATCATGGGCACCATGTGGTGTGCACAGGGGGGTGCCTGGACCTGGAACCCAGGACCTTCTTGTGAGGTCAGTGGTGTCATCACTGTGCCACTATCTGGCTGCCCTGGTCATTTCTTTTCTATTTTTTTTGGAGAGGTTTTTGCCATAGGGCGCATGTGCTTGCCAGAGAGACAGAGAGAGACAGAGAGATAGAAAGCGAGAAATCACCCCCCAGGGGGGATGGCCATGCCACAATCCCTTTTCCTCCATTCTCCTCTCAGGATCTTGGGCACGCACGCACATGTGCCCGGAGTGAGTTTTAAGCCACCGGGTCCGGGACGCGAACCGCGGTCGACTACGTGGGAGTCCAGCGACATAGCCATTACACTAACTGCTGGTCCTTGCCCTGGTCATTTCTGAATGATGATTCAGCTTCTACTCCAGTTCGAAGCTGGAGTAAGGGAGGAGCAGGAGACGACTCCATACTTGTTTTTCAGCATGCCCTTTGACCCCTCTGACTTCTCTCCCGAGTTCACCAGTCTATGGCTTTACTCCCTCAGCCAAGCCTGGAGCTGAAGGCCCATCGCCTTTCACCCTGATGATGTGGCACTCCCTTTGGACCAGCCCACCTGGCCACAGTGACCTCTGGGCGTGGCTGCCATATCTCTCCTTCTTCAAGCTTTTCTTGACCCTCTACTCCTGTAAGACCCAATCAGGACTCCTGGGCACCAAGGGCATGAACGCCTCCCCTTGCCAGCCAGCTTATCTCTGGGGCCTCAGCTCTGCCCTGCTAACGCACCCCCACCCGGGGCCCTGTGCTCCAGGCATTAACTGGGAGCTTCTTTTAATTCCTCTTCGCATGGACTTGAAATGCTTTCTTTCTTTCTTCCCCCCCCTTTTTTTTTAAGAGAGAATTTTGCTATAGGGCACACGTGCTCACCAAAGAGACAGAGAGAGACAGAGAGACAAAGTGAGAAATTACCCCTCAGGGGAGATAGCCACACCACAATCTCTTCTCCTCCATTTTCCCCTTGTGATTTTGGGCATGCACATACATATGCCTGGCATGAGTTTCAAGCCTCCAGGTCCAGGACTTGAACCACAGTCAGCCATGTGGGAGTCCAGTAATATAACCATTACGTCATCTGCTAGTCCCAAAATGCCTTTCTATATCTAGTTAATTAGTATAGAAGGTCATATCTAGGTTTAAGCATCCCTTTAAGCTTTTCTGGCTGAGTTCCTAAGAGTCTGTGAGTGAATGAACAGGTAATTAAAAATTAGATGGGGGGGTTATAGCGAAAACCTCTCCAAAAAAAAAAAAATTAGATGGGGGGCCAGCAGGTGACACTGGTGAAGTGATGAAAGTGCTGGACTCCCACATGGTCAACCATGGTTCAAGTCCTGGATCCAGTGGCTTGAAACTCATGCTGGATATGTGTATGCGCATGCCCAAAATCCCGAGAGGAGAACGAAAGAGAAGGGATTGCAGCATGGCCACTCCCCACCTCGGGGCGGGGGGGGGGTGGTGATTTCTCACTTTCTGTCTCTGTCTCTCCAGAAAGCAACATGTGCCCTATAGCAAAAAATCTATAAAAAAAAAAAAAAAAAGACCATTTGGGGCCAGCAGGTGGTATGGTGGTTGAGGCGCTGGACTCCCACATGGCCAACTGCTGTTCAAGTCCTGGACCTGGTGATTTACTTTCTCACTTTCCTTCCTCCTCTCTCTCTTTCTCTTTCTGTCTCTCTCTGGTGAGCACATGTACCCTATAACAAACAGAAAATAATAATAGTAATAACAAATAAAATAAAATAAATACTTTCTAAAAAAGTTAGATGGTTAAAAAAAAATTTTTTTTTAATTTCTTTTTTTTTTTTTTTTTTTTTGGAGAGGTTTTTGCTATAGGGCGCGTGCGCTCGCCAGACAGACAGAGAGATAGAAAGCGAGAAATCACCCCCCAGGGTGGATGGCCATGCCGCAATCGCTTCTCCTCCATTCTCCTCTCGGGATCGTGGGCACGCACGCACACGCGCCTGGCGTGAGTTTAAGCCACCGGGTCCGGGACTCGAACCGCCATCGACTACGTGAGAGTCCAGCGACATAGCCATTACGTTAACTGCTGGTCCCCCTAGCAAAAACTTTTAAAAAGAAAAAAAAAAGAGAGAGAGAGTCTTGGAGTAGTAGCAGATTCACAGAAGTAAACCTGAGAGTGGAAGGCAAGGTATATTTTGTGGAGCCCAGTTTCCACCTCAGGGCAGAAACCTTCTTAAACTCACGACAAGATCTTTGAGCCGCCCTGGAAAACTGCCAGACGCCCGAAGCTCGGCATTTCTCAAGCCTTTTCAGTTTATGGACAGCTCAAATTGTCAGAAAGTTCTTCCCCTGTGCCCCTCTAACTTCTGCCCACGAGTTCTCATTCTCTGCCTGTCTTTCACACCAGAGAGAAACAAGGCAAATAAATTAAGGCAGCTACCTTGTAGTAGGCTTTTGTTTCTTCTCCCATTTAAGTATTTGTTATTTTCTCAAGTACCCGAGCTTCCGCAATCTTCCCCGTTTTGATTGTTTTTCTTGCACCTATCATTGAACATTCTGTGAACCAGACATAGATTCAAGAACTTTTTGTTTCTATTTTACTAATTTTCACATTACTGGCTATCAGCTATGAGGTTTTTTTGTTTTGTTTTGTTTTGTTTTTGTGGTTTTTTTTTTAAAGATTTTTGCTATAGGGTGTGTGCACTCACCAGAGAGACAGAGACAGAGAGAGAGAGAAAGCAAGAAATTACCCCCCTGGCCACGCTGCAATCCCTTCTCCATTCTCCTCTCAGGATTTTGCGCATGCACGCACACGCACCTAAGTGTAAGTTTTAAGTCTCAGGGTCTGGGACTCAAACAGCAGTCGACTACATGGGAGTTTAGTAACGTCACCATTACTCCATCTGCTGGTCCGTCTATTCTATTATTTTTTTTTTAATTCATTTTATTGCAGAGGGCAAGTGTGCTTGCCAGAGAGAGAGAGAAAGAGAAAGTACCCCCTCTACGGTCACATTACAATCTTTTTCCCTCCATTTCTCCAATCCATCAGGATTTGGGACATACATGTACACACAGCAGAGTATTTTATAAGCCACAGGGAGCTGGGGTTCAAATCACAGTTGACTAAGCAGGACCCAGTTCCCAATGCTCTGGTCTTTACCATTGAGCTATGGGGCTGGCTCAATTTGCATGTCTAAACAATACACTGTAGTTATTTTGGCCTACTTAAGAACTTTACAGAAATGAAACCATACATTGTTTACTATTTTGTGTCTGCCCTTTTTGCTCAATACTTTAAAAAAGATTCATCCATTTGATTGCATGTAACTGTTCATTTGCTTTTCGATAAGGTTCAGAGTAAGACTCAGGAGGCACCATCTCAAGAGAAAAAGGAAAGTTTATTGAGAGAAAGAGCACCTGGGTCTGAAGGTGCTTCAGCCCAACCTACAGAGGGGACATGATGTATTAATATATATACGGGAGGAGCCAGCATATAGTGTAGTGATTCTATCACTAGAATCCCACGTGGCCAACCAGAGTTCGAGTCCTGGACCTGGTGGCTTGAAATTCAAGCCAGGTGCGTTGCGCATGCATGCCCAGGATCCCAGGAGAAGAATGAAGGAGTGTTCAGTGGTCATCCTCCAGGGAATGTCGTCTCACTTTTCTTCTCTTTCTCTCTTTCTGGGGTATGTATGAGCATACATATTTCTTTAACAAAATGAAATTGGGAATCAGCAGATGGCGTAATGGTTACGTTGCTGGACTTCTGCATGGTCTACTGCAGTTCAAGTCCCAGACCCGGTGGCTTAAAACTCTTGCCAGGCACATGCATACCCAAGACCCCAAGAGGAGAATGGAAGAGAAAGGATTGTAGCATGGCCATGCTCCCAGGGGGTGATTTCTCACTTTCTGTCTCTCAGGCAAGTGCACACGCCCTAGAGCAAAAAACTCTCTAAAAATAAAATAAATAAATATGTAAAAAAGGAGATTTATATAGCAAGAGTGGAGGGGTAGGGTCACAAGAATGGTGATACTTTGATTAGATTACTTGGCACTGTGACCTCATCAGCCCTCCTGTGGGTGTCAGCTGCCAATAGGGGAGGGCTCTGGCTGGATGATTATGGCCAAAGGTCATTGCAACTATCTCCTTAGGCTGTTCAGGGGCCAATCTAACATTTTTGTTGTTGTATAATTTTCCCTTGTATGGACTTCTTTTTTTTTTCTTTTTTAACAAAATTATTTATTTATTTATTTATTTATTTATTTGCATTTGTTGTTATCATTTTTTAATTTGACCAGACAGAGACAGAGAGGGAGAGAGGAAGGGAAAGGGAAAGCAAGAAAGCAAGCCACCAGGTCTAGGACTTGAACTGTGGTTGACCATGTGGGAATCCAGCACCTTTAACCGCCATACCACCTGCCAGCCTTTGTATGGACTTTTAACAAATTATCTACCCATTCTGCTATTGAAGGCCATTTCAGTTCCTTCCAATTTGTGGCTATTATGTTGCCAACAACATTCCTATATGTCCCTAGGTGCACACATGCATACATTTCTGTATTTGGACAAGAGCAAAATTGCTAGATCAGGGGCGTGAGCATCTCCAGCTTTAGAAGCTAATGTCAAACTGTTTTCCATCAATTTCACTCCAGTGAGGGTTTCACATAGTCCGTATTCCGGTAACATTCAGCACTGTCAGTCTGATGAGTGTGTAGCAGGCTTTAATTTACATTTCCCTAATGACTAATGATCTTTTGCATCTTTTTATATGTATATTGGTTATTTTGGTGCTTCCTTTTTTAGCAAAGTGCTTTTTCAAGTCTTTTGCTATCATTCTATTTGGTGGCCTTTTTTCTTATTGATTTTAGAAGTTCTTCATTATAATGTAGATTAAAGTTCTTTGTCAGTTATGCATTACCATTCACTTTTTTGTTTGTTTGATTTTTTTAGTTTTTTTGCTATAGGGCATGTGTACTTGCAGAAGAGAGAGAGAGGGAAAGCGAGAAATCACCTCCCAAGGAGGATGGCCACTCCACAATCCCTTTTCTTCCATTTTCTTCTCGCATTTCAGGATTTTAGGTATGCACACACATGTGCCTGGAGTGTTTTTATTTCTTTTTTTTGGAGAGGTTTTTGCTATAGGTCATGTGCGCTCACCAGAAAGACAGAGAAAGACAGAGAGACAGAAAGTGAGAAATCACCCCCCAGGGGGGATGGCCGCGCTGCAATCCCTTCTCCCTCATTCTCTTTTCGGGATCTTGGGCACGCACGCACACGTGCTCGGCATGAATTTAAGCCACTGGGTCCGGGACTCAAACCACAGTCGACTACATGGGAGTCCAGCGACATAGCCATTAGCAGCCAACTGCTGGTCCCCTTTATTGGGGTCTTTTGATAAGAATTTGGAGGGCTAGCACTGTAACACCATGGTTAAGCAGTGCAGAAAGGAAGCCAGATTCCATATGGCCAATCAGAGTTTGAGTCCCAGCTCCAGTAGCTTGAGAAACACAGCAGGAGTATGGATGGTGTGATCAGGCTCTGTTGAGAGGTGTTCTCTTTCTTTCTTCCTCTCTCCCTCTCACGTGTGCACTTAAAGAAGAAAAGCACACACACACACACACACACACACACACACACACAAAGAGGAAGGCCAGAGAGAGTAACACATCGATATTCGTGAGGTACAATATATCAAGTTTCTCAAAAAAAGATTTTTTGTGCCCTGAGGTCATGAAGATAGTCAATGTTTTCTTCCAAAAGCTTTATTGCTTTTCCTTTCATATTGAGGTCTATAATTCACATGGAATTTATTGTGATATTTAGTATAGGCTAGGGAAAATTCTAATTTCTTATTTTTTCCATAGGACATTCAATTATCTCAGAAATCTTCTTAAAAATAGGTCCTTTCTCCCAATACTTTGTTGTGTCACCTTTGTCATAAATCAAATATGTATATTCAAATATGTGTGGGGCTGAATTTTGGTTCTTTATTCTGTTCCATTGGTATGTTTGTGTTTTAATTCAGGATTTTTTTTTTTTTTCCTGAGATGTGTGTGCTAACGAAAAACAGAGAGAGGGAATATGAGAAAACATTCTCTAGGGGGATAGCCATGTCACAATCCCTTCTCCTTCATTGTCCTCTTAGGATTTGAGGTATGCATGCGCATGCACCTAGTTCGTTTTTCAAGCCACAATTTCAATCTGTGTTTTTCGAACCACCATGTGGGTTCCAGCTGCCCCAACTTCAGCGCCATCTGCTGGCCCAGGATCTTTTTTTTTTGTTTTTGTTTTTTTTTTTTTTTTTTTTTGGAGAGGTTTTTGCTATAGGGCGCGTGCGCTCGCCAGACAGACAGAGACGGAGAGACAGAAAGCGAGAAATCACCCCCCAGGGGGGATGGTCACGCCGCAATCCCTTCTCCATTCTCCTCTCGGGATCTCGAGCACATGCGCCCGGCGTGAGTTTAAGCCACCGGATCCGGGACAAACCGCGGTCGACTACGTGGGAGTCCAGCGACATAGCCATTACGCTAACTGCTGGTCCCCCCAGGATCTTCTTTTTATTAGTATTTTTGTTGTCCAAAGATGCATGTACTCACCAGAGAGAACTATAGACAGAAACAAAGAGTGAAAACACCTCCACCCAGGGACCAGCAGTTAGCGTAATGGCTATGTAGCTGGACTCCCATGTAGTCGACCGTGTGGAGTACTAGACCTGGTGGCTTAAACTCATGTCAGGCGCGTGTGCATGCGAGACCAAGATCCCGAGAGGAGAATGGAGGAGAAGGGATTGCGCATGGCCATCACGCCCCCACCCAGGAGAATGGAAGAGAAGGAATTGCAGCGTGGCCATCCCTCTGGGGGGTGATTTCTCGCTATCTCTCTGTCTCTCTTTGTCTTTCTGGAGAACACATGCGTCCTATAGCAAAACCTTCTCAAAAAAAAAAAAATAAATAAATAACACCTCCACCCACAGGGCATGGTCATGCCACACTTCCCTTCATTTTTCCATCTTATCAGGATTTGGAGCACACACACACATGTGCCCAGTACGTTTTTCAAGCCAGCAGGGGCAGAATTCCAACCAAAGTCAGCCATGCGGGATCCTGCTCCCTAACCACTAAATGGGGCAGGCGCTGAATTTGGGATCTTTAAGATGGAGAGCAGTCCTTCAATGATGAGGGAGAGTACTAAGATGGAAATGAAGATTTTATGACTTTCAGGCTCTGAGGCATTCATAGCACATTCAGAGGTCACACACAGGAAGATCAACAAGTGGATGTGTGGGGGACCCATGGGCCAACATACTTATTAGATCCGAAGCATTAGCCAAATAGGTTTCCCATGGGAGTTCTAATTGAAGGACTTAGAGACAGGAATTCTAGGTCACACTGTGACCTAGAGATCACTGTTACATGTCTGCACAATCTGCGTGGGGAGTGGGGGTCAGGAGGGATAGTCAAGTAGGTTGGACGTAGTTAACCCCCAGGAAGGTAGAAACCATGAGGAAGTTTTATAAGGTAGGTATACGGGTCCACCACACTGAGGAACTGGCGTGGAGACGCAGAACTGGGAACTATGTCAAGTGTGAAAGAGCCCTGCTTCTGGTATGAGAAAGTTAAACTTATATTTCACTTTATTTTTATTTATTTATTTATTAGTTTTTTTTTTTTTTTTTTTTTTTTTTTTTTTTTTTTTTTTTTGCCACCCATGCCAGGGTAATTTTCAAGCTGACTGAGCTGGGTCCCGGACTTGTTCACCATGTGAGAGTCTGGTGCCTTAACTACCAAGCCACTTGCTGGCCCTTAAACTTGTGTTTTAAATGGATGCTGAGACAACATAAAATTACAAGAATTCACTAGCGTTTCTCTGCCCTTGCACTAGTGCCACACTATCTTAACTGCCACAATGTATAGTTGATAATAAGCTTTACTCTGGCAAAGGAAGGCCTCCCACCTCTCCTGCAGAGGAGTTTATGTGGCTGGGATTGCTCATACACACAGATCCATTCAAACGCTTAGGGAGTACGTGGGGGGAGTGGGGTGGGGTGGAGAGGAGGGATGAAATGGGGAGAGAGGTGCGAGGATCCCGTTTCTATGGCGTCCTCCCAAAGGACGGGAACATATACCACAGTGCCTATCACCCTGTAGGGAGATTATAAATGCGTCAGCGGGTCCCTTGTCACTTATCCCAAAGGGCTAGACGCCTCTGAAAATCCAGATACAAATCCAAAGGCGACACCCCGTACACATCTCTTTCACGCTATCCCAGGCATATGCCCGTTCCCGCAAATCGCGTGTGCTTGGTCGGCACCCTAAACACGGATCCTGGACAGATTCGCCCAGAGAGATGTGTTCAACCCTGCTGGGGGGTTCCCTTAGAGATTTCTGCGCTCGGAAGAAATTCCGATGGATGGTGAGAAACCGCCAGCAGAGAGACCCTGGCGGGCTGCGACAGGCTGAAGAACTGCTTGACTAAGGGACTGTTGTCTGTTGAGAGACAGACAACCTCACCGCCTGAGCACAGACAAACCCACACACTAGGTTCTCCGACCCCCGGACACTCTTCATTGGGGTCGGCTTCTGTGTTATTGCTGGTGACCAATGGGAGGCCCGCAGGCGCAGGTCCTGCCCCTTGGCTCGGTCGGGCCACCCCATTGGCGAATCACGGAGGAGGGCGGAAGAGCGCTCGTCACGGCAACCAATAGGAGAAGGATTCCCGGCGCCTTCGGGGAAGGGCGGGCCCCCAGGACCCTCAGACAAGCGGCGGTGCCCCGCCCGAAGCAGCACCCTCGGGAACCTTCGGGTTCTTTCGGCGGTTTCCCTCCAGGGTAGAGGCACGTTCAGTCTTGCATCAACACATTTATGTTTCCGCACGATTGTCGCGCGTGCGCAATGTTACCTCCAGGATGGTCCCGAAACGAAAACCTCTTGGGAGAGGGGGGAGGGACCCTAAACCGCGGTCTAACAGAGCAGCGGAGCCATTGCACAACTGGAGGTGGCCGCCGCTGCCTGCGGTTCCCAAAACGGGAATTGTAGGACCAAAAGGTTCTGTGAGGTCCCACCGAGATTTGAACTCGGATCGCTGGATTCAAAGTCCAGAGTGCTAACCATTACACCATGGGACCGGCTGGATGCTCAAGGCGGCCGGGAGCCTTCTCAAGCCACATGGCGCTTCGGGCAGCTTTTGGAAAGCCCAAGTGCTGTCCCGGTTCCCCAGGCTGGACCCTGAGCTCTGGACTGCAAGGCAAGCGGAAGCAAAGCAGTCCGGGCTTCCGTGTCCTTCGCGTTCTAGAAGTTCCCGGTCGGAAAATGTCATCTCTTCCCGCTGCTCTTCCTGCGCTCCGCCAGGGGTCAGACCCGCGCGCCGGTTAGTCGGGAGTGCAGCTGGCCAGGCGGTGCTGGGCTGAACCGGGTCGAGAGAAAGCGAGCTCCAGCCCTAGGGCAGGAGGTTTGGCACACGAGTAAACAAGCTTCGTTCTTGTTTATTTATTTATTTACACAGGGAGCGCCGTGCGAGGAATGTTTTAGCCAAACGGGGAGGGAAGCGCACTGGCAGGTGTGGGGAACGCTGGTTCAAGCCCTGGACACCCCTGCGCCCCACCTGATCGCCCAGCGCTTCCATGGGGCTAGAAACTTCCTAAGATATTGGCCCCTCGTATTTTCCTTTCACTGCTGCGTTAAGAGCTACTTGAGACTGCTAATATGTACAGTCGGATCCGTTTGAAAGACACCCTCCTTCTGGGCTTTCTCATTCCTCTTATTATAGTTAGAGTGTATGTGAGCGTGTTTCTGCAGGCCAGCGGTGCAACAGATAGAATTTTTGTCATTTGACTCAACAATTTCACCTTTGAGACTTTCCCCTAGGGGAATGCTAAAACAGGGGCCAAGACCTAGTGATATATTCAAGGATATATATATTCAAGGATGTCTGCAGCTTGTAAAGTTTGTAATAGTAAAAAATAGAAAAATAGTCACCCAGTGAAAACTAGTTAGTAATGACAATATCTGTACAACAAATACTGTGCAAGAATATAAGGAATAATTTATTGTGTTGACATGAAAAGAAGGCCTAAACCAAACAAAAACTAATCAATTAATGTGTATAATAATATCCGACCTAAACACAAACAGAAAAGTCACACAAAAATGTAATATAAACATTGGCCATTTATTTGCTGTAGGCTGTCTGCCTCTTTTCCTTGAGGGATCAAACACTGTGTCCCTGTGGGTGACAAGAGGGTACCCGAAGAGAGATATACCCACTCTCCTGGTTTCTGGCAGCCAGAGTGAAAGTGTGTGGGTTTAGCTTGTCCAACTGGACTTAGACTCCAAAGAGACCGAGGCCCAGAAGCATGGATTTTTTTTTTTTTTCTGAGGGGTTTTTCACTATAGGGTGCATGTGCTTGCCATAAAGACAGAGACAGACAGAAAGAGAGAAAGCGAGAAATCACCCCCCAGGGAGGATGGCCATCCCTTCTCCTCCCTTGTCCTCTGTTCTCCTCTCGGGATCTTGTTCTCCTCTTGGGATCTTGGACACACACGTACATGCGCCTGGTGTGAGTTTAAGTCACCAGGTCCAGGACTCAAACCGTGGTCGACTATATGAGAATCCAGGGATATAGCCGTTACGCTAACTGCTGGTCCCAGCATGGATGTTTTTGAACCTGTCCTGCTGGTGGTGGTGGCTGGGACACTCAATGTCCCACGGATACTGGGGGCAACCATGCCATGTTCACTGACAGCAGACGTGGCATCCTAACCAGTCTGTCCTGGATTCTGGCTTTGCCCAGTTTCTGGCTGCCTACTTCTTGGTTTTAGCCATTTTCCTAAGTTTGCCTTTTCAGTCTCCTTAACATCCTTCCAATCAGTTCCCTTTCTGCTTAGTGCACATACTGAGCCCTGTTACGTCGGGCCAAGAACCTGGTTAGCCCATATGTGAAAATCTCTGCTGATGACAGTTCCATCTGGGAAGTGAATGTATAAGAGCCTAGTTTATTTCTTTTTATTTTAAATTCTTTTTTTTAAATTATCTATTTCATTCCACTCGTGATTATCATTATTATTTTTTAATTTGACCAGACAAAGAGAGAGAGAGAAAGGGAAAGTGAGAGAGCAAGCCACCAAGTCCGGGACTCGAACCGTGGTCAGCCATGTGGAGATCCAGCGCCCCCAACCACCACGCCACCTGCCAGCCCAGGACCTGGTTTTTTTATATTGCTTGAAAAACATTTTTATAACTCTCGTATATTATCAGAAGAAACATTAAAGATTTTCTATTTCGAGGAGCAAACCGATTGCCCGTTGGGTGGGTTAAGAGTGTTCTGTTGGCAAGGCTGGAGTTGAATGGCTTTAGTGGACCTTAGCCTCCCTGTTTATTTCTTACACAGGTTCTGTGAGTTTCAGAGAGAGGGCGTCGAAACCGACTTCTCAAAGCTACCATAGAAATTCTAAATGTTTATGGAGACAGCCTTTGACAATGCATAGGTGAGAGTCCCTCCTGTCCAGTTTGAAGAGATGAGCACACCCCATTTCTCCCTACTCCACTCTTTAGTTTTTCCTTTGCATTTCCTTCCACCTTCCTTCTTAGCCTGAAGAAAAAAATCTGACCAGCTCAAATGACACCCTCACTGAAATCCCCCACTCAGATGGCATAAAAGGGTCATCTCCCTTAGAGCTCTTGTCATTACTTGCTGGAGCTGCAAGTCGTGCCAGGTGCTCAGTCTCTCCATCCTCCTTCCTTCCCGTTTTGCTGGGCTGTGCATCCCTTTAGGGGCAGGGCCCAGGACTTATTCATCTTTGAATGTAGCTAGCACCTTATCAAACTCATCGTTGATCCACTCCTTAGAGGTTATGGGAAAATTAGAGCAGAATCAATGTCTCAGTTTGGGTTTAAAGACCCTTTAACATCCCATTTATTAAATTTTTTGTGATAACACAGTAAATAGAGAGACAAGATATAAATTCTTCTTTAGCATAACTAGTTTTATTTTTTAAATTAATTTATTTTAAACATAATTATTTATTTAATTCCATTTATTATTATTTTTAATTTGACCAGAGAGAGACAGAAGGAGAGATAAAGAAAGGGAAACCAAGAAAGCAAGCCAGCAAGTCTGGGACTCAAACCATGGTCGGCCACGTGGGAATCCAGTGTGTTCAACCACCACACCACCTACCAGCCCCAAATTTAATTGATTTTTTATTAAGAATTATTTTATCTTATTAATTATTATTCTTTTTAACTTGCTATAGTCATCAGAGAGAGAAGGAGAAAATGAGAAAGCAAGCTGCCAAGTCCAGGACTCAAACTGCAGTCGACCATGTGAGAGTCCAGAGCCCCAACCACCATGCTACCTGCTGGCCCCATATTATTATTATTTTTTAAAGAATTTTTTTATTTTTTACTAATATTATTTTAATTTGACCAGATAGAGAAAAGGGAACGTGAGAAAGCAAGCTGCCAGATTCAGAACTCGAACTAGGGTCATTCATGTGAGAGGCCAGCGCCCCAACCACCATGCTGCCTGCTGGTCATTATTATTACTATTATTTTGTAGAGGTTTTTGTCTTAGGGCATGGGCACTCTCCAGAGAGAGAGAGAGACAGAGACAGTGAGAGGGAAAGTGAGAAATCACCCCTGTGGGAGGAAGGTCACCCCACAATCCCTTCTCCTTCATTCTCCTCTGGGGATCTTGGACACACCACACATGCACCCGGCATGAGTTTCAAGCCACCAGGTCCAGGACTCAAACTAGAGTCAGCCATGTGGGAGTCTACAGACAAAACTGCTATGCCAGCTGCTGGCCCCAATATTATTTTTTAAATTTGCTATAGGATACGTGCACTCACCAAAGAGAGAGAAAGAGAAACTGAGAAAACAAGCAGCCAGGTCCAGAACTCAAACCCCAATCAGCCCTGTGTAAGTCCAGCACCTTAACCACTATGCCACCTGCTGGCCCCAACTAGTTTCCTTTAATATTAATCAATGGTGTGTGGCATGGCATGCTGTGACATCTTGAGAACAGATTCGGCCTCCTCAAGGTGAGCCTGGGGGAGTCCCAGACTCTGCTGGAGGTGGGGTCAGAGTGGCTTCAGGCCTAGCAAGGAGACCGAGAACCAACCTGGGGCAGAAGGAGAATACAGTGAGGCCAGGTGTTACGAAAAGAGCATTGGAAGGCCAGGATTAGGGACTTTAATGATACTCCCCTAGGTTTCTGGTAAACCAGTTCCTGGATGTAGTAAGTACCCATATGCATTGTCAGGGGCCATGGCCAGTGAATTTCCTCTGTCCATTCTGAAGCCACTCAGAGTGAGCTGGGGTAGAATCTGCTCTGCGTCCTCACCACCTAGGTTAGGTGATACATGCCACAAATCCCCTACTTTACCTTGGGAGCCCTGCTAATCCAGACAAGCCTCCAACACCTCCTTGTGCAGGGCGACGAAGGAGGCCCTGAATCTCTGGGCTCGTCTCACCCAACAATCCCCACCAGTTCCCTGTTCTGGCCATGAGGGAGTCAGTGGCCTTGCCCACCACACCACCGGCTGGCTATGTATTCCTTTTATACCTTCGAAGTTGTGTATTATGCTCAGAGCACGAGAGAGAAACACAGAGACAGAGAGGGAGGGAGAGAGCATCTTTCAGGGGGGCCTGGTCACATTGCATTCCCTTCTCCATTTTTCCATGCATTCTGTCAGGACTTGGGGCATACACGTACATGCGCTTGGTGCGTTTTTTGTTTGTTTTGTTCTTTTATTTCTTTAAAGACATTTATTCAATGTCATGATCAGATTATTACATTTTTTAAAGAGGTTTTTGCCTTAGGGCGCATGTGCTCACCAGAGAGAGACAGAGACAGTGAGAGGGAAAGAGAGAAGTCACCCCCCAGAGGAAATGGCCGTGCTACAATCCTTCTCTTCCACTCTCCTCCCAGAATCTTGGGCACATGTGCCCAGCGTGATTTTGAAGCCACCAGGTCTGTGACTTGAATTGAGGTCAACCATGTGGGAGTCCAACGATGTAACCACTACACCATCTGCTGGCCCCATCAGACTATTACATTAGCAATCAACAACATGGGTGCCCCCCTCAAAGAAAAACTACAGTAAAACCCTTTGCTGGGACCAGCAGATGGTGTAATGGCTACATCGCTGGACTTTCATGTAGTCAACTGCGGTTCGAGTCCTGGCTTAAACTCACATCTCGCGCATGAGCATGCGTGCCCAAGATCCTGAGAGGAGAATGGAGGAGAAGGGATTGCAGCATGACCATCCCCCCTAGGGGGTGATTTCTCGCTTTCTGTCTCTCTGTCTCTGTCTTTCTGGCAAGCACATGCACTCTATAGCAGGAACCTCTCTAAAACAAAACAAAACAAAACAAAAAAACCTTTGCTGGAATGTTTTACACTTTCCACAGAACAGAAGCTAAAATAACCTATTATACAATAGTCCCGAATATAGTCCTTGAGTATTTTGCCCATACACACAAGTATTGTCTAAAACATGTCTTCTCTGTACCAGCGAGGCCCTGCCACGGCGGTGCTTGGCTGAGTTCACAAATCTGCTGGAACCTGTAGCCTCCCTGTCACTTCTCTGGCTCTCCTCTCCTGCTAAGCAGTGTTTCCTGGCAGTAATTAAAACTTTCTGCCAGACCAGCAGTTAGCGTAATGGCTATGTCGCTGGACTCCCACGTAGTCGACCGCGGTTTGCATCCCGGACCCGGTGGCCTAAAACTCATGCCGGGCGCGTGGGCGTGTGCGCCCAAGATCCCGAGAGGAGAATGGAGAAGAAGGGATTGCGGCGTGGCCATCCCCCCCGGGGGGTGATTTCTCGCTTTCTCTCTCTGTCTCTCTGTCTGTCTGGCGAGAGCACGCGCCCTATAGCGAAAACCTCTAAAAAAAAAAAAAAAAAAAAAAAAAAAAAAAAAAAAAAAACCTTCTGCCACTGCCAGCTATTGCTGCTGCTGGAGCCGCCATAGCCACCTTGATTTCATAGTTCAGCAAAGTATTGACCTCTGCCACCAGAAGGGCTAGAGTTTCTGCCTCCAAAGTTTCCACCCTTTCGTGGGTCCAAAATTTGAAGACTAACTGTTGTCATTGTCAAAATCATTATAGCTTCCACCACCTCCAAAATTGCTTCCATCATTACCAAATCCATTATAGCCACCCCACTTTCACCGCGTCCACCCCTGTGGCTGCCACCAAAGGCACCACAACCCACAATCACTGAAGTGGTCCATGACCAAAGTTATCATTACCACTAAAACCACCGCCGTGAGCACCACCAAAGTTTCCAGAACACTTCGACCTGTTGGGCTGGAGGAAGCACATCTCTTGTTTGGACTGGGCTTTCCTCACTTGGCAGCTGTGGCCATGCACCGTGTGGTGTTTCTTTTTTTTTGGAGAGGTTTTTTTTTTTTTTTTTTTTTTTTTTTTTTTTTTTTGCTATAGGGCACGTGCGCTCGCCAGACAGACAGAGACAGAGAGACAGAAAGCGAGAAATCACCCCCCAGGGGGGCTGGCCACGCCGCAATCCCTTCTCCTCCATTCTCCTCTCAGGATCTTGGGCACACACACACACGCGCCCAGCGTGAGTTTAAGCCACCGGGTCCGAGACTCAACCGTGGTCGACTACGTGGGAGTCCAGAGACATAGCCATTACGCTAACTGCTGGTCCCCCGTGTGGTGTTTCTGAATGACCATCCCATGCACACAGTCTGGATCATCAAAAGCTACAAAAGCAAAGCCCCTGTTCTCGCCACTGCCTCGGTCAGTCATGATTTCAATCACTTCAACTTTCCCATACTGTTAGAAGTCATCTCTTAGGGGATGTTCTTCAGGGTCTTCTTTAATGCCACCAACCAAGATCTTTTTCACAGTTAAGTGGGTACCTGGTCTTTGAGAATCTTCTCTTGAGACAGCCGTCTCTGGTTCCAAACTCTTCCATCCACCTCACATGTCCTCGCATTCATGGATGCATCCACTTCCTCCATAGTGGCACACGTGACAACCTAAAGCCCCTGGAGCGTGTGGTGTTCGATCTTGCATTACCACGTAGTCCGTAAGCATTCCCCATTGCTCAAAATGGCTCCTCGGGCTCTCATTGGTTGTTTCAAAGACCAACCCTCTGATAAAGAGTTTCCGTAGCTGTTCTCTTTACAAGACTCTGACTTAGACATGACTGCAGTGGGAATAGAGACCTCAACAATGCTTTCCAGGTGGCGTTCCCGGTGGCGTGCACGGGCATGCCTGGTGTGTTTTTCAAGCTACAGTGGCCAGGACTCAAATCACATGGTCAGTCACGTGAGATCTGGCTCCCTTTACTCTCAGGCCATGGGGTTGGCCTGAAAGCTGAGATCTTTACAAGCACAATGGAAGTGAACATCAGATTACTTATGCAGATTACTCGATTACATAATAAAAACTTTGATAATTTTTTTTTGAGAGGTTTTCGCTATAGGGCGCGTGCGCTCGCCAGACAGACAGAGAGAGACAGAGAGACAGAAAGCGAGAAATCACCCCCCAGGCGGGATGGTCACGCCACAATCTCTTCTCCTCCATTCTCCTCTCGGGATCTTGGGCACGCACGCACACGTGCCCGGCGTGAGTTTTAAGCCACCGGGTCCAGGACATGAACCGCAGTCGACTATGTGGGAGTTTAGCAACATAGCCATTACACTAACTGCTGGTTCCCAAACTTTGATAATTTTTAGGTAGAATTTAAAGATGAAAGATTTAGATTTTTCTATAGGAGATTTGTTTGAGGTTGGAATCAGAAGGCAGATGGAGGCTGGTTCATTGGGTAAAAGATTAAGAGAAAGAAGAGCTGTTTGTAAAACATGAATCCTCTGTGAAGACCATTAGACAGATGTAGGATTACGTAGAAGTCGAGTGGAGGGCAGGGACCTCTTGGAAAGTTAGTGATCCTGAAACTGTTGCCAGTGTCTGGAACACAGACTATGTGCCTATCGAGACTGTAAAGTTATGGAAATGGCAGGGAAAAAATCAGAATGTTGGCATGTATTAGTGATTCCATGCAGCTCTCAGGAAGGTCTATAAGACAGAAATCCCCAACCCCCAGGGCCATGGACCACCACCCATCTGTGGCCTTTTAGGAACTAGTGTTCACAGCAGAGGTGAGCGGCTGGTGAGCAAACAAAGCTTCATCTGTATTTACAGCTGCTCCCCATCACTTCCATTACCACCTCATCGCCACCTCAGATTATCAGGCATGAGATTCTCATAGGAGCCCAAACCCACTGTGAACTGCCCTTGTGAGGGAGCTAGGTCCCACACCCCTTACAAGAATTTAATGCCTGATGATCTGAGGTGGAGCTGAGGTGGTGATGCTAGCACTGGGGAGCAGCTACACTGCATTATGGTGAGTTGTGTAATTATTTTATTATATGTTGGGGCCAGCAGATGGCATCGTGGTTAAGGGCACTGGACTCCCACAGGGCTGACTGTGGTTTGAGTCCCGGACCTGGAGGCTTGCTCTCTCTCTCTCTCTCTCACACACACACACACACACACACACACACACACACACATTCTGTCCCTCTTTGATCAAATTAAAATAAATAAACAGATAAATAAAGTTAAATTTAAAAATTCTTAAAAATTTTATTTTATTATATGTTACAATATAATAGCAATGTAAATAAAGTGCACAATAAATGTAATGTGCTTGAACCCTCCTGAAACCATATTCCCTACCTCACCCCAGGTCTGTGGAAAAATTGTCTTTCATTAAACTGGTCCTTGGTGCCAACAAGGTCAGGGACTACTCCTATAAGAGAACTTTTAGTACAAAGACACCTGTGTTTTTGTTTTTTTAAGAAATTATTTTATTTAACTTTATTTATTTATTTATTTATTTTTTACTTGACCAGAGAGGGACAGAGTGAGAGAGAGAGAAAGTGAGAAAGCAAGCCTTCAGATCCAGGACTCGAACCACAGTCACCCATGTGGGAGTCCAGCGCCCTTAACCACCACACAACCTGTTGGCCCCGAAGGCACCCTGTTTCAAGTTTCTTCTTCTCCTTTTCCTCCTCCTCCTTCATTTTATTTTTAATTTGCTACAGGGCATGTGTGCTTGCCAAAGAGAGAAAGAAAAAATTGAAAAGCACTCATTTCGGGGGAGGACCATGTGCAATCCCTTGTCTTTCATTCTCTTCTTGAAATTTTGGGCATTGTCTTCTCAAGATTTTGGGCACACACTCTCACACACAGCATGTTTTTTAAGCTGCCAGGTCCAGGACTTGACTCACACAGTGGGACATGCGGGATCCAGCCATCTTAATCACCATATCACTGGCTGGCCTGTAAGTTTTTAATTTTGCTAAGAGTGACTTGCAATTCAAGTTCACTGGAAGTCCTCTACTTGAAGTCTTGCCTGGCTGAAAAAGCTGGATTCTGCACCGCAAGGGAGAGTTAGCACCGGCAGAGATAGACTCAGTAGGACTAATTCGACTGAGAGACCTATTGCCCTGCAGTGCTTTAAACACGTTCTGCCCACAAAGAGGAAGAACTGGAGCAAAGAACAGACTACAGGGAACCTCCAGAGATGATTACGAATAGCCTCAGGGCAGAGGGCGTTTAACCGAGGCCATTTAGAGGCCTATGGTTACTAGAATAGATTTCCTAATTTGAAAGGCTATGTCTAGACAAGATGTCTGGAACTGAGTGGGAATAACAGGAAACCTGTAAGTTCTAGAAAATTGCAATGAAATCTCACTGGCAACTTAGTTTCCTTAAAAACCCACTGATAACAGTGTTCTTCCTCCTACAGCCATCCCTAGGCCTGCAAACACCAGGAACAGGAAGTGGGCAGTTAACACTGTGTAGGCCTCAGGTCAACCTGCCCAGTGCCCACCAGATGTAGATTTGGAAGATGCTGCCAGATGGGCTAACCAAACTTCCCCCTCCATGGCCAAGGCTTGGAATCCATTATTCCTGCTGATCATAGGACACCTGTGGTCTGCCTCACCTCTGGGCTTTAAGTTACAAAAGATAGCACAAGACAGTTTGGGTCTGGCTAGCCTGGTGGTGCGGATAGACTGAACTGCAGGGCTGGAAGCATGTAGCCAACCACAATCCGATCTCAAGATCACCTTGAAGGCACAGAGTGCGTGAAGCGGGTGTGCGGGGGAGGACAATTTGGGTAAAGTTCCTGGAACTTTCAGGCAAAAGTTTTTTTTTTTTTTAAATTATTTTATTTAACTTTATTTATCTATCTATTTATTTTATTTAACCAGAGAGGGATGGAGTGTGAGAGAGAAAAGGAAAGTGATAAAGCAAGCTGCCAGGTCTGGGACTTGAACTGCAGTCAGCGATGTAGAAGTCCAGCACCCTTATCTACCACACTACCTACAGGACCCTGGCAAAAATATTCTCAAAGATCCACTTTTTGGGGGACCAGCAGATGGCATAATGATTATATCGTTGGACTCCTATGTGGTTAACCTTGATTTGAGTCCTGAACCCAGTGGTTTATAACTCAAGCTGGGCATGAGTGCGTGCGTGCCTAAAATCCCAAAAGGAGAATGGGGGAGAAAGAATTGTGACGTGGCCATACCCTGGGGGGGGGGGGGGGGATTTCTTGCATTCTGTTCTCTGTCATTCCAAAGAGCACGCACTCCCAATAGCAAAAATCTCTATAAAAAAAAAAAAAAGAAAAAAAGAAAAAGAAAAAGAAAAAGAAAAAGAAAAGAAAAGAAAGAAAGAAAGAAAGAAAGAAAGAAAGAAAGAAAGAAAGAAAGAAAGAGAAAATGAAAAGAAAGAAAGAAAAAAATTACACTGGACTTTGTGTGTGTGTGTATGCCCAAAATCCAGAGAGGAGACTGAAGGAGAAGGACGTTGGTGTGGCTACCCCCTCAGGGGGATGACTCCTCACTTTCCCTCTCCCTGTCTCTCCCCAAAGAGCCTACACACTCTATGGCAAAGCCCTAAAAAAATTCCAAATAATTTTAAAAAGAATCTTCCTAAGAGTGGAGGAGAAACTATCCAGGAGTAATCTCACCCTAGTCCTGATTTGCACTCGACCCACAGGAAATGGACACGCCTATGCATGCAGGAAAGAGACCACTAGCCCGGTGACAAGTCAAGTCTAAAAGTTGTAGTAGAGTTTTCCTTTCCTGGGTAGGGATGTGGGGAGTTAGTAGAGAGGAAGCAGAGGGCAGACTTGAGCTCCCCGCCCCCTCCCCGAGGCCCACACAATTACTTGATTATTTGTGCCTAACTTGTCCTGGGATTTGGAGTTTAGTTGAAAATAACGGGGGATAGGAGGAGGTGGGTGGCATGGTGGTTAGGGCACTGGACTCATACATGGCCAACTGCAATTCAAGTCCCGGGTCTGGTGCCTTGCTTTCTCTCTTTGTCTCTCTCTGGTCAAATTGAATAATAACAATAATAATACATTAATAATTCTTTTTTTTTAAAGCGGTTTTTGCCTTAGGGCATGTGTGTTCACTAGAGAGAGAGAAATAAAGACAGAAACAGTGAGAGAGAAAGTGAGAAATCACTCCCCTGGGGGGTTGGCCATACCATAATCCCTTCTCTTCTATTCTCCTCCTGGGATCTTGGGCACACATGTACATGCGCCCAGCATGAGTTTCAAGCTACCGGATCCAAGACTTGAACTACGATCAGACATGTGGGAGTCCAACAACATCACCACACCATTTATGGCCCAAAAATGAATAATTCTTTTTTTTAAAAAAAATGAGCAGCCAGCAGGTGGTGTGGTGGTTAAGGTGCTGGCCTCCAACATGGCTGACCATGGTTCAAGTCTTGGAGCTAGTGGCTTGTTTGCTCACTTACTCTCTCTCTGTCTGTCTCTCTCTGGTGAGCCCATATGTGCCCTATAGCAAATTAAATGAAAAATAATAATAAATAAAATTAATTTTTTTTAAGGAAAGAATCAGCAGACAGTCACCACCCTGGAAGGGTACCTCTGCGTTGGGATTGGTCCGAGCTGCTTGGCCATGCCCAGAATTCAAGGTTAGAGAGAGGTCTCGTGGCTGTCACTGCCTGTGCCCTACTTTTGGCTTCCGAGCTGCCCAAGGAGAAAACCTTTTATTTATGGCCTTTCGTTTTGAAAACAGGCAGACACTACAGAATGATTGTGTTTTTTGGGATACTTTGGTTATAAGTGATAGGAAGCAACTCAAATGATGTTATATAAAAAGGAAGAATAAAAAAGGTGCAGTGTTTCACAAAACCCCGGGGCAGAGCTGCTGCCAGAGAGCAGGAGAGGCAGCCAGACATCTCTCATTTCAGCTTCCCTGGGTGCCTATCTGCTTTGTTTTTCTCTCATTTCAGCTCATCTGAGTCTGTATCTGTTTTTTTGTTTTGTTTTGTTTTTCTTTTAAAGAATTATTTATTATTATTATTTAATTTGCTGTAGGCACATGCACTCAGAGAGAGAGAATATAAGAAAGCAAGCCACCAGGTCCAGGATTTGAACCACAGTCGGTCATGTGGAAATCTAGTGCCCCACCCACCATGCCACCTGCTGGTGCATATTTGAATTCTCCCCTAGTTGCAGGATGGCCTTCTCTGCTCTCCAATCCACACAGCGTTAAGGGGCAGTTCTGTAGCTCCTGAATGTAATAGCTCAGGCACAGCCATCCACCAAGATTGACTTAACTTTTTTTTCAGGCTCAATTCAAATTCCAAGAGTGATAATTTAATCGGCCACTGGGTCAGGAGTCTGCCCAACTTGGTCCGGTGCATTTGACCAGGGAGTGTAGATGCACGCTCTGGTGGTTGATAAGTTGCTGGAGAAGAGAGGTTATCAGCTCACAGTACAGGCAAATACCTTACCAGAGCTCCATTTTAACTCCTCCCTCCTGGAGTAGATCATTCCAGATCTCGGGACCGAGAAGAGACTATGCCTGGAAAATGCCGATAATGTTAATTATGGCATGTCAACATGGTTCCCGTCCCAGCTGTGAGGGTGCTGCCGAGTGGTGGCTGAGGCCACATGGAGGCCCAAGTTTGGTTCCTGGCTATGAAAACAGGCCTGACGTGATAGCATACACCTGTGGTCCTAGCTAACTGGGAGACTGGGGCAGAGGACTACCACATGGCAAGATCCTGTCAAAAATACCACCCTCAGGGAACCAGCAGTTAGCGTAATGGCTATGTCGCTGGACTCCCACGTAGTCGACCGCGGTTCGCGTCTCGGACCCGGTGGCTTACAACTCACGCCGGGCGCGTGTGCGTGCGTGCCCAAGATCCCGAGAGGAGAATGGAGGAGAAGGGATTGCGGCGTGACCATCCCCCCTGGGGGGTGATTTCTCGCTTTCTGTCTCTCTGTCTCTCTCTGTCTGTCTGGCGAGCGCACGCGCCCTATAGCAAAAAAAAAACCTCTCCAAAAAAAAAAAAAAATACCACCCTCATATCTTATTTTTATTTTAAAAACTGGGCCAGGACCAGCAGATGGCATAGCAATTATGTCACTGGACTCTCACATGGCCGACTGTGGTTCAGGTTCCAGACCCGGTGGCTTGATACACATGCATGTATGCGTGACTGCCCAAGATCTCAGGAGGATAATGGAAGAGAAGGGATGGCGATGTGGTCATCCCCCTGGGATATGCTTTCTTACTTTCCTTCTCTCTGTCTCTCTGGTCTTTCTCTCTGTCTCACTCTCATGAGTGCATGCACCCTAAGACAAAAACTTTTTTTAGAGGTTTTTGCTATAGGGCACGTGCGCTCACCAGAGAGAGAGAGACAGAGAAATAGAAAGTGGTGGGATGGCCACACTGCAATTCCTTCTCCTCCATTCTCCTCTAGGGATCCTGGGCACGCATGCACATGTGCCCGGCGTGAGGTTTTTTTTTTTTTTTTTTTTTTTTTTTTTTTTTTGGAGAGGTTTTTGCTATAGGGCGCATGCGCTCGCCAGACAGACAGAGAGAGACGGAGAGATAGAAAGCAGGAAATCACCCCCCGGGGGGATGGCCACGCCGCAATCCCTTCTTCTCCATTCTCCTCTCGGGATCTTGGGCACACACGCACACGCGCCCCGCGTGAGTTTAAGACACCAGGTCCGGGACTCGAACCGCAGTCGACTACGTGGGAGTCCAGCAACATAGCCATTACGCTAACTGCTGGTCCCCCGGCGTGAGTTTTAAGCCACCAGGTCCGGGACGCGAACTGCGGTCGACTATGTAGGAGTCCAGCGACATAGCCATTATGCTAACTGCTGGCCCCAAGACAAAATCTTTTACAAAAAAAAAAAAAAAAAGCAGACCAGAGGTGGCATGGATGTTAAGGTGGCTGAATCCCACATGGTGAACTGATCAGTTCAAGTCCTGGACTCAGTGGCTCGAAAATCATGCCAAGGGGCTAGCAGGCGGTGTGGTGGTTGAGGTGCTAGATTCCCACATGGCTGACCGCGGTTCAAGTGTCGGACCTGGCGGCTTGCTTTCTCACTCTCTCTCTCTGTCTGTCTCTCTCTGGTCAAAAGTGAAGAATAATGATAATAAATATAATTAAAAATAAATAAATCTTTTACAAAATTTTTAAAAAAGAAAAAATCATGCCAGGCACATGTGCATGCATGCCCAAAATCCCAAGAGGAGACTGGAGGAGAAGGGATTACAGCATGGCCATCCCCCTGGGAAATGATTTCTCTCTCTCTCTCTCTCTCTCTCTCCCTTTCCAGCAAGCACATGTGCCCTATAGCAAACTAAAAATAATAAATTTTAAAAATTGAGTTCTCCAATGGGGGATGGTGTCAGATGCTATAATTGCTATGTTAAGTGTGCAACTCTTATCATTCTATGTAAAGAATGCAAGTAATTAATCAGGAAGGCAGCCATTTTTGTGGAATCAGGCCCGGAACCAGAGTACAAATGAACATCCACAGCCTTGTGTCTAAATAATTCAGGCAGGACCAGCAGATGAAATAATGGTTATATAGCTGGACTCCCACATAGCTGACAGCAGTTCAAGTCCCAGACCCAGCAGCTTAAACTCACGCCAAGCGTGTATACATGCGTGCCCAAGATCCAAGAGGAGAATGGAGGAAAAGGGATTGAAAGTGACCATGCTCCCTCGGATTGGGGGATGTGTGTGATTTCTCCCTTTCTATCTCTCTGTCTCCCTTTCTCTCTGTCTCTGTCTCTCTGATGAATGCACATATCCTATAGCAAAAATCTCTCTAAAAAATCAAAATAAAAAAAATAATTCAGGCTTGGGCCAGCAGATGCTGTAGCCGTTACATCACTGGCTCCCATATAGCCAACTGCAGTTCAAGTTCCAGACCCAGTGGCTTAAAACATACTGGGCGCATGCGCATGCGTGCCCAAGATCCTGGGAGAAGACTGGAGAAGGGAGTGAGGCATGGCGTTCCCTTTCACTGTCTCTTTGGCAAACACATGTGCCCTAAGGCAAAAACCTCTAAAAAAAAAAAAAAAAAAAGGCAACTTTCCGTTGGCGACGACCTCCCCACAAGAACATGCCTCTCGCAAAGGACCTCCTTCATCCTCTCCAGAAGAGGAGAAGAGGAAACACAAGAAGAAGCGCCCGGTGCAGAGCCCACAGTCCTACTTCATGGATGTGAAGTGCCCAGAATGCTATAAAGTCACCACAGTCTTTCGCCTACCGTTTTGTACAAACAGTAGTTTTGTGCCTTGGCAGTGCCGCTGTCCTCTGCCAGCCTACAGGAGGAAAAGCGAGGCTGACAGAAGGATGTTCCTCAGGAGGAAGCAGCTTAAAAGCATCCTGACTCAAGATGAGTGGGAAACCATCCCGATAAACACATTTTGGGAAAAACAAACAAACAAACAAAAAAAAAAACACATAAGTACTTGGGACTATAAAGAACGACACTAACATACAATTATAATTAATGTTCTATCCCCTTACCTTTATGGCAAAATAAAAAATACTGGGACCAGCAGTTAGCATAATGGCTATGTCGCTGGACTCCCATGTAGTCGACCGCGGTTCGCATCCCAGACCCGGTGGCTTGAAACTCACGCCGGGCGTGTGTGCGTGCGTGCCCAAGATCCCGAGAGGAGAATGGAGGAGAAGGGATTGCAGCGTGGCCATCCCCCCTGGGGGATGATTTTTCGCTTTCTGTCTCTCTGTCCTCTCTTTGTCTGGCGAGCACACGCACCTCTAAAAAAAATAATAATAATACTGTAAAGTAGTGGTTTGTGTATGACCCAAAGTGGACAACATATCGAAGCAATGGAATTAAGGGGATTTTTGCTACAGGGCCTGTGTGCTCACGGAGACACAGAGACAAAAAGCCAGAAATCACCCGCTGGGGGAGTGGCCACAATGCAAGCCCTTCCCCTTCTCAGGATTTTGGGCATGCATACACTCAAGCCTGGCATGAGTTTCAAACCACTGGGTTTGAGACTCAAACTGCAGTTGACCATGTAGGAATTCTGTGCCTTAACTACCACACCACCTGCTGGCCCTGGAATTTAATTATTAATAGTATGTACCCATCTGTGGTGTTTAGCTGATGAGTAGATGATTGGATGAATAAGAAAAAAGATGCACATATATATTTTTATATATATAATCATATCATACTGCATGATTTATTTATTTTTTTGCTTTCATTTTAGCAAAACTGTTGATTATGTTTTTTTTTTTTATTTATTTTGCTACAGGGCCTGTGTGCTCCTGGAGGGAAACAGATATAAAGAGAGGAAGAGTGCGAAATCAGCCCCCAGGGATGTCATAATCCCTTCTCCATTCTTCTCTCCAGATTTTAGACGCACACGCACACACTCATGTCCACAGTGTTCTCCAAGTTTCTGATCCAGGATTCTTGCCATATACTCAGCCACGTGGAATCCAGCCACCCTCACCTTCACACACTAGTTGGTCCTGTGGTCTATTTCTTTGTTTTGTTTTGTTTCCTTAAAGAATTATTTTATTTAACTTTGGTTTTTTGTTTTTTGTTTTTTTCCTTTTCTTTTTCTGGAGAGGTTTTTTTGCTATAGGGTGCGTGCGCTCCCCAGAAAGAGAGAGAGAGAGAGAGAAAGTGAGAAATCACCCCCAGGGGGGTTGGTCATGCCACAATACCTTCTTCTCCATTCTCTTCTCAGGATCTTGGGCACGCACGCACATGTGCCTGGCGTGAGTTTAAGCCGCCGTGTCCGGTACTTGAACTGCAGTCAACTACATGGGAGTCCAGCGACATAACCATTACACTAACTGCTGGTCCCCCTATTTATTTAAATTTGACCAGAGTGGGGGAGAGAGGGAAAGTGAGAAAGCAAGCCACCAGGTCTGGGACTCGAACTAGGGTTGGCCATGTGGAAGTCCAGCACCCTTAACCACCATGCCACATGCCAGCCCCTGTGGTCTATTTCTAATAACCCTTAACCTTTGACTGGTATTTTCAGTGACTGTGCTGCGCCCATTTGCCCATCCCACCAGTTGGCTTGTCACACTGTTCACCTTAGCAGGAGCGCTGGTTCTGGCCCGCCTCAGCTCTGGCTCCCTGTTCTGGAGACCACAGCCATCAGCCGGTTGCTGCCCTGTGCCCCTGCGCCTTTATGTGAGGCACTGGAGATGGTTCTTGAAGTAGTGCAGAGCCAGCTTAGTCTGTACCTGGTCTCTGGTGTTGGCCCGGTACTTGCTGTAGATCTTCTCCAGCTCCTCATTCACTCTTAGAAACTGGAGCTGGTGACCGACCATCACGCCTGGGCAAGACCCCACGAGCAGGCTCCCTAGCCCGTCAATAAAGAACTCTGCAAAGAGAGGGAGAGCAGGGGAGGGGCTGGGAGCTGCCCTCAGAGACCCAGGGTCCTGTTCCAGGTCTGTGAAGACAGCTACCAGAGAGGACAGTTTCCGACCCGGGGGAGGGTAAGCCCCACTCCTAGCTCTAGGAGCCCGGGCGGAAATCTGTGCATACAGGCAGACCGGCACAGGTTAGCCTTCCAGCAGGGCAGAGCTGCAGACTCCAGGGCTGGACGAAAAGGGGGAAAGAGAGCTCACTTAACCAGTGGCATTTTTTTTTTTTTTGAGATTTTTTTTTTATATAATACTTTTTTTTAAATTACTTATTTAATTTTATTTATTCATTTATTTATCTTTTCATGTGATCAGAGAGAGAGGGGGAAAGTGGGAAAGCAAGCCACCAGGTCTGGTACTCAAGCTGCAGTCAGCCATGTGGGAGTGTACAGCACCCCAAGCACCACACCACCCGGTGGTCCACATTTTTTTTTTTTTTGAGAGATTTTTATTATAAGGCATGTGTGCTCACCAGAGAGACAGAGAGCAAGAAATCACCCCCCAGGGGGGATGGCCACGCCTCAATCCTTTCTCATCCATTCTCCTCTTGGGATCTTGGGCACACACACACACGTGCCCGGCATGAGTTTTAAGCTTCCGGGTCCTGGACTCGAACCGTGGTCAGTCATGTGAGAGTCCAATGATGTAATCATTACGCCATTGCTGGTCCCCACATTTTTTTTTTTTTTAAAGAGAGATTTTTGTTACAAAGTGTGTGTACTCACTGGAGAGACAGAGAGACAGAAAGCAAGAAATCACCCCTCGGGGGGATGGCCAGACTGGAATCCATTCTCCTCTTGGGATTTTGGGCACGCATGCATGTGTGTCTGGTGTGAGTTTTAAAGCGTCAGATCTGGGACTCAAACTGTGGTCAACTACGTGGGAATCCGGCGACATGTCCATGACACCATCTGCTGGTCCCAACCAGTTGTATTTAAATAGGGAAGTATTTCTGTAAAAGCAGAATATGAAGTAGTGCGAGGAAAGGACAGATGTAGGGAAAGGCAGGGGAAGGGTGCCCCAGTTAGGCCAGGACAGACTCTGGGAGACACAGAAGCCAAAAGGAGGTGAAGAGACAAGGGGCTCCCTAGTCTGCAGTGAAAGGAGAGGAGGCCCTGGTTTTAGGCAAGCGACCACGAGCAACAAGGCAGACCTTTGTAAAGAACGAGCCTTTGCGGTTAATTCACAACCAGCGCCCTCCCCACGCACCCACGCTCCCCACCTGAGTGAGCCACTCTCTGCAGGCGGGGGTCAAAGCCAACACTTCGGAGCCGCTCTGTGTGTGCCAGGAAGAAGTTGACAACACCACTGGTCACCATGCAGTTAGGGAAGCCACCCAGGGGGTGGAAAGACCCCAGTTTCTTGTGAAGACAGTCTCCATTCTCAGTCTGCTCCAGCAACAGCTTGAACCGGAAGGCGTTTCCCAGCACGCTGCCGCCTACCTAGCCAGTGGTAGAGAAATCCATGTCAGAGAGCACTGACATTCATCCCGCCTCTTCCAGGAAGCCTTGCTGGACTGAACCTCGGCTGCAACAAGAATTGTACCTTTTTTTTGAGAGGTTTTTGCTATAGGGCGCGTGCGCTCACCAGAAAGACAGAGAGAGACAGAGAGATAGAAAGCGAGAAATCATCCCCCGGGGGGATGGTCACGCCACAATCCCTTCTCCTCCATTCTCCTCTCGGGATCTTGGGCACGCACGCACACGCGCCCGGCGTGAGTCTAAGCCACCGGGTCCGGAGCTCGAACGACGGTTGGCTACACGGAGTGAGTCTAAGCCACCGGGTCCGGAGCTCGAACGACGGTCGGCTACACGGGAGTTCAGCGACATAGACATTACGCTAACTGCTGGTCCCTAGAATTGTACCTTTCTGAGGCTGCCCTTCAAATTATCTCTGTCACCCTCTTTTTCCTGTTGTGGCCACAGCTTTCTCTATCCTACTGTTGGATCCTTGGATTTTTTTTTTTTTTTAAGAGAAATTTTTGCTATAGGGCATGTGTGCTCACTGAAGACACAGAGAGAGACAGAGAAAGTGAGAAATTACCTCCCGTAGAGGGGATGGCCATGCCACATCCCTTCCCCTC
Organism: Tupaia tana; assembly: GCA_026018925.1. Taxonomy (NCBI): domain Eukaryota; kingdom Metazoa; phylum Chordata; class Mammalia; order Scandentia; family Tupaiidae; genus Tupaia; species Tupaia tana. The sequence continues at coordinate 43,318,392 of JAKSZU010000011.1, forward strand.
CATTCTCCTCCTGTGACCTTGGGCACACACGCACATGTACCTGGCATGATTTTCAAGCCATTAGGTCTGGGACTCAAACTGCAGTCAGCCATGTGGGAGTCCAGCAATATAACTGCTATGCCGTCTGCTGGCCCCTAACTCTCTGAGTTTGGACTGAATAGTCAATTAGCCAAGTAAAGACTACATTTCCCTATCCCCTTCAGGCAAAGTTTGAGCCTGTGACTAAGTTCTAGCTGAAGGGATATGATTTAAAACCCATGTATGCAACTTCCAGATCTATTGTTGGAAGAAACCTGTTTGCTCTCTCTGCCTAGCGATGCAGTCTAGACTTCTGCAGGGCGCTTCTCAATGTCTTTGGGCTCGCCAGGATGCTGACCTGGCCCGCAGGCTATAAGCTATGAGAGCCCACTGCTGGAGGAGCCGGACCTCTCTGGAGCGCCAGACAGGGAAACCCAGCTGCGCCTCGGGGAACCTGAGTTGGCAGAAGTGGCCAAACTATTGAGCGAGAAGGAGCAAGAGCTGCAGGAGACTGAGCACTGCTGTACAATGAGAATGAAGATTTCAGAGAACTTGCAGAGAACGAAATAACTTTTGAAGTAGAGGCCCCTCCATCTCTGAACTTTACATTATACTCGCTTTCTCCTTTTACCCAGAGTAGAGTGATTAATAATCTTACTGTTTTTGGGGACCGGCAGTTAGCGTAATGGCTACGTCACTGGACTCCCATGTAGCCGACCATGGTTCGAGTCCCGGACCCGGTGGCTTAAACTCATGCCAAGCGTGTGTGCGTGCGTGCCCAAGATCCCGAGAGGAGAAGGGATTGCGGCGTGGTCATCCACCCAGGGGGTGATTTCTTGCCTTCTGTCTCTCTTTCTGGCAAGCACACATGCCCTATAGCTAAAACTTCTCCAAATAAATAAATAAATAAATAAAATCTTACTGTTTTTGCTAACCGGACCAAAACCTTTTTGTTCAGATGTTTCTTAGCAACGTAATCACCAGACCATCCCCCATCCCAGCCATGGGGACCATTACACAAAGGTCTGGAGAGGGCCTTAGAAATGATTAATCTGCTCAATTGAGCTTTTTGAAACTGCTTTCGCATAGGAACCCAGCTCCCTTTCCTCGCCAGCCCCTCCTCATTTTCCATTGTAATCGCACGTGAACTCAGAAATGAGTGTGATTTTTGCCTTTATGAGCACACCTCTCCTTTCACTCTGGCCTGCAGGGACTTTGAGAGATTTGAGTCCTCCCATGAACCACCAGCAATAAACCCTAATAATTTTTTTAAAGAATTATTTTATTTACCTTCATTTATTTATCTTTTAAATTTGACCAGAGAGGGACAGAATGAGAGAGAGAGAGAGAGAAAGCAAGTTGCCAGGTCTAGGACTTGAACTGTGGTTGGCCATGTGAGAGTCCAGCGCCCTTAATCACCACGCCACCTGATGACCCCAAACTCCAATAATTTTGGTTATGTCTGGATGTTCTCTTATTTCTCGCTGATTTGACTACAACACTTTGTGTCACCAAGAAATAACTTGGGGCTGCCAGGTGGCGTGGTAGTTAAGGGTGCTGGAGTCGCACATGGCCAACTGCAGTTTGGGTCCCGGATCTGGCAGCTTGCTTTCTACTTTCCCTCTCTCTCTCACTCTTTTCCTCTCTGATCAAGTTAAAATAAATAAATGAATAAAGTCAAGTAATTCTTTTTTAAAAAGAAGAAATAATGCAATTGAAGCACTAGATTATCTTACTTTTTAAAAATAATTATTTGATTAAAGTTTACTTAATTTATTTATTTTATTCTTTTGAGAAACATGAGTTAATACTCATGAAAGTAATAGGTATATTCTTTTTTTAAAATAATTATTTATTTAATTTTATTTATTCATTCATTTATTTTAATTTGACCAGAGAGAGAGAGAAAGAGAGAGAGGGAAAGTGAGAAAGCAAGTCACCAGGTCCGGGACTCCAACAGTGGTCAGCCATGTGGGAGTGTCCACGACTTAACCACCATGCCACCGGCTGGTCCCATTAATAGGCATATTCTTAAGACATCAATAATTGGGAGCCTGCTGCCCCTGTGGGCCAAGAGACTCTAGCCCTTCTCTGCAGGGGCCGGGTGGGGAGCCAGCACCGGAGGCGGGACATGGCCAGGTGCAGCTGGCCCAGGGAGCTGTAGCGCTAGGTGGCTAGGTGCAGGCGGCTTTGGCGCTCTCCCTGGAGGCCTGAGTGAGGAGGAGGAAGAGCTTCCCGGATGAGAGATCTGGAGGCCACACAGGGGATCCTCTCTCTCACTTGCAAAAGCCAAACACTTTACGGGTGCCTGGCTGCAGGTCCAAAAAAGATTTAAATCTGGAAGAATGGAGGCCTAGAACCATCTTTCCACATGAATTCTAAGAAGGCAACATGAAAACAAGAATCAAGATTGAGGCTTTCCCTAGAGACATGTTGAATGCCCTGAAATAATTGTGGACTAGATTCCTCTAAAAGCTTTAGTTAAACTATTCAATAAACTGTTTCATGTGTGTTGTTGCTAAAAAAGAGAAAGAGAGAGACATCAATAATTTATATACATCTGTCATATTATAGTAAAAAACATAACCATGAAAAGACAAAAAAGAAGAAGAAGGGACCAGCAGTTAGCGTAATGGCTATGTCACTGGACTCCCACGTGGTCGACCAAGGTTCGCGTCCCGGACCTGGTGGCTTAAAACTCACGCCGGCTGCGTGTGTGTGCCCAAGATCCTGAGAGGAGAATGGAGGAGAAGGGATTGCGGCGTGGCCATCCCCCCCTGGGGGATGATTTCTCGCTTTCTGTCTCTCTGTCTCTCTCTCTGTCTGTCTGGAGAGCGCACGCGCCCTATAGTGAAAACCTCTCAAAATAAATAAATAAATAAAGATTTTAAAAAAAAGAAAAAAGAAGAAGAAGAAGAAACCTGTTTGGGCCAGCCCCAGGGCCAATTGGTCAGGGGAACTGGATCCCACATGGCCAACTACATTGTTCAAGACCCAGACCAAGAAGCTTGAAGAACACGTGGATGCATGTTCAAATGTGTCCAAAATTCCTTCAAGGGTGCTTTCTCTTCCCTCCTCTCTCTGTATCCCTGCTGTTCTCTGGCGAGTGCACATGCCCTCTGGCAATAAAGAAGAAGGAAGAAGAAGAAGGAGAAGAAGAAGAGAAGAGAAGAAGTAGAAAAAGAAGAAGAAGAGAAAAAAAGAAGAAGGGGGAGGAGGGGAAGGAGGAAGAGGAGGAAAAGAAGAAAAGAAGAAGGAGGAGGAGGAGGAAGAAGAAAAGAAGAAGAAAGAAACCTCCATTTCCTTCTTCCCCGTTTCTTCTGGCCAGGCAGCTGAGGACTTCCAGGATGATGGAGCAACAGGTGAAGGGAGCTGGGCCGGGATGACGTTAGAGGCCACCCAGCTGTCAGCTGCTCTCTGTGTCGGCTACTGTGCCTTGGTCCCTAGAGAGGAGCCCAGGGATGTCTCTGAGAGGATGTCTCTGAGAGGATGTCTCTGAGATGCTCTAGGACTGTCCCTTTGGAGTGAGTATTAACCATGGTCATAAGGCCATTCACCTTTGTATCATTCCCTTTTCCTCTTCTCTCTCTCTCTTTTTTTTGCTGTGAATTGACTCTTTATGTTTTTATTATTTTCTTCTTCTTTAAGAATTATTTAATTTTTATATATTATCATTATTTTAATTTGACCAAAGAGAGACAGATAGAGAAAGGTGAAGTGAGAGAGCCACCAGGTCCAGGACTCGAATCGCAGTTTGCCACATGGGAGTCCAGCGCCTTAATCACCAAGCCGCCTGCCAGCCCCATCTTTTTCTTCTTTTTAATGTCATTTGGGTCATGTATATTTTTTAAGCTTCTTACCATTTACTTTTATGTCAATGTGTGTGATACGACCAGAGCCCTGGTCTCTTTAATCTCACACCAGCCCAGGGAGAGAGTTAGAAGTGATGCATAAGCATACCACTTTGGACAGCTGGTGGCATGGTGGTTAAGGCAGCTAGATTCCCATGTGGCTGACTGTGCAGTTCAAGCCCTGCACCTGGCAACTGAAAAATGTACTGGGCATGTGTGCATGCATGCTCAAAATCCCAAGAGGAGAATGGAGGACAAGGGAATGTAGTATGGCCATCTCCTCCGGAGGGTGATTTCTCACCTTTCCTCTCTCTCTCTCTCTCTAGTGAGTGAACACACCCTCTGGAAAATTTATAAAATGCAAAACAAAACAAAACAAAACAAAACACTATTTTTTTTTTTTTTTTTTGAGAGAGATTTTTGTTATAGGCATATATACTCTCCAGAGAGAAAGAAAGTGAGAAATCACCCCAGGAGGATGATCATGCCACAGTTCCGTCTCCTCAGCTCTCCTCCTGGGATCTTGGGTACATATACACACACACCCAGCACGGGTTTGAAATCACCAGGTTCAGGAATTGAATGGGACCAGCAGTTAGCGTAATGGCTATGTGGCTGAATTCCCATGTTCGAGTCCCGGACCCGGTGACTTAAACTCACACCGGGAGCGTGTGCATGCATACTCAAGATTCAGAGAGGAGAATGGAGGAGAAGAGATTGTGGCGTGGCCATCCCCCCTGGGGGGTGATTTCTCACTTTCTGTCTCTCTGTCTCTCTGTCTGTCTGGTGAGCACATGTGCCCTATAGCAAAAACCTCTCCAAAAAAAAAAAAAAAAAGAATTCAACTGTGGTCAGTCATATGAGAGTCCAACGACATTACCATTATGCCATCTGCTGACCCCTACACTACCTTTTTAAAGAAGTTTTTGCCATAGGACGTGTGCGCTCACTGGAGAGACAGAGACAGTGAGAGGGAAAGTGGAAATCACTCCTCCAGGAGAATGACCATGCCACAATCCACTCTCCTCCTAGGATCTTGGGCATGTATGCACACGTGCCCAACGTGAGTTTCAAGCTACTGGGTCTGGGACTCGCACCACGATCAACCATGTGGGAGTCAAGCAACGTAATCACTATGCCATCTGCTGACCCAAAACACACTACTTTTAAAGGCAGAACCACTGCAGTCTTGGGGCAGAGGGTGTAACTTGCTCACAGAAAAGGAAGTATGGAGGCCGAGGCAGAACCTAGGCCACTCCTGGTTCTGAGATGCTCTTGCCCCAAGCTGTCTGCCTTGTTCTTCTACTGCATCAGCCCCTCTCCCTACCCGCTCAGCTTCCCTCATATACGGGGTTGTCAGAAAAGTCATGATGCATTTTCACAGGGAAAAACATGGAACAATATGGCATGACTCTTCCCATGACCTAATGCTTCTCTTTCTTCTCCCCCACCCCCCACTTGTACAGATTACAGCTGGGTAAATAAAACTGGCCGCTATCCCTACCACATCCAGTTCGGTGTTCTCCAGGACATCCACCAGCACCTCGATCTTGGTCCTGTTGTCGAAGAAAAAGTCATCGTCCACCCAGAGCACATATTTGGTTGTGACCTGAGATATGGCCAGGTTCCTACCAGCAAACCAACCCTGTGGGAGAGACGAAGTTAGGTCAGTGGTTGCCCACTCTGGTTACATTTTTTTTTTATTGGTTTATGCTATAGGGTGCACGTGCTCACCAGAAATACAGAGAGACAGAAAGCGAGAAATCACCCCCCCGGGGGGATGGCCATGCCCCAATCCCTTCTCCTCCATTCTCCTCTCGGGATCTTGGGCACACGTGCACACACACCGGGCGTGAGTTTAAGCCACCAGGTCTGGAACTCAAACCACAGTTGACTACACGGGAGCCCAGTGACATAGCCATTACACCAACTGCTGGTCCTGCACTCTGGTTACATATTAGCATCAACTGGGAAGAGTTCCCAATTCCCAGCAGCCAGGCTGCACCAGGAGAATGAAGTCAGAAGCTGTGGGGGTGAATCCGGCCATGGCCAAGGTTGAGAACCACTGGGTCAAAGGGAGTCTGTGTCTCAGAGAAACACTGGGAGGGACGGCAAGGACAGGATCGAAGCCGGAGACGAAGAAAGGCTGGGAAGAGTCCAGGTGGTGGCACAGAGGTAGCACAACTGGACTCACATAGGAGAGATCATGAGTTCAAGTCCAAGGACCTCTCTGAGCATGCTGGGCAGGTGTGCGCACCCATGATTTGGGCTTGCTGAGACTGGGGGTCGATTATGGTACAAGAATCCTGCTAGGCGTCTCTCTTTCTCTCATAGAAGAAGTAAATAAATAAATGTTTTAAAAACTATATAAAAGGAAGATTTGGGGAAAAAAATAAAAGAAAGGAAAGGAAGAAAGATTAGAAAGTTCTTCCCTGGACCAGCCAGGTGATGCAATGGTTAAGAGTTTGAACTCCCAGGGACCAGCAGTTAGTGTAATGGCTATGTCGCTGGACTCCCATGTAGTCGACCGCGGTTCGTGTCTTGGACCCGGTGGCTTAAAACTCACGCCGGGCGTGTGCGTGCGTGCCCAAGATCCCAAGAGGAGAATGGAGGAGAAGGGATTGCGGCGTGACCATCCTCCCTGGGGGGGTGATTTCTCGCTTTCTGTCTCTCTGTCTCTCTCTCTCTGTCTGGCGAGCGCACGCACCCTATAGTGAAAACCTCTCAAAAAAAAAAAAAAAAAAAAGAAAGAGTTTGAACTCCCAGGGACCAGCAGTTAGTGTAATGGCTCTGTCGCTGGACTCCCACGTAGTCGATCGCGGTTCGAGTCCCGGACCCGGTGGCTTAAACTCACACCGGGCGCATGTGCATGCATGCCCAAGATCCCGAGAGGAGAATAGAGAAGAAGGGATTGTGGTGTGGCCATCCCCCCTGGGGGGGTGATTTCTCGCTTTCTGTCTCTCTGTCTCTCTCTGTCTTTCTGGCGAGCACACGCACCCTATAGCAAAAACCTCTCCCCCCAAAAAAGAGCTCCCATATAGGGCAACTACCATTCAAGCCCTGATCCAGCGGTGTTTAACAATCATATGCTAGGCTCATGTGTGTGCATGCCCAAAATCCTGAGGGGAGAAGGGAATGTAGTATGGTCATCCCCCCGGGGGTGATTTCTCACTTTCTCTCTCTCTGTCTCAGAAGAGTGCACATATCCTATGGGGGGAGGGGGACTCTCAAAAAAATAAATAAACAAGGAACTGGATCCTACACAGTTGAGTGCATGGTTCAAGTCCTGGACATGGTGGCTTGGTGGCTGGGCGCATGTAAATGTACTCCAAAATCCTGAAGGAGAATGGAGAAGAGATTGCAGTGTGGCCATCGCACTCAGAGGAAATGATTTCTCACTTTCTCTCTCTTTTTCTGTCTCTCCCTGGAGAGCACATGTGACTTATAGCAAAAAACGAACAAAAGTCCTTCCTCCACCCTGTGGTCTCTAATGAATGGAATGAAGACCTCTTTTGCCTTTTATTTTCTGACAGTGGTTGCAGTTCTCCTTCTACCTCGAGTTCTGGGGAAGTCTGGTGTGTGTAATACCTCCTCCTTTGTCTTTGCAGTAATGTATGTGGGGAGGAGAGAGAGGTGTAGGGAGGAGAGAGTGAGGAGGGAGAGGGAGAAAGGGGCAGGAAGTAAAGGTAGGGGAGGGAGACTCCAGCTTGGATGGAATCACGGGGATTTCTCTGCTGCTGGGTCGACATGCCAGGAATGTCACCTCTAGTCACAGTCAACTCCACACTAAAAATGAGGAAAAGCAGAATAACCACCCCACCATTAATGCAGAAAAGTGAGGCTGACCCAATTTCTCTCTGCATTGAGGGCAGCAAAGGGATAGAGGTGAGCCCTCCCCACTCCCGGTCCAGGACTCTGCTTCCTTTGGAAGAGCATTACCTCTTCGAGGGAGAACCTGATTCTGGGGCCCTCTTGTCCTGGGACCCACGCGTCCCCCCAGTCCAGGAGGGATGTACCTTCCCAAAGGGCATAGCGTAATACTCCACGTGGTCGTCTTTAATTTCCATGGGCTTCTCACTGTCGTCAGCCACAATTACAGTCAAGTCTGGGTAATAACGTCGAATACTCTTGAGCAAGATCATGAGCTTGTGAGGGCGGAAGAAAGTCTTGGTGGCAATGGTCACCAGGTTTCTGAGCTTCCTCTCTGGATTAAAAAAAAAAAAAAGAGTGGATGTCAGACCTCCGTCCTGAGGAAACCTCAGCCTTGACTTGCTTCATTCCGCTGCTGCTTTTGTTTTTTGGGGAGAGGTTTTTGCTACAGGGTGCGTGTGCAGAAAGAGACAGAGAGACAGAAAGTGAGAAATCACCCCCCCACACACAGGGGATAGCCACACCGCAATCCCTTCCCCTCCATTCTCCTCTTGGGGTCTTGGGCACACATGCACATGCGCCCAGTGTGAGTTTAAGCCACTTGGTTCGGGACTCGAACCCCGGTCCACTACATCGGAGTTCAGCAACATAGCCATTACGTTAACTGCTGGTCCCCGATTTATTTTTAGTTTGACCAGAGAGAGAAAGGGGGAAAGTAAGAAAGCAAGCCGCCAGGTTCAGGACTAGAATCATGGTCAGCCATGTGTGTGTGTCCAGCACTTTAACCACCACACCACCTGCTGGTCCCCGAAACCCACATTTTTTTTTTTTTTTGAGAGGTTTTTACTACAGGGCGCATGAGCTTGCCAGAAAGACAGAGAGACAGAGAGACAGAAAGCAAGAAATCACCCCCTGGTGGGGATGGCCACACCGCAATCCCTTCTCCTCCGTTCTCCTCTCTGAATCTTGGGCACGCATGCACATGCGCCTGGTGTGAGTTTAAGACACTGGGTTTGGGACTAGAACCACAGTCGACTACATGGGAGTCCAGCGACATAGCCATTACGCTAACTGCTGGTCCCCCGAAACCCACATATTAAATGTACAAAAATAGAGAAATGAAATACACACAACCATGGTTGCTGGAGGAACAGGTAGGAATAAAGTATGGACCATAAACTATGGTTGTATCGGCAACCTTTTTTTTTTTCTTTTAAAATTTTAAAGGGCATGTACACTCTCCAAGGGGGGAGAGAGGGAGAGAGACCAAGCTCCCCCTTGTAGGATGGCAACACCGCAGTCCCTTCTTCTCCATTATCCTCTCTGGACTTTGGGTACATACTCATAGGCATCCTGCATGTTTTACAAGCTACTGAGTCCAGAACTCGAACCAAGCTATCAGCCATGTGAAATCCAGCCTCCTTAGCCACTATGCCACTGACTGGCCCAGCCTTATATCTTTAAAACAAATCTGAAGTTAAAAAAAAAAAAAGACTTTTAGTGAATTTTCTTGTACTTTACAGTTATTTTGTTTATTATTATTTTATTTTTTATTATTAATAATATAATACCAATATTTTAAAAAATTATTTATTTATTTAAATCCATTTGATAGTTTTATTTATTTATTTATTTATTTATTTATTTTGGAGAGGTTTTTGCTATAAGGCGCGTGTGCTCACCAGACAGACAGAGAGAGACAGAGAGACAGAAAGCGAGAAATCACCCCCCAGGGGGGATGGTCATGCTGCAATCCCTTCTCTTCCATTCTCCTCTTGGGATCCTGGGCACGCACGCACACGTGTCCGGCGTGAGTTTAAGTCACCGGGTCCGGGACTCAAACCATGGTCGACTACGTGGGAGTCCAGCGACATAGCCATTACGCTAACTGCTGATCCCTTATTTTTTAAATTTGACCAGAGAAAGAGAGAGAAAAAGAAAGCAAGAAAACAAGCTGAGAGGTCTGGGATTCAAACCGTGGTCGCCAGTGTGGGAGTCTAGCACGTTAACCACCTGCTGGCCCCAATTAATATTTTTTTTTCTTTTTTTTGGAGAGGTTTTTTTTTTTTTTTTTTTTTTTTTTTTTTTTGCCATAGGGCGCATGCGCTCACCAGACAGACAGAGAGAGACATAGAGACAGAAAGCGAGAAATCACCCCCCCAGGGGGGATGGCCACGCCGCAATCCCTTCTTCTCCATTCTCCTCTCGGGATCTTGGGCACGCACGTACACGTGCCCGGTGTGAGTTTTAAGCCACTGGGTCCGGGACACGAACCGTGATCGACTACGTGGAAGTCCAGCGACATAGCCATTACGCTAACTGCTGGTCCCCCAATTAATATTTTTGAGAGATTTTTGCTGTAGGGCATGTGTGCTCACCAGAGAGACAGAGACAGAAATCCTCTCAGGATTTTGGGCACACATGCACATGTGTCCAGGGTTAGTTTCAAGTCTCTGGGTTCAGGACTCGGATTGCAGTTCACCATGTTGGAGTCCAGCACCTTAACCATTATGCCCCCTGCTGGTCACCCAATATTATTCTTTTTCATCTGCTATAAGGCATGTGCATTCAACAGAGAAAGACAGAGTGAGAGAGAATGTAAAAAGGCAAGGCACCAGATCTGGGACTCAGATCATGGTCTGCCATGTGGGAGTCCAGCACCCTCAATCACCACACCACCTGCCTGCCCCTTATTTTTTAACTTTTCAGATAGATAGTTACTACTTTAAGCAAATATTTCAAATCTTTCTCATTAGATATTTAACGTTATTACCTTAAAATTACAATTTAATTTATATTTTAAATGGAATCAATTTGTATAGACTACATTATATTTCTTATATAGGTCGTATATTCCAAAAAATGCCAAGCGATTAAAATTCTAAATACACAAGGGGTATTATTTAGCCATAAAAAAACAGCAATGCCTTGGAATTTGATAGAAAGTGGATGAATATGGAAGGTTTGTTGCTGAGTGAAGCAAGTTGGGCTGAGAGACATTGTATGTCTCCACTGAACTGCACTCTATGGCAGACACTGAAACACTGGAGGACATAAAAGCATTAAAAATTGTTGTGGACACCAGAGACAAAGTGGAAGGAGAGTGTGGGAGGGGAAGAGTGCAGGAAAGGAAATTAGGGGGAAAAAATGGAGAGAGAAGAGATTTGTGGGACCAGCAGTTGGCGTAATGGCTATGTTGCTGGACTCCCATGTAGTCAACTGCGGTTCAAGTCCCGGACCCAGTGGCTTAAACTCACACCAGGTGCGTGTGCGTGTGTGCCCAAGATCCTGAGAGGAGAATGGAAGAGATGAGATTGCGGTATGGTCTCCCCCCAGGGGGGTGATTTCTTGCTTCCTGTCTCTGTCTTTCTGGCAAGCACACGTGCCCTATAGCAAAAATCTCTCAAAAAAAAAATTTTAAAAAGAGATTTGTGGGGGAACCAGCAGTTAGCGTAATGGCTATGTCGCTGGACTCCCACGTAGTCGACCGCGGTTCGCGTCTCGGACCCGGTGGCTTACAACTCACGCCGGGCACGTGTGCGTGCGTGCCCAAGATCCCGAGAGGAGAATGGAGGAGAAGGGATTGCGGCGTGACCATCCCCCCTGGGGGGTGATTTCTCGCTTTCTGTCTCTTTGTCTCTCTCTGTCTGTCTGGCGAGCGCACGCGCCCTATAGCGAAAAACCTCTCAAAAAAAAAAAAAAAAAAAAAAAGAGAAAGAGATTTGTGGGGACACAGACATAGTTTGTTATCTGTTAATGAGGATGTGCATAGTATTCTCAACTGGACTGAGATGTGTATCATGCTGGGTGAAATCTCTTCACAATCTAAACGATGTATAGCAATTGAATGTATAAATAATAATAATAAATTAAATAAATTCTAAATACACTAAAAGTTATACCATAGGGATCAGCAGGTGGGCTGGTGGTTCGGGCAGTGGATTCCCACATGGCCAACTGTGGTTCAAGTCCTGGTGGCTTGCCTTCTCACTTTTTCTCCCTCTCTGTCTCTGTCTCAGTCCCTCTCTGATCAAATTGAAATACAATAATAATAATTTTTTTTTAAAAAGTTATACCATGAAAATATTTCTCCCCACCTCTGACCTTCAACTACTGTGTCCTTCCAGTAAGCAACCAATATTACCAATTTCTTGTTTATTTTCCATTAACAAGGAATTCAACAAAAATTTTTAATTAAAGAATTATTTATTTAATTTTGTTTATTATTATTATCATTCAATTTGACCAGAGAGAAAGAGGGAGAAACCAAGCCACCAAATCTGGGACTCGAACCGTGGTTGGCCATATGGGAGTCTAGCACCTTCACTACCACACCACCTGCTGGCCCGATTACCAAGCAATTTATAAACATACATTCTTTTTTTCTCTTTTTCTTTTAAATTGCCAGAGGGCATGTGTATTCCACAGAGACAAAGGGAGAAAGCATCCCCCAAGTGGGACTCGGTCGCACCACAATCCCTTCTCCTTCGTTTCTCCATCCTGTCAGGATTTGGGGCATGCACACACACGTGCCCAACCTGTTCTGCAAGCCACACAGGCCAGGATTGAACCAGAGTCAGCCACATGGGATCCAGCTCCCTTAACCATTAGGCTACAGGGCTGCCTCTCCTTTTCTTCTTACACAAATGGCAGCTTACTCTTCTCTTTCTTCTGCAACTTACATCTTGGAAAGCATTCCCCATTTGCATAAAAAAATCTTCCTTCTGTTTTGTGACCACCTAGCATTCCAATACATAGATAGATCACACAATTTAACCAGTCTAGCCTAAGTGTTTTTGTCATTGAAAACTATATTGTAGTAAATAATCTCAAACAAATGTCATTTCACACGGATGTAAGTATTTGTAGAATAATCTCTAGAAATAGAATTGCCGGCCCAAAGGTTAGACACATTGAAAATGTTGATAGATATGGCCAAATAGCCTCCAGAAAAGTACCCATTTACATTCCTGAGCGCTTGTTTTTCCGCCCCTTGTCCAATATCTTTTGATGTGAAAGTAGTTTTCACATACACTTTCACTTTCTTAATGAGAGCCTGGGGACATAGCCCAGTGGCTAAAACTATTGCTCAATTTAATTTTTTGTGAGCTATGCATTTTTTCATCAGTTGATTAGATTCTTTTCTTATCAATTTAAAGGCATGCTTTTAGTTTTCAGAGGTTTTTGCCTTAGGGCATGTGCACTTGCCAGAGAGAAACAGTAAGAAGGAAAATGAGAAATCACCCCCCAGAGAAGATGACCATGCCACAATGCCTTCTCTCCCATTCTCCTCCTGGGATCTTGGGCACCCATATGCACCCAGCATGATTTTCAAGTCACCAGGTCTGGGACTCGAACCGTCGTCAGCTATGTGAGTCCAGCGACGTAATCACAACAGCATCTGCTGGCCCCCAAAGGTACTCTTAAGTAAAAGTAAACCTTTGACTTTAATGTGTGTTGAAGATATTTTTTCCCAATTTGTTCCTTGCCATTTAACATTGCTTATGGTAGGCTTCTACCATAAAAGCATTTCAAAATTTTACATATTTTGTTTTTAGTCTTTTTAAATTGTGATTTCTGATTTACATATAAACATTGTACAGTTTTGTGGGGTACACTATGGCTTTTCAAAGCATGCGTATAGTGTGTAAGAATCAAATTATTTTTAGCTTTTTTAAGGCTTCTGAATTTTGTTTCGTGCCTTAAACTCTAAGATTATTTTTGTTTTGTTTTAGTTTTTGCTATAGAGCACGCACACTTGCCAGAAAGGCAGAAAGAGAAAGAAAGAGGGAGGAAAGTGAGAAATCATTCCCTCCTCCAGGAGAATGGCCATGCCACAGACCCTCCTCCTTCAGTGTCTTCTTGGGATTTTGTGCTGGTGTGACTTTCAAGCCACTGGGTCTAGGATTCAAACCACACAGCTGGTCTCGTGGGATCCAGCTGCCTTAGCCTCCATGCCACCTGCAAGCCCTCTCAGATTGCTTTTTTTCTTTTTAAGAATTACTTATTTAATTTTATTTATTCATTCATTTATTTTAATTTGATGAGAGAGAGACACAGAAAGAGAGAGAGGGAGAAAGTGAGAAAACAAGCCACCAAGTCTGGGACTCGAACCGTGGTTGACCATGTGGGAGTGTCCAGCGCCTTAACCACCACACCACCCGCTGGTCCCCCTCAGATTGCCTTTTGTTTTGTTTTTTTTTTGAGAGAGATTTTCGCTATAGGGCGCGTGCGCTCGCCAGACAGACAGAGAGAGACATTAGAGACAGAAAGCGAGAAATCACCCCCCGGGGGGATGGTCACGCCGCATCCCTTCTCCTCCATTCTCCTCTCAGGATCTTGGGCACGCATGCACATGCGCCTGGCGTGAGTTTTAAGCCACCGGGTCCGGGACGCGAACCGCGGTCGACTACATGGGAGTCCAGCGACATAGCCATTACGCTAACTGCTGGTCCCTCAGATTGCCTTTTAAACTGCATCCTCACCCCCAACACTTTAAAAATATTCAGATATCTGATCTATTTGGAATTTATCTTGGTATGAACTATGAGATAGATTTAACTTCTTATCTTATCCATAGTTACACAGTTATCCCACATGATTTCATCTTTTAAAAAATTAATCAGCTTTATTAATTAATTAATTTAAAAAGTTTTTACCAAAGTGTGCATGCCCTTGCCAGAGAGGAGAGAGACAAAGAGAGATGGTGAGAGAGAAAGTGAGAAATCGTCTCCTGGGGAAATGGCCATGCTGCAATCCCTTCTCCATTCTCCTCCCAGGATTTTGGACATGCGCACACATGCACCCAGCACAATTTTCAAGCCACCAGGTCTGGAACTTGAACTCTGGTCAGCCATGTGGGAATCTAGTGCCTTAACCACCATGTCACCTGCTGGCTCCCATAATTTCATCTTTGATTTGTTCATCGCCCCGGCCCCTTTAATTTGTAAAACTATCTTCTTCCCACAGTGAAGTTCCAACATGTACTAGGTCTATTTCTGGACTTCCAACTTGATTCCATTGATGTATCCATTCATGCTTCAGTGCCACCATATTATCTATTACTACTAGTTATTACAATATTATAATTTTTTTTTCTGCTTTACGACAGGTGTACTCACTGGAGAGACAGAGAAAGTGAGAAATCATTCCCCAGGGGAGATGGCCATACCACAATCTCTTCTCCTGCATTCTCCTCTTGGGTTTTTGGGCATATATGCACACATGCCGGGTGTGAGTTTCAAGCCACAGCGTCTGGGACTGGAACTGTGGTCAACCAAGTGGGAGTCCATCACCTTAACTACTATGCTACCTGCTCGTCTCCATTCCTTTTTTTAAATAGGCAAAACCAACAGGTTAAAATAAATATAATTGGGACCAGCAGTTGGTGTTATGGCTATGTTGCTGAACTCCCATGTAGTCAACTGCAGTTCGAGTCCTGAACTCGGTGGCTTAAAACTCACGCCAGGCGCCTGTGTGTGCGTGCCCAAGATCCCGAGAGGAGAATGGAGGAGAAGGGATTGCGGCGTGGCCATCCCCCCGGGGGGGTGATTTCTCGCTTTCTATCTCCCTATCTCCCTCTGTCTTTCTGGCAAGCGCACATGCCCTATAGCAAAAACCTCTCCAAAAATGAATAAATAAATACAATAAATATAATTAAGCTGTAATAGGACTGTGTCCTAAAATTCTCCGCAAAGCTTATTAAGAATCTTATGAGTATAGCTCTACAGGGTCCCACGGTGGGACCCAAGGATAAGGGCCTTACCTGGTCCAGGGTCATATAACTTGGGTATGACAGGATAGCGGATGGTCACTGGAAACTTGGCCACTGAGGAACTGGCCTCCAGAGTCACTGAAGGGAGAAAGAAAGCCATATTCTAGACATGGTGCCTCTATCAAGCTCCTTGCTGCCCCGGGGAAGCCCACGTGACAGGGAGAGTTCTGGCTGGGCAGAGATGGGGGAGCCCATAGAGTCTGTGACCTCCAGGCTCCTGACTTGGTGGTGTCTGAGGGCCTGCTGAGCGCCTCCTATGCTCCCATTTCTTCCCTGTGAGAATGCGGAAGGTAGCGTGGCCTTGGGGTCACAAGACTTGCATTAAGGGTGACTTTCCTGTGTACTGTGAAGGGTCACCAAAAGCTCATGAAAAACACGTACAATGAAGGAACTATGCATGGATTTCAAAAACCATGGGGGGGGGTGGGTTTACTATTAAAGCATGTGCACTCGCTGGAGAGAGACAGAGATGGACAGAGAGTGAGAAATCACCTCCCAATGGGGGATGGCCATGCCACAACTGTTCTCCTCCATTCTCCTCTCAGGATTTTGGACACGCACGCACACGTGCCCAGTGTGATTTTTCAAGCTATTGGGTCCGGGACTCAAACTACGTCGTTGGCCATGTAGGATTCAGCTGTCTTAAGTTCCATGCCACCTGCTAGCCCCTCAAAAAACTACACCAAAATAAGCTAGTATTTTCATTTTATTTTCCTACAATTTTTTCGAGGTCCCCTCACACTTAAAATACCTTGTGTAAATCACTTCATCTCCTTTTGCACCTACAAAACCAAAATAATAACATCCACCTGTTTTACCTCACAGGGTCTTTGTGAAGGGGAATGTTTGAAATCTGAAGGTGGGAGAACTAGATTGCAGTCATGTGTAATCTGTCCTGTGTTTCATTTTGGTCTGCAGGTTTCCTGAGAATGTATCTTGTGTGGCTAGTCAAGAGAGAAAGGGGTGCTTTTTAAATATATTATTTATTATTATTTTTTAACTTGAGCCGGGGGAGACAGAGAGAAAAGGAAAGAGAGAAAGCAAGCTGCCAGCTCCAGGACTCGAACCACGGTCAGCCATGTGGGAGTCCAGTACCCCAACCACCATGTCACCTGCTAGCCCTGAAAAGGGTGCTTTTTCTTCATTCGGAAAGAAACTGAGGCTGCCCTGGGGGTGGAAGAATTGTTCTCTCCAGGATTTCTGGAGTGGAGGGAGAGAGACAGGTGACAAGGTCAACGCCCTTGGGACTGGGCATCCCTTATTTCCTGTCAGTGCACAGGACAAGACGCCAATGCACACTGGATCCCTCCTCTACCACCACTGAAGTCTCCAGTTCCGAGAGCGTAGGGCTGGGTGACAGGTGGTCCTCATCCTGCGCTAGGTGAATGTTCGCTATGTACGAAATGCACAGCACGAGTGGCCTGTCCTCTGCTCGAGTCACTGTGGGGTCAGGGGCAATGTGGGGAAAATATTTGTGGCAGTAATTGGGAAATTGTGTCTGGAATTAGAAACGAAAACAAAGGAAGGAAGAATCTCAAAAATCAGGCAGGCTTCCTGGAGGAAGAAGACTTCATGAGGGCCTGGTGGTTATTTTCTGCTTCTCTACGCATTTTGCAATGCAAGGACAGGCTCTCACCCGTGTCCACCCTGTTGTGCTGGTACCCCACGCTGGTGTATGTCACGTGCTGGAGAATGAATTTCAAAATCTTCCGGTCATGGGTCGAGATGGTCATCTGCTTCTGGCCTCTGCCCTGCACCACGCCATCTGGAATGTCAGCGAGGGTGTTCAGTGTACCCAGAGAAGCTGTCAGCGTGACCTAGGTGGATGAGAGAGAAAAACTACAATGCAGGGTGGAAATGATCTCCGGGGTAAAGGCATGTACTGAGGATGGCCAGCAGAGGGCAGAGCACACAAGGGCGGAGGACAAGCATCAGGGCGTGGTGGGGTGAGCTGCTTTAGCGCCCTGTAACTTTAAGGGCCCCAGGTCTTCAAGGGCTGTTTCTTATAACAGTAACTCTTGACTCTCCCTTTGCCATCTAGATTTCTGCTTACTCCACCAGTTGTTGTTTTTTAAACTTTTCTTGGTCAAATCCTTCTGAACAAGTTATAGGCACTGGGAAACTAGGAGCACGTAAGACAGAGTCCCTGCTTCAAGAAGCTTACGTTCTGCTGGGGAAGAGAGGCAATAAGCGTGTACTCGCACACGGAAGGTGATTCGGGTGTAGACATGGTTTATGAAGATGATTAACAGAGAGTAATGAGGAAGTGACAGGGTGGTGGGGACTTTGCTCAGGGGACAGAGAAGGCCCCTGGGAGACAGAGCCACTTGGCCAGTTTGCTCACTCGTCACCAGCCCAACCCCTGTGCAGAGTGCAGAAGTGACGAAACTAAAGCCACATTTCCAGCCTCCTTTTCAGACAGGGATCTGAATGGGCCTTCGGTCCCATGATCAGACGAGCCTGCATACCTTGCTTTGGAGCTGTATCCCGGAGGGAAAGAAAGGCAGGGCAAAGGACCCTTTCTGGCTGGCTGGTCCTGACCCGGCCAGAGGTGACATGGCACAGAGCCCAGGCCTGCAGCTGCTGCCAGAGTAACCAGCGCTCGGCATGGTCTTGGCAGTCCTCCAGGGACTCCGGCCTCCCCAGTGGTTGGAAATAGCACCATTCCTCCCTCTGCCCACCTTGGGCTCATGCCTGGGTTTAGCCTGGTGAGGTATTCTGCCTGAAGCTGAGGCCAGCCGCAATTACGGGAATGAGGACAGGACGCCACAGGCAGAGGGCTGGAAGAACACTCACCTCGTAGACAGGGGCCTCTGGTCCTTCAAACTGGAGACCTGGACAACGGAAGGACAAGAATAAACCTATCACCCGGGAGGATGCCAAGATCCCCGATGCTCCTCCTGCCTGGCTGGGCCCTCCACATCCTTTCAGAGTCCCTGCAAGCGTCACTCCTACCCAGTGTTTGCAGACACACCTCCCCCAGGGCTCTGTTAGATGGAGATCCACGGTCTTTCCCGAACCCCACTGGTTCTGAAACCGCTGATGCTCATCCTCAGCTTTGGTGCTGTGAATTAATTCACCCCCTTCCTGGTATCCCTGTTACTGTTGGGAAGGAAACAATGGAGAAATAAGAGAAATAAGGACCCCTCCTTACTTAAGAGACTGCAAGTCATCACAAATACAGACACAGAGAGCAGAAGGTGGTGGCCAGCCGCTGCGGGAAGGCCGAGCGAGAGGCATTGTTAGATGGGTATAAAGTTGTAGTTGGGGGCCAACAGGTGGCAGAGAGGTTAAGGCGTTGGACTCCCACATGGCCAACACAGTTTGAGTCCCAAGCCCAGTGGCTCAAAAATCACACTGGGCACATGTGCATGCGAGCTCAAAATTGCGGGAGAATGGAGGAGAAGGGATTACGGTGCAGTCATCCTCCCGGGGGGTGATTTTTCACTGTTTCTGTCTCTCTCGAGTGAGCGCATGCACCCTATGGTTTATTAAAAAAAAAAAAAAAAGCGTTAGTCAGGGATGATGAAAAAGTTCTGGAGACGGACGGTGGCAGTGATCGTACAAACATGTGACGACACTTAATGCCACTGAACTGTGCCCTTAAACATGGTCAACGTGGGAAATTTCACGTTATGTATATTTTACCACAATAAAAAAATGAATCCACCAAAATGGAAAATCCTTTTTCAAATGCCTGTTCACAAAAACACTAGCAACTCACCCCAAATGTGTTTATTTTATGTGTGTTTACAACTGTTCTTGGGACTAATTCAATATTTTAAATTTACCAGAGAGCACATGCACTGCCAGAGACAGAAAGCAAGAAAGCACCGCCCCCACCAGGGCACGATCGTGCTGCCGTCCCTTCTCCACTTTCTTCCTCTTCTCAGGGTCGTGGGCATGCACATGCATGCATCCGGCATACTTCCCAGGCCTCTGGGTCCAGGACTCAACGACTCAGTCAGCCACACGGGATCCAGTCACCTTCACCACCATGCCATGGGCTGACCCCAACTAATTCAAATTCTAATTCAAGGGGCTGGCAGGTAGCGGGGTGGTTAAGGGCACTAGACTCCCACATGGCCAACTGTGGTTCAAGTCCCGGACCTGGAGGCTCGCTCTCTCTCTCTCTCTCTCTCTCACTCTGTCCCTCTCTGGTCAAGTTAAAATAAATAAATAAAGTTAAATAAAACAATTTAAAAAAATTCTAATTCAAGGGACCAGCAGCTGGCATAAGGGCTATGTCGCTGGCTCCCATGTAGTAGACCACAGTTTGAGAACTAGACCCAGTGGCTTAAACTCACACCAGGAGTGTGTGTGCCCAAGATCCCAGGAGAAGAATGGAGGCAAAGGGACTGTGGTGTGGCCATCTCCCCAGAGAGGACAGGGAATAGAGCTGAACCTTGGCCCCAAGCTAAGTGAGCCAGGCTCACCTCACTTCCCCTCTCGGCATCCTTCTTTTTTAGAGAGAGATTTTTGCTATAGGTACATATGCTCGCTAGAGAGACAGAGAGACAAAAAGTGAGAAATCATCTCCCAAGGGGATGACCACACTGCAATCCCTTCTGTTCCAGCCTCTTCTTGGGCACAAGTGCATACGTGCCCAGTGTCCTTTTTAGACTTCTGAGTCTAGGACTCAAACTGCAGTTGGAGGGTAGGTTTTTTGTTTGTTTGTTTTGTTTTGTTTTTAAGAGATTTTTGCTATAGGGTACATGCTGGAGAGACAGAGAGACAGAAAGCGAGACATCACCCCCACCCTGGGGTCGGGGGGGATGGCCACACGGCAATCCCTTCTCTTTCAGTCTCCTCTTGGGAGTCTAGGCATGCATACACATGCACCCAGCATAAGTTTTAAGCCCCCAATTCTAACATTTAAACCATGGTTGGCCACGTGGGAATTCAGAGTGTCAACCATTATGCCACCTGCTACCTCTGGGAGGGTAGTTTTAACTGGCATAAATATTCTTTTTCTAATGCACTCCCTGAGAATGGACTTGTACGTGGCCTGCTCCCAGGCTGTTAAAGGACACCAGGAATCCAATTATGTCCCAGGACTCTTAAAGGCACACAAATTCTGTCCTCTTTCGTGCTATTTTGGAGCCCCCGGGAGATCATAGCTACTAAAGGAGATTTCCAGCTGTGAGAACGGTGGGGCTAACACAAAATGAAACCTCATTCAGCCTCGTCGCCTGCATTGTGCTGAGGCCCTGGCCAGTACCCATGAATGACTGTCCCCTCCCGCTCCTTCCTTTGGCCTGGGAAGAGTAAGGATGCGACCTGGGTCGTCTGAGGATGTCGCTGGACCCACCTGGGATGGGCACTGTGTGCAGGGGCATCACTTCCACTCCGTGGACTGGGTACCCGAAGGGGAGGTTGGGCTGAGCCAGCAGCGGCGGTGGGCGGGGCAGCCCTTCTCTGCAGGTTCAAAATGGGGAAGTCAGCAGCTGCCCTGACCCGTCTCTGGGTAGTCCTCCAAGGGGTGCCCGCCCACAGAGCCTCAAACCAAAAGCAGCTTGTCCCCGTCTCACCCCACTCTCTTTATTTCTCCAGCTTCTAATCCTAGAAAAGCACTGGGACAGTTTATTACATAAAGATAACATAAAGATAACAATTACAACCAGGAAAAAAAGAAGATATGATCAGGTCACAGAGACCAACCCAGTCACAATGGCTGCCTCAGCTGAACTTTCTGGTAGCCAGAGCGTAAAGCAGGCACCAATGGCAGAGCGTGGGGTAAGCCTTCTGCGTCTTGCTTTTTTGACTTAGTAAATAGGAGAGCTCTTTCTCCATCAATGTACCTAGACCTATCAAGATCTGTCATTATTATACACACACAGACACACACATATAATACATATATATATATATATATATATACACACACATCTATATTATATATAAATATATACGTATATATACATACACACACACACACACACATATATATATATATAGGAGGGAGGCTATAGAGTGTGTACACTTGCCAGAGAGAGGGGGAAATTGAGAAACCACCTCCTGGGGGGGATGGCCACCCCACATTATCTTCTTTCTTTTCCCAGAATTTTGGCCATGCACACACACACACACATGCACCTGGCATGGGTTTTTTTGTTTGTTGGCTTTTCTTTTCTTTTTCAAGCAGCCAGGTTCAGGACTTGAATCACTCGGCTGGCCACGTTGGGTCAAGTCACCTTAACCACCATGTCACCGGCTGCCCCATCACGTTCTGCTTCATGCTTGAATCTTGGCCCTCCAACTTGCTTCTTCCCTCAGGAAGGGAGAAGGACTCAGAACTCGGCCGGGTCACACGTGGCCTCCTGCCGATTACACTCTCCTCTCCTGCCTACCGGGCTCTGTACTAAACTGGGGACATAGAAATGGGCGAAACCCCCTTCCTGGAAGCGGGGAGCTCAGACACCAATGCACTGATTGGAACATCCGCTCCGCCACACAGCAGGACGCTCGCTCGTTGAGAGCAGGCCCTCTACTGGACGTTTGCGGTTCTAACTCTGGGCCTGGCTCCACGCAGGCGCAGGCGGCGTCCCATCAGCTCCTGAGGAAGAGCTGAGGTCGGGGAGCCGCCAACCCTCTCCCTGCTCACTGGCACAGACCCAGTCTGCAGCAGTTGCTATCGCTGGGCTGTTTCCTTCGGTCCACACCCGCATTGACTGCAGGTGATGGTGGGGCAGGTGGCGGGAGCGGGAGCTCACCAGTTCCTCAGTCTCCCCTATTTGGAATCAGTTCCGTCCAGACTAGTGCCCCGCCCGACAGGCACTCACCTGCCCTCCCCAACCTTACCCTTTCCACCTCTTCAGATCCCTTTCCTGGTTCTCCTCCCCTACCAAGGTGCCTCCTGCAATTTGCACACCTGAGCACTCCCTGCTGGAGACAGCCATGGCTTCTTTCATGGGTCCTGCATTTCCCAGGACAGGAAAGCCATCTTCCTAATGGTGATCCCTGCGCTTCCCCTCACACCATCCTCTTATTCCACACACAGTTATTGGCCTCACGCTGTGCGGGGAGCTTGGGAAAATGGCAGAGAGAAACCAGGAAACAACAGGGCTGCTGTCCTGGCAGGAGGCCAGCCGAAGGTGAGAGGGGAGGACAGGCTCTGCTTGGGGTGACAGCTTATCACAGGTGGGAGCCACAGGACACTAGGCTCACCTGGCGGGAGCTGGGGGCCACAGGTGCACAGGGTCACCTGGCAGGAGGTGGAGGCTGTAGGGCTGAAGGTACCACTGCTAACTACAGAGCCCGACAGCCCCACACACAGCCCTACATCTGTGGCAGAATCACCCTGTATTCCAGCTTCCGGTTTTCAACACCCCCTGTTGGTGCCCTGTGTCTTTTCTGGGGAGCTTTCCTTTTGTAGGCAGTTGGGGGGGGGGGTAGTGGCTGTCTCCAAATATCAAACTCAGTGGGATCTTTCCCTTCCTATATTTTTTAGAGATTTTTTGCTATAGGGCATTTGCACTTGCCAGAGAGATAGAGACAAAAAGCAAGAAATCACTCCCAAGGGCAGACAATCACATTGCAGTCCCTTCTCCATTCTCCTCTCAGGATTTTGGGCACACACGCTCAAGTGCCCAGTGTGAGTTTTAAGTCGCTGAGTCTGGGACTCAAACCATAGTCAATTAAGTAGAAGTCCAGCGATGTAACCATTACGCCATCTGCTGGTCCCTCTCCCTTCCTTTTGATTCATGACTTAGACTCAGTTAATTGAGCACTTGGACAGTGGCCTGGGAACAGTTTGTCACTGAGGCCATGGCAACATGGAAACCCGATGGCTCTGGAGCCTATCCAGGCCTTCACTGCTCCCATGGTTCTTAGCCTGCTCCCAGCCTGGTCATCGTATCCCACCACCCATGCTTCTGGTGAGGCCCCAGCACCCTTCCAACAAATTACCTTTTTTTCTTAAAGAATTATTTTATTTAACATTATTATTTTTTATTTATTTTAATTTGACCAGAGAGGGATAGCGTGAGAGAGAGAGAGAGAGGTGAAGTGAGAAATCAAGTCACCAGGTTCAGGATTCTAACCGTGGTTGGCCATTTAGGAGTTCCGCACCCTTAACCACCACACCACCTGCTGCTCCCCCCACACAAATTACCTTTTGATATAAGCCAACATGAGTCAACAGCACCCTTTCAAACAACAATTCTAGTTGATACGACACGGCCTGAGTGTACACATTTTGCAGCCCTTATTTTAAAAAGGCTGTCTCCTTGCCTAGGAGAGAGACGATACATTCTCCACATTCACACGAATAAAACAGTGCAACTCCCCGATGCCTCCTATGGCCACTGAGGTGCACGGAGGCTGTGCCATCCACCGCACTCTGAGGTTTCAAATGCTCTTCCTTTTTTCTTTTCCGCCTGTTTGTTTTTCTTTTGTTATGAAATGCTACACATGCAAAGTTTTATAAATCTTCATTAAGGACCCAGTACCCCTTCCCTGGTATTTATTCCCACCAGTTCTTCCCAGGAACTCCTGCAAGAGGAGCTTCCTCTTTTTCTCCTGGAGCCCACATCCTTAGAACACAGCCTTTACTCTGCCCCGGGCCCTGGCATTACCTCCTCTGAAAGTGTTCAAATTCGGCTTGTCTCCTCGCTTTCACTGCCGGCAGGTCGCTCTGGTTGTAGGCATCCTGCAAGTTATAACTTCTCTGCTGTGTGGTGGCTTCACATTTGCACTGACTTTTAGGGAAGAGCCTAAAAACAAGCAACAGGACTATAAATACAACCAGGCCAACAAGCTAGTGGGTGAGGGGTGACCTGAGACCTAATTCACTGTGTTATTCACCCCTAAAACCTCCTTCCCCACATCTGATTGTCCTAACTGGGTTCCAACCCTAGAGCCCCACTTCTCAGAGACACAGGGAGCAGGGGAAGAGAAAGGCTGGAGGTTGAAGACTCCCCCTCCCGTGAGTTATCCCCTGCACCTACTTCTTTAAACCTGTAGGCCACATGAATGTCAAAGGCATCTCAGCCCCAATAGCAAACTAGGTCAGCTGCATCTTCCTGCAGGTTTGGGTCAAACATCAAACAGGGCTCCAAAGGTTTTTTTTTGTTTTTTTTTTTTTTTTTGAGAGAGATTTTTGCTATAGGGTGCATGCACTCGCCAGACAGACAGAGACATAGGGACAGAAAGCGAGAAATCACCCCCCAGGGGGGATGGTCACGCCGCAATCCCTTCTCCTCCATTCTCCTCTCGGGATCCTGGGCACGCACGCACACGCGCCCGGCGTGAGTTGTAAGCCACCGGGTCCGAGACGCGAACCGCGGTCGACTACGTGGGAGTCCAGCGACATAGCCATTACGCTAACTGCTGGTTCCCAGGTTTTTGGGGTTTTTTTTAGAGGTTTTTGCCTTAGGGCATATATACTGTGCCAGAGAGAAAGAGACAGAGATAGCAAGAGGGAAAGTGAGAAATCACCCCCCCAGGGAGGATGGTCATGCCATAGTCCCTTCTCCTCCATCCTTCTCCCAGGATCTTGGGCATGCACAAATACATACCTGGTGTGATTTTCAAGCCACCAAGTCTAGGACTCTAACGGCAGTTGACCATGTGGGAATCCAATGATCACTATGCCGTCTGCTGGCCCCAGCCCTTCAAAGTTTAAAGGATTTTTCTAGGTGTTATAGAGAACACAGACTGTACCCTCTAGATCAAGCCCTTTCCTGGTCCCTACAGTTTTGGAATCATCACAGTTGCAGGAAGTGGGGGGCCGTCTGCAAAATGACACCGTAGGGTAGAGAACACCATAGGCGAAGCAAGGGAGATGTCTAGACTGGAGTGGACGAGAGATCCCTCAGTATCTCACCAGATTCCATCGTAGGTAAACAGGCTCCTGAGACGCTCCTCAGGTAGAAGTTTCAGCTCCTGGATACCCAGAGCAGAGTGTGGGCGTTCTGGCTCGAGGCTACCGAATAATGTTTGATAGGACATACTTCTGAACAGAAATAAAAGAATTCCAAGTCCTAAGATTAAGACTGACATCTTAAGGAGCCACAGAACGTTAGAGCTGTTGGGACACAAAAAAAAACAAATTATGTTAAACTCTTTTGTCTTAGGCTGCCAGGTGGCATGGTGGCATGGTGCTGGATCCCACATGGCCAACAGTGCAATTCAAGTCCTGGACCTGGTGGCTTGAAAAACACACGAGGCAAAATCCCAAAAGAAGGGACAGATGCAAGAGAAGGGATTGTGGTGTGACCATTCTCTATAAGAAGTTTTTTTGCTTGCACTCTCTCTCTTGCTCTGGCAATTTAAAAATTTTCTAAAAATCAAATGCCTGATCTACTAGGCAGATAAGAGTGGCCATGACTTTACCCACTAAATAACAGCATTAAAGGACACAAAACAGGGCCAGCCGGATGTCATGGTGGTTGGGGAGGCTGGATCTCACATAGCCAACTTTGAGTCTGGAGTCCTGGACACTGACTTGAAAAACACACCAGGCGCATGTGTGTGCATGACCAAAACCCCTAGAGGAGAAGGACTTGTGGCATGGCCATCCACCTTGGGGGGAAGAGGGGTGATTTCTTACTTTCTCTCTCTCTCTCTCTGGCTCTCTCTGATGAGCACACACACCCTATAGCAAAGCAAACCAACAAACAAGACCATGAGACTAGGGCCAGCAGATGGCATAGAGGGTAAGGCGTAAATCCTACATGGTCAACTGAGCAGTTCAAGTTCCAGAGCTGGTGACTTGAAAAACACACTGGGCACATGTGCTGGAGAAGAATGGAGCAGCTGCGATGGCAATGTGGCCATCCCCCTTGCGGGGGAGGGGGGTGATTTCTCACTCTTTCTCTCTCCTCTCTCCAGCAAGTACACATGTCCTATAGCAAATCAAGTAATAAAATAATATAGTATTGTGGAAGGCTGCATAGTAGACCTTGCACATGAACAACTGTTTGTCCATTTTGTTCCCTTCCCCTAACATGGCTGCCTGCTTCTGTAAACCTGCTTGCTTTTTCCGTGAGAAAATAGCTTGTGCTAGTCATATAGAAAACCATATCCAGAACGCCACCCTGCACCTGCTACTGTCTTTGCTAACTAGCCGGAAACCCTTTTGTTTAACAATGTAACTGCTTGCATGGAAACTCCACTCCCCTCAGACATAATTAACCTGCTTGATTCAGCTTCTGTAACTGCTTGCCTAGAAACCCCTGGTAACAGACCATCTATAAAAAGACTGCTCCAACTTCAGTCAGGGCTACAGTGCTGACCCTTGGCGCCCCACCCCCTACCCCCGTGCCTCAGACTGTAGTTGCTGGCCAGCTAATAAAGACTCCCTTTAAACTTAATCTGGCTCTGGTGGTCGTTCATTCAGTGGTGCTCTACAACAAACACAGGCTTTAAATGAGCATATTTCAATGAAAAGTACATTCTACATGGAAGTTAATCAGAAGAACTCACAGTTAAACATTAACTCCCAACACACATCTAGCTCAGCTCTGTGGGTTCCTTCTTGAGAGGTAGCTTACAATCAGAATATATTGAGAACACATAGAATTGTTCAAGCCAGTTTATAGACCAATGGTGCCTCTGTCCTGCAGTATTACCTCTTCTTCCCCATGGGCAGATGTCAAATAAACCTTCATAGCACAATGACTTGAAAGATGAAGAAACCAACCTTCA
Source organism: Tupaia tana (assembly GCA_026018925.1). Lineage (NCBI taxonomy): Eukaryota > Metazoa > Chordata > Mammalia > Scandentia > Tupaiidae > Tupaia > Tupaia tana. Next base: position 43,345,554 of record JAKSZU010000011.1, read on the forward strand.
AATACTTCAATTCTGTTAGTCTGTATGACCACTTTGTTTTTTGTTTGTTTGTTTTTTTATTTAGAGGTTTTTGCTTTAAGGTATGTGCACTCACAGAAGAGACAGAGACACTGAGAGGGAAAGTGAGAAATCACCCCCTAGGGGGGATGACCACACTGCAATTCTTTCTCCTCCATTCTCCTCCTGGGATCTTGGGCACACATGCACACGTGCCCGGCATGATTTTCAAGCCACAGGGTCCAGGACTCAAACCACAGTCGGTTATGTGGAAATCTAGCAATGTAACCATTACACCATCTGCTGGCCCAAGTTTTTAATTGGTGTTTAAAATTTAAAATAGCAAAACAATACAAATTGTCAGGTGAATAGTTTTATTTGGTAAGTATAAATTGATCATTCTGATTTATATAGAAAATATGTCAACCAATTAGAATATCTTTAAAAACTGTGGTTTTGTTTTGTTTGCTATAGAGTGTGTGAGCTTGCTGGAGACAGAGAAAAATCACCTCCCAGGAGGGATGGCCACACCTCAATTCCTTCATTCTCTCTGGATTGTGGATACCCAGGCATACACACCCAACATATTTTCCAAGCAACCAGGTCAGTGACTCCAGTCATGCACTCAGCCATGTGGGATCCAGCTTCTTTAACCACCAGCCGACAGCTGACCCAAAAACTGTATTTTAATTTTAATTATCTATCTTAGAATGAAAGATGTGAAAAAAAATCATTATTACATGATGATTACTGAAAATACTTCTGACTCCAGAAGGAAGGGGATGGAATTTTTAAATGCAGCTAAAGCAGTACTTAGAGAGAAATTCATAGCCATATGAAAGTTTAGTTGAAGAATGCATTAAGCGGGAGCCAGGAGGTGGCATAGTGGTTAAGTGAGCTAGATTCCCACATGACCCACTACAGTTTGAGTCTCAGACCTGGCAACTTGCTTTCTCTTTCTCTCTGTCTCTCTCTCTCTGTCTCTCTCTCTCTCTCTCTCTGTATGTGTATGTGTGTGTGTGTCTCACTCTGTCCCTCTGGTCAAATGAAACTAAATGAATAAATAGGGACCAGCAGTTAGCATAATGGCTATGTCACTGGACTCCCAGGTAGTCAACCGCAGTTCACGCCCCGGACCCGGTGACTTGAAACTCACACCGGGCATGCGTGCGTGCGTACCCAAGATCCCGAGAGGAGAAAGGAGGAGAAGGGATTGCGGCATGGCCATCACCCCTGGGGGGTGATTTTTCACTTTCTGTCTCTCTGTCTCTCTCTGTCTGTCTGGCAAGCGCATGCGCTCTATAGCAAAAACCTCTCTCGATAAATAAATAAATAAATAAGTGAATGAATGAATAAATAAATAAAGTTAAATAAAATAATTATTTTTAAAAAATAATGCATTAAGGAATGTGGAGTGAGAGGATGCTGAAGAATAAGAATGCTGGGGGCCAGCAGTTAGCGTATAATGGCTATGTAGTTGGACTCCCATGTAGTCGACCACAGTTCAAGTCCCGGACCTGGTGGCTTAAACTCACGCTGGGCACATATGTGTGCATGCCCAAGGTCCTGAGAGGAGAATGGAGGAGAAGGAATTGTGGCGTGGCCATCCCCCCTGGGGGGTGATTTCTTGCTTTCTGTCTCTCTGTCTCTCTCTTTCTGGCGAGTGCACGTGCGCTATAGCGAAAACCTCTCCAAAAGAAAGAAAAGAAAAAAGAATAAGAATGCTGGGATGAAAATCTGAAGACAGAGATAGCTGATCTTCAAATGACATCAAATATGCTAGGGTCCCTACTTATCCAAGCAGTCAGGACAGCTGTATTCCTAGAACGTAGAACAGTGCCTAGCACATCATAGGAGCATCAAACATTTGTTAAGTGAAATATTAATAAAGTATTCATGCAATGAAAAGGCATAGACTTTAGCCTCGGGGAAGTTGAACTCCAGTTTGTTCCTTCCCCTGTGGTCCTTGGGCAACTTCCTTGAATTTTGCAATTGTAAAGTGGGGAGGATAGCAGCTATGGGTCAAAAGGTGCTGCCAGATCGCGGCTGGAACAATCTAGAACAGGGCCTATACATCATTTTTGAAAAGTGCCCCATATGGAATGAAACCAAATGAATTTAATATTCAACTAACACGTATTGAGTTTCCAGCACGGCACTGCACGATCATTTTCTGGGTTGCTAGGATATATTGGGGTGAACCATGTTACCTCAGAAGGCAGGAATCAGAAACCAGAGGAAGAAACATTGGTTCCCCTATGTCACAGTAGCCTTCAGATGGCAGAGGTATAAAGATCGCAGACTTGTCAATTAAATCCTAGACTTTATGTGCATGATTCCAGCCTTATGGACATTTGAAGGAAAAGTCGTTTGCCAAGGACTTGCCTGCTTGAAATCCCCAGTCTGGTGTCAGAACCCCCAGCTGCCTTCCTGGCCACCATTCAGGATCATGGGGGCGAGTGTAGTCTTGGGGAAAAAGATGCTGAAGGGAAGCCTTAGCTAGGGACAGGGACATGAGGGATGTAAGGACTGGTGCTCTCCATCCAGCACATGCCATGTCCAGGGAGTGCCTCTCTCTAGCTCTCTTTCTTTTTCTTCTTCTTTTTTTTTAAGAGAGACAAATTTTGCTGTAGCGTGCATAAGCTTGCCAGAGAGACAGAAAGGGGGAAATCACTCCCCAAGGAGATGACCACGCTGCAATCCTTTCTACTCCATTCTCCTCTAGAAATTTTGGGAATTTGGAACACCCATGCACACCCGCGCAGCCATCAGAGAATCCATGGAGTGGGCCATGTGGGAGTTCAGGGCCATAACCAGTAGGCTATCTGTTGATCCACCCCCCCCCCTTTTTTTTTTAGAATTTTATTTATTTATTTATTTATTTACTTATTTACTTATAATTTGACCAGAGAAGGACAGAGTGAGAGAGAGAGAGGGAAAGTGAGAAAGCAACCCGCCAGGTCCAGGACTCAAACTATGGTCGACCATGTATGTGGGAGTCCAGAGCCCTTAACTACCACGCCATCTACCAGTTGCCAAACCCTTCTTTTTAATATTTGTAAAATGTCACCCTGGCATCCTTTTTTTTCTTTTTTTTTCTTTTTTAAGATTTCACATTTTCTTTTGAAATTTTTTTTACTATGCATTTTTTAAAATTATTTATTTTATTTTATTTTATGTATTCACTCACTTATTTAAATTTGACCAGAGATAGATACAGAAATAGAGAGGAAAAGTGAGAAAGCAAGCCACCAGGGCTGGGACTTGAACATGGTTTGACATGTGGGAGTGTCCAGTGCCTCAACCACCATGCCACCTGCTGATCATCCAAGATCTTGCATTTTCACAAGATGACTTCTTTATCGGTGTTTAATGATTGCTATAGAGTCTGTAAAACAAACTTTGGTCATAAAAGAGCACGACATGTATTTCTGATATATCTTGATAGTTTATGCAAAGTAATTAGACTTCCAAGTTAATTTTTTTTCTGCCTTAAGTATTACTCCGTAGAGGTTCTTTAGCGTGAGGGACCTCCTAACAATGGTCCTTCTGCTTTGTGGCTGTGCGTCTGGACCTCAGAAAGCTGCAGAGGGACCTGGCACGGTTCTCAGACTGCCCAGAGCCGGTGGCCCGGCGCGCGGGTACTCACATCCCCCTGATGGCGACTGGGTCTCCAGCGTGAGAAAGATCTCAACCCTGGTCAGCACCTGCAGGTCTCGAGCAGCGAGTCCAGAACCCTGTGCTTCCTAGACGGAATGTCACGCTCGAACCCCAAGATTGTCCAGAGCCCATCACCACGTCGAAGTTTCCCACAGCAAAACCAGCGTTCCTTCTTCCTGAAGGCGCGGCGTTCGCGATGGAGCGCCAGGCTTCCAACCCAGTCCCACAGTCTGCTCACAGTGTCGCCACCCACGAGGGGACTTGTTGAACTTAAGAAGGCAACGTCAACACTAACGGTCCCGACGTCTACGCCCCCGCACCTGCCCGTTCCCAGATGGCCCGAGGCCAGCGCGCTCGGAGATGACCAAGTTTGACCGTCCGCCTTCCTCTGCGCGGGCGACACTCACCCAGCCAAAGCCATCCCGAATCCCGCAGTCCTCGGAGGCCGGATCTCCCGGAGCCGAGCAGCGCAGCAGACTCCCAAGCTTTGGCACGACCGGAACAGATCCTGGCCCAGCTGGGCGGGTGGAGGAGACTGTGAGCACTTGGGGCGGTTCCCGCCCACGTCACCCACCTTTGCCCAGCCCACGCCCTGCGGCGGGGAGAACGCCCAGAGGTGATAATGATGACCACTGCCATTGTCCCTTGTGTCATTTATTCGTTACAATAGTCCTAGGAAGTGCGTATAGTGAATGGCCCCACTTTCGGGAGCAAACAGGCGGACTGGGGGTAACCAGCCAGTACCGGCAGGAGCTGGGGCTGGAGCCGAGTCCTGGTGACCTGAAGCGGGCGCGCTGGGCACTTCCTGCCCCTCCGGCTAGGAGCTAACACTCCCACATGGCCCACCAGGGTTGGGGCCCTAGACCCCTCGGCTGGAAAATCACACCGGCCGGCAGGAGGGAGAAGAAGAGGCTAAGGGGTGATTTCTCATTTTCCATCGCTCTGTCTCTTGCGAGGGCAGCGCCCTGGGGCAAAATTCTTAACCAACTAAATCCAGGACGCCTTGGCCAACCGTCAAGCAGGGGGGACTCCAGCGCTGGGTGGCTGAACGAGTAGTGTCCGCTTCCCTGAGAGGCCGCTTGACTGCCATTGCACCCCAACCTCGGGGAGGAGGGGGTGCGCGAGGTTGGGAGGGAGCCTCACGTGATCTGGGTGGGTTGCGCTCCCTACTTAGCCAGCAGTAAGTTCCCTGCTTCCCCCGCGCTTCTCTCGCGCAGGCGGTCCACCTTCGGGCACCGCGGGCTCCACCAAGCATTGTACGCCGCCCGCACGGCCACCTGACTCCTGGGCTTCGGCCTGCCCACTGGTGTCCATCTCCGCCTCCGCCTCCGCCTCCGCCTGCGATCGGACTTCTCTCTCCACTTACTGAGAAACCAGATCCCCGCGCCCACCGCGAGCCTTCCACTCCTCTGCGTTTACCAAACTCAGCTTTTGCGTCTCCTCTAACCTCTCCTTTACCCTACACTCCAGCGGAACTAATCTGGCAAAAGACGCCCCAGGGAGAGAAAGCTAGAGAAGAGTTCAATCCCTCTACCAGGCTGGGACGTTATGCCGCCAGGTAACGTCTCTGTGGCTGGAAGAAATTTCAGATGAAGTTAGCGCTTGCGGGACCCTTTTTAAAAGTTAGGCACCAGTGCCAAATTGCTTCCAATGGCTCATCAACTGTGAGCATGTGGTGTTTGACCCAGCTAAAAGAATGTCTAGAGGGACCAGCAGTTAGCATAATGGCTATGTCGCTGAACTCTCAGGTAGCTGACCGCGATTCGAATCCCGGACCCGGTGGCTTAAACTCACGCGGGGCGCGCATGCTTGTGTGCCCAAGATCCTGAGAGGAGAATGGAGGAGAAGGGATTGCGGTGTGGCCAAACCCCCTGGGGGGTGATTTCTCACGTTCTGTCTCTCTGTCTCTCTCTGTCTTTCTGGCGAGCGCACGTGCCCTATAGCAAAAACCTCTCCAAAAAAAAAAAAAAAAAAGAATGCCTAGAGTAAACACAAAGAAGGAGTGAGAAATCCTGCCAAACAGGCACTGTTCCTATGTATAAACACTGTATATTTAATTATACTCTATTGTGTGCCAAAGAGGATGTAAGATAAGGAGTCATAAAATACAAGGTCATATATATAAAAAAAGGGGCGAGCCAGCAGGTGGCATGGTGGTTAAAGGTACTAGATTCCAGCATGGCCAACTGAGGTTCGTTTTCTCACTTTCCCTTTCTCTCTGTCTCTCTCTGATCAAATTGAAAAAATAATAATAACAAATGGAATTAAATAAATACATCTTTTTTTTTAATTGCCACTAACCAAGTGAGTCTGGAAAGAGAGTAGAAAGAAATTTGATCCCAAATTCAGTTAGTTTTCTGTTTGTTTGTTAAATATTTATTTATTTAATTTTTAAAAAAATGTTGCTGTAGGGCATGTGTGTTCACCAGAGAGACAGAGAAAGAGAGAGAGAGAAAGTGAAAAAGCAAGCTGTCAGGTCCAGGACTCAAACCACCATCAGCCTTGTGGGAGTCTAATACCTCAGTCACCACGCTACCAGTGAGGCATCTACTTAGGATAGCAGAGTGCAGTTGGATGGAAGCTGGTGAGGCAGACCTGCCATGTTCTAGATTCAGGGTCTCCTGGGGAAACTGGACCCGGAGGACATGAAACTGAAGATGCATGAAGGTGTGATCTCCTCCATATGGAATTTCCTCATCTATGTGGCCCTGCTGAGAGTCACTCCTTTTATCTTAAAGAAATTGCACAGCAGATGAAGATTGGGCATCACATATTATATGAAGAACCTGGTTACAACGTCTACTCCTGTCTGCAGATGAATAGACCCAGAAAGGTGTAAAAGACTCTTTGATTGAATGGACATAAAAATTTCACTTGTTGGGAACCAGCAGTTAACGTAATGGCTATGTCGCTGGACTCCCACGTAGTTGACTGCAGTTCGCGTCCCGGGCCCGGTGGCTTAAAACTCACGCCCGATGTGTGTGCATGTGTGCCCAAGATCCTGAGAGGAGAATGGAGGAGAAGGGATTGCGGCGTGACCATCCCCCCGTGGGGTGATTTTTCACGTTCTGTCTCTAATGTCTCTCTCTGTCTGTGTGGCCAGTGCATGTGCCCTATAGCGAAAAATCTCTCCCAAAAAAAAAAAATTTTTTTTTCACTTGTTAAGGGGGCCAGCAGGTGGCGTGGTGGTTAAGGTGCTAGACTCCCACCTGGTCAACCACGGCTTAAGTCCCAGACCTGGAGGCTTGCTTTCCTACTTTCACTTACTCTCTCTCTCTCTAGTCAAATTAAATGAATAATAATGATGATAATAAATTAAATTAAATAATTCTTAAAAAAAAAAAAAAAGAACAAGTTTGACTCTGGTACCTAAACTTCATAGCTAAAATATAAAACTATTGGGAAGTATGGAAAGACATCTTGTCACAGCGTGTCCTTACGCCTGTACTATTTGGCCTCCATGAATGTTGATGTAATTGTTTTTGTTTTTGTTTTTTCAAAAATAGCAAAGAATGTTACTTAATTATCCACTTTGTTCACAAGTACACATACATATGTTCACAGATATTTTCCCTAAAAACTTATCTTAGCCCCACATTTTCCTATAGGAACTCAATGTTAAAACATTTTAAATCACTGTGAATCTAATGTTTATCTAGAAGAGTGTATAAAACATATGCCATCTGAAAGATCATTATAAAGCATACCAGACTTAAAAAAAAAAGAACTGAAATAATAACAGCAATAATCTGAAAAACAATGAAAAGCTATTTGCTGATGATGATGTGGATAGTAATGTTTTTGTCTTGACTCATATGCATGGCAATCATGCTGGAAAAAGAAATATTGTACACTGTAAAGATATATGTGATTAAATGTAATATAAAAAATAGAAAAAAGAAGTATAAAACAGAAAATACATGAGCATGTAAAATTTCAGAAGGCAATTCCAAATGGGTAAACATTTCATCAGCTTACTTTTCACCACCAGTTATGAGATTGCCATTTTCATCATTTCCCTCCCAACCCGTTTCGTCAAAAGTTTACATATCTACTACACTGATAAAAAAAAAATGAGTGTTTTGCTACTCATAAAAAATGAGTAGTGTGCATTTAATTAAGAGTGAATTTAGATATGTTTTTATATAAATAGGGCTGTTTCTAAATCCACTGGTATTTTCATTTCTATGAGTTCTCCTTTTCTTGAGATACATGACTCATCAATCTTATTCCATCACGTTTTTACTTGATGTCTCACATTCTTTCTTTCTCCCATGCTTAGTCACAATCTCCTTCACAGCACCCATGACTGTGACACTCTCTCCAGAACTCATGTCAGTGCCATGGGCTGGCACCCAATGTTGGTGTAATTGTAAATAGTGTATCTTCTAGCAGCTATTATAAGAAAATTATGTCTGTAGGAGCCATCAGGTGGTGTGGTGGTTAAGGCACTGGACTCCCACATGGCTGACTGTGGTTCAAGCCCTGGATCTGGCAGCTTGCTTTCTCACTTTCTCTCTCTCTCTTTCTCTCTGGTAAACACTCGAGCCCTGTAGCAAATTTAAAAATAATAATAATAAAATGAGGGACAGCAGATGGTATAATGGCTATGTCGCTGGACTCCCATGTAGTTGACGGTAGTTCGAGTCTCGGACCTGGGAGCTTAAACTCATGCCTGGCACGTGTGTGTGCGCGCCCAAGATCCTGAGAGGAGAATCGAGGAGAGGGGATTGTGGCATGGACATCCCCCCAGGCGGTGATTTCTCACTTTCTATCTCTCTGTCTTTCTGGTGAGCGCACGTGTCCTATAACAAAAACCTCTCAAATAATAATAATAAAATGATAAGTAAAATTAAATAAATTAATTAAAACAAAATTATGTCCGGAAAAAAAAATCATCATGCCACCTGCTGGCCCATGGTTCTTTGTTTTTTTTTGTTTGTTTTTTTGTTTTTTTGGTTTTTTTTTTTTTTTTTTTTTTTTTTTTTTTTTTTTTTTTTTTTTAATAAGGCACATGCAGGGACCAGCAGATGGTGTAGTGGCTACATTGCTGGGCTCCCACATCGTTGATGTAGTTTGAGTCCCGGACCCAGCAGCTTAAACTCATGCCATGCTCAAAACCCAGGGAAGAGAATGGAGGAGAAGGGTTTGCAGCATGGCCATCCCCCCTGGGGGGTGATTTCTCACTTTCTGTCTCTCTGTTTCTCTCTGTCTTTCTGTCAATCACATGCACCCAGAAAAAAACCTCTCCAAAAATAAATATATAATATAAATAATATAGCACATGCAGAAGGGAGACATGTGGGAGTTTAGTGCCTTAATCATCGAGACACCTACTGGCCCCAGTTTGTTTGTTTTTAATAGGGCACATACAGAAAAGAGAGACGGAAAGTGAAGTCACTCCCCATTCTCTCAGGATTTGGGGCATGGACACATTTACACTCAGCGTGTTTCTCTGGAACTCAAACTACAAAGTCAGCCACGTGGGATCCAGCTGCGTTAGCCACCACAGCACCGGCTGGTCCCAGCTAGAGCTTTTCAGAAGTCTGCAAAAAGAGAAACCTGCTGGGAGAGAGTTCTGAAGCAGCCACTGCAGATAGCTACTAGGTCATCAGAAAAGTCATCACATATTTTTCTGTGTTTTTCTACGCAAAAATGTGTCGTAACTTTCCCAATGACCCACTATTTTCTTTATTTTTCATCTAACTTGCCTGAGAGTTGGGACTGGCAGATGGCATAATGGTTACATTGCTGGACTCCCACATAGTTGACTGTGGTTTGAGTCCTGGACCTGGCAGCTTAAAACTCATGCCAGGCACATGTGCTGTGTACCCAAAATCCCAAGAGGAGAATAGAGGAGGAGGGATTGTAGTGTGGCCAACTTCCTGAGGGATGATTTCTGGCTTTTTGTGTCTGTCTCTGACAAGCACACACACCCTACAGCAAAAATCTCTCTTTAAAAAAAGTTTTTACAGATTTATTTTATTCATTCATTCATTCATTTTAATTTGACCAGAGAAGAGAGGGGGAAAGTGAGAAAGCAAGCCACCAGGTTCAGGACTTGAACCGTGGTTGGCTATGAGGGAGTGTCCAGCACCTTAACCACTATGCCACCTGCTGGTCCCCCCCTAAAATTTTTTTAATTAGCCAGAGAGCACGTGAGCTGGCTGGAAAGAGAGAAAATGAAAGAGCACCCTCTTCTCCCCCAGTGGGGCATGGCCATGCTGCAATCCCTTCTTTGTTTCTCCTTCTTTGGGGATTTCAGACACACATGCACACAAGCCCAGCATGTTTCTCCAGCCTCTAGCCCCCTCTAGGGGCTGGAGTCCAGCAGTTGGTTGTGCGGGATCCAGCTGCCTTAGCCACTAGACAAGAGCTGGCCTACAGACAACTGTTTTCTAGCTCTGGACTGAAAGAAGGATTATTTTTTAATTGTCAGAGAGGGAGAAAGCACCCCACCATGCGTTGTGGTCTCGCTGCAATCTCTTCTCCATTTTTCTGTCCTGTTTGGATTTGGGGCACAGAAATGCTGTCACCCGTGAATGCCATTCCAAGGTGAATTCTCTGTGGTTGCAGAGTCTCCTCCTGCCCTGGGGCTGACTGGCAGGAAGGGAGAGTTACCTAAGTGAGGATGTGTTTGTTCTTTGTTAGCTAGATCAGGAGTTCTGCACCTGTTCTCCATGGCAGAGCCAGGCTGTGCAGGGGTGCATGGGTGTTCCAAATCCCCAAAATCTCTAGAGGATGTGACTTGATGCCTTCAAGACACAATGTGGTCCTGGCTTAAAGAGGAATTCAGAGCTTGGCTCTGTTTCAGTCCTCTACTTGCTGTGTGACCTTGAAAAAGTTATTTAACATCTCTGTGTCTCAATAGCCTCAGCTATAACATATGAAAGGAAATAACACCTACCTTATTAGGTTGTTTTAAGAATTAAATGAAAAAAAAAGAAAAGAAAAAGAAAAAAAAAAAAAAAAAAGGAAAGAAAAAAAAAGAATTAAATGAAGGAGCCAGTAGGTGGCGTGGTTAAGGACACAGGACTCCCACATAGCCAACAGCGGTTTGAGTACCAACCTGGGGGCTTGCTTTCTCACTTTCTCTCTCTCTCTCTCTGGTCAAATTAAAAATAAATAAATAAATAATAAATAGTTAAAAAATAATTCTTTTTTATCTTTGTTTCATTTGTTACTATTACTTTTCTAAAATTTGATCAGAAAGAGAAAGGGAAAGCGAGAAAGCAAGCTGCCAGGTCCAGGCCTCAAACCATGGTCAGCCATGTGAGAGTCCAGCACCTTAACCATCATGCCACTTTGCCGGTCCCATAAAATAATTATTAAAAAAAAAAAAGAAAGAATTGGGAACCAGGACGTGGTGTGGTGGTTAAGGCAATGGACATTCTCTCATGGTCCACCATGATTTAAGTCCTAGACCCAGTGGCCTGCTTTCTCATTTTCCCTCTCTCTCTCTATTCACATTAAAATAAGTAAGAAATAAATTAAACTAAATAACTATTTTTAAAAAATGAAAACTACTTCTGCAACATATAATTTTTAAAAAAGAATGAAATGAAACATGGGATCAACAGATGGCGTAATGGTTATATCACTGGACTCCCATGTAGTCAATTGTAGTTGGAGTCCCAGACCCGGAGGCTTAAAAATTATACCAGGCACATGCAGGTGCATGCCCAGAATCCTGAGAGGAGGCTGGAGGAGAAAGGATTACAGCGTGGTCATCTCCCCAGATTTCTTTCTGTTTCTCTCTCTGGCAAGTGCAAGTGCCCTATAGCAAAAATCTCTCAAAAAAAAGAAAGATACCTCCGAAGCAACACGTGCCGTAGTAAGCAGGAGGAGACTTTAAAAAGCTCATGGAGGGCCAGCAGGTGGTGTGGTGGTTGGGGCGGTTAGACTCCCACATGGCTGACCATGGTTCGGTCCCAGACCTGGCGAGTTTTTTTTTGTTTGTTTGTTTGTTTTTTTGAGAGGTTTTCGCTATAGGGCGCGTGCGCTCGCCAGACAGACAGAGAGAGACATAGAGACAGAAAGCGAGAAATCACCCCCCAGAGGGGATGGTCACGCCACAATCCCTTCTCCTCCATTCTCCTCTCGGGATCCTGGGCGCGCACGCACACGCGCCCGGCATGAGTTTTAAGCCACCGGGTTTGGGACACGAACCACGGTCGACTACGTGGGAGTCCAGTGACATAGCTATTATGCTAACTGCTGGTTCCCCCTGGTGAGTTTTTTTTCTCACTTCCCCTCTCTCTCTCACCGTGTCCCTCTCTGGTCAAAGTAAAATAAATGAATAAAGTTAAATAAAATTCTTTTTTTTTTTTCTTAGAGAGGTCTTTGCTATAAGGCTCATGCGCTCACTGGAAAGATAGAAAACTAGAAATCACCCCCCTGGAGGCATGGTCATGCCACAATTTCTTCTCCTTCATTCTCCTCTCAGGATCTCGGGCACACAGGCACACAAGCCCGGTGTGAGTTTTAAGTTGCCAAGTCCAGGACTTGAACAGTGGTTAACTACGTGGGAGTCCAGTGATGTAGCCATTACGGCATCTGCTGGTCCTAATTAAAATTCTTTAAAAAAAAGGGGGGGGGTGGGGGCCAGCAAGTGGTGTGGTGGTTAAGGCGCTGGACATTCCCACATGGCTGTCCATGGCTCAAATCCTGGACCTGGTGGCTTGCTTTCTCACTTTCTCTCTCTTTCTCTCTGTCTCTCTCTGGTCAAAATAAAATAAGTAAATTAATAAATAAAATTTAAAAAAAAAGGTAGGACCAGCAGTTGGTGAGAAGACACCCCCAACCCAGGGGTTGGGGACTCAAACTGTGATCGACTATATGGGAGTCCAGTAACATAGCCATTATGCCAACTGCTGGTCCCGATTGGTCTTTTATTGGTCGATGGTTTCAGGAACTATTCTGGTGTAAGTCCGGTCGATCCGGATGGTCCCTGATGGGTAGGAACTGAAGGCCCAGGGATAGACTTTTCCCCAGACTCCTTTTACCCACCTATCATTCCAAGGGTCTTTGATGTTGAGATAGAGCTGGCCTCGACTGTTGGAGGTAAGGAGGTAAGTGTCGTGTCGTTTGTTGTGGGAGTCTAATTGCATGACATGCATACGGCAAATACTGTAAGGGCAACGCCCACAGGTATCGACCCACCACTCACGACAGGATTCTTTGGTTTGATCAAAGGTAAAGCAAAGGGCCGGGTTGGACCACCCCTGTGTGACCGAGTACATTTTGGCAAAGGAGTTGGGGATGGAGACCCGTGACTGGCAGCCGTGTGGTTGGCAGTCTCCAATGGCCAGGAGGTGAGTGTGGGTGTGACCCATGGACATCCAGGACTCTTGTATATAAAAATGCCAGCGAAAAAGGGGCTAGAGGTTAGGCCCACCCAGGAGAGGAAGAGAAGGGGCAGGAGAATGAGGAGTTTGCAAGGAAACCTGGTGAGACAAAGTTTTGTGGGTCCTCAAACCTGAGACTTACAGGGGTTGGAAGGGGGTGCCCGTTTGAGGTGAGAGACATGGTACCAAGAGGGTTGTCCCAAAAGCTTAGCTGCTGTGGGGGTGGTGAGGATGACAGTGTGAGGTCCCATCCAATGAGGTTTTATCAAGTGATGGTGGAGTTCTTTTAGTAGCACGCTGTCACCCGGCTGGAGAAGGCCAGGTGAGCACTCTGAGACCAAGGTGGACAGAGTGAGGGTTGGGAGGACGCAGTCAGCGTATTCATGGAACAGCTGCCGGAGGAGAGAGAGATAAGGAAGGTATGATGCTAGAGGGGAGTGCTGGACCAGGAGGTTGTGGTTAAGGGAAATGGCCTATTATATAGGATTTCAAATGGGCTTAAGCCTGTGGGATTTTGGGAAGCCTCATGCAGGTGAGTGAGGGCTAAGGGGAGGAGCTCAGGTCAGGAGAGACAGCTCTTAGGAGAATTTGGTGAGATGATCCTTTGGAAGGCCATTGGCCCTTTCAACCTTACCCAAGGATTGGGGGTAGTAAGGGGTATGGAGTTTCCAGGAGATTTTGAGGGATTCAGAGACCAGTTGGACAACTCTGCAAGTGAAGGCCAGCCCATTGTTGGACTGGATAGTTGTTGGAAGGCCAAAGCGTGGTATGATGTGCTCCAGGAGAACAGTTGCGACCATGTTGGCCCTCTCCCTTGAGGCAGAGAAGGCCACAGTCTAACCTAAAAAGATATCTACTAGAGTAAGGAGGTATCAAGGATTTGTCTGGGCAAATGAGTGAAGTCAACCTGCCAGTCCTCACCCAGTTGTTGGCCGTGGAGTTGGTGAGTGGCGACCTGAGGGTGTAGGCCACCTTGGGGACTGACGGCTGAGCAGGTGGAGCATGTCTGATGTATATGCCGAAGGACCTGTGGAGTCCTGGATAATGAAAGAGGGGCTCAAGGAAGCAAAACACCACTTTTGGGCCAATGTGTAGAGACTGGTGGACTTCGGTGAGGAAGGCAGAGGCCTGTTGATGGGAGAGAGCAATTGTGTTGTAAAGGAAAATCTACCCCTTTCCCCAGCTGTTCCCCCGCATGAGGAGATGTCTGCCGGTTCTTCGTTGGAATAAAGAGGTTTAGCCATAGCAGTCAGGAAGAAGAATGGTGCTGGGAGGGAGGCTAAGTGTAAGGCTACAGGCCACTGCGTAGGCCTGGGAGTTACCAATCGCCACTGGGTCAGCTGAGCCCTGGCGGCCCTGGCAGTGGACTGTAGCGACCTCTGTTGGGACCTGGAGGGCCTCCAGGAGTTTCCTTGTGAGAGTAGCATTAATGACTGCTGAGCCCTTGGTAGTGAGGAAGCCCCGTTCTTTCCAGAGGGCAGAGTGAGAGTGGGAAATAAGGAAGGCGTATTTGGAACTGGTGTAGACATTGACTTGTCGGCCCTTTGAGAGAGCGAGGGCACAAGTAAGGGCTATGAGCTCAGCCCTTTGGGATGTGGTACCTTCTGGGAGACGGGACGCCCTGACAGTGACAGAGGGAGAGACTACTGCACATGCCGCCCGGCGACGGCCACCTGACCCAACTACTGAGCTACTGTCGACACGAAGAGAGTGCAGTCAGGATTGGATAGAGGTATATCGAGCAGTCCTTGTCGGAGGCAGGGTTTCGACAACTTGAGGACAAGAGTGAGAGGGGATAGGCATATATCTCTGAATCAAAAGCTCCTTTGTCTTCACAATATGAGTTAGAGAATGCAGCCTGAGTTGAAAACCAAGGGACAAAAAAAGAAATGGTAATTACAGTGATAACTATTAAAAAAAAAAAAAAAAAAAAACACCTAGCCTTTTTGTTTGCTCATTTGCTATAAGGTGAGTGTACTCATCAGGGAGAGAGAGAAAGAGAACGAGAGAGAGGGAAAGTGAGAAAGCATCCCCCGGGGGGTAGGGGGATATCCAGGCCACGATACTCTCTCCTCCAGTTCTCAGGATTTGGGGCAGGTACACACAAACACCTGGCATCATTTCTAAGCCACTATGTCTAGGACTTGAACCATCCTCAGCCATGTGTGAGTCTAGCACCTTAACCACCACACCACCTGTTGGCTCTAAAAATCTACTTATAAAGAAAATGCCAGGCCATGGGGCTGGCAGGTAGTGTGGTGGTTGGGGGTGCTGGATTCCCACATGGCCGACCGCGGTTCGAGTCCTGGACCTGGAAGCTTGCTTTCTCACTTTCCCTTTCTCTCTCTCTGTCTCTGTCTGGTGGAATTAAAATAATAATAATAATAAATGAAGTTATATAAATAAATAATTCTTAAAAAAAAAAAAAAAAGAAAAAAAAAAAAAAAAAGAAAATGCCAGGCCTGCAGGTGGCGTGGTGGTGAAGGCACTGGATTCCACATGGCCCACTGTGTGGTTCAAGTCCTGGACCTGGATATAGTGGCTTGAAAATCATGCCAGGCATCTGTATGTGTGCCTCTGCTATAACCCGGATGATTGAACATGTGTTCTGAGGTGGGATAGCTGTGGATTATAGAATAAGCATAAAAACAAACACACAGAAATAGAGAAAAGAGAGGATCGGGTGGTCCAGACTCCTCTGATGGATGTAGCCATGGCTTCAAGCCGTTTCCAGGCTTATTCTTTTTTATTATTTTTTTTTATTTTAGAGATTTTTTTTTCAAGAGGTTTTTTTGCTATAGGGTGCATGCACTCGCCAGACAGAGAGAGACAGAGAGACAGAAAGCAAGAAATCACCCCCCCGGGGAGATGACCACGCCTCAATCCCTTCTCCTCCATTCTCCTCTCGGGATCTCGGGCACGCACGCACATGCGCCTGGCGTGAGTTTAAGCCACCGGGTCTGGGACGCGAATCGCGGTCGACTACATGGGAGTCCGGCGACATAGACATTATGCTAACTACTGGTCCCATAGAGAGAGATTTTTCTATAGGGCATATGTGCTCACTGGAGAGAGAGAGAGAGAAAGAGACAGAAGACGAGAAATCACTCCTAGGGGAGGATGACAATGCTGGAATCCCTTCTCCTACAATCTCCTCTCGGGATTTTGGGCACACACGCACACATGCCTGGCATGAGTTTTAAATCACTGGGTCCCAGACTTGAACCATGGGAGTCTAGTGATATAACCATTATACCACCTGCTGGTCCTGTCAGGTTTGTTTGTTTGTTTATTTATTTATTTATTTATTTATGGTCAGGCTTATTCTTTTTCTTTTTTTTTTTTTTTAAAGAATTATTTTATTTAACTTTATTTATTATTATATCATTATTATTTTTCAGTTTGATCAGAGAGAGACAGAGAGAGAGAGAGGAAGTGAGAAAGCAAGCCACCAGGTCCGAGACTTGAACAGTGGTCGGCCATGTGGGAGTCCAGCGCCTTTAACCACCACGCCACTTGCCAGCCCCGTCAGGCTTATTCTTTTAAAGGACAAAAGGAGGGAAGGGGAAATGGAATGCAGAGCCACTTGTTTTCAGATGTTAATTGGCTAAAGATGTGAAGACCTCTGGTGCCATTAGATGTATGTAAGTTTTCTTTTATTTTCTGGGGCCTTTTCTGATGAACACAGATGAACACTGATGAACACTGCCTTGCAGCTTTGACACAGAGCCAGCCAGCGTATTCATTTGTTCATGGCGTTCATGTAGCCTTGCAAATGGCAACTTAAAGAACCACATTTCTGCATGTTTTTAAGAGTCACCATTGTGGGGACCAGCAGTTAGCGTAATGGCTATGTCACTGGACTCCCATGTAGTCGACCACGGTTCGCGTCCCAGACCCGGTGGCTTAAAACTCACGCCGGGCACGTGTGCGTGCGTGCCCAAGATCCCGAGAGGAGAATGGAGAAGGGATTGTGGCGTGACCATCCCCCCTCGGGGGTGATTTCTCGCTTTCTCTCTCTCTGTCTCTCTCTGTCTGTCTGGCGAGCACACGCGCCCTATGGCAAAAACCTCTACAAAAAAAAAAAAAAGAGTCACCATTGTGTTACCCAGATTGGCTGCTTCCTACATGCCTCAAATCCTGAGAATATACTGGAGGAAAGGGGATCAAAATCAAAGCCTGGCCATCCCTCCCGGGGGGTGCTTTCTCACTCTTTCTCTCTCCTCTCTCTCTCTCTCTCTCTCTGTCTCTCCCTGGCAAGCACACATGCCTGCAGCAAAAAACTAAAAACAAGATACCTCCCAGAAAGAGGTAGTCACAGCAGCAAGCATAGTGAATACTCAGGGTGAAGCAGGTGAAGGTCACTGCTGTGCTCTTAAAGGCCATGTGAAGGAGGGTGGGGTTGATGGCAAAGCACAATTCCAGAGCAGGAGTTCTTGGGCACAGTCGGAGAGGAGCATGATCTTTTCTTCTCCCCCCATGGTGTGTGCTCATCCACTGGTATCAGTGTCCTCTGACAAGGGGGAGTTATCTGGCAAAAATGGCACTTTGCCCATTGTATTCAAGGCTCCCATCTGACCAGAGACTGTGAACTTGGTTCACACCAACTTGTGCAAAATAACAGCCCTATGACACCATCGAGTTAGCAGGTTACTGGACCAGTGCTGAGTCCCAGGGTACTGGGAGAGCTGTGACTCGAATTCCCAGAGTTCAAGGTGGTGAGTCCCACCATCCGTTCTGGCCGGGGTGCTTTTGGAAATGTGTGTTGAGAATGTCGCATGTTGGCACCAACTAAGACCTGGTGCCATTGGCACCACAGAATGAACACAGCCCCAAAGCAGTATGCCCTCTGTTCTGCCTTGGCTGTCTCAGCCTTACCAGCTCTGGTCACAGCTAGTCGTCATACTGAGGAAGTTTCTGAACTTCTTTTCATGGTTGAAAATAAAGTTGAAGGCTTCAAGAAGACCAAGGAGGCTGTTTGTTTGTTTTAAAGAATTATTTTATTTAACTTTATTTTATTTATTTATTTATTTATTTATTTATTTATTTATTTATTTATTTTAGAGATTTTTTCACTGTAGGGCGCGTGCGCTCGCCAGACAGACAGAGAGAGACAGAGAGATAGAAAGCGAGAAATCACCCCCCAGGGGGGATGGTCACGCCGCAATCCCTTCTCCTCCATTCTCCTCTCGGGATCTTGGGCACGCACGCACACGCGCCCGGCGTGAGTTTTAAGCCACCGGGTCTGGGACGCGAACCGCGGTCGACTACGTGGGAGTCCAGCGACATAGCCATTATGCTAACTGCTGGTTCCCAACTTTATTTTATTTTTAATTTTTATCAGAGAGGGACAGAGTGAAAGAGAAAGAGAAAAGGAAAGTGAGAAAGCAAGCCACCAGGTCTGGGACTCTAACCACAGTCAGCCATGTGGGATTCCAGTGCCATTAACCACCATACCTCCTGCCAGCCCCAAGAGGCTGTTTTGCTTCTGAAGAAATTTAAGGCCTGGGATGATATAAAAAAGATCTATGCCTCTCAGTGAATGAGAGCTGGCAAGGGCCAAATGAGAAGCTGTCATCATATCCAGTGCAGGGGACCCTGCATCATCTATAATGGTATCATCGAGGCCTTCGGAAACATCCCTGGGTCACTCTGCTTAATGTAAGCAAGCTGAGCATTTTGAAATTTGCTCCTGGGAGGCATGTGGGACATTTCTGCATTCAGACTGGCTGTGCTTTCTGGAAGTTAAATGAATTAATTGCACAGCACTTGGCAGAAATCTGCTTCCCTTGAGAGTAGGTACAAGATGATGAACACAGACCTTAGCAGAATCTTGAAAAATCCAGAGATGGGGTCGGGGGTAGGGGCAGCAGGTGACATGGTGGTTGAGGCACTGGACTCCCACCTGATCGACCACAGTTTGAGTCCTGGACCTGGTAGTTTGCTTTTTCACTTTCTCTCTGTCTCCGATTCTCTCTGGTGAGTGCACATGCCCTATAGCAAATTTAAAAATAATAAATAAAATAAATCTTAAAAAAAAAAAAAGAAGAAGAAAGAAAGGTCCAGACAGCCAAAGAGCCTTCCCAGTGCCATGCAAAAAAAATTCATCACAGAGTCCTGAAGAAAAAAAACACTGGAAAACCTGAAGATCATGTTGAAACTTAATCTGTATGCAAAGACCAGTGCCAGAACACCTTTCTGGGCCAGGCCAGGAACCACAGATGCTGGCTGGATGAGACACTGGAGGCCATGCGTTTCAAGTCCTAAACCTGTTGGCTTGCTTTCTCACTTTCCCTCTGCCTCTCTGTCTCTGTCTCTCTCTCTCCATCCCTTGCTGGTCAAATTAAAATAAACAAATAAAAAAGTTAAGCTTTGGGAACCAGCAGTTAGCGTAATGGCTATGTCGCTGGACTCCCACGTAGTCGACCGCGGTTCGCGTCTCGGACCCGGTGGCTTACAACTCACGCCGGGCGCGTGTGCGTGCGTGCCCAAGATCCCGAGAGGAGAATGGAGGAGAAGGGATTGCGGCGTGACCATCCCCCCTGGGGGGTGATTTCTCGCTTTCTGTCTCTATGTCTCTCTCTGTCTGTCTGGCGAGCGCACGCGCCCTATAGCGAAAAACCTCTCTCCCCCCAAAAAAAAAAAAAAAAAAAAAGTTAAGCTTTTTGGACGGAACTGCCATCTTCCAGTAATTAATCAAAATGACGAACACAGGGAACCAGCAGTTAGTGTAATGGCTATGTCGCTGGACTCCCACGTAGTCGACCACGGTTCGCATCTCGGACCCGGTGGCTTAAAACTCACGCCGGGCGCGTGTGCGTGCGTGCCCAAGATCCCGAGAGGAGAATGGAGGAGAAGGGATTGCGGCGTGACCATCCCCCCTGGGGGGTGATTTCTCACTTTCTGTCTCTATGTCTCTCTCTGCCTGTCTGGCGAGCGCATGCGCCCTATAGTGAAAAACCTCTCCCCCCCCCCCCAAAAAAAAATGACAAACACAAAGGGAAAGAGGAGAGGCACCTGATACATGTTCTCTAGACGTTTTAGAAAACATGGAGTGGCTCCTTTGGCAACATACATGCGAATCTACAAGAAAGGTGATATTGTGGACGTCAAGGGAATGGGTACTGTTCAAAAAGGAATGCCCCACAAATGTCACCATGGCAAAACTGGAAGAGTCTACAATGTTACCCAGCATGCTGTTGGCATTGTTGTGAACAGACAAGTTAAGGGCAAGATTCTTGCCAAGAGAGTGAATGTGTGTAGTGAGCATATTAAGCATTCTAAGAGCAGAGATAGTGTCCTAAAACATGTGAAGGAAAATGACCAGGAAAAGAAAGAAGCCAAAGAGAAAGATACCTGGGTTCAACTAAAACACCAGCCTGCTCCACGCAGAGAAGCACACTTTGTGAGAACCAATGGAAAGGAGCCTGAGCTACTGGAACCTATTCCCTACGAATTCATGGTATGATGGGTGTTAAAAATAAACTAATCTGCGGGACCAGCAGTTAGCATAATGGCTATGTCGCTGGACTCCCATGTAGTCGACCACGGTTCATGTCCTGGACCCAGTGGCTTAAAACTCACACCGGGCGCGTGTGCATGCATGCCCAAGATCCCAAGAGGAGAATGGAGGAGAAGGGGTTGTGGCATGGCCATCCCCCCTGGGGGGGTGATTTCTCGCTTTCTGTCTCTCTGTCTCTCTCTGTCTGTCTGGTGAGCGCACATGCCCTATCGCAAAAACCTCTCCAAAAAAAAACTAATCTGTGGTGTATTAAAAATAAATAAATAAATTAAAAAAAAAAAAAAAAAAAAAAACGGACCAGCAGTTAGTGTAATGGCTATGTCGCTGGACTCCCATGTAGTCAACCATGATTAGAGTCCTGGACCTGGTAGCTTAAAACTCACGCCGGGCCCGTGTGCATGCGTGCCCAAAATCCCGAGAGGAGAATAGAGGAGAAGGGATTGCAGCAGGGCCATTCCCCCTGGGGTGTGATTTCTCGCCTTCTGTCTCTCTGTCTCTCTCTGTCTTTCTGGTGAGCACACATGCCCTATAGCAAAAATCTCTCAAAATAAATAAATAAATAAATGTTTCTTTTTAAAAAAATGTTTTATGTAAAGTTAGTCTACTCTGAAGTTATCTTGGTAAACAGTGTGAAGTTAGAATCCCTTCAGGGTGGTGCCAGGTTCCATTTTGTAATTATTTACTACCTACTTGGGTAGAAACTAGGTGTGGAAGGGACCAGCAGTTGGCATAATGGCTATGTCGCTGGACTCCCATGTAGTCAACTGCCGTTCGAGTCCCGGACCCAGGGGCTTAAACTCACGCCAGGCGCGTGTGCATGCGTGCCCAAGATCCCGAGAGGAGAATGGAGGCGAAGGGATTGCGGCATGGCCATCCCCCCGGGGGCTGATTTCTCGCTTTCTGTCTCTCTGTCTTTCTGGCAAGCCCACGCGCCCTATAGCAAAAACGTCTCCAAAAAACAAAAAGAAACTAGATGTGGAACTTAGCGCGGTTACCACATGAGATTTGGCCGCCTTAGCCACCAAGCTCCAAAACTGGCTCATATAATTTTTATTTATGAGTTTACTGTGGGGGTTCTCTCTTCGAATGCTTTCCTTGTGGGAGTCCCATTAGTATGCTGGGCTATAAATATGTCCTTGTAGATCCTTTCCATGGTCACCTTTCTTTTTTTCTTTTTTTTTTTTTTTTTTTCTTTTTTTTGGAGAGGTTTTTGCTATAGGGCGCGTGCGCTCGCCAGACAGACAGAGAGAGACAGAGAGATAGAAAGCAGGAAATCACCCCCCAGGGGGGATGGCCACGCCGCAATCCCTTCTCCTCCATTCTCCTCTTGGGATCTTGGGCACGCACGCACACGCGCCCGGCGTGAGTTTAAGCCGCCGGGTCCGGGACTCGAACCGCGGTCGACTACGTGGGAGTCCAGCAACATAGTCATTACGCTAACTGCTGGTCCCCCATGGTCACCTTTCTGAGAGTCAGAACATACCTGTCTGAATCAGATTTCAGTTTGACAGCTTGGGATTTCCCCAGGTAAGCCACGCAAATGCAGCCTGTCATGAGCAATGAGCCAGAGCTATGCACGGCCCAACCACGTGGCATAGCTGCAGCACAAAGTGCACTGAAGGGCTGGAAGCCTTGTGACCGACCATGAGTTCAAATTCCAGTCAGCCTGAAAGCACAGCAGGTGCCTGTGTGGACACCCAGGAGCCTGAGGAGCAGGAGGACTAGGCGTGATAAGACCCTGTTACAGGTCCTTCTCTCACATGCCCAATTCAGGAAAGGGCTTGAACTCAAGTCCTGCCTTCGGCAAAAAGTAGTCACCTCCCAAAAGGTCATTAGCATGACTTCCTCCCCGTAGGTGTTATACACTTCCCTGAGTTCAGTGACAAAGTTTTTCCTAGCGTGGCAGGGACTGCTGAGTACCTTTCTTTCTTCTTTCTTTCTTTCTTTTTTTTTTTTTTGAAAGAAAAATAATATTTTTATTTTATTCTTATTACAATGATTCAATAATGGAATTTATGTGCCCGCTAGAAACTGCACTTTTTTTTTTTTGGTGGGGGGGGGGGAGTTTTTTGCTATAGGGCACGTGTGCTTGCCAGCCAGACAGAGAGAGACATAGAGACAGAAAGCGAGAAATCACCCCCCGGGGGGATGGCCACGCCACAATCCCTTCTCCATTCTCCTCTCGGGATCTTGGGCATGCATGCACACGCACCCGGCGTGAGTTTTAAGCCACCGGGTCCAGGACACGAACCACGGTCGACTACATGGGAGTCCAGCGACATAGCCATTATGCTAACTGCTGGTCCCAAGAATAGTCATTTCTAACACCATGACTAAAAATAGGTGACATTTGTTGCAACTGACAGTAATCTCCCAACTCATTTAGCAATTTTTTGTTGCTTTAGTTTCTTTTTTTTATTTTTTAATTATTACTGTTCATTTTAATTATTATTTATCCATTTAATCGCTATACATTATTTAGATTATAAAGAGACTTTACCCAGCATGATATACACCTCAGTCCAGCCTAGTTGAGAATACTATACACGTCCTCACCAACAAATAATAAAACATATCTGTGTCCCACAAATGTCTTACCTCTCTATTTTTTACCCCCAAATTTCCTTTCCTACACTCTTCCTCTCCCACATTCTTTCCACTTTGTCTCTCTCTAGTGTCCATAACATTTTTTAGTGCTTCTATGTCTTCCAGTCTTTCAGTCTCTACCATAGAGTGCAGACAGTTGGTATATGTTAAGTGGAGACATACAATGTCTCTCATAGCCTGACTTGCTTCTGCTGAGTACCTTTCAATACTCACTTTTCCTGGGAACCAGCAGTTAGCGTGATGGCTATGTCACTGGACTCCCATGTAGTCAACCACGGTTCACGTCCCGGACCCAGTGGCTTAAAACTCACGCCAGGCACGTGTGCGTGCATGCCCAAGATCCTGAGAAGAGAATGGAGAAGGGATTGCGGCATGACCATCCCCCCTGGGGGGGTGATTTCCTGCTTTCTGTCTCTATGTCTCTCTCTGTCTGTCTGGCGAGCGCACATGCCCTATAGAGAAAACCTCTCCAAAAAAAAAAGAAAAAAAAGAAAAAAAAATACCCACTTTTCCTTTCTTTCTTGGTAACAGCGGAGGGAAAAAATGAAAAAGAAAGTTCCTTTTTTTGATAGAGATTTTAAAAAAATATTTACTTATTTAAAATTTTTATTTACTATCATTATTCTTCTATTTTTGACCAGAGAGAGACAAACAGAGAGAAAGGGAGAATGAGAAAGCAAGCCGTCAGGTCTGGGACTTGAACTGTGGTTAGCCATGTGGGAGTCCAGTGCCTCAGCCACCATGCCACCTGCTGGCCCCATAGAGAGAGATTTTTGCTATAGGGCACGAACATTCGCTGGAGAGCCAGTAAGCAAGAAATCACCCTCAGGGGGAATAGATACGCTCAATCCCTTCTCCTCCATTCTCCTCTTAGGACTTTGGGTACACATGTATACATGCCCCACATGAGTTTCAAGCTACCGGGTACCGGGTCCCACACTCAAACCACAGTTGGTTATGTGGGAGGGAGTCTAGGGATATAACCATTACATCACGTGCTGGTCACAGAAAAGAAAGTTTCTTTCTTTTTTTTTTTTTTAACAGGTTTTTGCTATAGGGCTTGTGCACTCGCCAGAAAGAGAGACAGAAAGCAAAAAATCACCCCCTAGGGGGGATGGCCACGCCGCAATCCCTTCTCTTCCATTCTCTCTCAGGATCTTGGGCACGCACGCACACGCACCCGTTGTGAATTTAAGCCACCAGGTCCGGGATTCAAACCGTGGTTGATTACATGGGAGTCCAGCGACACAGCCATTACGCCAACTGCTGGTACCGAAAAGAAAATTTCTTAATCTCCCAGAATACATAAAAACATTAAGGAGTGGAAAAGTGCAAAGCATGTGTAGCCAGACTCTAAATAAGATGTTAAAAATACATCCAGTGGGGTTGCTGAGGCCGCCTGCGGCGCCGCGGGCATCCGTGGGCTCTGGTGCCCGGTCTATGGAGTCTGCTGGTGCGGGCGGCGGCGCGGAGGTCGGAGGCGGAGCGCGAGCAGGGGCCGCTGCCCCGCCAGGATGCTGCCGGGCCTGGCCGCCGCCGCCGCGGCCCACCGGTGCGGCTGGGCCTCGCTCTGCCGGCTCCGCGTGCGCGCCCGCCGCGGCCAGGAATGGCAGAATTCATTGACATTCGGAAGCTTTTCAAACGTGGTTCCTTATAGTCGCCCTTGCGTTTGTGCACTGAGTCAAGTAAAGTTGTACTCCACAAACGTTCAGAAAGAAGGACAGGGGTCACAGACTCTCGGAGTGGAGAAAGTACCATCGTTTGATGAAGCAGCAGAAAATATCGGTGCAGAACTCAAAGCTCCACTTAAGCAAGATCCTCTCCAAGTAAGAGTCAAAGCCGTCCTTAAGAAACGAAACTATGGGTCAAAGTACACTCAGAACAATTTCATCACTGGAGTCAGAGCGATAAACAAGTTCTGTCTTAAGTCCAGTGATTTAGAACAGCTTCGAAAAATCAGACGACGAAGTCCTCACGAAGACACCGAGTCCTTCACTGTCTACCTGCGGTCTGACGTGGAGGCAAAATCTTTAGAAGTTTGGGGGAGTCCTGAAGCTCTTGCCAGAGAGAAAAAACTCCGTAAGGAAGCAGAAATAGAATATAGAGAACGGCTATTTAGGAACCAAAAAATCCTAAGAGAATATAGAGACTTCTTGGGAAACACCAAGCCACGCTCCAGGACAGCATCTGTGTTCTTTAAGGGACCAGGAAAAGTGGTGATGGTTGCCATTTGCATCAATGGATTAAACTGCTTCTTTAAATTTCTTGCCTGGATTTATACGGGTTCAGCAAGTATGTTCTCAGAAGCCATACATTCATTATCTGATACGTGTAATCAGGGTTTACTAGCATTGGGCATCAGTAAGTCTGTTCAGACACCAGATCCTTCTCATCCGTATGGGTTTTCAAATATGCGCTATATTTCTTCGCTGATTAGTGGTGTTGGTATTTTCATGATGGGTGCAGGACTATCGTGGTACCATGGAATCATGGGATTGCTTCATCCTCAACCAATGGAATCCCTTCTATGGGCATACTGTATTTTAGCAGGATCATTAGTATCTGAAGGAGCAACACTTCTTGTTGCTGTAAATGAACTTCGTAGGAGTGCTCGGGCCAAAGGAATGTCATTTTATAAATATGTGATGGAAAGCCGTGACCCCAGTACAAATGTGGTCTTGTTGGAGGACACTGCAGCAGTCTTGGGGGTCATAATAGCTGCCACCTGCATGGGCCTTACCTCTGTAACAGGCAACCCGCTCTATGACAGCCTGGGATCTCTGGGCGTGGGCACCTTACTCGGCGTGGTGTCAGCATTCCTCATCTACACCAACACGGAAGATCCATCTTAGGGAGATCCAGCCAGCCAGACCAAGTACAGCGGCTTACTGAACTCCTGGAGAACGACCCATCAGTAAGGGCAATTCATGATGTTAAAGCCACAGATCTGGGATTAGGTAAAGTAAGATTTAAGGCAGAAGTGGATTTTGATGGACGAGTTGTTACAAGATCTTATTTGGAAAAACAAGATTTTGACCAAATGCTACAAGAAATTCAAGAAGTGAAAACTCCTGAAGAACTAGAAACCTTTATGCTTAAACACGGAGAAAATATTATTGATACTTTAGGAGCCGAAGTAGATAGACTTGAGAAGGAACTGAAAAAACGAAATCCTGAAGTCCGGCATGTAGATTTGGATACTGTAAATTTGATGGAATGGATCACTTCCTGGCGCTCTCGGAAATGTGCTTGTCCAGCCATTCTGCGAAATCCTTTCTATTCTCCCTCACTGAAGGAGTCGGAGTCGGTGCCGTTTGGAATTTTTTTTTTTCCTTTTTTCTTTTTCTTTTTTTTTTTTAAACAAGGAGGAGATATTTTGTGTAAAGAGCAATTCAACAGGTTACAGAACTAAGACGACTTCTTATTTCTTAAGAGACACATTACGAGTTGAAATCAATTTGAAAATCATGTTTTTATGCTTCCACAGGGAACGTTTTGGTCACTTCAGTTGTTCCTCATTTCTCATTTTAGCCTGTCTCTGTGTATTGTCCTTCACAATCATGCTCTTTCTCTTTACCTCGTAGAAGTAAGTGACAGCCATAGGCTCCTGATTGTGGTCGTGGTTGCCACTGGAGACTTCACTCCATCAGAATCTGCTAAATTCACATATTCTGGCTAGATCTTAGTGTGTGGTCTTTAAAAAGTCACTCTGTTTCAAAATCTGTCTCTCCTTGTACGAGGTGGAGATCATTTCTAAACCCTGTGAGCTGGGAGCTAAGAGGAGCACTGTCTGAACCCATTACCCACAAAATCCATTCCAGAAATGGCTCAGTTACTGAATTGAAGGAGCTTACTTGAGTACGTTCTTTTAGATCATAGCCATTTTGCATTTCCCATTTCTCTTTTGCTTTCTTTCCTTTATTTTGGATTGATTTTTCAGATGTTAGGCTATATAAAATAACCCTAGATATTTCCATAGGCCAGTATGATGACCTTTTTTTTTTTTTTTTTTAAAAAAAAAAAAAAGAGCTGGCTTTACTGCCATGTTTATTTGCTAGTTGGTAATGTGTTTATAGGCATTTTAACATTCTGTAATGTTAAATAATAGACTAGGAATATTTATAATTTTACAGATGGGGCAGTGTTTTATTTTTAATTTATTTAAAAAGAGGCACTACTTATGTAAATCTAAAATGTGGGACATTTCTTGCTTTAAAAAGAAGTACATCCATGCTAAAACTTGTGGTCATGATTTTGTATAACATAGTCAGTAGTGTGTCTGAGTTTCTTCCAGTTACAGATGGGCATTTAGCATAGTAAATTGATTATAACATATTATGTAATAGCTTTCTAACGACCATATGGAATCAAAGTGAAAAAAAAAAAATCCCTGCAATTCAGTTAATACAAAGTTTAGAGAAAAACTACATCCCTCCATCAAAACAACTCAGCACTTTAAGGTGAGCATTGTTGATGTGAGAGCAGGGGCTGGAGATTTCTTTGCTGGATAACTGGGTGACATCTGGACCTGTCTGAGGTCACTATCTTAACACTTAGTGGGATGGAAATTGGTGAATTCTTGCAAATTGTTATACTGGAAGCAAAAATAAATCTTTGATTAAAAAAAAAAAATACATCCAGTGGGGGACTGGCAGGTGGCATGGTAGTTAA
Organism: Tupaia tana; assembly: GCA_026018925.1. Taxonomy (NCBI): domain Eukaryota; kingdom Metazoa; phylum Chordata; class Mammalia; order Scandentia; family Tupaiidae; genus Tupaia; species Tupaia tana. Next base: position 43,373,358 of record JAKSZU010000011.1, read on the forward strand.
GAGCACTGGACTCCCACATGGTCAACCATGGTTCAAGTCCTGGACCTGGCAGCTTGCTTTCTCCCTCTCTCTCTCACTCTGTCCCTCTCTGGTCAAATTAAGAATAAATAAAGTTAAATTAAATAATTCTTTAAAAAATAAAATACATCCAACAGGGACCCAACAGATGGCATGGAGGTCACAGTATTGGGACTCCTACATGGCCAAGCATGGTTCCAGTTCCGGACCTGGTGACTTGAGAATCACACTGGGAGTGTGTGTGCATGAGCGGCCGAGATCCTGAGAGGAAAATGGAGAAGGGATTTTGGTGCAGCCATCCCCCCTGGGGAGTAATTTCTCATTTTTTTCTCACTGTCCCCTCCATTCCCACCACGAGCACACATGCCCTAAAGCAAAAACCTCTTTTAAAAACCGCATCCAGTCACAGGTGGCATGGAGGTTAAGGCACTGGATCCCACACTGCCAACTGCACTATCAGATCTGGCAGCTTGAATGCCCCAAATCCCAAGAGAAGGGATTGCAGCATGGTCATCACCCCTGGGGGGGGGGGTGAGAAACCCCGCCCCCACCTCTCCTGAGAGCACATGCACCCTCTGGCAAAAACTAACAACAACAACAAAACCCGGATGGGAAGAGGAGATGAGAGTGGTTCAGTCTCACACCTGCTGCCATCAGGGTACTTGTGGCATAGAGAAACAGAACACTGGTCACCGTGCAGAGCCATGTGCGAGGCCTAGTCAGGGCTGTCTCTGGCCATGCACCTAGAACCTTCCGTGTGGGTCAGCCTCGCAGAGCATTGCTGTTTTGTTTCAGAAAACCAGACACTGAGGAATGGAGATTAGAACTGTTTATTGCACCAGCAGATACGGAGGAGCTAACACGCTAAATCTCCGGCCCCCACTGGGACTTGGACACAGTCTTTTATGGGGGAACTGTGGAAGGGGAGGTCTCAGGTGAATGGGCTCAGAACCCGCCCTACGCAGCGTCAAAGGGAGGAGGCGGAGAAGCAGGAAGACTAATCTACTCAAGGTACTAATCTATACAAAGCACTAATGCACCCAAGGTTTTCAGGTTACCCTGCAGCTCCAGGGAGAGCAGAAACCTTAGACAACTACCAACCCTGAGTTATTCATGAATTCAGGGTCTCTCCTATCAGGAGTGGGGTTTAAAGACAATCGGAGTGTTAATCACTCTGTTTACTCTTAGGCGAAGGGAGGAGAAGGCAAGTTTCTAGTCATAGGAACTCACCAGTTTCTAATAGAGGCGCTCCTCCAAGATGGAGTCTTGCCTGCTTCAGTTTCAGCACAGCCCCACCATCCGGCCTCCTCTAATATCTTTTTTTTTTTTTAATTTCAAATCATTTTATCTTTAATAACCTTACAATAATCTAAAATTTAAAATAATAATAATAATAATAAAGCTTGTTCCTTTATGGGGGATGCTACCATAATTGCCTCACAAAACCATGATCAAAGGAGCTACAGAGACTGGGTTCCAAAGAGCCCAGGTGGTAAAAAGGCTTCCCAGCTCAGCGACTGAGGAGCTCGGCTAGGGAGTCTCTGAGGGTAGCAGGCAGCAGAAGAGACATGAAATATCAGGGACTGTCAGCACGGGCCGGGGCTGCTGGGACATGAGCACCTTGAAGCGTTTCTTGATGGTGATGCCATGTCGTGACTAGTTGTCATCTATGGAGAATCAGGAAGGATGGTTTGAGCATGTCTGCTGTCCCGTTGGATCAAAAAATTTTTTTGAGTTTTTTTTTTTTTTTTTGCTAAAGGGCACGTGCACTCGCCAGGAAGACAGAGAGAGACAGAAAGCCAGAAATCACCCCCCAGGGGGGATAGCCACGCTGCAATCCCTTCTCCTCCACTCTCCTCTGGAGATCTTGGGCACACAGGCACACGCGCCTGGCGTGAGTTTAAGCTGCTGGGTCCGGGATTCAAATTGCAGTCAGCTACATGGGAGTTCAGTGACATAGCCATTATGCTAACTGCTGTTCTCATCCACTCTTCTTTTTTTAAGGCTTTGTTTTGTCATAAAGAGTGTCCACTAGCCAGAGAGAAGACAGACAGAGGGGGAAAGTGAGAAATCACCCCCCTCCCAGGGGGGACGGCCACACAACAATCCCTTCTCCTCTATTCTCCTCTTGGGATTTTGAGCACACACACACACACACGTACCCAGTGTGAGTTTCAAGCCACCAGGTCCAGTACTCCAGCTGCAGTCAGTCATGTGGGAATCCATGGCCTTAACCACCACACACCTGCTGACTCCATCCCACTCTTCTTGAGTGTGGCTGGATCTAGTGACTTGCTCCCAACAGAATATAGCAAACGGAAGGGACACCACTTCTGAGATGGGCTTACACAAAAGATCTGCCTTTCTTCTTGCTCCTCTTCTGCTCTCCAGCTTGTTCAACTCTGATGGAAGCCCCTGCCATGTTGTCAGCTGTTCCACTGAGAAGTCCCAGTGACAAAAAAATTGAGGGAGGCCTCCGGCTAAAAACCGCAAGGAAATGAATGTTGCTAACAACTACCTTCCCCAATGGAGCCCTGAGATGACCACAGACCCTGGGATGGAGAGTCCAGGCAAGGTGAGCTCTCCAGAGGCTGCAGAGGTCTTGACTCCAGGCCCAACTCCAAGAGCAGTGAGAATTGAGGCAATTCCATGGTGTTAATTCCAAGGTGGTTTAATAGAAGTGGGTCTTCATCATGATCATCATTGTGGCTCTAACATATTTTCATCAGACATATAGAACCATTAAGAACTTCAGGGTTTCTTATTGGACTCAGCAGAGGGTTATAGCCCATTGCTTTCCAAGTATTCTCAATGCAACGCCTGTGGACCTCTGTCCATTCCTATTGTCACACCAATGTCCAAGCAACCATCATCTTATAAAGCCACTGGGAGGGCCAGCCTTGGTGGCCATCAATAGTGTACCAGACTATAACAGGGACCCACCCACTTTAGCCACACTGACTCCATCTTTTTCATCAAATTTTTTTTTTACTCAGGCTGATATTCTTTGCTTGAGATATTTTTCTTGATTTCAGATTTTATTAATTTCATTTAGTCATTCATTTATTTTATTTGACCAGAGAGAGAGACAGAGAGAGAGAGAGAGAAAGTAAGATAGCAAACCACCAGGTCTGGGACTCAAACCATGGTCGACCATGTTGGAGTGTCCAGTGTGGGGACACGTTTAAGAGAGAGAGTCTGAGGTATGGGGACATGCTCTGAGCAAACACCACATGCTCTTTTGGGGTTTGGCAGAACCTTGTAATTCGTCTTTCCTTGACCTTGGCTGCAGACAGAGCAAGGGTGGAAATTGCTAGGGGCGTTCCAACAGACACATGTGATAGACTTCAAGAAACATCTTGGTAAAATCCAATCCCTGCTCTGCATCTGAAAGGTTCCTTAGCCTACTCTGGGTGTGGTGGTTCGAGAAGATCTTTAGCTCCTTCCCCACACCTAACAGCTAGTTCTTTGCATTAGAAAGGAAGATGAGATTTTCTCTTGATGGGATTATCACCAAGGGATACACCTGGCCTGGTGTGACTAAGCCCTCATAGATTTGTTGACTGCTTCTTATTGTCTGTAACCTGGCAACCAATGTATGAAGTGTCGTAAAACATACATGTGTAATATCTCCTTGTTCTATAAATAAAGACGTCCAGTTCATCTGGACGACACAGGTTACTTGGGCTACCTAGGCTCAGGCTGCCTGTGTCCGTTTCTGCTCTTTTGTCTCATTTTTTTATGCTTCTTCCATAGTAGTGCCGAGCCCGGGGGTGGACGCCGACAGTCCAGCACCTTAACCACCACGCCATCTGCTGGTCCCTTGAGATCTCTTTTAGGCTCTCTGTAGAGACGACCAACATGACATTCTATCCTGGGAAACTGAAACTCCAGTCTTGAAATTGAATTGCTTGATTGTATCCCTCAGCTAAAAATTAACATGACCTATGCTTTTCTACACATAGCCATTAGTCCTATAGCTTCTTTCTTCTCCTACAAAAGCACCTGTAAGTTGGCTTACCAGTCAAAGATATTTTCACATGTGTTCTCAATGTGGCCGTGGTGTAATAAACTCTTCTTTCCTTTCTCACTAACTATGCCTCACGGTGTTTTCTTTCTTTTTTTTTTTTTTTTTGGAGAGGTTTTTCACTATAGGGCGCATGCGCTCGCCAGACAGACTGAGAGAGACAGAGAGACAGAAAGCGAGAAATCACCCCCCAGGGGGGATGGCCACACCGCAATCCCTTCTCCTCCATTCTCCTCTTGGGATCTTGGGCACGCATGCACACGCACCCAGCGTGAGTTTTAAGCCACCGGGTCTGGGACTCGAACCGCGGTCGACTATGTGGGAGTCCAGCAACATAGCCATTATGCTAACTGCTGGTCCCTCACTGTGTTTTCTTGAGTGGCAATAGGTCAGAACTGCTCTGGGTCTCTGGACTGGGGCACAGGGCCCCTTCTCTGACATCAGGACTGTGGTGCTGGAAGCCACAAGGCTGACCAAAATTCGGAGAATATCTGAAGCATATAAGGTATGTGTGTGTATGCTCAAGACCCCGAGGAGCTGGAGGACTGGAGGGAGGAAATTGTGGCAAGACTCTGTTGAGAATGCTTCTCTCTCTCTTTTTCACATACACACATGCAAACACGAGTGCACACATACTGTCATAAATAAAATAAATAAACCTTAAAAAATAGTCCATGTTGGGGACCAGCAGTTGGCATAATGGCTATGTCACTGGACTCCCATGTAGTCAACAGCAGTTTGAGTCCCGGACCCAGTGGCTTAAACTCAACTGGGCGCGTGTGCGTGCATGCCCAAGATCCGGAGAGAAGAATGGAGGAGAAGGGATTGCGGCATGGCCATAGCCCCTGGCAGGGGGTGTGTGTGTGTGTGATTTCTTGCTGTCTCTCTCTTTCTGGAGAGTGCACAAACCCTATAGCAAAAAACTTCTCAAAAAAAAACCCAAAAAAACCCCACATTGGCCTCATAGCATAGTGGTTGAGCACTGTGCACAGGGAGCCATATCCCATATGGCTGACCATAGTTCAAATCCCAGCTCCACCAGATTGAAAAACATGTTGGGTACGAATACATTTGTGGGCAAAATCCTGATGGAATGGAGAAATGGATATGAAATTGTGGCATGATTGCTTCCCATCGCTTTCTTCCTCTCCCTCTCTCTCTGGCAACCACATGTGCCCTCTGGCTAAAAAAAAAAAAAAAAAAAAAAAAAAGCTTCAACATAGAATTGGCGGGAGGGGCACAATTCAGTCACAAAAGTACTTGGGAACTCAGCCATAACACCAACTGCTGGTCCCCATGTTGGGGTTAACTTTCCAGCCCTATTTACTGATATTGAAACATCTTTAAGGCAGTTTGCTTGCCTTTAGTTCTTCTGGTCAGAATGATATCTCACTGTACCAGGATACCGATGAGATTTCAGTCTCTCTAGATTTTAGCCCATGCACTGGTAGCAAATGGGGGGAGAGTTTAGGTCAGTTTGCAGCAGGACAATAAAACATCATGTAGTCTAGGAACAGCAGATGGTGAAAAGAAGGGATTGTAGCATGGCCATCCCCCGGGGGCAGGGTGATTTCTCTTTCCCTCTCACTGTCTCTCTCCAGCAAGTGCACATGCCCTAAGGCAAAAACCTCTAAAATGAAAAACAGTTTTACATACTTGTTTAAGATGGTAAAAGATTTTATTCCAAGGTAGCTACCGAGTAGGTATAAGGACCACTGCAACAAGGTCTTGACCTCAAGTTCACAGCATCTTGCAGTGGTGAGCATACTCAACTCCAACAAGGACAATGGACACTTAGGATCAATGAGCAGGGTGGGGGTCAGCGGGTGGAAAACGACTATGAAGAAACATCAAAGATAAAGGTTTTCGAGACCAGCAGATGGTGTAATGGCTATGACATTGGAGTCCCATATAGTTGACCGCGGTTTGAGTCCTGGACCCGGTGGCTTAAACTCACGCTGGGTGCGTGTGCGTGCGTGCCCAAGATCTCAAGAGGAGAATGGAGGAGAAGGGATAGCGGTGTGGCCATCCCCCCTGGGGGATGATTTCTCGCTTTGTGTCTCTCTTTCTGGTGAGCGCTCACGCCCTATAGCAGAAAACCTCTCCAAAATAAAAAAGATAAAGGTTTGGAGGGGAACCAGCAGATGGGATGGTGGTTAAGGCACTGTACATTACCACATGGCCAACCATAGTTCAAATCCTGGACCCAGAGGCTTGCTTGAGCACTTTCCCTCTCGCTCCCTATCTCGTCAAATTAAAATGAAAGAATAAATAAAATTAAACGAATAACTTTTTTTTAAAAGGTAAACTTTTTTTTTTTTTTTGGAGAGGTTTTTCGCTATAGGGCGCGTGCGCTCGCCAGACAGACAGAGAGAGACATAGAGACAGAAAGCGAGAAATCACCCCCCGGGGGGATGGTCACGCTGCAATCCCTTCTCCTCCATTCTCCTCTCGGGATCTTGGGCACGCACGCACACGCGCCCGGCGTGAGTTGTAAGCCACCGGGTCTAAGACGCGAACCGCGGTCGACTACGTGGGAGTCCAGCGACATAGCCATTACGCTAACTGCTGGTTCCCAGGACCAACTTCTTGATAGGAGTATGACCAGGCAGGCTGAGGTGATAGGATACCAAGAATGGTGAGATACCAAGGGTGGGGAATTTTATCCACACTGACTTAGAATTCTTTTTTTTTTTTGGAGAGGTTTTCGCTATAGGGCGTGTGTGCTTACCAGACAGACAGAGAGAGACATAGAGACAAAAGGGAGAAATCACCCCCCAGGGGGGATGGTCACGCCGCAATCCCTTCTCCATTCTCCTCTCGAGATCTTGGGCACGCACGCACACGTGCCCGGTGTGAGTTTTAAGCCACCGGGTCCGGGACTCGAACCGCAGTCGACTACGTGGGAGTTCAGCGACATAGCCATTATGCTAACTGCTGGTTCCCTGACTTAGAATTCTTGCTCAAACTGGAGTCACCGAGGACAGACAAGGAAGCCCAAGGTCAGGCCTACTCAAGGTGAAGACTCAGAAGAGCTTGACACAGGTTTTAGTCAAAGGAATTATTGACATTAGTAGCATTAGTCACTACATACATGGCTTCTCCGGTCTACACAATGGCTCTAGGATTGTATCTGGATCAGCACGCACAGAACTTGCCCCATTGAGTTTGTGACAGTTCACACAGCAACATGTCTGGTACCACTGGCTTTTGTCACTGGTTACCCAGGACTATGATAAGGTGCTATCACTTCTTAAGTCCTTCCACCTCTAACCTCACTTTGAGCAGTAGTGGCCTTCTTTCCTCCTCTGCTCCTCCAAACTCCCACATCCTATATTGTCCACAGTAACAAGGATAAGCTAGGAAGCCTGATGGGTCCTAATCGTGTACTCGCCCCTCCACCACCATTCTACTTGTGGCATCTCCCCACTGGGAATTCCCTTACAGTCCAAACCAGTATCAATGACCAGCTCTTTGAGTGTGCATTGACCCAAGGGGCTCACTCAGAGACAACAGTCCAAAGCCCAATCTAGGAGTCACTTCCAAATCCAGTTATTTCTAGCTGTGCCAATGTGTGCTTCCTGGAACCAAAGGGACTTGGGCCTCCATGTCCAAAAGAACCCAAGGCACTTAGCAAACCTGCAAGTTGCAACCTTGGCTGCACACTTTGATTGGTATACGGCCTGTGGTTCTTCTTAGGACAGAGGCAACCTCAGCTTCTGCCTTAGTCCTGTTCTTCACAGCGGTAATGTCTGGGGAGTGTGGTAACATGGAAGCATTGGATCAAATCCAGACTCAGCAAGTGGGTCCAGGCTCTTAGTCCTCCTCTTGTTTGTCCACAGTAAATGCCAGAGCTGGCCACAGGTGTCTTCCCTAGCACAGCCCAGATCTTTCACTGGTGTGGCTCTCTCCTGGCCTGACAGAATTTCCCTTAGGAGCAAACCATCGGCCTTCTCTTTGGGGAACCCACTGGTGTTAACTGCTAGGTCAACACTGTCCTGTAACCTGGACTTTCCATTTCTTTTTTCTCTACTTCAAGCTGACAGGCACTTACCTTGGTCTGATTCCAGGCTTCTACTCCAGAGAGCTGGTTACCTAGTAGCTGAATAGTTTCTCTGGATTTAATTGTCCCTGACAATTTGTTGGTGCCAGATGAACAAACTGGTGAATCTGACCTGGGCCGATTACCTCATCTGGGTACTCAGGTTCTCTATTATAAATCTGTCAGGGCCGCAGAGACTCTATAGTTCCCCTGCTGCTGCCCAGGGATGTTTAAAAGGCAAAGGAAACGCCTTCACTGTGAAGCCTCAATGACCACAAGACCTGAGAACTCTTCTCTGTAAAAAAAAAAAAAAAGTTTTACTAATTTTATTTGATACTATTATTTTTTAAAGAATCATTTATTTATTTGTTATCTATTGTTCTTTTAAAATTTGCTAGAGGGTATATGTGCGAGAGAGATAGAAAGAGGGAGAGGGAGGGAGAGGGAGGGAGGGGTAAGTAAGAAAGCAAGCTGCCAGGTCCAGGCCTCGAACTGCGCTCAACATGTGGGAGAGTCCAATATCTCAATCACCATGCCACCTGCTGGTGGCTCCTCCATCAATCTTGCCATTTGCTATGGTTTCGACATCTCCCTAAAACTCATGTTGAGAAAACAAACAAAAAACTCACACTGAGATTTGGTTATGGGATTAAGAAGGTAAACCGAACACGGTGTTGAAAAGTGGGGCTTTGGGAGATTAGGATTAAGCCATTAGGGTGAGGGCCCCATGACTGACCCTGGTGGGTATGAGAGGGAATGAGACGGGCAGAGAGACATGGACATGACGCATGCTTTCCTGTCCCCTGCGGCTTGGTGCAGCCAAAGACCCTCACTGGATGAGGCAGTCCCAACACTGAACTGAACTAACCTTCATTCTTTGCGTACCCAGACACATATGTTTCCTGTTATCAGCAGAACGAACTAGGACATCTTTAAAAGGGAAAGAAATTCCGAGAGCAGGGTCACAATAGCAACCAAGTTCTGGAGCAAGTCCCCGTACAGGAAGCCCCAAAGTAGAAGTCATTTACCTAGATTTTTCTGAGGGAGACTGTCAGGAAGAATGACACACCCTCACCAATTTCTCAGCACCTTCTCTGATGGGGAAGCCCTTATTTCATACACCCGACTCCCTCAACATGCAAGGATAGTGAAAAGGCATCATTTAAAAGCCATCCCTTGGGCCAGCAGATGGCGTAGTGGTCACGTTGCTAGACTCCCACATGGCTGATCGCGGTTCAAGTTCTGGACCTGGTGGCTGAAAATCATGCCAGCTGTGTATGCGAGCATGCCTAAGATCCAGGAAGAAAATGGAGAAGGGATTACGACATGGCCATCCCCCCCGGGGGGGGGGTGTGACTTCTCTTTCTTTCTGTCTCTCACCAGTGAGAACATGCACCTAAAGCAAAAACAAAAACGTAAATCAACTAAAGCCACTCTTGTCACTGTTCTGTAAATGTGAGGAAGATGCTCCTTTTATTTGGTTGACTCGTCCCTGAGCACTAGGGGTCTCACACTGAGGCTGACCCCTAAGCTCTAAGCATCTCAGCTCGTAAACCCAAACACCCACCGTGAGACACAGACAACGCTAGCTCGACTTTCAATATAAGTTTCCTTTTATTTTGAAATTGAAACAGCAGAATGAAGTGGTTTGTGGCTGAAACGACCTTCACGGGAAAGAAAACTGGAGTGCTCATCTATTGAAAGAACGAACTCCAAATGTCTGAGCCAGCTGCCCGCACCTCCCCAAACAAAATCAAGAATGGTTACAGGGTGGGAGGAAGGGTACAATCCACATGAGGGGCGTGACGGCTGGCAGATTTCCAGGAAAGCACGGTTTGCAGAGTTGCCGTAATTACAGAACAAGGTAGCACTCGTTTTTAAAAAGCTGTCACAAGCAGAAGCCCTCCAGCCCTTCCCCCACTTTGCATTCATAAAAATAAACTTTTCACTCTCCTGAGTATGGTATCTTAGGGGATGGGGCTTTTCTGACTGATTCTGGTTCTGGGGACCAGGATCCAGATTCCAATGAAAGGGGAGACTCTAAATGGTGGTAGAGGATGTTGATCCCTCATGCGGACTCAAACTCTGCTGAAATTCATTCAGTACGCCTTCACGTAGTGGTGGCTTACGGAACACGTGCACAGAAATGTTACAAGTGGCCCCCCCCAGCCCCACGAGGGGCAACTGTGAGTGGAGGCTTAGCACTCCTTCAATACACACAAAGCCCCAGTTTCCCAGGGGAGGAACTTAAGTCACCTGGCTGGAGGGGAAGGGGTGAGACGCACAGGTAAGACTCACTGGCAGGACTGGGTGGGGCCGGAGGCAAGGCAGGGAGCAGACTGTGAACGTTGCACCTGTTAGAATCAGCTAGCGTGTTATCTTAGTGAAGAAAGTCGCCAAAGAGTGAAACTTCTTTATGGGGGAAAAAAAGAAAAGGTTTGGGAAATTAAAACAATCCAGCAGTTACTGGAAAATGTCTCCCTCTTTTTCAATTTTTTTTTTTTTTGGTTTTTTAAATTTTTAAAAATTTTTTGGAAAGTATTTTTTTAAGGTATTATTTTTTTTTTCCTTTGGAAAAAGAAATCTTTTTCCCCCCCTAACCTAAGCAAGTGGAGTTGCCACTACCTAATTTATCTCTATTGTTTTGCTAAGAGGTAGATAAAACAAAAGTGAAATGGGACTTCTATGAGGAGGTCCATTAGAGGGTGGGGAGGGGCTGGAATCGCCCATTGGAACTCCCCGACTACCAAGATGGCCCCGAGTGAGTCCAGAGGACCAGGCCTGTGGACTCTCCCAGGGCAAAGGATCTCGCTCCGCCCCTTCTCCTCCTAGAGCAAACCGTCCCCTTGAAGATGCAGAAGGGGGCCCAGTGGAGGTGGGGGATCGCAAAGAAAGCCTGGGGAAGAGGTCTCCGCTCTAGCTTCCCCGGGAGCTGGGTGGTGAGTTCCAGGCTAAGCCTGGGATCTCCCTGCCAGCCAGCCCTCTGCGTAGACGGGGAAGGCATTTCCTTTCCTCACCATCTGGTCCAACAAAGCTATAGCAGGTGAGAGAGGGACAAGCGGGAGGCAAAAGGGGTGAAGCGTGGGCAAGGAAGGCGGAAAGGGGGACCTAATGGCCAGGCCTCCCGACGTAATGACATGAGGGGGGATCCTGGCAGGCTTGCCTGTTCCCCGAGGACAAACCTTTCAGTGGCACAAGCCTCGACTCGCTTCTCCTGGCTGGGATTCACACTCCTGAGTCCCCGCCCTCGCTGCCATCTTGCTGTAAGGATTGAGGTAGTTAATCCACATACTCGTAGCGCCCAGCACCTTTGCCCACGCCAAGCACACGCTCCCGAGGAGCTTCCTGCTATTTCATTTCAGAAAAAAAAAAATTCTTTTGTCTCGTCAGTCCGGATTCAACCACACCAAGGCGCCAGGTACTAGCGCCATCAGACTGTGCCCCGAGGAGGTACAAGGGCCGAGGGGCTGAGCCCGGGGTCGTGCCCACCCTCCGAATCCACCTTCAGTCACGAGGCCTCCTCCCTGCCCTGTACCCCTAGAGAGATGCCTATGCATCCAAAGGAAAGAAACTGAAGTTTCCGGCTGGTGGTACTCCAAGTCTGAATACAAAAGAAACGCTCTGCATCTAGGTCTTTGAGGATTTGGAAGGGAAATGGCTTTTAGGTCCCCTGGCATCGATGAGGAGTTCTCGTTAATCTTCCTACAATTCCGTGTCAGGCTGTGCAGTTTTCCTTCTATCGGTTTTCCACAAACAGGCACAACAGTTGCGTGGTTTGAATGGCAAAGCCACTGGGATCTCCCCATGAACACTTCGTGGTTAAGAGAAGGGGAGATCCACGCCCCCCGCCACCCCCCATGAGAGGGAGGAGGAAAGGGTTGCCTAGAGGCGCCAGCTTTGAGTCAGGAAGGCTCCAGCGTCCCTCTGGGGCTCTGTGAGGTAGTTACTGGCACTGCTGGTTCCCAGTTTGGCAGAGGGGATGTCTGGGGTGGGAGGAGGGGAAGGCACCCTTGAGAGCTAACTGAGGCCCCTCCTCACTGCCCATCTGCCAGGCCTGAAGGGAACTCCCGCGGTGCCATCTCTGCAGTGGGACAGGGGACCCAGAGCAGTCCCGCAAGGAGGAGCTGAACTATCTGGAGCCCCCAATTTCCCCTCCTTCCCCAAAGTGCAACCAGGAGCCAACGACCCCTTTCTCAGCTCCCTACCCCTGGGCAAGGACCACTCCCAGGTCCCCTGGAGGAGCCTCCAAAGGGCAGGACCTGTCTTTAGCTCACACTGTTTCCAGGAACCCCCCCTGCCTCAGAGAGCCCAGGGATCGGGCAAGATGGCTATCGCTGCGATTCAGAAATGGCCTCTCTCAGCCTCTGTCTGTCTTTGGCACAGAGGAAAACGGACACATAGAAGCAACTGGAGCGACCCCCAGTGCTCTCTGGGTTTTACGTGGGGTCTTGTCTGCCAATAGTGAGGCATAAATAAGAGGATAGCTCCCAACTGCCCCCAGAAGTGGAGAGCTCAAGGAAAAGGAAAAACGATTGATGAGGACTGGGTGGAGGGGAGAAAAGAGTAAGAGGGTGATAAAAACTCCCTGTCCTTAAAAATGGCTCTCTCCTACCCAGACCCCCTCGGAGGAGCTGAGTCCAAAACCCCCACTGCAAAAGGCAACCAGACCCTCGAGGGGATTAAAGCCATTGGGGTGTAACTGACAGATGCAGCTTCCAAGTTAAGTCAGTGAATCAAACCATTTTGGTTCTTTTTTTTTTGAATGTGTTTCAAACAATTTAAAAATATATCCTAAAGAGATGGTCCTTTCTTAAAAATATATATATGTAGCACACACACACATATATATCGTAGCGCACAAAAGCGGTTTTTTAAAAAAAGTCGCTTTTCTTCAATCAATCCACATCTCCCAAGTGCTTTTCACGATCTCATCGAGGATGGAGAAATGGAGGTGCTGAGCAGGAGGGCAAGACACCGCCCTGAGGCCTCGCCTCCGGGCCACAGGAGGACCCACGAGGCCGGTCCTCCATCCTGCTAAACCTTAACCACCAAACCATTCTGCTTTCTGTTAGTCTAACTTTCACAATTTTCCTGCTGGGCAATTATCTCGATGAATGGAGCCTTGCCTAATCCAGTTAAGTCAAGTTTCCTTGTCCCTTGCCACAGTTCCTAGCCGCTTCCAGGAGCCAAATCAGCCAAAGGAAAAGGGCTTGGGCTCCGGGTGTGAAGGGAGAGGTCCCCAAGGAAACTGAACACTGCAACAATCACATTTCAGGTACTGTGGGATTTTTTTTTTCTTCCTTTCCTGATGATGGTTTGAACCAGGTATCAAAGCATGCTTGCTGCTGGAAATTCACCTTAAATCACTAAGTGGCCGAAGTCTGAATGTTGTCTGCTTCATTTGGGGATAAAGCATACAGAGCCAGAGATGAAAAGGTGGGAGACCCTTTTTGTGGCTGGGGCAGGTGGGAAGCTCCGTTCTACTGGCCTGAAATGAGCCCCCCGTGCTTCCCTGCTTTTCTTCTCTTTGGGCTGGACAGTTCAGGGGCTGCGAAGGAACGCCATGGGTAGAAAGCGATGAGAACGCTGTAAGGCAGGAACTCGTGCCAATCCCGTTCCCATGTCTCCTACCCCTCCTTGCCACCCATCACCCTAAATCAAGAATTCTTTACATCTGGGTCCACGCTTAGAATCAATCAGATCAATCTAAAGAAGACGGGGAGACAAGGGAGCAGTTATGAGTATGTTTGCCCCGTGGTTCATGGAAATAGACTAAGAAGAACAGCAGATGGGGTTGAAATGAAACAATAACCAAAAACAAAAACAAAAATGGAAAGCAATGCCATGACCAAAAAAAGAAAAAAAGAAAAGAAAAAAAAAAAAAGGTGGACTTCTCAGGGTGAGAGGGTGGCCTTGTCTTTCTTCCATGAAAGGAATCTTGGCTCCCATACTTTCAGACAGAGAAATATAGTTTTTATTTTTAAAGGGTATACTTTTTAGTTATTATTTCTCTCCTCGATAAAACGGAGGCAATATTTTAAAATATCTCAACAGCGCCACTGGTGGGAAAAACCGGCCGGTGCTGTAACCCACAGGAGAGAGGGGAGCGTGGGCCAGTTGGCTGCTGAACGTTTTGCCACTTGGGGCCCACAGCTCTGCTAGGCCTTTGAATCCTAGCGGGTAGGACAGCCCAGCCTGAGCCAGCAGCGTAGGGCTCTAGAAGTCAGAGATCAGAGCCAGGCAAGAGCTCTCTCAAAACGGGGCCCCCCCTCTTGGCCAGCCCCTGCCACTTTTCCCACGGGGCCTGTTCTCCATACAAAGTTCCTAAAGGGTTTTTACTGGCTCATGTTGTAAGAAATTATGAAACATAACTTTCTCATTTTTTTTCTTTTCATTAAAAAAATAAAATATTCGAGACTATCAGCTTCTCTTTTGCTTTGCTTTTCTTTTTTATATAAAATATCAGCAAGCCGCAAAGAAAAAAAAAAAGATCAAAAAAATTTTTAAAGAAAAAAGAAAAAAAAAAAACACGGGGTTGGGGAGGGAACAAAAAGGAAAATAATTGCTGAGGTAACTTCATACCTTGAGGTAGTTTACTTCGCACACAGCATTGCCTGACTCCGCCCACATGTCACGGTTGGCTTGTTGTCACTGTTGTTGTTGCAATGTCGGAAGGAGGAGAACTCCGTGCATGGGCTGTGCCACACACACAGAGGCCTCCCTCCCTTCCCAGCACACTTGATAGTATTGTCCAGGGTAGCTAAAGTGCATCACCTGGCGAATATGCATTGACAATCAGTATATTGGGAGGCGAGGCCTAACCTCATTTAACTGATGGTTGCTGTCCTCCACAAGGGCTAAACTTCCTACGGGATCTTATTGAGCCTGGCAAACTAATAAATTAAGCTTATTTACCCCTTTGTGCATAATATGCTGCTGGTATTCTGAATTTTGTTCTTTAGACACACCATGTATCATGCCAATACTGGTTCATGGAGGCCGAGCCATCAGTTAAATATTCCTCTAGGAATATTTTTAGAAGAAGCAAATATTCTCCAATTTACTGAATTTGCCAGATGATGGACTTTCGCTTTATTGGGAAGGCTTGGGGTTGGGTGCCGAGTCCCACCACCACTAAGGAAACAGTGCTGTGGTGGGACGTGCCCCACAATCCCTGCCTCTGGGAACCAGCCCTCATGAGAGCACATGGGCTGGGGCGAGGGCACCATGGCAGCCTTGGGGCCACTCAAGTCCTCCACGAAACTGAGACTTTATCAAGGGGACTTAGCATTCCCTTCCCAGTGCTCACATCCAATCATTAAAATAGACTTTAAAAAAATATAAAATTCGCCTGAGAATGATGGGAATCAGGGACAGTGGTCAGCCCCTACCCTGATAAGCATTCAGTACCCCCATGTGCACCTGGACATGACGTGGGACCACATGGTCAGAGGGACCTGAATGTGGGGATTCTTAGTGGGGAAGCCCCAATGGAGTGGGACAAATTTCAAATGAGCCAATTTTTCGAGATGGCAATCTGGATTAGATCAGCCACGAGGGCACTCCTTTTAAACGTGGATTACTCTTTTCATCATCTTTCTCCACTTTTCTCCCCCTTCTTTACTCCTTGCTATAGCTATTGGTTGGTTGGGGAAGGACTGAAATTAAACTAGATACTGATGGGTCTTCTCCCTCGAGTCAAATTACTTATAAGCACAGCAATGCATTAGTTCTCATTTTTTTCTGGTAGCAGTAAAAATAACACAACTCGTGTGAATACAAGAAGAGGTGGTGTCAGGGCATGAAAATGGAGGTATTTCAATCAATTCACCAAGTAAGGGGAAGAAGGTTAGAAAAATCTTTAGGGTCAAGAAACAAACCATCCTTTGAGGCTGATTAAAACACCCCTCTGCATGTTTTAAAAACCTGAAGGAAATTTTATTTCTCTCCCCACTAGGGTCTGAGTCACCCTCTTGCTGGGGCCCAGAGAGCTTCCTTCAACAATCCACGTTTAAAAGCACCCTGAGCTAGAATTTCAATGGCACCTCCCCGAGGGGTGGGCCACGTTGGGTGTCTGGGGCCGAGAGATCAGGGTTCCTCACTGGAACATCTTTCTCAAGCAAGTGGGCAAACCTGATCTATCACCCGGCCCGGAGGCCCCTGATTCCCACTCATTCTCAGGCCTGCCGGGGACAGCGCGCTCTCGATTGCCGCCTGTTGTCCTGGAGTCGACGGGACAGGGAGGAGCTGTTCACTTCCTCCGTGCCTGGGCCTGGTTACTCTGTCCCTTCTGGTGCTGCTGCTTGACCTGAGCCAGGATGTCTCGGATCTTCCGCTGAGCCATCTGCGGCAAGAACAGATAAGAATGAAGGTGTGAGCATCTCCAAGGTGACAGCCTTCCCTGTGGATGGAAGCCACCAGAAGGGATCAGGAGGTGGCATAGTGGTCACAGTACTGGGCTTCCACATGGCCGATCGCAGCTGGAGTCCCAGACTCGCTGGTTTGCTTTCTCACTTTCTCTCTCTTGCTCTCTCTCTCTCTGGTTAGCGTGCATGCCCTATAGCAAATTTAAAGATAACAACAACAAAAATAATAATTATTATTTTTTGTAAAAAAGAAGTCACCGGGATCCAGACACCAGCAACAGACTGAAGGGATCACACAAGACTCAGAATAAATAAGAGGAAAATTGAGGGTCAGAAAGGCCTTGAGTTTCTCCACCTCCAAGTACACCCTGAGCACCCACTGGGTAAACACAGCAAGTATGGGGGGTTGGGCACAGCAAGAGGGAGGACAAACAGTGGTGGAAACACACTCATCGGAATTTTAAACTTGGGGCCAGACCGTGGGACAATGGTAAAATGCAATGTTCTGCAGGGAAGGCCATATGGAGAGGCTGCTGGTTTGAACCTGGAGACCTCGCTAGGTTTGCTGGGCACAAGTATCCATGATCAGGACAGGCCGAGGCTGTAGGAGTTTGGACTGTGGCATCAAGACTCTGTTGGGGGGACTGTCTCTCACCCATGGAATAAGAAATTCTTTAAAAAATAATTTAGGTGGGCCAGCTCGTGCTGTGGTTAAGTAGGCTGCATCTGACTACAAGGTTAAAAATCAGCAGTTCAAAATCCACTCTAGGCACGTGAGCACGATGCCCACGTTCCTGAAAGGAAGGAAAGAGAGAGGATGGACTGCAGTGTGAACAGCTCCCACGGCAGGTGCTTTCTCACTTTCCCTCTGTCTTCTCCAAAGAACACACACATCGTGTGGTCTCTTCCACGAGGAGAACGGAAGAGAAAGAGAAGGGATTGTGGCATGGTCATCCCCCTGGGGGGTGATTTCTTGCTTTCTGTCTCTGTCTCTCGCTGTTGTTTTCATGCACCCTATAGCAAAAATCACACTAAAGCAAGCAAGCAAGCCTGCTGATCCCAAATAAAACAATCCTTAAAAAATAAATAAATAAATAAAGGTGAAAATGCTGACACGTTACCCCAAAAGGGAACTCCTAGAATTTCTAGGCAGAAGTAAATTAAATGCTGTCCAAGGGTCATAAATTAGGAGTCATAATAAATCACTAGTCATGTAAATACTCCACAAAAGGGAATAAAATGCCCAGCTGTGCTTGTAAAACAGTGGTGAAATAACCTCCACTGTGAAAATGGATGAAATACCAAAGGATCAGTATTTTTTTTTTAAGTATTTCTTAAAATTTTATTTATTTATTTATTTATTTGGGAGAGGTTTTGCTATAGGGCGTGTGTGCTCGCCAGAAAGAGACAGAGATTCAGAAAGCGAGAAATCACCCCCCGGGGGGATGACCACGCCACAATCCCTTCTCCTCCATTCTCCTCTCGGGATCTTGGGCACGCACGCACACGCGCCCAGCGTGAGTTTAGGCCGCTGGGTGTCTAGCAACAAAGCCATTATGCCAACTGCTGGTCCCATATCCATTTCTTTATTTATTTTAATTTGACCAGAGAGGAACAGAGAAAGAGAAAGAGAGGGAAAGTGAGAAAGCAAGCTGCCAGGTCCGGGACTCAAACTGCAGTCAGTCACATCAGAGTCCAGTATTCTAAACTTCCTGCCAACTGCCAGCCCCAAGGATCAGTATCTTTATTCTTTTTTGAAAAAAAAAAGGGGGGGGGGAGGGGACCAGCAGTTGGCATAATAGCTATGTCGCTGGACTCATGTAGTCAACCACGGTTCGAGTCCTGGACCCGGTGGCTTAAACTCACACCAGGTGCATGTGTGTGCATGCTCAAGATCCCGAGAGGAGAACAGAGAAGGGATTGTGGCGTGGCCATCCCCCCTGGAGGGTGATTTCTCGCTTTCTGTCTCTCTGTCTCTCTCTGGTTTTTTGGTGAGTGCATGTGCCCTATAGCAAAAAACCTCTAAATAAATAAATACAATCAAATCTTAAAAGTCTCTTCACTGGGACCAGCAGGTGGCGTGGTGGTTAAGGCACTGGACATTCCCACATGGCCGACCATGGTTCAAGTCCTGGACCTGGTGGCTTGCTTTCTCACTTTCTCTCTTCCTCTCTCTCTCTCTCTCTCTCTCTCTCTCTGTCTCTCTCTGGTTAAATTAAAATGAACAAATGAATAAAGTTAAAGAAATGATTCTTTAAAAAAAAAACTTTAAAAAAAAGTCTCTTCACTAAAAATGAAGCTGTAGAAGTGAAACCAGCTGTAAAATGGAATTCACTTCAAAGAACTTTACCAAGATGTCCCCTTTTGGGAACCAGCAGTTAGCGTAATGGCTATGTCGCTGGACTCCCACGTAGTCGACCGCGGTTCGTGTCCCGGACCCGGTAGCTTAAAACTCACGCCGGGCACGTGTGCGTGCGTGCCCAAGATCCCGAGAGGAGAAGGGATTGCGGCGTGACCATCCCCTCTGGGGGGTGATTTCTCACTTTCTGTCTCTCTGTCTCTCTCTGTCTGTCTGGCGAGCGCACGCGCCCTATAGCAAAAAAAAAAAAAAAAAGATGTCCCCTTTCCATTAATCAAGCACTTGATGTCTTGGTTAAAGAGAAGGCCAGTCCGAGTTGAGGACGGCATGTGTCACTGGGTATCTATATAAGCTCTGACCCCCAAGCCCTGGCTGGATGTTTTACATTGCTTTTCATTTAATCCCATGCTCATCTACTGAATCCGCTTCACCGCTGAATAGGTCCTGGCCCTGGGAGTCCTTGGAGCTACCACTTACCCTCTAAGTCTCACTCTGCACTACAGGCCATGGCACAGAGTTAATACACACCAACCATGCAGAGCAGTGTTGGGGCCTCACAGCCAGCCACCCATATCCTTTTGTATTACTACGGTGGCTCTTATAACAAAGGGCGATCAGGGGGACCAGCAGGTGGCGTGGTGGTTAAGGCGCTGGACACTCCCACATGGCCGACTGGGGTTCAAGTCCTGAATCTGGTGGCTTGCTTTCTCACTTCCTCTCTCTCACTCTCATCCTCTGTCTCTCTCTGATCAAATTTAAAAAAAAAATGAATGAATAAATAAAAAATAAAATAAATAATTATTAAAAAAAAAAAAAAAAAAAAAAAAAAGGGCGATCAGGGACAATCACTTATCCAAAGTCACATAGGCACTGGGGATGCCCGGGGTTTTAGCCCAAAGCTCCTCTGGCTCCAAGCCCATCTCCTTGACGCTGTAAGATACCCAGTGGGAGTCAGGCACCAGGTCTGTCCTTGATTTCTCGGGCAGCCTTGGGCAGGCCAGGGCACAAACCGGCTGCTATACCCTAGAACTGTAGGCCATCCCACAGGCCCTTCTGGCTCTAATGCTGGGGAAGAACCTTAGATTTTAGGAAAATACCATCTGCTGTCAATCACCCTTCCCCTGCCCGGTGAGGTTCAGCAAAATTCAAATCTGGGCCCTGACAAGCGGTGTGGTAGTTAAGGTGGATGGATCCCACAGGGCCATCTGAGTGGTTCAAGTGTAAGACAGGCAGCTTGAAAATCACTCCAGGTGGGTGCCTTAACTCCTGAGGGCAGAATGGAGAAGGGATAGCAGTGTGGCCAACGCCTGGGGGTGCTTTCTCACTCTCTCACTAGCAAATATATGCCCTACAGCAAAATTAAGAAACAAAATCATTTTGAACCTGATCTTGGCCTTCTTCCTTTCTGGGCTCTGGAGTCTGCCCCATGCCAGGCAATGCAAGGGTGACGAGTTCTGGGAAGGGGCTGGGAGGATGGAAGTCAGAGGGAGCAATCATTCTGAGAAAGGCAAAGGAACGGCATCTGCAAATTGATCCCGGCCATTCTTAGCATTCATTATTCTGTGAGCAAGTCTGGGCGTTGAGGCCAGACTACAGCCTACTGGTTAAGGCACCTGAATTCCACAAGGCCAACCACGCAGTTTGAGTCCCAGACCTGGTGGCTTGAAAAATAATGCCAGGTGCATGTGTCTGTGCAGCCAAAATCTTGAAAAAGGAGGAAGAAATGGAGAATTGCAATATGATTATTCCCCAAGGGGGTGGCGGTGATTTCTTTCTTTCTCTTGCTCACAAATTAAAAAAAGAGTGAGGGTGATAACACCAATTTCCATTCAAATTTAGTACAAACAGGGTTCAGGAGGGCCGAGGATGAGAAAACAAGCAAGACCCTGATATGTAAGGAATAATAACATGACAGTTATACATATCTTATACAATAAAGTTGTCAAATTGCTTTCCCTAGAAAACCTTAAGAGGGCATAAAAACACTACACCTCCCACTGCTGCACCTGAAAGAGGGACTGACCCAGCCAGAGACCAGAGGACTGGTCCAGGGCGTGTGGGTCCCCCCCAGGGCCTCGCGGCTCTGTTCCCCAGCAGCCATCCTGAAACGGGTGAGCGCCACACCTACCTGGCTGGCGTAGAAATGCCCGATGATCTTAACGATGACCTGGTCGTTCTCATCAGGGGTCTGGTCTCTTGGCACTACCACCTCAGCCGCTGTCAAATTCTGCAATTCATTCACCTAGGGGTGGCCAGAAAGGAGCTCAGGGTGCCATCGAGAAAGCAAGGGGGCGGGGCCATCAGATCACAAAATGGTTACATCGCTGGACTCCCATGTAGTCGACCGCGTTCGAGTTCTGGACTTGGCGGCTTAAAACTCTCACTGGGTGCGTGTGCATGCGTGCCCAAGATCCCGAGAGAACAGAGAATAGAGAGAAGACAGAAGGAGGGAATAGAGGAGAATGGATAAGGGATTGCAGTGTGGCCATCCCCCTGGGGTGATTTCTCACTTTCTGTCTCTCTTTCTCTCTGGTGAGCACACAAGTCCTATAGCAAAAATCTCTCTTAAAAAAAAAAAAAAAGAAAGCAGGGGTGGGACTAGAGGAGGGGAAAGGGGCGGGTGAAACTCAGAGTCAGCAGCCAAGCGTGGGGAGCAGGATCCCGAGAACAGGCAAATTGGAGCCCAGCAGAGCTGCTGGGCTGAGACCAAGGCGCGGAGCTCTTGGTCCAGCCCTGATAGCTCACCGTTTTGCCGCCTTTGCCAATGACCCGGCCAGCTGCGGACGCCGGCACCCGTATGTGGGTCTCCAGCTTTACTTCCTCCTTGGGACCAAAGAAGTTCTCCTCCTTGAGCTTGCCATAGATTCTTCCCTGAGCCTGGAAGAGGGTAACTGTCAGTCAGCAGCCACGTGTCCATGACCAAAGGGAAGGGGCAGTCCCCAAGCCCCACTCCCTACCACAGCGGGATCGACCATAGCAGGCAGGGGGTGTGAGAGGCTCAGCTGGGAGACCCGCAAACCCTGCTTCTGCTTCTCAGCAACACTGGAGACTGGGGTGGGGACTATTATGAGTTCTGAGTAACTGCGTAAGTCCTTCCCAAAGGAATAACATTCCCCAGAGGACAGAATTCCTAAGCTACAAACTAGGCCTATGGGGTCTGAGATAACTGCATGTACTGAAGTGGCCATAACCAGCAATTCAAGACCCTGAATGACAGCCAATAGTCCCGCTGAGGACAGGCTGCCTGGCTCTCCACAAGGGCCTAGAAATAGAAAGCTGACCCCAGCCGCTACCCTCCCACAAGGCCAGGTTAAGTTCACGGCCAGTTCTTTGGCTGTCTGATCAGCAGTTCGAGAACCTAAGGATGTGGTAAAGACATAAGGAGAGGAGGGAACTGGCATGGAAGGCCTTCCCTAGGAGCTAAGGCAGCATGCAAAGCAGCAGCCCTGGCTTCCTTCTTGCCCGTTTTCACATGGACCTTCAGGGAGGGAAGAGGGGAGTAGGGGACGCGAACGCTGATGCCAGTGTGAGCGCTCTACAGCCTGGTACCCTTCAGGGAAGACTTCCGAGAACCTGACAGCTAGGGGGAAGTTCCTTAGCCTTCTCCCTGCACTCAGGCCAGCCCCCAACCTCGGTTCCCCTAGTGTCAGCCTGGAAAAACAACAAAGACTGAAACCTTGAATTGGGCCTCTGGGGGTCCAGTGATGATAACCATACGAACTTTGGAGTCGGGCGTTTCGGGTGGAGCAATCTACAAAGCAAACAGGTGGTCAGGGAGGGACCCTCTACAGAAGACCCCCACCGTCTCCACTATCTCCACCTCCCCCAGTCCCGTCCACTGCCCTTCCTTCCATTCACTACCCATGTCGAGGACACGGGTGGTGGTGAAAGGATCCCAGGATGGGGCGGCCAGAGCAGGTCACCTTGATGGAGGCGCTGGCGAACCGCGAGAGCTGCTTGATGTGCTGCCCCTTCTTGCCAATGATGGCGCCCACTGCCTGGGCGGGAATGAACACCTGCACCATCTCCTGCTCCGGAGCCTGCTGCCAGGATACGGAGCGTTATCATCAAGGGACCACGGGGCACAGGGGCAGAGTCACAGCCCTCCACACCCCTGCCCTGCCTCCTCAAGGAGGAAGGAGTGCAGCAGCCCGCTGCCATCTGAACTGCCGGAGGATGCTGCAAGCTCTTTAGCCCAGTGAGGCCTCAGGGAAGAGGCCGGCGGGAGCCAGGCAATTGCTGCCAGCCTCCTGGGCACCACCCTGGCTGAGCTGTGCGTGGCGGGCGCACTGGAGAATCAGCGTCATGGCTGGGAGCAAGGCAGAGGAGAGACATCCCGAGACCTCCTTTCCACGTCCCTGGAAACCCCCAAGTATCAGACTCTCACAGAACATTGGATCCATTAAGGGAGGCCGCACATGGTTCTGGGGTCCCCGCAGTAAGACCTACCATAAAGGAGCTGTAGGGGGCAGCCCCAGTAACACTGCTGGGAGGTGGTGGGACTGCACTGGATGAGGCTGGGAAGAGACCCACGGCAGCCAGGTTCAGGCCAGGGATCAGGTGAGACTGTAGCTGGAGAAGGAAAGGCAGGGTCAGCCCGTTCTGACAGGGCCAGACGGTTCCCTGGGGTGGCCCTGGCTGAACAGGGAAGCGAGGATGCCCCCAGGAGGGGCCAAAGAGAATTGCATGCTTCCGCACAAAAGCCTGCCTGGCCTCGTAGCTTTTACACCCTCACGCCCACACTTCCGGTTGCAGTTGGGTGTGAGGCATCCTCAGTGGACCGAGATAGCAACTCCAGTCAACTGTAGCACACCTCTCTGTGGTCACCCACGCATGGCAACAGACTCCACTCATCACCTGCACGATCACACTCCTAGGAAGAGGGGCAGAGACAGAACCCCACTTATTTGACTTCCAGGACTCAGATAGGGGTGGCAGCAGGTGGTGTGGTAGTTAAGGTGCTGGGTCTCACATGGCTGACTATAAGGTTCGAGTCCTGGACCAGGCGCCTTGAGAAACATACCAAGCACATGAGTGTGTGTGCCCCAAATCCCAAGACGTAAATAGAAGAGAAGGGACTGTAGCATGGCCATCCCTTCTGGGGAGGTGATTTCTCACTCCCTTCCCCTCTGTCTATGCCTCTCTCCGTCACCCTATAGCAAAAACTAAAATGAATGAATAAATAAAGATCAGATGTAACTTCTGGGTAAGTACACACAGACACACATTTCACACATACCTGTAGGAAGCTCACAGGCCCCAACGGCCAAGATTGGACGCCCCCCCAATCCTATCCCAGGCACCACATAAAGAGCCCTGTTAATAAAATACAAACGTAAAAGCCTATCTCTGAGGCTGGCCCCAGGGTGCAGTGGTAATGCACTGCTCAACAGAAGATGGATTCCACGTGGCGACCTGGTTTGAATCCCTGCCCAGTGACAGGCTAGGAACTGGAGGAGGTGGCTCACAGGCTATGGAGAATGTTCCCCTCTCTCTTACATGCAGTGCACACACTCTAACATGAATTTAAAAAACCAAATTTAAAGGCACCCAGCACTCACACTCATGGCGGCCACATCATTCTCGTAGGCCTCCCGGACTTTCTTCATGATTTCCTGCTCCGCCCTGCAGCAGTTCTCGATGGCCCCCTTCACAGTGATGGTCCTCTCAGGGTTGTAGAGGGTGAGGTCCTGCAACCTGGCAGGAAGGACATAGCAGTGTTAACCTCTTACCAGCATGCCAAAACCAGGCCCTGGTTGGTGATGAGGACAGGAAGGCAGCCGAGTCATAGGTCTCCCACTTCTACAAAACCACTCTCTGTCTCCACCCTTCGGTGCCCCTGGTAAGTAACCACCAGGGCAAGGACAAGAGCATTCCCCACCAAAACCCCTTCATCTGCGGTAAACCCGATCACGAGCGCACTGTGGTCCCTGGTCAAGCAGGAAGACTTGAACTTAGGCCTCTGATTGGCCCCACATGCTTGAGGCAATCTGTACCCAGTGCCTTTTGGGAAGAAAACAAGGACTTTTGCCCACAGACTAGTCCTGGTGAAATAGGCAGAGAGGCAGCCCACCACGTAGAGTGGACCAAGATCACTGCTTCCCACGGCGGCTGCCAGGCCTGGAGGCCCGAATCTCCCCCAGATGCAGAGGAAGGAGCCATGATGAGGCAGGCGGCTATGAGGGCAGCTCCAACAGCCCTGCCCAGACCGTGGTGAGAGCAGGGAACGCCAAGCCTTACGGGTAAGACCATGATCTTTACCGCGACTTTGAGCAGAAACAGCACCCCACTTAACAGGGCAAGTGTTATGGCTCAACGATGAGATACTGGCCCCCATCATCACCGCTCATAGGTAGGTGGATGGGAGAGAGCCTTACGAAGAGATGGTGATTTTCGTCTCTGTGTCTTGCTCCACCTTCTTCAGGTTCCGCCCTTCCTTGCCAATGAGACGCCCCACGAAGTTGTTATGGGCCAGGATCTTCAAGGGGACCTCGTCAGCCCTGGAGGAAAGGGGCAGAAGTGGGGACAAGAACACCTTGGGGACACGGAGACTCAACCATCACTTCATCAGGGACTGCAGGACACACTACAGCATGAAAATAAGTGTTAAAAGATGACGAAGGGCCGGCCCCAGGACCTGGCAAGAAGGGAGCCTGAATGCACATGGCTGACCAAGCAATCTGAATCCTGGTCCCTATGACTTGAAAAACACACCAGGGGGGACCAGCAGGTGGCGTGGAGGTTAAGGTGCTGGACACTCCCACATGGCCGACCTTGGTTTGAGTCCCGGACCTGATGGCTTGCTTTCTCACTTTCCCTCTCTCTCTCTTTCTCTCTCTCTCTCTGTGTCTCTCTCTGTTCAAAGTAAAATAAATGAATGAATAAATAAAATAATTAAAAAAAAAAAAAACACCAGGCATATGTGCGTGCATGCCCCAGTTCCCAACAAGATGGAGAACTGGTGGGTCACTCCACACTGAGGGCGACAGACTCCACTCACACCCCGCATGAGAAAGCTATGCAGAGGAGGGCAGAGACAGAGCTTCCATGTGGCGTGACCACGCTCCGTGGAGGGTGCCACTCCCCTCTCCTTTCAGACTCTGCTAGCACACAAAGCTTTGCAATATTGAAAAAAAAAAAAAAGACAAAACTCAGCAGGTTGGTGGTCACTTAGGGATAGGGAAATAGGGAGATGATTGACAAACTGGCACAAAAACACTTAGCGGTGGGTGGTTTTTGTTTTTGTTTTGTTTGTTTTCTGTTAGAGGGCGTGTGTGCTCAGGGTGGGGGGCAGTGAGGAGGTACCTCTCATGGTGGGGGATGGCCACATCACACTCCCTTCTCCTTCATTCTCCTTTTGGGATTCTGGAATGCATACACACACCTGCTGCATTTTTCAAACCACTGGGTTGGCCATGAGGGATTCAGTTACCTCCACCACCACAGCTGGCTGGCCCTATAAATATGTTCTTTGCCTTCAATTGTAGTGATGTTTTCAGACGTACATGTCTGCAAACATGGAATACTTTTTTTGTTTTGTAAAATGGTATGCTTTCTTTTTTTTTCTGAAAGAGATTTTTGCAATAGGGTATGTATACTCACCAGGGAGACGAAAAGCAAGAAATCACCCCAGGGGAGGATGACCACACTGCAACCCCTTCTCCTCCAGTCTCCTTGAGGACTTTTAGGTACACATGTACATACACCCCGTATGAGTTTCAAGCCGTTGGGTCCAGGACTCAAACTGCAGTTGGCCATGTGGGAGTCAAGCAACGTAACCATTACGCCATCTACTGGTCCCCAAATGGTAAACTTTAACAACATGTGATTTATTATATAATCCTGAATAAAGCTATCCGAAAAAAAGAGAGAAAGAAAATTCCGAAGGGGGCCAGCCCCTAGGCCTGGTAATTACGGCAGCCAGATCCCACGTGACCAACTGCATGGCTCCCGTCCCGGTCCCAGCAATTTAAAAATGTGCTGGGTGCATATCCAAAATACAGAAAAGGATGGAGAAAGGGAGAAGGGATTTTGATGTGACCATGCCTTGTGGGCAGTGCTTTTTCTTTTCCTCTCCTCTGTCTCTTTGACAAACACCCTCTGGCAAATTAAAAAAAAAAAAAAAAAAAAAAGCTTCAGTACGCAAGAGACATGTGTAAACTAAACAGATCCCTTGTACCAATAAGGAAAATCTGGAAGCAATCTGAACATCCAAAACAGAGAATTGGGTAAATGAGCGATGGGCAGCCACACTGCAGGTTTCTGTGCAGCTGTAAGAAGCACGAGGTGAGGCGGTGCAGACCGGCGTGT
The DNA here is from genome assembly GCA_026018925.1 of Tupaia tana. Lineage (NCBI taxonomy): Eukaryota > Metazoa > Chordata > Mammalia > Scandentia > Tupaiidae > Tupaia > Tupaia tana. The sequence continues at coordinate 43,400,480 of JAKSZU010000011.1, forward strand.
GTGCTCACATAGAAAGTAAAAAGAGCATAGACGAGCATGTTCAGTATGATCCTCTGTGCACAGAAACATACGTGCACACATGTACACGACCACACGTGAACACACGTGCACACACATACACATGCTTGTGAGTACACAGAATGCCTAAGAGGTTGTGCAATCCATTAATGGTTGAGATTAAGAAGCAGATTTCATTTCTCAGCTTATATTCTTTTTTTGGAGAGGTTTTTGCTATAGGGCGTGCACTTGCCAGAAAGACAGAGAGAGACAGAGAGACAGAAAGTGAGAAATCACCCCCCAGGGGGGATGGCCACACCACAATCCCTTCTCCTCCATTCTCCTCTCGGGATCTTGGGCACGCATGCACACGCACGCACCCAGCGTGAGTTTAAGCCACCAGGTCCAGGACTCGAACTGTGGTCGACTACATGGGAATCCAGCAATGTAGCCATGACACCAACTGCTGGTCCTCTCTGTTTATATTCCATTGTATGCGCTTTGACTACGACTCCTGTCTCTGCATTATTGCTATTGTAAAGGGGGTAGGGGTAGCAGTCCCTGAAGTTCCAAGAGAAGAAAAGCCGCAGCCTTACGTTTTGGTGTCCTTGGCCTCCTTATGCATAATCTCCAAGATCATCTTACAGGCAGAGGAGCAGCCCTCGGGAGTCGAGTGGACACTGATGGCCTTCTCGGCTGCACCTGCGTTCTCCTTCCTGTGCACGTCTATCCTGGGGGCCACAGAGACAGAGCCAGTTAGGTTTCCCCAACACCAAGTCTTCAGGCACACCCCCTCCCTAACCACACACATACAAAGCAAAGAAACTGCTTTTCTCGGAGCAAAGTCGATTAAGTGCAGAATCGGGAAGGGCAAAGAAAGTGCCAAGAGGGCCCAGCTAGTGGCATGGGGGTTAAAGTGTCTGGATCCCACATGCCGACTGAGTGGTTTGAGTCCTTCCAGACCTGGCAGCTAGAAAACCATGCCAGGAGTGTGTGCATGCATGCCCAAAATTGAGAGGATAATGGAGAAGGAATTTTGGTGCGGCCATCCCCCCGGGGAGTGTTTCCTCACTCTCCCTCTCTGTCTCTCTCTGGTTAAGTGCATGTGTCCTGTAGAAACTGGAAAAAGGGGGTTGGAGCAGGAAAGGAAGACCCAGTAGGTTACTTGGGTTCTGAGTTGAACCAGTAGGCTCTCCATGGGGGGCAACTGGGGCAAAAACACAGCCTGTCACAGGGGTGAGGAGGCACCTTAAAGGTGCCTTTCCCTGGGAGTCTGTGTGTCCCCTGGAAATGAGGGAAGACGCCATGTCCCAAGCTGTAAGTATCGGAGGGATCTGGGATGAATGAGGACACAGTGTGACCAGTTCTTTCCCACACGGTACAGAGTTGGGCTATAGAGATTAGAGAAAGGGGGTGGCTGTGGCGGAGAGGGAGATGGGACATAACGGTGACCGAGTCCTGATGGCCCTGACTCGGGGCAGGCTGGCCAGCCTCGTGGCCACCGCTAAGTGGCCATGAAACTAGAGCATGGAGAGATGGTTGACTCCCAGGCCTGGGTTTGTGTCAGGAGCCTTTCTACAAAACTTTATTTGAAAATTACAGACTCCTTCTTACTAATGACAAGTGTGCGGCCCGGTCACAGTCACTAATAGCACGGCCCAAGACCATTCTCCTGCCCCTACACAGGAGGCTGCAAGTGGAAGCAGTCAGTGGGCCCAACTGCTCCCAGCAATATTCCCCAATACACATCGATGGCCCTTTGGGTACTTCCAGTAGACCCGCTGGGGACCAGCCACCTTCCCTAGGACAGCCTCTGCTCCCAGCAGCTCAGACTCACTTGGACTGCGTCTGTTTTGTGATGTTGCGGATGGTGGCACCCTCCTTGCCAATGATGGCACCCACGTACTGGGTGGGCACCAGGAGCCGCAGGGGGATGTCCACCTGCTGCTGCTTGGCTGGGGCTCCTGCTGCCACAGGTGAGCCCTGGCGAGGCTGGCCCCGTGAGCCAAAGCCCCCTCGGCGCCCGTTCTCAGGACCCTGTGTTATCTGCTCGTCGGGAATGTAGGAGACCTTCAGGGCATGGTTCTCCAGCTGGTGGCCGTTCAGCTTCATGATGGCTCTGGGGGAAGAGTGAGAATTGATTTATTGGTCATGGAATCTACACCAATCATACCAGAAACACACTGGGCACGCATGTGTGGTCACCTGCCCACCCTCCGCCCACGCCCCCACCCTAGAGGAACTTCCACTGTACATGGCAGAAGGATCACAGGAAAAGTAAATAAATACAGATGTCCCCTGACTTATGATCATAAGTTCACATTCTTAGTGCACACACGCACGCACACACACACACACACCTGAAGCCAGACCGACAAACAGTAGTTAAGGAAGCCAGATCCCACATGGCGTCCAAGATCAAATACCAGCCTGGGCTCGCAAGACATACCGGGCATGTGTGTGACCACGCCCCAAATCCTGACAGGAAGGAGAAGTGAGGAGAAGATTTTTGACGTGACCGATTCCCACTGTGAGGAAAGGCGTGCTTGCTCTCTAGGGAGCACACCCATTCCCTGCAGGTGGCATGGTGGTTAAGATACTAGACTTCCACATGACTAATTGTGGTTCAAATACTGGGCCTGGTGGCTTGAAACATGCAGGCACATGTGTAGGCACACCCAGAATCCCAGGAGAATAGAGAAGGGACAGCAACATGTCTCTCTCCTCTCTGGTGAGGGCATGCGTCCCTATGGCAAAAATCTTTTTTTTTTTAAAAAATGCACTTGGAACCAGCAGTTAGCGTAATGGGTATGTCGCTGGACTCCCATGTAGTCGACCACGGTTCAAGTCCCGGACCCGGTGGCTTAAACTCACGCTGGGCGTGTGTGCGTGCATGCCCAAGATCCTGAGAGGAGAATGGAGGAGAAGAGATTGCGGCAAGGCAAATCACCCCTGGGGGGTGATTTCTCGCTTTCTGTCTCTCTGTCTCTCTCGTGAGCGCACGCGCCCTATAGCGAAAACCTCTAAAAAAAAAAAAAAGCACTTAATACATCTGATTTTCCAAACACAGCTCAACATAGCCTAGCCTACTTAAATTTGCTCAGAACACTTACATTAGCTTACAGTTGAACAAAGTCATCTAATTCAGGACTTACAGTAATGTAATTTACTGACTATTGAACTGAAAGTGAAAACCGAGGTGCATGTATGGGTGCATAAAGCAGTTTCTGCTGAATGCATATTGCTTTCGCACCATTTGAAAGTCAAAAAGGGAGACCAGCAAATGGCATAGCAGTTACATCACTGGATTGCCACATGACCGACCGCAGTTCAAGTCCTAGACTCAGCTTGAAAATCATGCCAGGCACATGTGTGTGCATGCCCAAGATCCCAGGAGGGGAATGGAGAAGGGATTGCAGGAAGACCAAGCCACGGATCTCAAAGAGCTCCTGTGTCAGCTGGAAGATAAAGCAGGTACTTGGATTAACCAGGCCAAGCTGCCACGCGCACTTCCCAGACTAGAGAATCCATCAAGGGCTGAGGAGAGCGTGTACTTCCTACTAGGGTATTCTGATTTCATAGAGGAGAAAGCAAGGTCAGGAGCCGGAAATGCCCTGTTTGTAGGGTGCAAGTACATTAGTCCTGCCCCGGCATACCCTGAAGAAATGAGGGGCGGAGATGTTCGGCTGAATTAGGACTTCAGCGTCCCACTCGGAGTCTCACGGGTCACTCGTTATGTGAGCAATGCACCACCTCGTCTAGACGGAAATCTCACGAGCTGTCCAATGAGGAGTCGGTACCCGACCTGCCTGTCTTAGCAGCTATCACACTAGGCCTGTGACCCACTGAGTTAAGTTGTGCGTACAGTGGGGCCAGCAGATAGCATAGTGGTTTCGTCGCTGGACTCCCACATGCCAACCACGGTTCAAGTCCTGGACCTGATGGCTTGAAACTCATACCAGGTGCATGTGCGTGCGTACCCAAGATCCCAGGAGGAGAATGGAGTGTGGCATGGCCATCCCCCATAGGGGGTGATTTCTCACTTTTCCTCTCACTGTCTTGGTCTCCCTCTCTCTCTCGGGTAAGTACACGCTCCCTAAGGCAAAAACTTCTCCTCCTCCTCCTCCTCCTTCTTCAAAATAAGTTGTACGTACAGTGTAAGGTAGGAGTCCAAATTCATCTTTTTGCATATCAAATTGCCCTCATCTGCTAAAAAGATTCCTTCTTTCCCACTGAATTTTTAGTACCTTTGTTAAAAAAAAAGAAAGAAAGAAAAAAGGCCGATCATATGTAAAAGTGCTTATTTCCAGGCTCTCGGCATTACTCTATTGATCTAGGACACTTCAAGAGTCTGTGGGAAAATGGAATTCAAGTGTGAATTTGTTTGTTTGTTTGTTTGTTTGTTTTGAAGAGGATTTTGTTATAGGGTGCCTGCACTCACCAGAAAGAGAGAGAGAGAGAGAGAGACAGAAAGCGAGAAATCACCCCCCGGGAGGATGGCCACGCCGCAATCCCTTCTCCATTCTCCTCTTGGGATCTTGGGCACTCACACACAGGCATCCAGTATGAGTCTAAGCCACTGGGTCTGGGACTCGAACCACAGTCAACTCTATGAGAGTCCAGCACGTAGCCATTATGCCATCTGCTGGGGCTAGTGTGAGTTTATTTTGATGGGAAAAAAAAAAAAAAATTGAAATCCAGGCCAGTTCCGCTGCTTGATGGTTCAGGGAGCCAGACCCCGCGTGGCTGATCACATGATAGCCTGATAGATCGAAAAACATGTGAAGTATGTATGGTGTGCCCTGAATCCCAACAGGATGGAGAAATAAAGAAGGGACTATGGTGTGGCCACACCTCATTGGGGAGTGCTTTCTCCCTTTACCTGTCTCTTCTCTGACAAATGTAAATACCAACCCCCAACCCCTAGCATTTTTTTAAAAAGTAAAATCCATACAGTTTTTTAATAATACACATTTTCTGTGATTTTTTTTGTGTGTGTGTGAGTTTTGCTATCTATATATAGGACGTGTGCACTCTCTGGAAAGAGAAGGAGCAAAGGAAAAGTGAGAAATCACCCTCCCCCCCCCCCCCCCCCCCCCCCGCCCAGGAGTATGGCCACACTGCAAATCCCTTCTCCTCCATTCTCCCCTTGAGATTTCGGACATATATGCCTGGCATGTCTTTCAAGCCGCCAGGTCCAGGACTCAAACCCTGCAGCCGGCCATGTGAGATCTAGCTGCCTTAACCACCATACCACTAGTTGGCCTGTTCTCTGAACTTTTCGAAGATCCATCATATGCCCAGCCTGATGCCAATTCCACACTGATTTGACTACTGCAGCTTTGAAGCAAGTTTTAAAATGGGAAAGTTTAAGTCCTCTGACTTTGTTCTTCTTGTTCAAGCTTATTATGGCTACTGTAGGTCCCTTGCATTTCCTCACACTGAATTTTAGGATTGACTTGTCAGTTTCAACCAAAGCACGTGATAAATTAAGGGACTGTTATTTTTACATCTATTGAGCCTAGCTCCAAATTCCAAAAATTTGCTTACCAATTGGGAGACTGGAGTCTATGATACAGAGTTGAGCAAGAAGAGTGATAGGAGGGGACAAGCCCAACCCATTCCCACAGCTGGCCCTGGCTAGAAACAGCAGCAAGACAGCAACAGGCAGTGGGGAATGCCAAGTACTGGCATGCTCTTTAAGCCAGGTGGAGGAGCCCTCAAGGCCACAAGGGCAGAAGGAACCTCTAGGAGATTCTGAGGCCAGGAATCTTCTAAAAGAAAATGGTAGGTATCTGGGGGAAGTGGTGGGATTTTTTAAGTATCACTAGGTTGGAGGCAGCAGCATGCTGAAGAAAACCACCAAATGCTAAAGGTGGTGAAAGCCCACAGCTGGGATATATGATAGAAATGAGCAATGGGCAAGATGTGTGGTCTGTCTGCACCGTGGGTGAGAAGCGCCACTGCTCAGCTAGTGCACCAAGGAGTTAGGAACTGTAGGTGTGGTGGGACTGACAAGCCCTTAGGAAGGCACTCACTGGGCTCTGGACCAATAAAATGTCTGCTTGGGCATGGCACCAATAACCAAGCCTTTGAACCCTGCAGTTCCCCTTTCTCTCACTAGATGGAGCTCACAACACAGCAAAGCACCCTGCAGCCCAGCGACCAATCAGAAGCCCACTTTTCTCCCACCAGGATTTCCCTCTTTCCTGCCTTATCCACTATCAGTCCTCCTTGAGTTTCTGAACCTGAGATCCCCCCCCCCCCCCCCCCCCCCGAGATGAAGCACACGAAGGAAACACACACCCTGAGAAAACCTTTCAGGAGGGTGGCTGGGCCAAGATCAGAGCCCAGGTAAGGGCTCCCAGCAGCCCGCCCTGAGACACCCAACCCCAACTCCACACTCACTGCCTGGTCTGCTCCCGGTTGGAATAGGTCACGTTCACCACAGCAGTCTCACTCTCGGTGTTCACTGAAGAGAAATAGGACAGCGTTAGAGGAATAAAACCTAGAAGCCCCACCAAGGACCCCAAGCCCAGGGTTCCATGTTTTGAAGTCAAGAAGGCATTCCTTGACCTCCCTGGAACTTTCTTAACAACCGACTGAAAAGGCAAAAAACATTTCCAATTAAGTCCCTTCTCCCCCAGACTACTAGAAAATGCACAAGAACCTCCCTGTTTTCCTTTGATTTCCCTACCCCAGTCTCAGGAGTGGGTCCATCCATCATACAGGCCGGGCTGAATGACCCATACACATGTATACACATGTACGTCCGCACACACACACACCCTGACCTGAGCAAGAGTCACTCTTGGAAGTCAGAAAATCGACACCCCCTGGATAAGAGTAACAGTTTATACAATTGTCCCAAGAAATGATAGATAAAGATATGGCTGAAGAGACTTAAGGAATGCCCAGTTTATCAAGTTTATCAAGTACAGTAAGACTTGATTGACAGAAGTGGCTCTCATAGAAGGAAAAAAAAAAAAAAAAAACACATGTATGTCATGTACGTCTGCATCCTCTTCAGAGGAAAGGATTTCCTGCTTTCAGTACCTTCCAAACATCTTGACGTGGCTATGGGCCATCCTGGCTTCGGAACACTGGTCCCTGTTTACCATCAAATCCATGGCTCTGATGAGCAAGCTTTTTGTTTTCATTTGATTCCCCATACACGGGACTCTTTCTAACAGAGTGGGGTGTGGGCAACACGTTGGCCAGCCAACATTAAAACACCTAAGCCATCCGAGGTTACATATTTCTCGCTCTGAATTAATAAAATTAAACTTCTATCTTATGCATCGGCACCTTACAAATTTGATCCCCTGGGCCTGCTCAACTCTGGGAAGGGGAGCACAAATTAAAATCAAGCCTCTCCCCACAACAATGATGGTAAGACACATAGTCCTAAAATCTTGGTGAGACCACTCTTTTTTAAAAGTTTATTTAATTGTATTAATCATTATTATTTCTTTCAACTTGCTACAGGGCACATGCACTGAGAGAGAGAGAAAGACAGAGAGAGAGATAGAGGGAGAGAGAAAGTGAGAAAGCAAGCCGCCAGGTCCGGGATTCAAGCAGAGGCTGGAAGTCTGCACATGGCTGTGGACTTCACCACCACACCACCTGCTGGCCCCGGTGCAGACCACTCATAATTTCTCTGGTCATTGTCAGTGACTGGGATCAGCTTGTCAATTTCTAGCAAAATTTTATATCTTATGAGATTCACTTGAACATCATGTATGAAAACACATGATAAATTAAGGGATTTGTTTTTCCACCAGCCATCCAACGGACAAACCCTCTGCCTTCATGGAGCCTATGATCCAGGAGAGGGAGATAATAAACCTGACAAAGAAGCAAATGATTGACTATCAGAAAGCGACGGTGCTGTGGAGATATAAATAAGGGCAAAAGGGTAGGGAGGGGCAATTTTCAACAGGGTGGACAGAATGGACCTCACTCACAGAGTGACATCTGAACAGCAGAGGACTTCAGTGTCCAACAAAACCAAGCATTTCCCTTGGGGTCCAGACAGTGGTACAGAGGTAAAACATGTCACTGGGAGGCTGATCCACACAGGAAGGTTCCAGGTTCATGTCCAGAGACCTCCCTGAGTATGCCAGGCAGGCATGCGTCTATGATACTGGCTGACTGAAGCTGGGGTGGATCAAGACACTGTTGGGGATACTGCATCTCCAACAGTATCTCTATCTCTTGCTCTCTCTTGCTTATGGAGAAAAATAAACTTAAAAAAAATAAAGGAGCCAGCAGGTGGTGTGGTAGTTAAGGCGCTGGACTCCTACATAGCTGACTCAGTTTGAGTCCCAGACCTGGCAACTTGCTTTTTCACTTTCCCTCTGGTCAAATTTTTTAAAAATAATAATTCTTGGGAGACTAACAGGTGGCATGGTGGTAAAGGCGCTGGTCCCTTAACCACCACATGGTTGACTATGGTTCAAGTCCTGGACCTGGTGGCTTGCTTTCTCTCACTCTCTCTCTCTCTGTCTCTCTCTGGTCAAATTAAAATAAATGAATGAATACATAAAAAATAAAAGTAAATCATTAAAAATAACAATAATAGTTCTTTAAAAACAAAAACGAGGGACCAGAGGATGGTGTAATGGTTAGTTATATCACTGAACTCCCAAGTAGTCGACCATGGTTCAAGTCCCAGACCCGGCAGCTTGAAACTCATACCAGGTGCATGTGCATGCATGCCCAAGATCCCAGGTGGAGAATGGATAAGAGGGGACTACGGTGTAGCCATCCACCCCGGGGTAGGGGTAGGGCATTTCTCCCTTTCTGTCTCTCAGGTGAGCGCATGTGCCCTATAGCAAAAATCTCTCTAAGAAAAAAACAAAAAACAAGCCGTTGCCATTCAATTCTCTCCCTTCCAGATGTGCTGGCTCTGGCTCCCTGGTGAGCTCTGCGACCACGTGCAGCATACACTAGCGTGGACTCCTGCTGGAGCCCCCGGTGAAAATCAGTATGTTCTAGCCCCCAAGCCATTGGTCGATCGGACTCTGTTTGTCCAGCAGTAACTTATTCATTAGTCTAAGCTGTGCACAGGGCTGGATCCAAGCATGCCCTGGCATGGCAATCCAAGGCGAGCCACGGGACAGAGCGGCAGAGCACCTGCAGGATCCTCAGCACCGGACTGTGGGGCAGGCAAGGTTGTGATCATCCATAACCGTCTCCAGCCTTTCCCTTTGTCCACAAGAATCTGGAGGGAGGACTTAGGTCTGAGGATCAACTTGAGTCTTCAACATCTCCAAACCTCAGAAAGGATCTTGACTACCTAAGACCTGCCTTATGTCCAACCAAAACCACTCCAGATTTAACTTATTTAGCGTGTGCTGGTAATGCAAAAACTTTCAAAAATCAGTCAGCATTTCGCCACCTAGAACTCATTCCTTTTCCTTCTGGAGGTCCACTCTTAGACGTTTTTGTTTGTTTGTTTTTGTTTTTTTTTTTTATTTTTTGGAGAGGTTTTTGCTATAGGGCGCGTGCACTCACCAGACAGACAGAGAGAGACAGAGAGACAGAAAGCGAGAAATCACCCCCCAGGGGGGATGGTCACGCCGCAATCCCTTCTCCTCCATTCTCCTCTCGGGATCTTGGGCACGCACGTACACGCGCCCGGCGTGAGTTTTTAGGCTACCAGGTCCGGGACGCGAACCGCGGTTGACTACGTGGGAGTCCAGCGACATAGCCATTACGCTAACTGCTGGTTCCCTGGAGGTCCACTCTTCAAAGACTGTTGCTTGTCTATCAATCAGTACTAAGTTAAAAAAAAAAAAAAAAAGACCAAAGGGGGTCACCAAATGGTGTAGTGGTTCCGTCGCTGGACGCCCACATGGCTGACCATGGATTGAGCCCCAGACCTGGTAGCTTAAAACTCATGCTGAGCACTTATGCGGATGCGCCAAAGATCCCAGGAGGAGAATGGAAGAGAAGGGATTGAGGCGCGGCCATCCCCTCTGGGGGGAGATTCTCACTTTCTGTCTCTGTCTCTCTATCTCTCTGGTGAGCACATGCACCCTATAGCAAAAATCTCTCTTTAAAAAAAAAAAGAAAGAAGAAGAAGAAAGAAAAAGGAGAGATTACCAGCTGACTGTTCAAGCCCAAAACAATGTGAAGCTTTTAGAGCGAGGGGTGACAGACTTACCAATTTCTAACATCTATCTCTATTCAGGCTGATCCCCAACAGCCCGGGGCCTCTGTGTTGGGGAGGAGAGGCTCTGTTGAAGCCTCGCACTGCACTCCAGAAGAGACAGTCAAACAGACCAGCAGCAGGGCCCAGGGTGAAGCCAGGTCCCCAGGTGAGTGCACCCCCTCTATGCCACACAACGCGTCTTCCTTCTGCTGGCCTTTCAGGCAGATTTGATGATGGAGGAGGAGCTGAGCAGATCCCCAGATTTCCAATCCCCACTCCTCACCCCACACCATGCCTGCCCACTCTTACCTTGCTCGCAGTTCTCCACTGTACCATACTGCGCCAGCAGGCTGTCCAGTACCTAGGGGCACAGAGAGGAGGCATGGCACTGAGCATCCCAGGCCTGCCATGAAGCAGCCTCAGAACACAGGGGCACGGGCAGAGCCTCGGTGGGGACTGAGCATTTTTTTTCTTGCACAGCTCACTTGTCCTGGGGCACAGATGCTCACGCTGACACCAGTCGGGGTGTCCCTGCAGGACGGCACTTGGTCTCTGCATAAGGTCATTTCTGGGCCAGCTTCTGCCATCACCAAGTCTAGGGCTCAGGGGACATCTTTCCCACCTCCCTAATGGGGACAGCACAAAAGGTAGAGTCCTGGGCTAAGGGTGAGACCCAACGAGCCCCAGACCCAACAGAGACACTCCTGGCCTGGTCCCAGACACCACAGGACCAGGGTGTCGGGGGACTTACTTTCTAGTCCCACCCCACTGACAGTGCCCCCAGACACTTACTTCCCACCGGAGCTGGGGTGGAATGTTACGGATCTGAATTTTCCGACTCCTGAAATTAAAGAGGAAACAGAGTTAGAGAAAGCTCTGGCTGGTTCAGGGGCCTGTGACCCATGCAGTTTTGTTTGTTTGTTTAATTGTGTTATAAGTTTGATACAGGGTCTGTGTGCTCACTACAGAGACACACAGAGAGAAATGATCCCCCAGGGAGTATGGCCATGGCACAATCCCTTTTCTTCTCCTCCATTCTCTTCTTGGGATTTTGGGAACACACACGGGCCCGCAAGTTTTTCAAGCAGCTGGGTATGGGACTCAAACCCCCGGTCAGCCATGTCCGATTCAGCTGCCTTAACCTCAACACCACCTGCGGGTCCAACCTTGTAGTTTTCTTCTAATCCTTGTTCTAGTTTCTGTTTTCCAACTTCCTGCTCACGCACAATAAGCTTTTAGAAATGGAGATGTAGAGTAAGGGCACCTTGCTTAAGAGACCAAAATTATTACCAATGTCTACCACAGATAGGAACCCGAATCTGGTGCTCTAAGCAGCTAGGTAACATAATTCCCTAAAAAAAAAAACACACCTGTCTGTCCCATTATTTAGCTTCTCGCCCCTTTATTCAGAAAGCACTTGGTATCACTACTGTGTTCTGGGCACCGGGATTAACAGTCAAGAAAGGCTCAACCACCATGGTGCTGCCATTAAGACTGGAAGCCATACGGCCTACCCTAGTTCAGATCCCCAGGTCAGTGAGGAGCTGGAGGCCTAGGGGAAGGGACTCACAGTGTGACAAGATCTTATCAGGAATGCATCTCCCTTCTCTCTCTGGCATGTGTGCATTATCGTTTAAAAAAAAGCTACATAACACATTAATTATAAAGGAATCTAATGACTGTTTACTTGGTTACTTATTTCATGCAGTAGTATGTTCTAGTTGCTGGGGACCCAGCAGTAAATGAAACAAAACACCTGGCTTGAAGGTACTCAGGATGTATCAGGGGGGACGTGTATACAAACAGACCCCAACGGAACAGTGCAGTGGGTTAAAGCCTAACACAGACACGGATTTAAATCCATGCCCTGCCTACTAGCTGGTCTTAAAAAGATTATGCTATGTCTTTGAGGTTTGGTTTCCTCCTTTGTAAAACAGGGATAATACCTATTCACAGGGTGGTAGGTGATGTTAGATAATATTTATAAAGAGCTTAGCCAAAGGCTGGGAGTCAGTACTTAAAGTGTAACAATAGCTGCATCTGTGAGTAATACTATGATGGGAGTGGTTAGTACACACACCGCCCAGTTTCAGCCTTCCCCCTCCCACTTAACTATACCTTCTCCTTCACATTTTTTTCCTTTTTTTTTTTTTTCTTTTTTTTTTAGAGGTTTTTGCTATAGGGCACGTGCGCTCGCCAGAGAGAGACAGAGAGATAGAAAGCAAGAAATCACCCCCCAGGGGGGATGGCCACGCCACAATCCGTTCTCCATTCTCCTCTCAGGATCTTGGGCACGCACGCACACGCGCCCGGCATGAGCTTTAAGCCACCTGGTCCAGGACGCAAACCGCAATCGACTACGTGGGAGTCCAGCAACATAGCCATTATGCTAACTGCTGGTTCCTCTCCTTCACATTTTTCAACTGCCTTTTAAAAATCTCATTTCCCAGGACCAGCAGGTGCTGTGGGAGTTAAGGATGCTGGACTCTCACATGGGCGACTGCAGTTCAAGTCCCGAACCTGGCTGCTTTCTCTCTCTGTACCTCTCTGGTCACATTTATTTATTTATTTTTAAAGATTTATTTGTATTTAACTTTATTTATTTATCTATTCCAATTTGATCAGAGAGGGGCAGAGCGAGAGCGAGAGTTAGTGAGAGAAAGTGAGAAAGCAAGCTGCCAGGTCTGGGACTCAAAAAATGTGGTCAGCCATGTGGGAGTCCAGCGCCCATAACCACCACGCCACCTGCCGGCCCCTTCTGTGGTCAAATTTAAATCATTAAAAAGTTAAATGAAATAATTCTTTAAAAATAAATTTTTTAAAAAATCTCATTTCCCTCAAAAGACTTTCGGGCTTGGAGTAGACTCCCAGGGATGGCACACCTCCCAAATCAATGCCCTAAATCTCTGGGTTTAAGACATTTAAATTGACTTGATGTGTTGGTCAATTGTCCTTTTTATCTATGTCCTTGATCACTAACTTAGCACAAGGACAAGGTCCAACAAGGTTCTAGTGACTTGAAGAAAAGCTGGACACGGAAGTAGGAAAGCCCAATTCTGCCCGACTGAGGGTTCGTCTGGTTTCAGCCGCTGAAGCTTCTTCAGGCCTCAGTATCTTTATCTGGTATGCGATGGGGACCCAAGTCAGCTCCCGCCATGCAGGGAAGAGAGGGTGTTGAAAACATGGGGGACCTGGGAAAAGGTACTAAGCGCTCGCTCAAAATGTACCTATTGGAGCCAGCAGATGACGTAGCAGTTACCCCACCGGGCTCCCACATGGCCCACCATGGTTTGAGTGCCAGACCCAGACCAGTGGCTTGAAAATCATGTTGGACATGTGTGCATGTATACTCAAGATCCCAGGAGGAGAATAGAGAAGGGATTGCAGCGTGGCCATCTCTCCTGGGGGGTGATTTCTCATTCTCTCTCTCTCTCTCTCTCTCAGGTGAGCATACATACCCTAAGGTAAAAACTTCATTAAAAAAAAAAAAAAAAATCTCTCCACCATGGCTGTCCTGGCCCAGCTGGCTCACCTCACCCTGGGAGTTCAAGAATCTCCAGCCAAGGACAGTAGCGCAGCCCTGTGAGGCTGACCTGCGTGGGAAGGTTCTGAGTTCGTGTCTGAAGGCCACCCTGAGCACATCAGGCATGCCGGTGGCCCTGATGACCCAGAGCTAACTCCTGGCTGGTGGTGGGTCAGAGTCAGAAACCTGTCTAGGAGTGCTGTCTTTCTGTCTGTCTTGCTCATGGCATAAATTATTTTAAAAATACTTTGTTAGGGGCCAGCAGGTGGTGTGGTAGTTAAGGGCACTGGACTCTCACCTGGCCAACCACAGTTCAAGCCCTGGACCTGGAGGCTTGCTTTCTCACTTTCCCGCTTCTCTCTCTCCCTCTCACTCTGACCCTCTCTGGTCAAATTAAGGGAAAAAAAAAAAAGTTAGAAAACATCTCAGCTATAAAACTGAAAGGCAAGTATCTCTAGATTCCTTTTAGTTCTGTGATTCTAAGTGTGGAGAATCTTTATCTGTAAGTGTCATAAGACAATCTGCTTCTGGGGCCAGTGGTTAAGAAGCTGGATTCTCACATGGCCAACTGCAGTTCAAGTCCTGGACCTGAATGCTTTTGCTTTCTCATTTTTCCTCTCTTTTTTCTCCTTCTGTGAGTGCCCCATAGCAAATTAATAAATAGTAATTCATAAAATAAAATAATTATTTAATTTTATTTCTTATTATATCTTTAAAAAAATTACTACAGGTCACACACGCTCACCAAAGAGAAAGGGCGAGGTGGGGTAAGAAACCAAGCCGCCAGGTCTAGGACTCAAACCACAGTCACACGTGGGAGTCTAGCACTGCAACCACCACACCATCTGCTGGCCCTATAAAATACATAATTCTTTACAAAACAAAAAAGAAGAAAGTCCGCTCCTGGGATGAAATACTTGGGAAAGAAGGATGATGTTGAGGAGGTCTCGGTTTGCAGTTCGCGACTTTGGCTGGCTCACCAACTGGATCTAGAGAGGTCAGAGTACAGGAGGACAACGTGGTAAGGATCAGAGACTAATCGATTCCAGGTCCTTGGCTTCCCCAGGCCACCTGCCTGGGGTTCAATTCATCAGCGCTCGTAGGCCCTGTGAGAGATTTTCCACACAGGCCATGTGGTGACCAAACGGACAGATTGAAAACGCAGCGACTCTCACAATTAAAGTCAAACTGTCAGGGTGCTGGGGAAAGAAATGATCACACCATTGCAGACTGAGGCCACTGACCTGGTTTAACACCAATGACAGCGACAGCCCTTAGCCAGGGCCTCCCTCTAGTGAACAACCCCTTTGGGATGAAGGACAGGGAGGTGGGAGCTTCCTGCCTGCCTGGAGAGCAAACCAATAAAAGCCCACATCAACCCGGATGCTGGAGCCCAGTGTGAAGTGCATTCTTTCAGGAAGGTCTCTCCGTATAATCTAAGGTCAAAGGTCGAAATTTCCCTCCCACTTCAAACCCCCCAGTTTTAGGGGCTTTCTTCTGAAGGAGGGCGGAGGGGAAGGAGAAGGGTGGCGGTGGTGAAATCAAATCTCGGCTGGGATGTTAGTCCATATCCTGAAAGCAATGGCAGGCAGATCGTCTGGAATGTCTGGAATGTTCCAGGAGAGAGAGAGGGGGGAGGAGAACAGGGCCACCCAACCAATGAAAGAAAAGACATCCTGGCAGCCCTCCCCCACCCCCAATCGGCACAAGCTCACCCACCCCTCTAGGGCACACACCCCACCCTGGGAACCCACTCCAGGCCTCCTTTCAGCAAAGCCCCCAGCCCAGATTAAAACACAACTTGGGGGGTGGGAGCACCGGGGAGCAGAGGCCATGAAGAACCTCCTTTAAATCCTTGGCCTGGCTTCTATTAAGTATGGCGTTACCTAATTTGTTTCAGGCGCAACGCACAGGGAGACTGCCGCCAACGGTAACCTGTATGCCTTTCTTCCCTGGACCCGCTGGTGGCATGTCCATGCCACAACACTGAGAAAGGCCCACAAGCCCGAGAGCTCAGGGATCCAGCAGAAGCCAAGGCACCCTGACTGGCTGCTCCTCTGCACCGCGCCCTAACTTCCTCGGGTGGGAAGCTGATACTGCTATGTGAGGACTCTGAAGGGCAGGAGGTGCAAGGGAACGAGGTGCCTGCCATGTGGGAGGCGCTGGTCCGCATCCCAGTCTCCCGACCCACAGGAAAGGCAAGGCGGCAGGTAGGGCTGCCAGTGAGCCACTCCGCAGGATGGCAAGTCGTTGAAGTATTTAAAAAGGGGTGTGGGGCAGCAGGTGCCGGGTGGTGAAGGCACTGGATTCCCACATGGCCAACCATGGTTCAAGTCCCAGACCACAGGGCTTGAAAAACCACACCAGGTGTGTCTGTGTGCACGCTCAAAATCCCAAGAGGAGAATGGAAAGGAGACTGCACCCTGGCCATTCTCCCTGAGGGCACGGGACGATTTCTCACTTTCTCTCTCTCTGTTGAGTGCACACACCCTATGACAAAAGCCTTTCTATTTTTCCAAAGAGATTTTTGCTATAGGGCGCATGCCCTCACTGGAGAAACAGATAGAAAGCGAGAAATTATCCCCCAGGAGGGATGGGCGCACCACAATCCCTCTTCTTGGGATTTTGGGCACTCATTCACAGGCACCCTGCATGAGTTTTAAGCCACCGGGTCCAGGACTCAAACCAAACTACGTGGGAGTCTAGGGACGTAACCATTATGCCATCCGCTGGTCCTGAAAGTCTTTCTTTTTTTTAGAGAGAGATTTTTGCTACAGGGCATGTGTGCTCACCGAAGAGACAGAAAGTAAGAAATCACCCCCATTTGGAGGATGGCCACACCACAATCCCCTCTCTTCCATTCTCCTCTTGGGTTTTTGAGCACACACACGCGTGTGCACGTGTCTGAAATCAGTTTTAAGCCGCCAGGTCTAGGACTTGAACTGGCATCAACTACATAGGAGTCCAGCAACGTAACCATTATGCCACCTGCTGGTCCCTGGCAAAAATCTTTAAAAAATAAAAAATGTAAAGGGGCTCAGATGGTGGCACAGTGGTAACACAGGACGCTTTGCAAGGCAAGCCCACAGGGGAAGGTTCCCAGCTCCCGTCCAGACACTCCAGAGTACCTGGGCTTGTATGTGCCCAACCCAGAGGTGGCTGAAGCTGGGGGTAGGCTGTGATGTCAAGACCCTGTTGAAGGTGCTGTTGCTCTCATTTTTCTTGCTCATAGAAGAAATACATAAGCTTTAAAAATAAAAATTAAAGGGGCCAGCAGTAGTGGTTAAAGGTGCTAGATCCCCACCTAGCTGACTATGGTTCGAGTCCCAGACCTGGTGGCTTGTTTTCTCGCTTTCCCTTTCTCTCTCTCTCTCTCTCTCTGTCTCTTTCTGGTCAAATTTTAAAATAATAGTAGCAAATAGAAATAAATGAATAAATCTTAAAAATAATATTAATAATTAAAATATGTAAATACATCTGCAAATACTTGGTATAAATACTGAGAAAATACTATCACCTAAAGCCCCATCCCTATGCCTCCAGCTCCCCAATTAAAGGATTATGATTCATCCCAAGGATCCATTCCAAGTTCTTCAAAAGACCAGCTTCAATGGGGTTAAGCTGTGCCTTTGCCCTACAGGTAATAGGGCAACACTGTCTGAGCCTCTCTCTGAGCCTGGAGCCCCTAACCCAACACAGAGTTCAGAAAAGGAAAGAGGACTCCCTGCGTTCCCTCCTATACCTCACAAACATGTTCCAAGGATGAAGCTGCCAGCCCCTGGATATGAAGGCAGTGGTCGCACCAGCCTAATGACTTCCTGTGCTCTCCGCCTGCCCTGGCCCCCCAGCACAGCTACCAAGGACCTGCCACCTCTTGAATGCCATCAGGCCAAGCAGTGGGCACAAGGCCACAGATCTGAGTGACTATTCTTCAGAAACAAGCAGAGATTCAGGAAAGAACGCACACCCTGCAACAGCCTAAGGGGCTGGGGCTGGGAAACGGACAGGGCTGGGAGCTCTCCTTAGTCTGGAAGCTCTCTCGTCCTTTCACTCCTTTCACACTCAGAGTTCAAGAAGTGGGCGGGCTCCATGATCCCCACATGGAGAACGTGGGGAAAGAGACTCTGGAGGAGGGTGCCTCTCTATCTCTCTCTCTCATGCACGTGCACACGTTCTATCGTGAATAAAGAAAAGAAATTAAAAATATAAATAAAGACTTCAAGGTATGTAACCAATTTAGACTGAAAGGAAAGGAAAATGGATCACAATTAGGGAAGGGCCTGGCAAACTTGAAATGAAGGGAACGAACATTTCTGGAGAGCTTATGTCAGGCTCTGAGATTCCTCATCTGATAGAATCCTCCTATTCATTACCCACGAAGGTGCTTATCTAAATCACAGAGCCACTAAAGCCACTGAAAAGCCGTTCAGAATTTGAACCCAAAGCCTGCCTGACCCCAGGCTCTCTGCAGTGTCGTGTTGCTTTTTGATGGGGGTGGAAGGTAAGAAGCTAAAGGACACGCATGTTAGGTCTGAAGACAAATTTTAAGAGATTTTTGTCGTAGCCCTTACCAGAGAAACAGAGACAGATAGGGAAAGTGAGAAATGACCCCCTGGGGGAATGGTCACACCATAATCCCTTCTCCTCCTAGGATCTTCAAGCCACTGGGTCAGGCCATGTGGAAGTCCAGCGACTTAACTGCTACACCATTTGCTGGCCCCAACAAATTTTATATTTTTGCCATAGGGCACAAGAGCTTCCAGGAGATAGACAGTGAGAGAGAAAGTGAGAAATACCCCCACCGGGGATGGCCACACCGCAATCCCTTCTCCTCCATTCTCTTCCTGGGATTTTGGGGACACATGCACACACACCAGGTGTGATTTCAACCGGGGCCACCATGTGAGAGTCCCAAGCCTTAACCGCCACACCACCTGCTGGCCCTATGAAGACACATTTAAATACCAAGAGTTCGCACAACATACAGGACAGAGGGCCTGCCACATGGGTGTCGCTCTATAATAAGGCAAAGCATCCCACCTGTAATTCTTTAAGCTATTAACTTCTTTTTCCAGCTCTTATTTCCACAGTTGGTTGAAAATTGATTCCATGGCATACTGAATACCGCCTAGATATTTCATGGCACTAAAGACATACTTGTTAATCTTGTAAAATCATATTGTGGAGCAACTGGACCCACATGGGAAAGGCACCAGGCTCACATCCCTCGACCCTCGCAGGGTGCGTGAGTGTGCCAACCATCCAGGCTGGCTGGGGGCAGCATGAAGGCTAGGGGAACAACTGTCTGTCTCTTTCTGTCTCTATCTCTCTTAGAAAAAATAGTCTAAAAGTAAAATCATGCTGGACTGGCTCTATGGCCTGAGGTTAAAGGCAGCTGGGTCCTACATGGCCGACCACAAGGTTTGAGAAACATCCTGAACACATACAAGAGTGTGCCCAAGATATCAAAAGGAGAGAGAAATGGAGACGGGATTGCGGTGTGACCCCACTGGGGGTGGGTGCTTACTCCTCTCTGTCTCTCTCTGGTGAACGCATATGCCCTCTAGCAATAACAGCAACAAAATAATAACATATAAAGTTGTTATAGTTTAGATATTCGGAAATATTTAGAAGATAAAATGACAGCTGGGGCTGACTTCAAAATTATTGAGGGAGGGAACTAGCAGTTAGCGTAATGGCTATGTCGCTGGACTCCCACGTAGTCGACCGCGGTTCGCGTCCCGGACCCGGTGGCTTAGAACTCACGCCGGGCACATGTGTGTGCGTGCCCAAGATCCCGAGAGGAGAATGGAGGAGAAGGGATTGCGGCGTGACCATCCCCCCTGGGGGGTGATTTCTCGCTTTCTGTCTCTATATCTCTCTCTCTCTGTCTGGCGAGCGCACGCGCCCTATAGCAAAAACCTCTCAAAAAAAAAAAAATTATTGAGGGGAGGAATAAAAACTCCCTGCTGAAGCAAGGAGTTCCTCGGAATCAGGGTGGGGCTTGCAGTCAGAGGTGGAGGTGGGGAGGAGGGCGGTGGCAGCAGTTTTGTAATCTTGTCAAGCTTGGGACCCCATCCCCCAAGGCCCTGCCTCCAATCAAGGCTAGACTTTCATCTCCACCTTTCATTTCCATCTCTGCATCTTCAGATTAGATCCTTGCTTCCACCCCCTCCCCAGGCCATGCTTCTGGCTTGATGAGTGGTCTGAGGCAAGTCAAGCCTTCGACTCTGTGACTCTCAGTTTCTCCCATCTGGGAAGCAAGGAGTAAGATCAGTCCACCTTACGTGGTTTCCAGACAGGAATGAAGCTTGTCTACCTAGAGGGGAACACCTTACTAGTCTGAATAACTGGTTTTTACTTTCATCCTTCTTCTAGACTCAATTCCCATTAGGAATGTCATGAAAGGTCAGAACATTCCATCAGGAAACTCTGAACAATCTGCACACAGTTGAGATTTCAGGGACCAGCAGTTGGCGTAATGGCTATGTCGCTGGACTCCCATGTAGTCAATCACGGTTCAAGTCCCAGACCTGGTGGCCTAAACTCAAACCAGGTGTGTGTGCATGTGTGCCCAAGATCTGGAGAGGAGAATGGAGGAGAAGGGACTGCAGCATGGCCATCCCCCCCGAGGGGTGATTTCTCGCTTTCTGTCTCTCAGTCTCTCTCTGTCTTTCTGGTGAGCACACATGCCCTACAGCAAAAAACTCTCAAAAAAAAAAAAAAAAGATTAAGAGATTTCAGGGGTAATGAAGATTTCAGAATCCATTCATAAACCCACCACACCTACACATTTAACTTTATCTCAATGAAGTCCTAAATTCAGTCAGGCCTGCAGGCATCTGAGTGGAGGAGACACTAGCCTGAGACAATCAGGAAACACGGCTATGGAGTGTGTGGTTGAGGTTACAACTCCAGGCTGGAAAAAAGCGAGAGTCAGAGAGATGTTTCACTCCCTACAGAATCACACCACCAGCTAAGGATTTCTAACAGCTACCATGGCCTCCCTCAAGGCTGCTGGACAGCCCTTCTGCTGTAGCCGTTCACTCCACACATGTTTCGCTCCACAGGTGTTATCTTGGCAGCTACTATGTACAGGGCCTGCCCTGTCCACTGCAGTAACCAGCAACATGTGGCCCCTGAACGGGCAAGGTGGCTAGTGCAAATCAGAACTGAATTTTTATTTGTTGATAAAAGTTTACGTTTTTAAAATTTATTTATCTCAGGGCCAGCAGGTGGAGTAGTGGTTAAGATGCTGGGCTCCTACATGGTTGACTATGATTGAGTCCTGGACCCAGCAGCATGAAACTCATGTAGAGTGCATGTGCGCCCAAAATCCTAAGAGAATAGAGAAGGGCTTGCAGAGTGGCCATCCCGGAAAGGGGTGATTTCTCTCTTTCTCTCTGGGGAATACACATGCCCTATAACAAAAAAAAAAACTTTAAAAAATTATTATTTATTTAATTCCATTTGTTATTACTATTTTTTTTAATTTGACCAGAGACAGAGAGAGAAAAAGGGAAAGCGAGAAAGCAAACCGCCAGGTCCAGGACTTGAACTGTAGTCGGCCATGTGGGAGTCCAGTGCCCTTAATCACCACACCATCTGCTGGCCCCAGTATCTTTTTAAAAATCAATTTCATCTGTTTGTTTTTCTTCCTTTCCTTTCCTTCCCTTCCCTTTCCTTTCCTTTCCTTCTCTTCCCTTTCCCCCTCCCGTCCCTTTCCCTTCCCTTCCTTTCCTTTCCCTTCCCTTCTTTCTTTCTTTCAAAGATTTTTGCCATAGGGCACATGCACTCACAGGAGACAGAGAGAAAGCAAGAATCACCCCCCAGGGGGGATGGTCATGCTGCAATTCCTTCTCCTCCAATCCCTTCTCCTCTGCTGTCCTTTCGGGTTCTTGGGCATGCATCCACATGCACCCGGTGTAAGTTTCAAGCTGCCCAGATTTAAGACTTGATCTACAGTTGGCTGTGTGGAAATCCACCTTAACCACACACCACCTGCTGGCCCTCATCTGTTTGTTTTTTAATGAGGCTATGGAAAACTAGAACAAATCCAGGAGGCTCATGTTCTACTGCACAGTGCTTGCTGGGTGCTGGGTGCTGAGTGCAGGGTGACTGGCAGAGCTCCCTCCCGCGCTCAGGGAATTTGCAGTCCAGCAGGGTGCCTGGGTTAGTTAAGAATGAATGGGGTGAGAGGAGGGAATGGACACAGTTAACTGGGAATGAAGATCCCTTCGGATGGGTGATAATACTGACCCAACAAGAGGGTCCCCCGTGTGAGAAGCTTCCTCCCAAAGCTGATCTCCCTGTCCAGCTGTTTCTCTCAGCTAGACGCTGCCTTAACGTGCCCACTGCTGCCTGTTCCAGAAGGTCACCGCTGTCTCGTCCTCCCTGCCCACTCTGCCTCCTTATCCCTGCAGGGTGGAGAGGTGATCAAAAAGAAAAAAATCGTCCAGGAAAACTTCTGAAGGGGGCGGGCCTGGCACACTTCAGGCATGGCAGTAGCTGGGAAAGGGGGCGGGGTCGTGGAGCAGAGGAGGAGCTGGCCCAATGCCCAGGGCTCTGTGCCAGGCTGATCCAGAGGCAGGGCAGCCAGACAGGCGGGCGGACAGGCGGGCAGGAGTAAGTCTGGAAAACTGACCTGCTGGGAGGTGTGGGACCAAGTAGAGCACATGCCCCACCAAGAAGAAAGCCAAGGTGTGGGGAGAATAAAGCCACGCGGGCGGAACACATCTGAAACCCCGTCCGTGCACATGGTCTTTTCAATGTAGCCGGCACACACGCTGTCCATGTGTGCCCTGATTCCTGCACTAACACCACAGACGATAGCAGCTCCTCTGGGCTGCACCGTTACTCTCTCTCCTTTGAGGGCTCTTATGCCTGTGTTTAATATCGCACTCCTGGTCTACCTGGAGTCGAGCGCAAGGAGGACATCACTCCGCTTCTAACATGACCACAGAGGCACACTCTCAGCCCTTAACCTGTCACCAAGAAATTCCAGCTGAAAGAGACTCATACATGGAGGTAGAAACAAGAAGCGTAAGCCCCTAAGGCTGAGAGGACCCTAAACTGTCACCCTCATTTCATGGAGGTAGAGACTGAGGCTGAGAGGAGGAAAGACTAGAACTCAGCTCCCCCAGGCTGTGCGCTCATTTCTCCACACTGAGCAGCTTTCTCTGTGAAGGGAAGTGTGAGTGAGCCCGGCAGACGCTTGCAGCCCCGACGTCAGGAGTAGGAAAAGTGCCCATATTCTGTATGGCTAAGTGCGTGCCAACTGGCTTTTACTGCATGCGGCTCTAATTTGGGCACAAGATCTAACTTGCCGAAGATCTAACTGGCCTATAACACGGCTGGATGGCTGTCAGAGAGCTTCGTTAGCAGGGTGAAAGGGTAGTCAGCAAAAGCTCTAACCTTCCAAGACTATTTTTTTTTTTTTAATGTCACCTGGACCTATGGTAGGCACTGAAGCAAAGGTGTGACACCGGGTGGCAGGCATTAACGACTGGCAGAAGACAGCACGGGAACTTCTGCGTTGAACGCTTGGTTCCACTCGCTCATCTCGCAAATAAATGGTCTGACGAGAAGCCCGCAGATTTCTCCTTGCCCATCTGGGCAGCGCCACGGAAGCCAAAACAGAAGCTCTGGGATGGCGGAGTTCTTTCCAGACTAATTCCACGTCTGCCTGGGCCAACTGCCACCCCCTATCCCTCCTAGCTCTCTCGGCCTCAAATCTTGCTCTTTAACCTTAAAGAGGTTGCTGGAGGGGGCCGGCCCTGTGCAGCTGCCTGGGTGCAAACAGGGAGCAAAAAGGATCTGGGAGGGGTGGGACTGAGGTGTGGAGAAGACACCTGGGTGAGGCTGAGGTGCGGCCAAGACACCTAACGTATGGGGACAAATGGAAAGGAGGGACCTGCTGAGCAGTGCAGCCAGTCTTCCTGGCAGTCAGCAGGTGGGGAGAGAAAGCAGGGGGGTGCGGGGACGCCCTCCATCCTCTCAGGCTAATCAAGAGCTTGCGGGGAGGGGGGGGCTCTCCGGGGTGCTGGGGTGGGGAAGTTAATAAGCACTGCTGTGGAAATGTGAAGGGGGGACAGTGCCAGCCCTGGCCCCAGCCTCGCCTCACCTCCAGAGAGATGGCAGCATCTCTCCAAGGGCCCAGACCCGGCTAAGGGTGGAGGCGCTGTTATGAAAAGCATCATGGAGGCCAGAGACATGGCAGAGAAGGGGTCTCCCCAGCTCAGAGCCAACAGCAAGCATGAAGGGCTCAGCTCCTGACCAGGACTCTGAGCTGCAGCCCCCAGGAGCGAGGGGAGGGAAACCAGATCAGTCTCAAAGAAATCAATCAGCAATTCACAGCTCTGCACCCCAGGAAGACCCCACAGAACGTAGAATTCTGAGCTCCCTGTGTAAGGATGAGAATGTGTCCTGGCCCACATTTTAATAATCATACATTTATCCTGCTCCTGGCAAGGAGCTGTCTGTCCCTTCCAAGGATTAACTGTCACCCCTCCTGTTGCCCATAAAGACCTGTTGGTAGGAAACTTCTGGAAGCTGGGGTTTGTTTCTTCCTGGGAGTCAGTTTTTACTCAGAACTGCCCTCCTCCCACAGGGATGCCCATCCTGAGACCTGCTCGGAGACCCTGCCCCAAAGGGCTGCCGCCAGACTTCCAAGACAGTTCTCGCCCTGCCTTGGCCAAGCAGAGGGGCAGGTCCCTAACGCCAAAAGGACCTAGGCGGCAACTGGGGAGAAAGAGGTGCCCGGGAAGGGAAGGGCGGCAGCAGCTGGGCTGGGGGAGGGCGGCGGCAGCTGGGGGAGGAGGGGAGTCCTCATGAAGGAGCAATTGAGAAGCGCTGAGCAGCTGAGGGGCCGGGCTGGCGTCGGCCTCTGCCCCACCGGGCGGCCCCCTTCCCCAGCCCCTCACCTACCCCGGGGAAAGCTGAGCGCACCCTCCCACCCCTTCTCTGGGTGGGCCGAGGCTCCAGAGCGCACAGGGTGGGCTGGTGGGGGCGCAGAGGATGCCCCCGAGTGGCCAAGCCTGCGGGGTCTGCAGAGTCCACAATGTTCTGCCGCCAAAGCCCCCTCGGTCCCCCGACTCGCTCCAAGCCTGTCCAGCGGAACCTGGGCTACCCGCTCAGGGCCTGGAGGGGGAGGGGACCCGCGCCGGGGGCTGCTGGGTGGGGGTGGGGACCAGGACTTTGCCCTTTGTCTCTCTCCTGAGCCACCGGCCCGAAACCCGACCCCATCGGCGAGCCAGGCAGCCAGCGAGGGGCAGGCTCCCGCTCCGGGGTCCTTTAGTAAATCCAGACCCGACCTCCCTGTGGTCAGGGCCGTGACTGAGGTGGTCCTGTGGGGGAGGGGGCTCCCGCCTGCGAACAGGCCTGCAAGCATTTAAGTGGGAGCCGGTTGGGGGTAGGGAGCCGGGAAGAGGCTGGGAGAGAGGCCGCAGAAGCTGGAGGGAGAAAATGACCCCGGAGGCGGCATTCCTTAGAGACCTGGGCTGGGCTGCGGAGGAGGCCCCCCACTGAGAAGGCAGGAACTGAGGCTAGGGAGTGGGGTGGGTGGAGTTGGGGGCGCAGAACTTCGGAGCCTTCCGGGCCCGGGAGAGAAAAGAGCCCTCTCCTCCCAGGGCAGGTCCCATGCCTTCTGGGAAGCCCTACAGTCAAGGTATAACAGAGAAGTCACTCTAGCCCCCTACCAGAGCTGGGAATTTGTTTGGGGGTGAAGATAAACTTTGCCCGACCTTTTAGAGAGTCATCAATGGATGATCTTATCGATAACTCATCTCGGCACGGCACTTGAAGACTTCAGTACTTTTTTATATTCACACTCTCCTATGAACCTCAAACCACCACCAGAGATTGGCTGGGGTCTCTCAACCCCAGGAGACTGAGAATATTGCCATTTCCATTCTGTACATGAAAAAGCAGGCTCAGAGCAGTCAAGTGACTAGCCTTAGGTGACACTGGCCGGCATGTGCCTCTCCATGGTACACCCTTTTCTGTGTGCCCGTTTAAAAAAAAAAAGAAAAGGTAAATTGGCTTCTAGCTCCTTAACACAACCACGTAGCAAGGATGAATTATGATTCTATAGGCTTGTAGGCAAGTAACAAAGGTCAACTCTGTCCCTTCCAGAGGGGAGGAGCTGGAGGGGAAGGTAAGCATCTCAATCCTTGCCCTTCCCCCCAAGCTCTTGTTTTCTCCAGGGTTGAACCCAAGCAAAATGGGGAGAGGGGTTAGCCCAAACCTCCAGCCCTGGTGCTTTCCTAAACTGTCAAAGGATACAGGTTCTTAGAACTCAAAATACTTCATCCAGTGTATGTCATGGGATTTCTGGAATGAGGAGGAATCGGGTAAGGAAATGGAGACCCAGGAAGAGATGCTAACAGAGATCCCATGATCCACATATATGGAAAAGGACAGGCTAGGACTGACACCTGACTCTAACCTCACTCAAGTCTTTCTTAGTTTCTTTCCTGTGGTAATTTAATTCTACAGCAGAAACCCATTTTCCATCCTAGGTGCTCTAAAAAGGGCAAGGACTATGGACCTCCCCATCTCAGTCTTCTCAATCACTCAAGATGGCCTGAAAATACCAGCGGTGAGAGAAAAATAAAATGCAAAGCAGGTGTGAGACACTCTGGAAGGAAGGAGACTCAGAGCCGGGGGAAATTCATGTTAGGCCCGCTTTGTGCTAAACTCGAGACAAGACTCAGCCTGAGCGTTAAGAGGATCTCCCGTCCCCTGCAGTTGGGAGTCCTCAGGCAAGGACAAATAAACACCCGAGTTGGAATTCTAGCACTTCTGTACCCTGAAGATATGATCTTGGCTAAGCTCCTCTAACCACTCAGAGCCTCAGTTTCT
This sequence comes from Tupaia tana, assembly GCA_026018925.1. Classification (NCBI taxonomy): domain Eukaryota; kingdom Metazoa; phylum Chordata; class Mammalia; order Scandentia; family Tupaiidae; genus Tupaia; species Tupaia tana. The sequence continues at coordinate 43,427,020 of JAKSZU010000011.1, forward strand.
TCTGCAAAATGAAAATGATACCTTGAGGGTTCCACGAAGTCACAAGGCCAGGTAGATCCCCAGTAAATGCTCCCCCATAACTAGATGGAACTCATCTTTGAATCCTCATTACCTAGCACAGTGCTCAGAAGCCAAAGATGATGCTGGATAAGGGAAATGAATAGGTGGGGTGTTGGCCCTGCCTACCTGAGAGCCTCATTTCCGTAACTTCTCCCCCCACCCCAAATGCCACCCACCTCTTCTAAATGAACTGTCTTCCCACAATCTCCCTGGCAGTTCAAGGCTTTCCTTAATCCACTCCTCTAGCTCCTCTATCTTCCCCGACCTATCCTCCAAAACCCAGGCTACCTCCAGCCCCCTTCTCTATTTTTGTTACTGAGGTTGTGTGCCTCTCACATTAGTGCACCATCTCCTGGCCTTCTCCCGGATCTAAAGCGAAAACACTGGAGGTCAGACAAAGCAGTTCTCTGGTACCTTGGCCCTCTTTCTCTCGGCTCCTCTCTCCCCTTTCCCCATGGTGAAAAGAATATCTAATCATGCTAAATAAAAACCCAATAAATAACCAATAGTATGTAATACAGAGGTGGGATCAGGAAAAAAAAAAAAAAAAGACCCTCTTTAAATCCCAGCACTACTACTCATTGAAAATGAATGGCCAAAGGAGATGGAGGAGTTGCTTTTTTTCATGGGTAGAGTTTCTATTTTGCCAGATGTAGAGAATTCTAGAGATGGATGGAGGTGATGGTGCATGGCAATAAGAATTTTTTTTTTCAAGAGCTTTTTGCCTTAGGGCGCTTGCAGGAGACAGACAGTGAGAGGAAAAGTGAGAAATCACCCCCTGGGGATGATGGCAATCCCTTCTCCTCCATTCTCCTCCTGGGATCTTGAGCACACATGCGCACATGACCAGCGTGATTTAGAAGCCACAGAGTCTGGGCCTCGAACCATTTTTTGGCCATGTAGAGTCCAGTGACATAACTGCTACGCCACTTGCTGGTCCCAAGAATGTTGAACTGTACATTTCAAATGATTAGGATGGACTGGTACAGCGATAAAACGCAATGCTCTGCTAAGAGAGTTCCACATGGAAAGGTTCCTGCTTCATGTCTCACTGGCTGTTATACCCGTTAGGGGTTAGCTAACGACTGGAGATGAATCAGGCTGTCAAGACCCTGTGGAGGGTTCGCCTTATCTCTTCTTCTCTAGCTCTCTGTCTCACTCATGGGAGAAATAAATATAAACTTTTAAAAAATGGTCAAGGCAATACATTCTACCTTTTATATATTTGACAATTTAAGATAAATTTTAAAAAGTACAAGGATAGGGTCAGCAGGTGACATGTGGTTAAGGCGCTGGATCCCACATGGTCAATTCCACAGTTCGAGTCCCAGGACCAGTGGCCTGAAAAACATGCCAGGTGCATGTGTGTGTGTGATCAAAATCCTAAAAGGAGAATGGAGAAGAAGGGATTGCAGCATGGCCATCTCACCATGAAGGAATTTCTCACTTTCTCTATCTCTCTCTGTCTCTGAGGAGCACCTATGCCCTATGGCAAAAGAAAAACAAACAAAAAACTAAGGAAAAAAAACACAAGGAGAAGGAGAAAAACCAAAACTTCCAGATAATTACCTGATAAAATTAAAACTCCTTCCATTTCCTCTATAAGACCAAGCTCTTTCACTTATTCCTCGATGCCCTCCTAGCAAAGACCATTATCATGCAATGATACATACTTTTTAAAAAAATAATTATTTAATTGTATTTATCATCTTTTTTTTTTTTTTTTAACCAAAGAGAGAGAAAGTGAGAAAACAAACCACCAGGTCCAGGACTTAAACCATGGTCAGCCATGTGGGAGTCCAGTGTCCCAAACACCACAGCACCTACCGGTCCCACTATAGACTCTTAATAGATAAAAAATAAGTGAATGAACACGCCAGGCACATGTGCATGCACTGCCAAAAATCCTGAGAGGAAAATGGAGAAGGGATCATAGTGTGGCCATCCCCCTAGAAGGATGGTTTCTCTCTCTCTCTCTCTCTCTCTCTCTCTCTCTCTCTCTCTCTGTGGTGAGCACATGTGCCCTATAGCAAAAACTTAGATAATAATAATGTGCTCGCTTTGGCAGCACATATACTAAAATTGGAATGATAATTAGCATGGCCCCTGCACAAGGATGACACGCAAATTCGTGAAGTGTTCCATATTTTTTCTAGTTTGTAACGTGTCCAATAAAAAGCTGGACTCAGTAATAATAATAATAATAATAATAATAATAATAAGTGAATGAATGCCTGCATGGATGAATGGATACGTGACTAGAGGTACCAATCTTGGCAGCAATATGCGAGCTACTGCAGAAGTCAGTACCATCTTGTTAAACATTTCACACATGGACTTTAGTTGTAAATGTACATTTTACATGCTTTTCATGATCAATGACTGAGTGTCAAGTACCCCCTTTTGCAGAGAAGACGGCATCCCTCTTCTACTTAGACGTCTAAAGGAACCTACTCATTCAAGATGGCCAGCTAAAGGAGCAGAGGTAGGAAAGTGAAACATTATCTCAGAGGTCTAAGGGTTTGGGAAGATCATTCTACTCCACTCCCTGACTACCCCCAGAGCTCATCCAGGATAGGAATCTCTCTCGACCCTATTTCGAAAAGCCAGCAACTACAACATCTCTGGATCAAACAGTAACAAACAACAGGAAAGAAAACTCTCTAGATACCATGACTTCTGCAGCTCAATTTTCCTTTCTGCTACACTAAATAAAAAGTTGCTGGAGTGAACACTTCACATGAGGGAAGAAGATATTCTGAATCCTGCTGGCCTCCCCAGCCAACACCCTCGTGCATCTAGTCCTCGCTTGGAACACACCGGCTGCAACCACCAACAGCCACGTCCCTCCGTAAAGAGTCATCCTTGCCCTCTAATTTAGGGTTCCAAACCCTGCCAAAGCAACTGGTCTCTATTACAGTTGGACTTCTCCTCCTCAGCAACTTAGAGACCTCGAGGAAGTAAAATAAATATTTCTAACTCTGAATAGACGACCTCAACCAGTTTACTCCACCCAGCAGTCCTCATTTCCGTTTCTGTATCCCCTCCCTCATTTTCTCCTCCTCCTCAACCTAAAAGAAAGTTGATGAACCCCAAGCAATCCCAAATGCCACTCCAGAAAGAGGCAACATAGATCATTCTGCATCAACTATTCATACGTATAAAACCCTTTATAGTAACTGATTAAAGTCACAGGCCTGTGAAAGGTCCAAAACCACATCCGGATTGGATGCCCTTCCTGTCCCTACCCTAATTAAGAGAAGGTTCAATTCTCACTCCTGGGCTGGGGCTGTGAGCATGTGTGTACGTATGTGTGTGCACTGTGCACGTACCCACAGTGTGGTGTGCACCCTGTGCAGGGAGAGCTGAAAAGAACAAGTGGGCATGAAGGTGGGCTCTGAGCACATCTTGGGGGACTGTTTCCAGACCAGGGGACAGGGAGAGAATGTGAGGCCACTACAAGGGCAGAGGAAATAGGGAACAATGTTTGCAGTCACCTCCTGGGCATCCAGGAATCCCCGGTGCCTGAACTTTGTTAGCCTACCAAGGACAGAATGTTCAGGCGAACATACCTATCTTCCACCAGGCAAGGGAAGCTGCCCTCTTCCTTTCTCAGACCCCCAAGGGGACACACACAGTCTCCTTCATCCTGAATTCTTACACCTACCTCATCCACAGATTCAGGGTGGCTCCCCTCTCACCTATGTCTCTACTTTATGTACACCTCTGACATGGGTGAAGTGTGAAATTTCAGCAAGGAACCTAACCCAGGTTCAGGGCATCAACAGCAATAGCATTGGTCCATTTCCCCTAATGCACAATCAGTCACATTCTCCACCACATTTACCCCATCTCTCCAAGCCTTCTAAGAGGGTTGGTAAGAGATATGTGCACTACTGGTGGGCTCCATGATCTAGGGGCTCTGTGGGATTGCTCAGATGAACTCCATCTCCCTTCCCGAGAAAGGTAATTTTCCTTTTAGCATGGGTAGTTCTCAAAGCTCCCCACACAGATCCCCTTCCACATGCCTATTCGCATAAGTACACATAAACACCCTAACTCACGGGTTTGTCCCAGGTTGCCACCCCCGGTCCAAAGACAGAACCTGTGACGGACACCTTTTCAAGCATCCCTACACTTGATCAGGTCCAATCCTCATGGAGCTACCCACAGACCTATGGGACCGGAGTGGGGCAGGGAAGAGAAACTCTAAAACATAATACTCCTACTAGCTACTGTATGGTACTAGTTACTTTACAGTTACAGAAACTGAGCTCCTAGCCTAAACCCTGAATTCTCCTGGGAAGAAGACTTTTCCTCCGGAACCCTGCAGAGGATGAGTGAGGATCCTTGGGTAGGACTTAAAGATGACCGAACAGCATTCCTCCCTCCTTGGGCCGTAAGAATTTTCAGCAATTCTGTCTTTCCCACTCCTTTAGCCAAAGAACTCACACACCCACAAACAATCTTTACAAAGAACAGTTTTTTAATTTACGAATTCTCTGATTTCTGTTTGAAGATTCTAATCCATCAACTAAACAACCATCCAAGCAACTTAACTATATCCAATCAACTCAACTAAACTACCCAATCAAATTTCACTTAGACTTAACATTTTCCATTTCAAGTGGCCAAAACATCTGGATGAATAATTTTTAGCTGAAATTAATTCAAAATGAAAAAAAAAAAAAAGAGGTCCTCCTTAACGCTCTTTTTCTAAGTTAATGTGGAGGAAAATAAATCTTGTAGTTTTTAATTTTTTTTTGAGTGACCAGAATCCATAGAACAATCATAACAGAAAGGGAAAGAGAAAATGGAGAGATCTGGCCCTTCTCCCACCTCATCTACTGAGATATTTTTCTCCACAGACTTCCTCTACTATGAGCAAACTTCCCAGCCCGCCCATATCAGACACCTCCTTTACAACCCTTCCAGCCACCAACATGCCCTTTGTCTAATAACCGGACTTGTCTTAAGTCGTGAAAATATCTGGACAATCCAGTCAAAAATTCCTTTAGTTACCCAGCTGCTTGCTCTGTATTTCATTCACAATCAGTTTATGGTGGCCACACTCCTGGGGACCTGAACTCCTGCAGCAGAACCGTTTCTGACCCTGTTTGTTCTGCAGTTACATTTCAGCCTACTGCAATCAGATTTTCTCCAACTATATTAAAATTACAATGTCCAGACCTACTTTCCCTGCGATTTACCAGTAATCAACCCCCATTTTATTCAGTGGGTCTGGTGGAGAGCAAAAGCTTGTGCACGGCTCTTGCATCTACTGCAAGCCTACCCTGCTGTCAAGGTAGGAAGTAGGTCCTAAAGCTGGCGTCACATGAAATTTCAAGGCTAGCATAACCCCTTCCCACCCAGTAACAAGTATCAATACATAGCTCCCAATCCCTCTACGCCTTGGTCAAAATCAGAAGGACCTTCCACACTTGCACCAAGTCAGTTACCACCTGGGGACTGGGCACTTTCTGCTGGCCTGCTTTCATGCAACTGTGCCTTATCTCAGGGGCTATCTTGAAGGATCATTTCTAGTTGAATCTGTCAATAACAAATGAGTGCACACTTTCTTGAGTGCATGCTTTTTGAGAGACTTTTCCTTTTATTTTTTTGTTTTGATGAGTGTTTTCAAAGGTGCAGAGGAGAAGAGGAAATGGGGGGATGGCACGAAAGTCTCAGACTAACATGGAATCGAACACTGGTTGAGACCTGAGAAAGATCCTCTAAAGCCTTACCAGTGGCCAACTGGAGGACCTGTCTTTCACAACATAATCACAGAGCCTCTGATTACTCTTATTCCCTCTGTTATTGTTTCAGCCAGCCTTCTGGACTGGCGGTTGTTTTGCAAAGATCACAGATTATTTAAATTGACACTGCTAACTCTCCAAGGTTGTATTATTCCCCAGGCCAAAAGGGGCCCCAGTTACAGGGAAGGAGCAACAGCTACTTGTACCTCCATTTTCTCTCCACCTCTTTCATTCTATATATTCCCTTTCCACACTCTTCACTTCATATTCACTCACTGGCCTTTTGCTTTAGAAAGGAAAGGTCTTAGCACAGCCCAGGCGCTGGAAAGGGTCTGTACCTTGCAAATGGGGAAGCCACAGCCAGGTCTGGGACCTAGAGGTTCCAAGGACTAAGGCATGCTACAAGCCTGGGGTCTTGGGGCCCCTGGGAAAGGAAGTCCTCCTGAGAGACCCAAGCCTGCGTTCTCTGCCAGGGAGTTAAAGGGAGGACGGCCGACTGGTGGCCCCGGGACGCTGGGGACCGCTGGGGAGCTGGAACAGGGGCAGGCAGGCAAAGGGTTAGGGCAGCAAAACCCGCGCAAGCTCTCAGGAAGCGCCTTCTGCACCGCCGCGACTTTCTACCACCCGCCCCCCACCTTTTTTTTTTTTTTTTTTTTTTTTGAAAAGGGGAAGGGAAGGCAGGCAACTCTGAAAGCAGAAACAACCTTGCTCTGCGTTCAATCTCCCACCCGTTTTCTAAACCTGGTGTCTCTCGGACCCCGCGCGGTGGACAGCTGTGAACCTCAGACGCTCCTTTTTAACAGGGAAGCGGGAAATCACCAACCCCTCTCTCTCCCTCAATCTGCGTACCCCTCCCCTACCCCGTCTGGAATTTCCAACCGGGGACTCACTGGTCAGATTGCTCCAGTCTCCCCTGCTGCTTTTTCCTCCCCTTTTCACTTCCTTACTCCCATCCCCAAACCTAAACTGCACTTTCTGCAAGACATTAGCCATCTTTTAAAAGAGGATGGAGAGTGAACAAGACTGAATTTTTTCATTTCTAAGAGCTGGAAAAATGTTCTTCAAACGCCTTGGTTCTAAAGACACCATCACCACCACGACCCCCCACCCCCCCAACACACACACAAGGAAGAGAGAGAACCAGTATTTCTAAAACACAAAAATCTCCAAACTTAGTCTCCCTCTTCTCACTCAACTAAACCAGATCTGAAATGTTTAATGTTTTAAAATTGTATATTCGTTGGCCTATCTCAATGGAATCTTTGTCAACTGGCTGTGTTACACATTAAAGTGTAGCATAAATAAACTCTTAAAAATTAGCCTTAAAAGTACCCACACACAGAATAGATTCAAATGATATATATTAAGGTAATTTTAAAAGATTAGAAGCTGGAAACCTTTAAATCAAGATTCTTCCAACTCCTAATGTCATGTACTTCATCTCTGAAACATAATTATAAGAAAGAATGTTTTGGTTTTTCCACCAAAATCTATACCATTGCAACATTACATTGGAAACACTTAACTATACTTTGAATAAATTAGTGATGGGAATTGCCTTTCTTCCTCTTCTGTACTAAAAAGTTCTCCACTTGAGAAACCATTGGAATAAAAATTCATCTTTCTAGTTTGCATCATAAAATAAGGAATTGGTTCCAAAAACCTACAACTCTTCCAAAAGACAAATACCACTATCCTTAAGAAAGACTCCTCTGGAAATACTGAACACCAAACAGTAACAGTGAAGGATTTCGTTAGCAGTGAGGAAAACTTAAATTTGTGCATTTGTAAAGTTTAATTCCTAGGTGAAAATTAAAATAGGGAGAATGAACTCTAATTCCACCTTTTCTCTAAACAGTACAGAAAAAATTAAGAGTCAATCATTGTTTCTCTTATTTAAAGCCCAAAACATCTCACCTAATATTGGATAAGAAAATCTTCTTACTAAAAGGTTCATAAATTGTTTCTATTTTAAACTTGTTGAATACTGGTCACATGTATCTTTCACCTTATATGAATTAACTTTCTTTTGGATTTGGACAGTCGTTTATAATTACAACCACTAAAGTAAAAGTGCTTGAAAAATCTTTCCACTCTATTATCAATACTTCACTCCCTTGTTTAACACTTCCCCCCCATTCATTTTCAGCCCCTAACTACAAGGTCTTTTTTTTTTCTTCCATTAAATGCAAATCCATTTCTGAAGACAAAATGTTCTAGTTTGTTTGGAAAACAATGATCCAATTCTTTCTTCAGAAAATCCAATCATTTTTAAACAAAACTTAAAGTGAATCTTTTGGGGTTCTTCCTTCTATCTCCTTCAATAAACTCCCTGCTTTGCTGTTAAAAAAAAAAAAAAGTGAATCTTTTGGTCATTTACCAGATCTCTCTTCCCTTATTTTTAGAACTTAAAATTAACCTATAAAATAGGAATCAAGTTTGAAAACTTTCTCTTGAGAGCTCTCACACTTAATGTTATGTGACTAACTTCTGTTTAATAGTTGGAAATTTAGGGGAAAGTGTTAGCAAGTCCTGCTTTAAGTCAACTAAGAGAAAAGAACAATCATTAACCTGCCTAAAGAAATCACCAAATTTACAACTTAGAACCTGCACACATGTGTCCCTTTTATTTATTTAATTTTTTGTCAATTACAGTAACACCTTTTATTTTGATGATGCCAGCTGACAGTAAATATGCTATCTTTAGGTCACATTCCTCTAGAAAAAGGCCCACCATGGTGGCAAGTGTAACAAGTTTAATTCTCTTAAAAAGCAAATCATTTCCCAAAGTAAACACAAAGTCTCCAGCAAGATGAACCCCCTTTCCCTTAACTACTCTTAAATCTCTCAGAATAAAACACATGTAACAAAACCTTTTCCACAACTGTTTTTAAAATACTTTTGCTTTTTCTCCTGTCTAAACAAAAAAGCTTAAATTACTAAACAAATTCCAACACTGGGGATTTAATATCACGAATTTTAAAAATTCAAAATTATTGTTTTCAGTTTAAATGTATAGAGTTCAATCTCTTGAGTTCTTAAAAAGGTACCAATTATCAAGTAGAGTCAAAGTAAGAACAAAATATATTAATACTTCAAAATCAGAGCTGCCCAGAAGTAACTGCTGTAATAACTTGTCTTTTGTTTAACTCCCCCCCCAAAAAAAAAATAAAACCAAAAATCCCAGGAACATTTATGTTGTTAGGTTTTTATGAATCTTAGGAATTTAAATCATACATTTGGAGTTCATTCATTGAGCATAGGAAGAAGAGTCCTCTATTTTAAAAGGTGGAAACACAAGTGTAGATATACACAAAACAGATATATATAGTTGTTTATTTTCCTTCAAAATACGTTAGTCATAGTTAATTAACTAGTTCCTAGTTCTGTGCAGCCATGAGATTACAAAAGCTAGTAACAAACCTATCTGAAGGAATACTTTTCAGACACAGACTAAAGACACATACCACAACACGCTTCCTCCAAGAACACAAAATGATAGAGCAAACTGACTTAATGAAAACAAACTCTTTTTTTAAATCCCGAGACTTCAAAAATTGATTCATTCTAGAAAAATGAAGTGCCTTCTCATCGCCACCTCAAAAAAAAAAAAAAAAAGAAAAAAGAAAAGAAGAGAAAGGCAGAAAAAAAAGAAAACACAAGACTCAATGTTTAGACTCAAAAATTATTTCAGGAAGGGAGAGAACACAAAAGATCTAATTTAATATGGGTGTGGAAAGGGAGTTTTTGGGGTTTTTTGTTTTCGTTTTACCAAGTCTTCTCACAAACCCCCTCTCCATTCCAACTCAAAAAAGAGACCCTCAGTTTTGCATTTTGGAGGGAACTAGAAGGAGCCTAGAAGCAGCTTAAAAGCAAGCAGATGGCTTGGGGGAAAAGATCCATAAATGCAGGGCACCATGAAAATTAAAATATAAATGTTTTGAGACCCATTTCATCACATTTTACTATTTCCCTTGCTTTTCGTTTTATTTCCTTTCAAATTTAAACCATCTTCAACAGCAAAAGAGAAAATGTCCACATATTTCAAAATTCCAGTTATTCTGGAAATTTCTCATCAACACTTAGCTTTCAGTGCAAATATCCTTAATCTTTTCAATAAACCTACTGGTGCCAGTGTATCTATTTCTCTTACTCTCATCTCCACAAAGTGTTTCAAAATAAGACTTTTCTTCCTTCCAATTTTATTGCCTCTTTACTCCTGACTCTAATTGCCTTTCCAATAACAGAGTTTTTCAAGCATCTGAGGTTAAATCACAAGCTCTGGTAAGCCATATTGATCACCCATAGATACAATAGTTCCAAGTTACTTAAGTATCTCAAGCTAAACCACTGAACAGACTTCCATCTCCAGTGAAACTTTCTAGATCCTCATAACCACCCCCCCAAAAAAAGCACAGCCACCCACTCCCTCCCTTCTCCCTAGTCCCCAGAAAAGGCTAGAGACTATTCTTAAATACAGTACCTTTCCAATTGAGATGGGGGAGGCATTAAAGATTTATTGGAGGCTGCTTTCAACTAGCAACATGAGAAAAAACTATGCACTGTCAGTCAACCTGCTTAAAGTCTAATTTGAGAAAGCAGAAAGACTGCCCTGAGACTTCCCAGCCAGAGTTCAACCAAGAATTTCAGAGTTCAATGAAAGATCTGCAATCCACCATGAATTTTCAGGAAGCATGACGGAGGTACCCCATTTTGGCGAAGATAGAGGATAGAGGGTATTGGAACACACGCACACACTCAGACACACAGACACACACACACACCATTCATCCTCTGAGTTCTAGACCCTCCAAAGAGCCCCAGCTCACAGGCTGAACACAAAGCTCTCACCCCAGATGGTCCCCTTCTAACAATGGGCTGAAGGAGTGGGGGTGGGGGGCTAGAAAAGGATAGGACAGCCAAAGCATATTCTTTGGAAAATCCAACTGGGGAGGGGAAGGCAATGTGAGATGTGAGAAACTAGGGGTTAGGTGTTTGTGGAAAAAATGTCTTTGCTTGTTGCAAAAATATAATGAAGCACAACCATAGGGGGCTCTTGGGGGGGGGGGGGGACAGGAAGTTCATTTCACTTCCCCTAGGAAGTGGAAAGGGGCTTTCCTTCCCTCACCACCCTCCCCTTTAAATCTAGTTAAGAATTATGATGCGAGATGGGTGGGAAGGCAGAAAATCAGGCCTGCTAGGAAGTTGGAGAAATCATCTTTGCCATGAGTCTACACCCTTCAAAGATTTTAAGCTTCCCCACAAAAAACAGCCCCACACCTTGAACAAACTCCACAAGATTTCTCTCCTATTGATTTTTCTCCCTTTAATTCTGCAAGTAACATCTTTCAGCCCACCCCAGCCCCAACTTATTTCTTTTACAAGCTGTAAACCACCCATTACAAGATCTTGGCCAACCTTCCCTCCCTGCCCCCAACATCCGGAGTTGGGGGTGGGAAGGCCAGTAATGGGTTTCTTCCACTGGAGACGCTATGGACCCCTGAACACTGCCTCTCAGACCCCCAGAGAGGAGCTCTTTCCTACCTTTGTTTTTTGGGGACCGAGTGTTCAATCTCTAGGCGTTTTCCTTGCAGTTCTACTTTCCCTAAAAATTAAAAAAAAAAAATGTAAAACAGCACATTAATATGAGAGCGTGACAGGGGTGGAGGGTGGGAAAGGAAGGAGAAAGACACTAGGGTAATTCAGGAGTTGCAGGGATTTCAGATCTTCCTAGGAATTCAGGCAGTGGCTTCTGCAACCGATGGGGAAAGGTCGTACTAGGAATGGTGGACTCTCTAAATTCGTTATTATATTTTTGTTTTGTTTTGCTTAATCACTGAGGTTAGTCGAATGGATTGCTCTTGTAGCAGGATTCGGGAGATGCGAGGGCATGTGTGTGGGCGCGCTGCCCACACAGCTCCCAGATGTGGAGAAGGAACCAGAAGAGAAAGGGCTCCCCGTTTCTCGGAAATGGGGGGGGTGCGGAATGAAACTTTATTTTTCGGTCGAGCCAGAAAAGACGGGCTTCGAGCGGCGAGGCGGTCAACTGTCGGGGCTGATTCGCAAACAGTGGACCTAGGGGAGCGGAGCCGAGCCGAGCCGGGCCGGGTGGGGAGGGTCCCTGGCGGCTGCAACGCGCGCCTCTCGGCCCAGCCTCGGCGTCTCGGGAAGCAGCATGGCGACCCGGCGCCGCCGCCGCCGCCGCCGCGCCACCCAGCTCACGCCCCACTTTCAAATCAAAATGGCTCAAGCCCCAGGCCCTGGGCGGGAGGCGGGACCCCCCCTTCCGCCCAAGTTGTGCCCGAGGGCTTCAGTCTCCAAAGCTAGGAGATTGGAGACGGTGCGGGGGCCCCTTCCACGCCGGGAAAGGCCTAGGGCAGAGGAAAGGGGAGCTGGGGTGTTCAAGCTGGGGGCCAGCCCAGCGGCGAGTAAGGAGGAGCTGGGCTGGGAAGTAGCGCCCAGGCGGGGGTCGTCTCAGCGCCCTTAAAACCACCCTCCCACAAGTGCCCAAGGGGGGGTCCCGCCTCGTCAGTGGGGAGGAGGAAGGGGCACTCAGAGCCGATCTCGGGCTGGGAGAAGGGTGGACAGATCCCGAATATTTGTGCGCGGGGTGGGAGGGGTGCGTGGTGGGAGGGGTGGGGAGCGTCGAAGGAGGTAGTCGGGGGTCTGAACCCAGGCCGAGCCCCGCAGGCCCGGGGACAGAGTTGGCGGGCCAGGAGAGAGGAGGTGCAGGTCTCCGTTGTTTGGCAATTTTGTTGTGATTTTTCCAGGCGAGTGGCTGCGCTCTTACCGGAGAAAGTTTCGATGGCCTTCATCGCCCAGTGCTCGTCGGGGCAGTCCACGAAGGCATAGCCGGATTTGACCAAGAACTGGCCGCTGTAGGAGATCTTGTGCTCCGCAAATACTTTCTCCAAGTCCGCGGGGGTCACGCTCTCGTTGAGGTTGCCGATGTAAAGCTTGTTCATGGTGGCGGTCGCGGGGCAGGACGCGGTCCCGGGCAGGCAAGGCCAAGCGTGCGAGCGCGGGCGGCGAGCCTCCTAGGCCGAGAGGCGTTGAGGCCGGCGGCTGGAGCCGCAAACTTTCTTTGCACCCCACCCCTGAAGTTGTCCGGAGCCCAGGGCGGGGAGGGAGGCCTGAGGGCGCGCAGAGGTCGCCGAGAGCTCGGGGAGTGCCCGGGAGAAGTGCCCGCGGCGCGCCGGGAGGCGGAGGACGCAGCCCAGCTCCTTCCCTTTGGTCCGAAACCCCTCCGAGCGGGCTGGTGTGTCACGTTTCTCCGCGGCCGCCCTGGCGCCGCCTCTAAATAAAATCGACTTGGAAAAAAAATGGAGCGGAAAAAAAAAAAAAAAAAAAAAAGGCTAAGCCACGTGGTGACAGCCCCCACCCACCCTGCAGGGGAAGACCCCCGACGCCACAGGGCCCCTCGGCCCTCCAACCCCGCCAAACCCAACAAACTCCCGCCGGGGAAGCGGGGGGAGGACACTGAATTCACCCCCAGGATAAACTTGGGGCGGTGGAGCAGCGTCTCCGGGGCTCTACTAGCCCCCTCCCGCTTTGCAAGAAGGTGGCCCCTAGGGAAGCGCTCCGCCCCCACTCATCCCCCTATCCGGACCGAAACTGGGGGAGGGTGGTCGAGCCCCGAATCTGCCCAGTCCTCATGGTAAAATGTACGGTGATTTTTTTTTTTTATTCGTTTTGGGGGGCGGAGTTGCCCACCCCACCCCGGTTAACTGCTTGCGACTGACAGGCGGGGGACGGCCGAGATAGACAAAGAGAAGCCGAAGACTCTGGGGTCTTCAGGAGGGGGTCGCAGGAGCTGGTGATTTAAAAAGAAAGGCGCCTTTTCCGCACATTTCTAAGTAGGGTGGGGGGGTTCTGTTTCCCGCCCCAGACCCACGAGACTCCCCTCCACTGGGGATCCAGAACCGGGCGACTTGGCGAGCGCGAAACCGAGAAGCAAGGAACACGGGGGATCGCGGTGGAGAACGAGGGATCCGCAGGAAATCGTGTTTCGAGACGCCCACGGGAGAAAGGATGGCTCGCACTCGGGGTCCAGCCGCTAAATAACATTTCGGGGTCCTGGAGGAACGTGCGGCTCCGGCCCAAGATGACTCCAGGACAGAGGGAGGGTGGGACAGAAGAAGACCGGCGGTAGCTTGGGCTACCCGAGCGCAACGAAGGGGGAGGTGTCCAGGCGGCAGTGGCCGGGTGGAGATCTGAATGGTCTCTTTTACCCCCAGACTCGGGGCAGACAGGTGAAGACTCCTGCGCCGGCCCCACTCGGACACCAGCCGCAGCTCTCCTAGTGCAGGGTTCGGGTCTCGGAACTTTGTCTGGGGTACAGGATTCGGATTCCGACGCCTAGGCGGGAGAGGGGCGGTGGGCGGGGGGCTGAGCGCGAAGCCCCGCCCACGTCCCCAGGTCAGACCCGCGGGGGGAGGGGGTAATTTCCGCTCCGCGCTGGGGGAAGCGAGGGGCGGGGGCTCCGGGGAGGGGGCGGGAGCCCCTCCCCCGCCCTTTCCTGGGGAGGGGTAAGCGGATCCGCCTAGGTCCCTTCCCTCTGCTTTCACCAACTCGTTCCGAGGCAAGGACCCGACTGGGCAAGGGGCGACACGTGGGCGGTCGCACCCCGTCTGGGCGGTGGGGGAGGGGGCAGCTCGCCGCGCGTTTCGGAGTCCCGGATACACGGCGGAGAGCGGGACGCGCGCTCCACGCGCAAACCCGGGGTCCCCCGCCGAGTGGCAGGCGAAGCCAACGAGTTTCTAGCGGCGGGGGCTAGGATGGCGCCACGGGGTGGCGGAGAGTGCTGACCGAAGACCCTGGGACCCCCTCGTCCAGGGAACCAGAGGAAGAGGGGGGTCGATCTCCAGTCATGCCAGAGTCCCCGTCAACTGGGCGGAAGCTGGCGTCTTACTTGGGGTTCTGCGGGAGGGAGAATAATTCTCTTGGGGGCACGCATGCTGCTAGGACAGGTGAGGAAGGGTCATTCTCCCCTTTCCCCGTCCGCGACCCCATTGTCTCAGTCGCCTGCAGCTCCGGGCCGACTCCGCAACACGTGTTGGCTACACCGATATGAATGCCTTGAAATTTTTTTATTATTATTTTTCATTTGAAGAGTCAGTGAGCTGACTCCGACTTCGGCTCGCCGCTCTTCTGTCGGATAATTTTATACGGTGCAAAAAGTCGGGAGTTAAAGGACCACAGGCAGCACCTTTGTCCCCCTCCCCATTTTCCCGGCGCGCGGAGAAGAAATAGGGCTGGGACATGGGGGCGGGGGAGGGCTTCCAACTCGTTTTCTCTCTCTCCACCACCTACAGAACCCACCCTCCCAAATCAGCGTTTTGTTCTAGCCAGCCACGTGTTTGTCGGATTTTTGTTTTCTTGATATTTTTCTTCCCATGGAGCAACAGGAATTAAGCCACTAGGAGCTATTAGTGCTGAGTGAAAAAAGAATGTTTTCTGGCCAAGAAGGTGGGACACATCTGCGTACCCCCCCTACACTCACGCTTTCTCTGACCCTCTCCATGTTAATATTGAGTCACTCTGAATCACAAAACAAACTAAACCAATGAGTTGGAAACCGTGCCTGCCACATAGTAGGCACTCAATAAATTTTTTTAAATGAAAACAAACTAATACAAATGGCAGAGCAAAGAGAATTCAGAAAAATTAAGAGTCCAGGGGGGAAAAAAAAATTATCTTTGCCAGAATGTGTGGGTCTGTTGCCTGGGGACTTTCTTGGTGATGTGTGTGGACTTCTGAAAGGGCTAAAAGATGGTTTCAAAAAGGCTGTTGTGTTCCTTGGCCTTTTCTTAAATAGGAGCACTTACCTCTTTAAGTCTTTTCTGTTATACTGGGGAACAAGGAAGAGGGTAACTAGCAGGGTACCCCAGTTCCCAGAAACTTTTGTTAACTAGTTCCTTCATTTCATTTAAGTTTAGATAATAATACAGGCATCTCTCAGATTTCTCCCTGGGGGATATATCCACTACCCTATCTATCTCCTTATTCCTAAAACAAAAGCAGGTTGCACCCCACAAAGACCTCCTTCCAGACCTCTCAATTCCTGTAAAAAGCAGCCCACCTTTTACTCTCCTAGATTCAACGGGAAACAAAATTTGAAAATAAATAAATAAATAGTAATAGAATTCAGTTCATTTTTAGGGTTTTTTCCCTCCACTTAAAAATACAGTATTTTAAATGTATTAAAAATGACACCAGAAGCAAACATGTAAATTTCACTGACCAGGCTATTTCAGAAGCCTTTTAAATTAATTAAAACTTTGGAAATTATTGGCAAATTGAAACTGATTCATTCTTTTTTTAAAAAAAAAATCAGCTGTTTCACTGAATTCTTAATCCCCTCCACCCCTGGAAAGGCTTCTTCTGTGTGTTCAGACAGAGCTGCAAAGGCTGTAAACACATAGGGACAACTGGGGTGAGATACAGATCTCTTCAGCCCCCAAATCAGTTTTGCCTGAGTGACCTGGCTATTTTAAAAAATAATGTTGGTTGGTGCGCCATCTCTTCCCCTCAGCACTCAAATGGACCTGAAATAAGGGTAATTTCTTGTCAAGACTCATTCTTGAGTTAGGGAAAGAACACAGTAGGGATGCCATGATTTTTCATCTCTCTTTTTTATGTGGGTGTGCATGTGTTTTAATATTAAAGACAACTAACAAATATATTTTCTTTTTTCTCACACTGCTTCTTAGGGAAAGATAAAGCTTCAGTGTAGAGTTAAATTTAGTTTGTAGAAGAGTTAACGCTACAACTGCTGGATACATTTTTTTCTTAATAATAATTACTATACTACTTCCTTTTCATGTTCTTCACCTCTTCCTCCTCCACCTTCATTTTTCCTGAAGGAGTGTTTGGTCTAGTTATGGAATTCAGTTCCCCTTTGAATTCAGAAACCCTGAAACTTGACTCCATTTTAAAGATAGGATTCTGATCCCTTTTCCTCCAATGTGAACATAAATACATACAAAGAGAAAACAATTATTTTTCATTAGAAAACAAAAACATTTAACATTTTTAAAACTGGAAATAGATTTAAAAATCAATTCCACCATTGTCATACAATTTTATTTTTAAATGTTTCATTCCAGCATTTCTCCATTTGTAATAGTTTTATATTTTGTCATCTTATTTTTTGTATTTTAATTTTATACTTGTTCTTAGACCTTAAGCACTTTCCTATGTTGCCTGAAAGTTGTCATAACTGTATTTTTGTTCAGTCAAATAGGTGTATATAAAGCATTAATCATTATTTTTAGATAAATAAATTCCATACAATTTTTTACCTTTGTAAATAATGTTAAATAGATATTTGGAGGCATGTAACTTTTTCTTCTTTTGGAATGGCTCTTTTGGATAAATCCCCAGGATTTATACTGTATTTTTAAATATGACATTTTTCAGTGACTTTTCTGTTTTCAAAGTTTAGCATGTTTTACAAAAGGAAGCATACCAAAAATTGGACAGCAATTAGGAGGGAAATGCATTCAAATACACATTTTTTTATTCTCTATTTTCTTATGAATCATAATCAATTTTGAACTAAGAGTATGAAGTACAGAAAAATAAAAATTCACATTGCCTGACATGTTTGCTTTGACTTCAAAGTTTTTGCAGTAGTTTGTGTTTTGTTTGTTTTGGGTTTATTTTATTTATTTTGTTGTTGTTTGTTTTTTCACTGATACTGCCTTGGGATGTTTTGTTTCTTCCTGTAACTTCAAGTGTTAGTGTGGTTCTTTTAAATGCCTATAAACTTTAAAAAGTTTCAATTAGTCCCAGTTTAAAAGTAGATGCAGAATTTTCTCCATCAAGTAAATTAAGATAATTATGTGTTAAAGATAACTTATAAAGTATAAGAACTACAAGGGATATTTTCCTCCTTCAAATTATCATCCAGTCAAAAGTGTTCAGTGTTTAAATCTTAAAAAGAAATAGATTTATTCCAGATATAAAAGGGACTCATGGGGAGATAAGAACTTCTATCAACAATTATTTGGTTTTCTGTGAGTCAAGTCATGTATGTGACTCAAATTCTCAATTTTTTGTTTTGGCTCCTGTTTATAACGTAGAAACTTTGAGATAAGGAAAGGGATGATTTATTTTTGTAACTTTTTAAAAATGAATGTTTCTAAATTCATTTTGTTAAATTAAACTACTACACCCAGTCTTTATTGACCTAAGTAAAAGACATAGTCAATAACTTTCTTTACATCACCCTATTATCTCCTTTTGCATATATATGTATTTTTTTTTTACTCTAAAATCATTTGGTCAAAAGATAATAACTTTGTTTAATCCCTGTGGCACCAAATGCAAAATAGATCACTGGTTCTTTGGAGGGAAATTGTATAATTCAAGAAAAGACAAAGAAATAAATTGTATTTTTCAAAACAAAACAAAATGTGAAAAGTAACACATAACAGGGAATCCACATCCAAGTGTTATTTAAGATGAAAGTAGGAAGGAGACAATTTTGTACTTGAAATCTGTATATCTTGCAAGTATTTATTTTAATTCAGAGTGGATCAGTCACAATGTCAAACTGCTTAAAGTTTCAATTCAACTTGAGCTAAACAGCATCTATGCATTTTAAAACTAAAAGAATTTTCCTAGCTGAAAACGAAATGATTTTTGTTTAGTCTTTTAAAATGTTATTCCTGATGGGAAGATGAAATGATTTTACTTCTGTTTCTAGTTAGAATTTTTCTTTTTCAAGAGCTGCCTCAAATATTTCAGAGTTCTTAAGGGAGAATGCTGCTATGTTCTTTTTTTAATTTTTTTAAGTTTAAAAATTTAAAACAAATTATTTCACTAATTTTATCACTAAAAAGTTCATTTAAAGCACTTCAAGCTTGTATCTACAAACCAGTTTTACAAAGAAAAGGGACGCAGTGTAATGGAGTGTTTCAAAAGAAAGAAAAAACTGGTTGCTTGATTAAACTGAAATACAATTCTAAAAGTGAGTTTTGATTTTCATGGATTGATCCAGAAAAAGGTTTGGTTCCATCTACCTTTCCCATAAGCACTCTTACATTTTAAAGAATTATTCTGAAGACAACTTAGTTTCCACTCTCAAACACAACCTGGAGATATCTAGTCAGCCTTTATATGATAAATTATTGAATAAATGTGGATGATCTTTTTCCTTCATTTCTAAAATGTGTCTATAAGGTGTGTAGGAAACAAATATCAGTCATTTCTAAACTGCTTTAAACAGAGGCTCCTGATCCCATCCCTCCCTACCTTCCTCTTCCTCCCTGCCCCTCCTGCTGGCCCCTCCCCTTTCTCTTCCTCCCCCTCTTCTTTTGTTCCTCCATTTTTCTTCCTGCTCCCGACACTGTCAATTCCTCTCCCCTCCCCCTTTACCTTTACCCTCTTTTCAATTTTTCTTCTGTCTTTATTGCTTCTCTTCCCTCTCTTATTATTCTCCTGCTCCTCTGCCCCTCAACTCATTTCCCCCCTCTTGTAAATCAGTACACTCACCCACACTTTCTATCCTTCACTCGCCCTTTTCCTTATCTGTTTCCCTCTATCACTAACTCCTGATCATTCAAACTAGTATTCCTGCTGAGGGGGAAGGATGCAGAGATGCTCGAATTATTTTATCCACCAAAACGGGAAATTGATGACATATTTGAGGAGGACCCCAGGGTGAATCAGACCCCAGAGCTCCTCCACCAGGTACTCCCAGCATTTCCTGGTTCCGCATTCGCCAAACACTTCTACTTCTTTGGATCATATTTTCTGTGTCTGGCGTTGCTTATAACTAATTTAGTTATTAGCATTTATATGTATCAAATCCTTGAAAGCAAAGACTATATCACCCAGGGAATCTAACAGTGCTGACAGTTGTCCAATATAAATATATTAAATAAATATCTTTTGATAGCATTCGAAAAG
The DNA here is from genome assembly GCA_026018925.1 of Tupaia tana. Lineage (NCBI taxonomy): Eukaryota > Metazoa > Chordata > Mammalia > Scandentia > Tupaiidae > Tupaia > Tupaia tana. The sequence continues at coordinate 43,446,753 of JAKSZU010000011.1, forward strand.
CATGATCAGATAAAGCGCTGAATTCAGCCTATAAGTGCCTTTTTAAAAAAATAACAATACACAACAATCATCAGATGATATACAGATAACTACAGTCATCTAAAAGGCTAATTGGTTTACATCAAAAATAGAAACCAAGGGGCAGCTCTGAGCTTCTCACGCCTTAGTTCTGTGTTCATGACAGTCCTGTGCCCAGTGTCAACAGGTCAGCCCCCTTTCCCCCCTGTCTGGACATGGAGTATCAGAATTCTCGGCTTCCAGCAGTCCTCGGCAACCAGCAGAGTGAGCTGCCACATCCCTTTGCCATTCTGGTCTTCCCTGAGGCCAAACAGCTAGGATGACAGTCACAAAGAGAGGTACCCATAAACACCTCCTGCCAAGAGTTCCCTTTAGGGTCTCCCTTCTGAAAATGTAGCTAGTATCCCATGAACCATGTAAATATTTGTTATTCTGTGTGCTATCCAAAGCAAACTTGTCTCCCCAAGATAGCCTTCCATCTCAGGGATTCCTAGAGGTCTAGTACTGTCACTCATCTATAGCATATGCGCATTGAATGTCCCAGCTATGGACATTGCTATGGGTGCTCAAGGAGAAAGCAAGCCAATTCTCATGCAGGCTAAATGAAAACAAAACCAAAATAGTAATTTTTTTTAAATTTATAATACTGATCATTAGCAAGAATCCAGTAAAATAAAACATTCTGTATGGCCATATGGAAGAACAATTTTACAGTGACAAGAACTGTAAAAATGTATATTGTCAGGGCTGCCTGCCTATGGGGTAGCCCTTCTATTTTTCCTTTTGGGTAACAGTTCTCTCCTTTCTCTGAGAAAAAAGGAACGACACTGTCCACCCGTCTCCTCTCACGGGGCTGCTCCACTTATGGAGTATTCTACTCTGTACACTTTCCTTAATACACCTGCTTTCACTCTCAGGGGAAAAAAAAAAAAAAAAAAAAAAAAAAAAATATATATATATATATATACACACACACACATATATGTACACACACACTGTTTGACTTAGAAATTGCACTATTAGCTTTTCTTTTTATTTTTGAAGGTTTTTTTTTTGCTTCCATGAGTGAGACTCACAGAGAGAGAGACAGAAACAGAGAGCAAGCACTCCAGGGATCTCGATGCCATGATCCTCCCCCAGCTTCAGCCAGCCTTGGATCATGCCCTTGCCCGGGCTAGGGTACTCAGGGAGATCCCCAGACTCTAACTTGGAACCTTCTCATGTGAATCACTTCACAGAGCATCACGTTTTCCTACGGTACCATTGTCCAGACCCTAGAGTAACTTTTCTACCAAAAATCTAGTATACAAAAAAAGGATCCAGCTTTAAAAAGAATGAAATTAGGGGTTTTTTTTGGTGCTTCAGCATTTATCTTGGTGGGTTCTCTGGTCTCGGAAGAGGGAGATCTGTTCGCTGTGTCTAGGAGCAGACCAGATGTGCTTCCCTGACTCTCAAAATGCCTGTGTGTATGCTGCCCAGAGAAAGACAGAGAGAGAGAGAAATCATTCAGTATGTGGAACTGGGAAGCTTCCCTGTGGAGTTGTGTCACAGAGCGATGCTGCTGTGCTATGTACCATGGTCTGGTCCTACTACGGTCTGGTCCTACCACGGTCTGGCTCTGTGTATTTGAATGTGGTTGGGCTAACCAGCTGTTTGATCCTTAAATTGTAAATCAGTGCTCTTTGCTGAATAAATATTAATTAAATGACAAAAATAAAAAGAATGATTTAGATAAACCTTGAAAATGTTATGTTAGGTCAAATAAGCTAGGGCTGACCCCATAGCCCAGTGATTAAGAGAACTGGATCCTGCCTAGCCAGCCATGATTTGAATCCTAGCCCCAGTGGCTTGAAAACCATGCCCAGTACATGACATGGGTGCCCAAAATCTTGACAGGATGGAGAAATGGAGTGGAAACGATTATGGCGATCATGTCCAATTGTGGGGTGCTTTCTCTCTTTCTCCCTCTCTTTCTGGCAAGCCCACATGCCCTCCATCAACTTAAAAAAATAAATAAAAGTAAAATAAGCCAAATACAAAAGGACAAATATCATTATGTGTGATGGAAACAGAGTTTTGATTTAGGATGATGAAAAAGTCCGTGAGATGAATAGTATGATGGTTACACGACAATGTGAATGAATTCAATGCCACTGAAATTTATGCTTATAATGGTTAGAATTATAAATTTTATGTCTATTTTACCATCATTTAAAAATAATGAGCTATTTCAAAATCTAAAAAAAAGCAACGATTTTTTTTTTTTTAATTTGCTGTAGAGTGTATAGGTTTACCAGAGAGAAACAGAGAGGGAGAGAAAGGGAGAAATCATCCCCTAGGGGAGATGGCACCACCTCAATTTTTTCTCCATTCTCCTCTTGGAATTTTGGGCAAGCATGCATTTGTGCCTGGTGTGTTTATCAAGCCACCAGGTCCAGGATTCGAACTGTGCTGTTGGCCATGTAGAATCTAGCTGCCTTCATCACCACACCACTGACTGGCCCCTGAGATATATTATTTATAACTGGGGGGAAAAAAAAGTTAATATAAGCGTTCAAAAACAAGAAAATATTAAAATAACTTTTCTTTTAAAGATTTGTTTAATTTTATTTATTATTTGCTTAATTTTATTTGTTATTATTTTTTAATTTGACCAGAGAGATAAGAGGGAAGGTTAGAAAGCAAGCTACCAGGTCCCAGACTCAAACTGCGGTTGGCCATGTGGGAGTCCAGCACCTTAACCACCTTGCCACCTATCAGTTCCTTAAAGTAACTTCTAATATAGCCACTTGATGAAATATTATGTTTAAAACAAATTTAGAAAAACTGAAGGAAAAGACTGTAAAAAAGACAACATGAAATTTAGTATTTCGGTTTATATAATTCATATTATTTAATTTTTTTCTTTTTTACTATTTTTGCATTAAAAATCTAGAGGGGAAAAACTAGAAATTACTCTACTCTTGCACATTGGGACCCAGCAACACGTGCAAAAATATTCACAGCAGCATTGTTTACAATAACAAAACTAGAAAGCATACAAATGTCCACCAACAGGAGAATGAGTTAAGTAAAACCTGGTTTAGTCGTGCAATAGGATTCTAATGAGCAGTGACAAGGAATGACCCTCCTCAGCAACAGGTGCCGACATGGATGAATCTCGTGTCAATCAAAAAGCAAACAAACATACAAACAAAAAAAACCCGAAGTACCAGAACGGAAGAATAAACCTAGCACAGTGCTTTTCACCTAAGTTCAGCTACATGCAAAACTAAACAAGTTATTGTCTCAGGATACAAATAAAAGTAAAACTTCAAAAAAAATAAAGAGAATGAGAGGTCAGCTCCATGAGGCAATGGTAATGCAATTCTCAAAGAAGTCGGGTCCCATGTGGTGACCGCAGTTCGAATCCTCAGTCTAGTCAGCCTGAAAGCACGCTGGGCACGCATGCAAATGGCTATAATTCAACAGGCTGGGGAACTGGGGGAAGGGCACCACAGTGCGACAAGACCCTGTGGAGGACCTTCCTCTCTCTTCCTCTCTCTTCTCCTCTCACTCTCACATGTGCATGCATGTGCTTTGCCATGAATAAAGGAAATTTGGGAAAGGAGAGACAGAGAGAAAATTATAAACACAAAGTTCCAGCATGTGGTTAATTCTGGGAAAGTTGCACAGAGCTGTTTGCAGAGGGGCACAAAGGACGCTTCAAAGGTATAGGGGGATGTTCTAGTTTGTAATCTTGGTGTTGGCTACACCGATGTTTATACTGTTGAATCTATAATATGTACATTTTATATGATCTGTATTAAGTATCATTATTTTTATAAGAAAAATGAATTGAAATAACAAAAAGAGACGGAGCCTATTGCAGTTTTATAATAAAACTATTTAAAAGTCAAATGAATATTCAAGTGACTTATCCCAGACTAACAATACAAGTCAAATAGAAAATGGTTTAGGATCATCCCCTGCTGCAGGATTGGGTGCAGCCAGAAATTCTTCCATTAGCAAGCAGGGTTGAGGGTTAACTGTGACTCCCTCTGATCAGTCACGGATGTAGCTTGACGTTAGCTATAGGTTTGATTAATTTTACACGTATTCATGATAAATTGAGGTGGTATGTGCTGAACCGTCGGGCCAACATGGTAAACAACAGCCCGAGAATCACACCTGGCCAGTCTGTCCTGGATCCTGCAGCCACGTTGTCGCTTTCAACTTCAAACTTGAATCATCTCATTTGGATCTACTGGAAACGTCTCAGGGTGAGGCTGGCTACTCTCTCATCAGCCTGGGAGTTTCTTGCCTGGGATCATGTCTTACAACACACTGGAAATCACACAGGGAAGGATCCACATTGCTTCCTTTCTCCAAGTGAGTAGTTCCACTATTTTCACCACCTACGACTCCTTTTTTTTTCTCCGTAAGTCCAGTGTTACCTATCAGAAAGGTTACCTATCAGAAAATCCCACTGGGGGCCAGCCTGTGGCATGGTGGTTAAGGTGGCTGGATCCCACATAGCTGGCTACATGGTTCGAGTCCTGGACCTAGTGGCTTGAAAAGTATGCTTGGTGCATGTGTGTGTGTGCCCAAAATCCTGAGAGAAGGGAGAAATGGAGGAGAAGGGATTGTGGCATGACCATCCTCCATGGGGGTGCTTCCCCGCCGACTCCAGCCCCAACCCCCATGTTTCTGGTGAACACATGCACCCTCTGACAAAATTTTAAAACAAAAACAAAAAGACTTCTACTGGGGCCAGTCCCATAGCCTAGTGGTTGAGGGAACCAGATTCCAGATGGCTGATCATGGCTCAAATCCTGACCCTAGGAACTTAAAAAACATGCCAGGTGCACGTATATGTGCATGTCCAAACACCAGCAGGATGGAGAAAGGCTTGCAGCATGAACACGTCTCATTTGGGGAGTGCTTCTCCTCTCTCTCGCCCTTATCCCCCCCCCCCCTTACTCTCCTCTCTCCCCTCTCTCTCTCTAGTGAGCACAGCACCATTGGGCAATTAAAAAAAAAAAATAATTCCATGAATCAAATATCAAATTATTCTTAAACTGAATAGTCAAGACAAAACCTCTGCTTTACAAAAAAAAAAAAAAAAAAAAAAGTGACAAGAGTTTACAGCAATTACACCAAAGGCAAAAGGATTTGGCACTGGAACTAGCCTACCCGTCCCAGCTTTGCCAGGAGCAAATGTTTATTATTGTTTTAGATTCCCATAGATACCTCCACGCCCACTACACTCCCTTCTTTCCTTCTTAGCTCCCTGGACCTGGGGACCCAAGCTGTTGAGAAACATTACTAAAGACCACCTTCCCAAGTCCCAGCTCTTTGCCTGGGGGGAGAGAGGAAAAGGAAAGCAGAGACAGAAAGAAAACGTGAAAAATGCCACAAACACCCTGAAGTGGGCAGCATCATTGTTTTCATATTATGGGTCAATTGTGCCCCAGAGAGGGAGCGAGGCCAAAATTCTTTTATTTATTTATTTTTAAATTTTATTTACTCATTTATTTTCATTTGACCAGAGAGAGACACACAAAGAAAAAGAGAGAGAGAGAGAGAGAGAGAGAGAGAGAATAAGCAAGAAACTAAGCCACCAGATCCAGGACTCGAACCGTGGTTGGCCATTGGGAGTGTTCAGCGCCTTAACCACCATGCCACCTACTGGTCCCATGAGGCCAGAGTTCTATCCCAGGTGTGCCTGGAGCCCAAGTCCTTACTCTTGCCTTCATACCAGTGCTTCATACTTTTTAGAGCATTTTAAAATCCCAGTGCAACCCACACATTTATCACTATTAATTTTATACAAAGTTGTGGACAACTCAATGGAGAAAGGATAATCTTTTCAACATATGATACGGGAACAATGAGATATCCATATGCAACAAATAAATAAATAAACTGCCAATCATACTTCACCCCATATGCAAAAATTAACCAGTTTGTATGCCTAAATATCAAACCAAGAACTATAAAATTGTGTGCTTTGGGTTAGGCAAAGATATCTTAGATATGATAGAAAAAGCATAATTCATAAAAAGTTGAATTGATAAGTTAAATGTTGTTTTTTTAAAATTTTGTCAGAGGGTACTTGCCCTTGCTAGAGAGAGACAGAGGGAGAGAGAAGGGGGAGAAAACACCCCTCTAGGGGTGTAGTCACACGGCAATCGTTTTCCTTCATCTCTCCATCCCATTGGGATTTGGGGCACGCACATGTCAGCATGTTTTTCAAACTGCGAGGGCCAGGATTCCAACTGTGGGATACAGTTTCCTAATCACCAGACCAATGATAAATTGAATTTTATTTAAAAACTCCTGCTCTGTAAAAGATGCTATTTAAAAATGATAATGAAAAACAACAATAACAAAAAGACAAATTAACCCCCAGAAATGCTATATTTTAGAGACTGGGGGAAGGGGGGCGGCAGGTGGCATGGTGGGTAAGGGCAATTCCCACATGGCCAACCATGGTTTGAATCCCAGACTTGGTGGCTTGACTTGCTTTCTCACTTTCTCTCTCTCTCTACCCCTCTCTGGTCAAATTAAAAGTGATTAAATGGGTAAATAAAGTTAAATAAAATAATTCATAAAAAAAAAAAAAGAGAGAGAGAGAGGGGCCGGCAGGTGGCTTGGTGGTTAAGGGGGCTGGACTCCCACATGGCCGACCATGGTTTGAGTCCCAGACCTGGTGGCTTGCTTTTTCACTTTCCCTTTCTCTCTCTCACTCTGTCCCGCTCTGGTCAAATAAATAAAGTTAAATAAAAATAATTCTTAAAAAATAAAGAGAGAGAGAGAAAGAATGGGAAGACAAGACATAGACTGAGAGAAAATATTTGTAAATCATAAATCTGATAAAAAGACTTACATCTAAAATATATATAAAGAACTCTAGAGGCTGGCAGATGCTGTGGTGGTTAAGGGCACTGGACTCACACATGACTGACTCTGGTTTGAGTCCCGGGCCTGGTGGCTTGCTTTTTCATTTACCCTCTCTCTCACTCTGTCCCTCTCTGGTCAAATTAAAAACAAATAAATAAAGTTAAATAAAATAATTCTTTAAAAATAAAAAAGAACTCTAAAAATTCAATAACAAAGCAATTACTCTGCCCTACTCAAAATGGGTAAAAGATTCAAACAGATAACTTCACCAAAAGAGATATGCAGATGGCGAATAAGCCCATGAAAAGATGCTCAAAATCATTAGTCATGGGACCAGCAGTTAGCATAATGGCTATTTCGCTGGACTCCCACATAGTCGACCGCGGTTCAAGTCCCGGATCCAGTGGCTTAAACTCACGCCGGGCGCGTGTGCGTGCGTGCCCAAGATCCCGAGAGGAGAATGGAGGAGAAGGGATTGCGGCATGGCCATCCCCCCTGGGGGGTGATTTCTCGCTTTCTGTCTCTCTGTCTCTCTCTGTCTATCCGGCGAGCGCATGTGCCCTATAGCAAAAAACTTCTCCAAAAAAAAAAAAATTAGTCATTAGGGAAATAAAAATTCAAATTATGATGAGATACCACCACATACCTGTTAGAATATCTAACATTTGTGGGACCAGCGGATGGTGTAATCCACGTAACTGACCATGGTTCAGGTCCCGGACCACATGGCTTCAGACTCATGAGGGGCGGGGTGTGTGTGTGTGCTTGGCCAAAATCCTGAGAGGAGAATGGAAGAGAAGGGATTGTGGTGTGGCCATCCTCCCTGGGGGAGTGATTTCTTGCTTTCTATTTCTCTGTCTCTCTGGCGAATGCACATGCCTAGAGCAAATATCTATCAAAAAAGAAAAGAATAAAAAAAAAAATGTAAAATATGGGCCGGCAGGTGGTGTGGCAGTTAAGGAAGCTGGATTCCCACACGGCCAATTGTGATTCAAGTCCCAGACCCAGTGGCTTGCTTTCGCACTTTCTCTCTCTCTCTCTCTCTCTCTCTCTCTCTCTCTCTCTCTCTTTTTCTCTCTCTCTGGTCAAATTAAAATAATAATAATAAATAAAGTTAAGTGAAGACATTATTTTAAAAAGTAAAAAACAGGAATATCTAAAATATGTAAGATTGGTCATAACCAGTGTTTATAAAACTCTGGAGGAACTAGAATTCTTACAATATAAAATGTTACAATGATTTCAGAAAACAGTTTGGCAGTTTCCTAAAAAGTTAAACAAATCTGGGAACCAGCAGTTAGCGTAATGGCTATGTCACTGGACTCCCACGTAGTCGACCGCGGTTCGTGTCCCGGACCCGGTGGCTTAAAACTCATGCCGGGCGCGTGTGCGTGCGTGCCCAAGATCCCGAGAGGAGAATGGAGGAGAAGGGATTGCGGCGTGACCATCCCCCCAGGGGGGTGATTTCTCGCTTTCTGTCTCTATGTCTCTCTCTCTCTGTCTGGCGAGCGCACGCGCCCTATAGCAAAAAAGTCTCAAAAAACAAAAAAAAAGTTAAACAAATCCCAGTACTAGATATTTGCCAAAGAAACACTTAAGCATATGTTTATTTTTTCAATAAATAATCGTATCTTTTTTAAAATTATTTTATTTGACTTTATTTATTTACTTATTTTAATTTGGCCAGAGAGGGACAGAGCGAGTCAGAGAGAAAGGGAAAGTGGGAAAGCAAGCCGTCAGGTCTAGGACTCAAACTGCAGTCAGCCACGTGGGAGTCCAGCGCCCTTAACCACCACACCACCTGCAAGCCCCAAGCATATGTTTAAATAAAGACTTGTCCACGAGCCCAGCCAGGTGGCTTGGTAGTTAGGTGGCTGGATCCCACACGGCTGACCTCTTGGTGAGTTCTGGAACTGGCAGCTTGAAACCACACAGGGATGGGCTTGCATTGGCAGTATATATGCTAAAATTGGAATGAGATGGAGAAGATTAGCATGGCCCCTGCTCAAGGATGACATGCACGTTTGTGAAGCAGTCCATATTTAATATAAAAGAAAACTAAAGAAAACCACACAGGGCACTGGCCGTAATCCCAAGAAGAGAATGAAGGAGAAGGGACTGTGGCATGGCCATCTTTTCTGAGGGGTGATTTCTCACTTTCCCTCTCCCTCTCTCTCTGTCTCTCCACCTTATAGCAAAAATCTCTCTTAAAAAAAATAAATAAATAAATCCCAATGCCAGGGAGAAACTAGTGAGTTGGAAAATGAACGTTGTCCAGCACCCCAGTAAAGCATCAAAGATGGTTGTTAAATCTAGTAGGGAAGTTTAACGAAGGCTTACGGCGTCTCTCTAAACCGTGTATTCATTATAAAGAGAAAAATAGTAACTAGATAATGGGGAAATCAAACAAAACCTTGACTGGGTGATCAAGATTATCATTAAAGCTGGCACCGTGGCCTAATGGTTAAGGGAGACAGATCCCAAATGGCCGACTTTATAGTTCAAATCCTGGACCTGGCAGCTTGAGAAATAGACTGTGTTTTTTCGCACTCACTCAAAATCCCAACAGTAGGAATATGGAGGAAAAAGGATTGTAGCATGATCACGCCTCACCGGGAGTGCTTTCTCCTTTTCCCTCAACCTCTCTCTGTCTCTCCCTCATGAGAACAGGTACTCTATAGAAAAAAATCTAAATAACAATACTAATAGTGGTAAAGTATTGAATAGCTTGTGTAACTTAGTGAATATTGTACTGAAAGTGAAAAACAGAATGGTAGTATGAGTACCCAAAGCACAGTTTCTACTGGACGCATATTACTTTTACACTATCATAAAGTCAAAAAAACCATTAAGTCAGTCCAGCAGGTGTCACAGAGGTGAAGGATCCAGATCCCACATAGTCAGCTTTGCCATTGAAGTCCCAGAGCTGGGTGCGTGTGCTTGCGTGCCCAAAATCCCAAGAAGAAAGTGGAGAAGGGATTATGGAGTGGTCATCCCTCCCAGAGGATGATTTCTCACTTTCTCTCTGTATCTTTCTGAGAAGCACACACATTCTATAGCAAAATATTTTATTTTATTAAATAAACAAATGAAGTTAAATAAAATAATTCTTTTTAAAATTAATTAATTAATTTAATTTTTACCTTGCTATAGTCATTAGAGAGAGACAGAGAAGGAAAGTGAGAAATCAAGCCACCAGGTACAGGACTCAAACTGCGGTCAGCCACATGGGAATCCAGCACCCTAACCACCAGTCCACCTGCTGGACCCAATAAGATAATTCTTAAAAAAAAAAAAAAAAAAAAAAAAAAGATTGGAACCAGCAGTTAGTGTAATGGCTATGTTGCTGGACTTCCTTGTAGTCGACCCGCGGTTCGCGTCCCGGACCAGGTGGCTTAAAACTCATGCCGGGTGCGTGTGTGTGCATGCCCAAGATCCCGACAGGAGAATGGAGGAGAAGGGATTGCAGCGTGGCCATCCCCCCTGTGGGGGGTGATTTCTCACTTTCTGTCTCTCTGTCTCTCTCTGTCTGGCGAGCGCACGCGCCCTATAGCAAAAACCTCTCCAAACAAAAAAAAAGTAACAATAAATAAAATTAAATAGGTAATTCTCTAAAAAATGGTAACTGATGTATCTAGAAGAATGTAACATAATACATCCTCTTTTTTAAGAATTATTTATTTAATTTTATTTATTATTATCATTTTTCAGTTTCACCAGAGAGAGACACAGAGAGAGAGAGAGAAAGGAAAAGTGAGAAAGCAAGCCGCCAGGTCCAGGACTTAAACCATGGTCAACCATGTGCGAGTCCAGCGTCTCAATCTCTACGCCACCAGCCAGCCCACATAATAAATGTTTCCCAAATCAATCTTTTGGGTGGGACTATTACATTTCCCTATTTTATAGAAAGGCAAACTGAAGCAGCAAGAGCAAGTTGTTCAGAGCCAGCCTGAGGCCTGGTGGTAAGGGAGCCGATCCCATATGACTAACTGAGCTGTTGGAGTCCTATTGGGAAACGTGGGCGTGTGTAGGTACACGTCCCTAATCTGATAGGGTGGAGAAACGGAAGACAAGGGATTTTAGCATGACCCTGGTGGGGTGCTTCCTTCTCTTTCTCTCTGTCTTGCTCTGGCAAGTGCACATATCCTCTGGAAAAAAATTTAAATTATTAAAATTAAAAATTAAATCAGGTTGCTCTAAAATACCCTGGAAGTGAGAACCTTGCGGTCATTTTCTCCCAATTCTAACCCATTTCTGCTGCAGGCCTCCTCCCATGGCTTAGGCAGCAAATACTAATGGCTAGAGCTGTTTTCCTGACAAATAAAAGCCCTTGAAAACAGCAAGAGGGGGAGCAGCAGTTAGCGTAATGGCTATGTCGCTGGACCCCCATGTAGTTGCCACGGTTCAAGTCCTGGACCTGGTGGCTTAAACTCAAGTCGGGTCGGGCACCTGTGTGTGCGCGTGCCCAAGATCCCGAGAGGAGAATGGAGGAGAAGGGATTGCAGCGTGGCCATCCCCCTGGGGGGTGATTTCTCGCTTTCTGTCTCTCTGTCTCTCTCTGTCTTTCTGTCCAGCGCAAGCGCCCTATAGCAAAAGAAAAAAACCTCTCCAAAAAAACGAAAACAGAAAAACAGCAAGAGGGATTGGAGTTAGAACTGAAAGGTAACTTCCAAACTGATTGCTTATAGCAGATGGCTGTAGACCGTGTATTCCTTCTTTTTCTTTTTTAAGTTTATTTATTTCATCTATGAACAAGAGACAGAGAGAAAGAGACATAGAAAAACAAGAGACAGCACCCCCAAACACAGTCCTGACACTGCTATCCATGCCCACCCTCACCCAGCCCTGGTCATGGACACACACTTCCCTGGTGTACTCAGGAAGGTCCCCAGACACAAACTTGAAAGCCATTCCACGTGGGGCAGCCTCACAGCACATCACGTTTATCAGGACCACAGTATGCCACTGCCCAGCCCCTAAGTGTATTTTTTCTGGAAGACCCTCTGAAAAGTATCTCTCTTGACCTAAGTGGTGATGGGGGATGATGTGGGCAATGTTTGCCCCACGGCTGTTGTTTGTGATGTGACTGGGGACGAAAGCTGGAGGTCACCCTTCGAGGAATCAGGTAGACCAGATGACTCAGCAAAGCTGGTCAGCATCATGCCACCTCCTTCTCTCCTATAGGAGAAGGGTCCATCTGTCGCTTGCTGTTAGAGGGATGGGGAGCAAAGTCGGCTTTCTGAGTCAGCCAGTTAGTTGAAGACCAAGTGAACTTCAAAAGCAGAATCCACGGCAGGGAAGCTGCAGCCAGCCCTCTGAGTCACCCTAGCCTGGCTGCGGTGCTGGGCTTGGAATGTCTGTGGTGACCCTGGGGGTGTGGGGGGAGCACTGAGTCACTGCTGGGGCTGGAAGGGCCAGCAGACCCCCATTTTTTTTTTTTTTTTTTTTTTTTTTTTTTTTTTTTGCTGTTCCAGTTTTCATTCCTGGGGCCCCAACTCAGGAGGACTGGGAAGAAAGCAAGGCCCTGGGATCTGTGGCAACAGGGCCACCCCGCACCCTGCCCTGCGTCTCACTCCACCGATTCCATGACTTCTCTGACTCCCTAGCACCCCAAATCCACACTCTCTACACCTGTCTGTGCTTTGGGCCAGGTGGGCCCTCTTGCTTCCCACCTGTTGTGTTCTCACTGGCCCCTCATGTCCTGGAAATTCCTAATAGTGGAACCAGTTGAGGGGTGTCTGCTACCTCCTGAGGCCCCACCCCCACCCCCAGAAGCTGCACAGACTCTGCACACCAGGAGCACTTCTCCTTAGGTATGGACAGGCTGGCCAAGCTGCAGTTGGATTTATTGAATACTTTGATCAAGTCCAGTCGGCCTTTGCAATCCCCAGAAACTTCCCAAGGTTACCTTTTCCGTTTTCCTACCTCCTAGCATGCCCTGTGGGGGACCTGTGGGCACCCCCTGGGAGTCTGGCTGCTCTGATCTTCTCCCCAGCCCTCCCCACACTGCTCTGTGGCTCTTGGGGAGTGCGTAGTTTGTACACTTGAGTAGGAACTCCGGGCTTAGGGACTGCCACACATGTCCTCCCCTCCCCCCAGGGCTCAGGCCACATTGTTCCTGTCTGTCCACTGCAGGGCATGAGGGCCAAAGATCAAAGGGAAACTGGGAAGGGGCTGCAGAGAGGGGGGAGGGGCCTTAAAGCACAAGGAGCTTTCAGAGTAGCCCACCCCCAAGTTAAAGCCACAGAGTTACCAGGCAGGAGCTCACAGCTGCTGAAATCTGTCCACAGAACCTTTCTTGACTGGGTTGGCAACAGATTTAGGGGTCCTGGGGAAGGATGCCCATGTTTCTTGTTTGTGTGTTTTTACATTTGCTGCTTGGAATGATGAGGCAAAAGTCTTGAAGTTCTGATAGGAAATATAGATTGCTTATTTTTTCCCTTTTCCCAATTACAAGGATGTCTATCTACTCCCATCATAAACAATGAACTTTCGGTTCTTTCAAAAAACATAAAATAAAATAAATTTGCTACAGGGCACATGTGCTCTCCAGAAAGAGAGAGAGAGGAAGTGAGAAAGCACCCCCCCCCCCCCCCCCCCCCCCGCGCGCAATCACACCGTAATCTCTTCCCTTAGGATTTTTGAGCATGCAAGCACAAACACAAAGTATATTTTTTTATTTAAAAAAGGTTTTTGCCATAGTTTACGAACTTGCCAGAGAGGAGAGAGAGAGAGAGAGAGAGAGAGAGAGAGAGAGAGAGAGAAATCACTCCATGGAAGGATGGCCATGCTGCAATCCCTTCTCCATTCTCGGGATTTTGGGCACACACATGCACCTGGCATGATTTTTAAACCACTGGGTCCAGAACTCGAACCATGGTCAGCCATGTGGAATCCAGCCACCTTAACCACCACACCACCCGCATGTCCCCTACTGTGTTTTTCAAGCCTTCAGGTCCAGAACTCAAATGGCACAGCGACCATGCGGGATCCAGTCCCTAACCACCACGCAACCTGTCTGACCTGATGTCCACATTTCTTGAATACCTTCTGCCTCCAGGCCTGGGTTTTGACATAAGCCCTTCTAAGAACATTTATTAGGTCTCAGATTAGGGTGTTGCTCAGCAGGAAGCAAGAGAGCAAACAGCCCTAACATCCCCCTAGGAAGTCAAATCTGAATGGGTGTCTAATCTGCCCACTGGTAGCTGGGAGATGGAATCTGGAGAGCGTGCCCAGGGAGAAGTTCTCCTAGTGGGTGGGAAACAGGTGGGTGAGTGGGTGAGGTTCCTAGGAGGCAGAGGCGAGGGGCCCTTCTAGCCTAGACACTCTCATCCCACACGGGCACCGATTTCCTGCTGGGTCTGCTCTCAGGCTAGTGAGTTCACTGGAAAGGCAAGTGGCCTGCCTTCATTAGGCCTTGGAGCTAATAGACCCAGCGTGAGCGAGGCTGTTCAGGGTTCCAAGTACTCAGGGCTAGTGGAGAGGGGGGAGCCTGGGAAGGAGGCCTCATGGCTCTGCAGGAGTGCAATCTGTGCCCTGCCTGGTCTAGCTCAAGAGTCCTGTGGACAGAGCTACATACTAAGTGCTTGGCAAAAAGCAAAAGGAGCCCTTCTCCCAAGGGGTCTCTGGTCAGAGGGAGACACAGCCTGTAGCATTGGAAGCCTCAGTGTGCGGGGAAGGCATAGCCCTGGCTCTCATTCCTGCTTTCTGGGGGTTCCATCTGATTAAGGAGGCAAAGTTCCTGTCCAGTATGAGCTAGAGGCCCAGCGTGACCTCCAGGGTCCCCACTCTTCTGGAGGAAGCACAGCCACACACCTCTCTTGTCCAGAAGGTGGAGCGTTTGAGAGAGGGGGTCAGGTCTCCTAAATCTTTAGATAGAGTTTTTGTTTTGTTGTTGTTTGTTTGTTTGTTTTTTGGTTTGTTTTTTGTTTTTGTTTGGAGAGGTTTTTGCTATAGGGTGCGTGCACTCGCCAGACAAACAGAGAGAGACAGAGACAGAAAGCGAGAAATCACCCCCCAGGGGGGATGGCCACGCCGCAATCCCTTCTCCTCCATCTCCTCTCGGGATCTTGGGCACGCACGCACACGCGCCCGGCGTGAGTTTTAAGCCACCGGGTCCGGGATGCGAACCGCGGTCGACTATGTGGGAGTCCAGCGTCATAGTCATTATGCCAACTGCTGGTCCCCCGGCGTGAGTTTTAAGCCACTGGGTTCAGTACGCGAATCGTGGTCAGCTACACGGGAGTCCAGCGACATAGCCATTACGCTAACTGCTGGTCCCGAGTGCAAATTCTCAGTTGACCCAGCTGTCACCAGGAAACCCCCGTCCTTCATGGTTCCCTCAACATTCCCCAGCTCTTTCCCTGGCAGGCTGCAGCACCCCCTTAGATATAATGATGGGGTCAGTGCCAAAGCCAGGGGTTGCTGTCCAGAGCTGGGATTAGGACCACCATGGCCCCACTCCTCCCATCTAGAAGTAGCCTATGGCCGTGTGGGAGGGCCCCCAACCCCCGCACTTAGTGCCGCCCTAGCTCAAGTCTGCCCTCACCAAGTGGACCCTTTCTAACTGAGGCACCTATGGTGGAGTAGGGCATAGTAGAATAGTAGACTCTGTGGCCAGAAAGGAGGGGGGGAGAAGGGAAAAGAGGGTTCTTGGGGTTCCCTGCTCACAGACGGGGCCCCAGAGAGCAGTTGGAGATATCCAAATGTTAATCACCAATTAAGGCAGTTCAGGTGGAAGAGCAACTTTATTACGTGTGAAATGGACTTAATGGGGCGGGAGCTGTGGGCTTAATTAGTTGAGATAAAATGCTTTCAGGCTAATCAAAGGATCTTGATGCCTCCATATAAAGGAGCCAAGCAGACTCTCTTGAGGCAGGCTCCAGAAGTCCAGAAGATAGGAGGAAGAGACTCCATCCCGTCCTGTCCTTCTCCTGGAAGAGCCGTAGACGAAGTCTGGTAAGAGACAGACTGGGACGGGGATGGACGGTGACCTGGAAGGAGGTGCATCTTGGCCACGCAGGGACGCCCCACACCCTGGCATCACATTCTCTCTTCCTCTATATGGGAAATAAGAAGGCAGCTCTGAGGGCTCCTTTAACACCCCCTTGACAAAGGCAGGAAGATCAGGTCCTGCAACCCACAGATCTCTATCTGCTATGGTCTTCAGGGCTTGGGTGGGAGATTCTTAGTTGTTCTTCATCTCTACTGAAGACCACTGGATGAAATGGGTCAGGCCTTCAGGAAAAAAGGCTATAGAGCAGACTTCAGAAAGGACTTCCCTTCTCTTCTCAGCCAGTGGAGGGAAGACTAGGATGGCTCCATAGGTACTGTCCATCTAGGGCAAGAGGGCTGTGGTGATTTAGATGACGGCCAATTGGAAAGCAGGAAGGCAGGCTGACCTGATTGGAGGATGCTAAGGGCAGAATCTTGCCAAAACACTGCCTGTGATGTCTAGCCATGGGTGCCAGGGAAAGGGGGATGTCCAGGCACAGAGGTCGCTGCTTCATTTTACCTGGAGCTCCTCCCCATTGCCCTCCTCTCTCCTACTCAGACTCCATTGCGAAACAAAACCAAAAGCAGGTGCGCCGATGGGGGCCAGATAGTGGGCTCTTCCCACATGGAAAGGTGCCCAGTTCAGGTCTGGAAACCTCCCTGAGTACGCCGGGAACGTGCTTGCCTGTGAGCTGCTAGCTGAAGCTGTGGGTGGATTGAGGGGTTGATCCTACTAGGGGTGTGCTCTTGCTCTCTCTTTTGCTCTCTGTCTGTCACTCATGGGAGAAAGAAATAAGTTTTGGTTTTTCTTTGTTTGTTTTGTTTTATTAAGCAGTTCTTGCTTGGAACTTACAAACCCCTCTAGTCACTTGCTCTAATGTTCAGCACCCCCCAACGTCCCCAAGGTGTTACTCCAGCCTGTGAGAAAGGCCCAAAGCCCAGGGCTGGGCCCCTCTCCAGATTTCGGAATGCACCCATCTCTGAGGACCAGATAGTGCGTGGCCCGCTGGCTATTCCCCTGGCACGTGGCTTCCACCTCATCCCGGCCCTTTCTTGCTTAGCTCAGGAAATAGCCTTGGGAGATGGTGGCCATGAAGACCTTCTCTTTGCTGCTGGTGTTTCTGTTCTTGGCGGTGGGGCTAGGAGAGAAGGAGGAGCATCACTCCAGGTAAGGGGGTGGGAAGGGAGGGGCAGGCAGAGGAGGCGGCTGACCGGGTTCTGGACTTGTTTCAAGGGAGGTGAGAAAGGGAGGGATCCCAGGCTGAGCGGAAGGCAGCTCTCAGGAGAAACCTCCTAGCAGTCCACATGTGGTGAAGACACCCAGAATATGTGCTCGTCCCTTGGTACCCACAGGTTCCAAGACTTCCTGCTGATACCCAAATCAGTAGATGCTCAAGTCTCTACTATAAAACAATGGCGTTGGGCTAGCTGATGGTGTGGTGGTTAAGACAGCTGAATCTCCCATGGCTAACTGCGAGGTTCGAGTCCTAGACCCAGCGGCTTGAGAAACACTCTGGGCACATGTGTATGCATACACCAAATTCTGACAGGAGAGTAGGAGAAAGGATTATGGCTGGCCATCCCCCGGTGGGTGATTTCTCTCTCTCTCAAGGGAGCACATGTACCTTCTAGTAAAATTTTTTTTAAAAAAGTGCAATGGGGAACCAGCAGTTAGCGTAATGGCTATGTCACTGGACTCCCACGTAGTCGACCGCGGTTGAGTCCTGGACCTGGTGGCTTAAACTCACGCCGGGTGCGTGTGTGTGCGTGCCCAAGATCCCGTGAGGAAAATGGAGGAGAAGGGATTGCGGCATGGCCATCCCCCCCTGGGGGGTGATTTCTCGCTTTCTGTCTCTCTGTCTCTCTTGGTCTTTCTGGTGAGCGCATGCACCCTATACCAAAAACCTCTCAAAAAAAAAAAAAAAAAAAAAAAAAAGAGAGAGAGAGAGAGAGAGAAAAGTGCAGCTCCTAGGGGTGTTGTAAGGTTGAAATGATTTTATATAGTAAAGGGCTGACTGAGGACCGAGTCACAGCAAGTGCTTCCATGTGAGTTCACTATTATTATTATTGAATATGGATCAAAGAACTGAATCAGGAAGGGCCTGGGCAAGTGGAATAAAGGGGAGAATGTGTGATTCAGTCCTTTGGGATGAGGGGGACCCCTGATCTCTTTTCACCGAGAACCCTGAGCCACACATAGTAGGGATGCAAGAAGTGGGCCCTTGAGCTCAGGAAAAGTCCCAGAGGTTTACACATTGACAGGGTATCTCCACAAAAACTAGCTTCCAAATAAAATGGGCTGGTTCTTTTCTTTCTTTCTTTCTTTTTTCTTTGCTTTTTTTTGGAGAGTTTTTTTTTTTTTTTTTTTTTTTTTAGAGGTTTTTGCTATAGGGCACGTGCGCTCGCCAGACAGAGAGAGACAGAGAGACGGAAAGCGAGAAATCACCCCCTCCCAGGGGGGATGACCACGCCGCAATCCCTTCCCTTCTCCTCCATTCTCCTCTCAGGATCTTGGGCACGCACGCACATGTGCCCAGCGTGAGTTTTAAGCCACTGGGTCCGGGATGCGAACCGCAGTCGACTACGTGGGAGTCCAGCGACATAGCCATTACGCTAACTGCTGGTCCCTGGAGAGGTTTTTGCTATAGGGCGCGTGCGTTCGCCAGAAAGACAGAGAAAGACAGAGAGACAGAAAGCGAGAAATCACCCCCCAGAGGGGATGGCCACGCTGCAATCCCTTCTCCTCCGTTCTCCTCTCAGGATCCTGGGCACAGATGCACACGTGCCCAGTGTGACTTTAAGCCACCAAGTCCGGGACGTGAACTGCGGTCGATTACATGGGAGTCCAGTGGCATAGCCATTACGCCTACTGCTGGTCCCAATTTTTTTCTTCTCTTTTCTTTTCTTTTTTTCTTTTCTTTTCTTTCTTTCTTTTTTTAATTAATATTTGCTATAGGGGGACCAGCAGGTGGCATGGTCTTTAAGGACACTGGACTCTCACCTGGCCGACTGTGGTTCAAGTCCCAGGCCTGGTGACTTGCTTTCTCACTTTCCCTCTCTCTCTGTTTCACTTGGTCCCTCTCTAGTCAAATTTTTTAAAATAAATAAATTAATTAATAAAGTTAAGTTTCAAAAAAATAATTAAAAAAAATATTTACTATAGGAAGCTGTGCTCGCCAGAGAGAGACTGAGACAGAGAAAGAGAAAAGGAAAGTAAGAAATGACTTTCAGGGTGGGAATGGTCACACCACAATTCCTTCTCCATTCTGCTCTCAAGATTTTGGGCACACACACACACACACACACATATGCCTGGTGTGATTTTCAAGTGACCGGGCCCAGGATTCAAACTGTAAGTTGGCCGTGTGGGACCCAGCTGACTTAACCCCCATGCCATTCACTGGCCCATGCTGGTTCTTTTTTTTTTTTTTTTTTTTTTTTTTTTTTTTTTTTTTTTGAGAGGTTTTTGCTATAGGACTCATACATTCACCAGAAAGACAGAGAGAGACAGAGAGACAGAAAGCAAGAAATCACCCCCCCACCCCCACCTAGGCGGATGGCTATCCACCAATCCCTTCTCCTCCATTCTCCTCTCAGGATCTTGGGCATGCACGCACACATGCCCTGCATGAGTTTAAGCCACCTGGTCCGGGACTCGAACTGTGATTGACTACATGGGAGTCCAGCAACATAGCCATTATGCTAACTGCTGGTCCCCCAGGCTGGTTCATTTTTAAATGTCTGTCTCCTGTTAGTGACAATTGTTTATCCTAACATTGTAATTCTTCCCCCTCTGCCCCTTCTCGGGCATCGTGGGCCTCCCCCCCTCCCCGTCCCCGTCCCTCAGACTCTATGCGAAGGTCAGCGGCCCCCGACCTCGAGGTCCCAGGTATGCCGAGGGCACTTTCATCAGTGACTACAGTATTGCCATGGACAAGATCCACCAGCAAGACTTCGTGAACTGGCTGCTGGCCCAGAAGGGGAAGAAGAATGAGTAAGTCACTGTGCAGCCCCCAGGCCACCTGCCCGGCTCCATCTTCCCACCTCAGGCCAGGCCCCTCACCTGGCCACGTGGGCCACGTGATGCACAGGTCTAGGTGGTGCCAGGCGAGGATGGGGCCTAGGCCAGGAGCTGACTGGGTCAGAAGTCCTGTCTGGAGGGAGGGAGGAGTGGAGAAAAATGTGTGGGAGCTGCGAGGACCCTGGGGCCTGGGAGATAAAGGCAGAAGGAGCCGTGCCGCTCGCAATGACTGTGTGATGGTGGCAGCTTCAGATTTCCGGAAATGGGAAAAACCGCCCTGGTCCTTCTCTGTGCCAAGCCTCGTTCCTACCCTCGCTGTTCGGTCAGCATAGGAGATTGCTCAGAGCTGCTCACCAAAGACAGGCAGCGGGATGTGGGGTGGAGAAAGAGGTGCCCTCTGCTCCTAGGATTATAGGACCAAAATATTTGAGTGGGCCTGGGCTGCCGTCTCCCCAGACCACGCACACCCTAAGGTTTATCTCACCAGCTGGAAACACAACATCACCCAGAGGGAGGCCGGGGCCCAGGAGCTGGCCAGTCAGCCTAAGAGGAGTGAGGAGGCAGTGGAGCCAAGGTGAGTCAGTCTGCAGGGGAAAGGGAGGAGCAGAGACTCCCGACCTGCCTCATTGGCACTCTCGCCCAGCAACGCACAGACCTGCATGAGCAACCTTTTCCTCTCAGGCCAGCCACACAGGGGTCTTCACTGAGCAGACTCATGGAGGTCAACCCAAGCTTAAGAGAGGGGAGTCTCAGGGGAATAGGGCAGGGTCCTTGGAGGGCCTCTGGGAGAGGGTTTCTGAGATGATGATTGAGTGTGCAGTCATTGAGCAAGGAGAAGGCAGGGAAGGAGAGCCCTCGTAGCCTGGCCTCCCTGACCTCGCTCTGCCATATCTCAAGAAGGGGGTTTGTGAAACGGGAGTCCTCCCAAGTCCCGTCTCCTGAAATTCCTGAAGTACCCTCTGGGAGTTCGATACTTTCGAGGTAGGTGGATGGCATGTCTTACCTCAATGACGTAAGTCTGCCCAGCTTTGCCCAGACTGAAGGGCTCGTGCTCCCCAGGCAGGCAGAGCAGGAGGAGATGGCTAAAAGATGCCTCAAAACCCACTGAGGAAAGTGAGAGGCAGCTCCCCCCTCCCCCCTCCCCTGCACAGCACCCTTTGGTGTCCCAGGCTCTGCATTTACTGTCCCTGGGTGAAGCCTGGCTGAAAGAGGCTGTCTCCTTTGCAGCTCTGCACCCAAGACCCCCAGGGATGAAGATTTGCTAAGGGACTTCCTGACTCAAGAGCTGCTGGCCTGGATGGTGGAACAGACAGGGCTCTGCAGCCTCAGGTGGGCAGGTCCGAGGTTTCGGGCCCGTGGATGGGAGACTCTCAGCTTCTGCTTCGGGTGGCTTCAGATGCGGATTCAGATCCCTCACCCAACACACGCTGGCAAATGACTTAGCTGCTTTCCTGCCCCTTGGTGTTTTTGTTAAAATCGGAGCTATTTAAACCATTTCATGAGCTGACTGTGCAGTCTAAATAAGTCAATGCACATGAAGAGCCAAGGGCCGCAACTGAGGAGCGTTGAGGGCTCAGAACCTTAGCAGCTGTCATTGCCGTGCCACCTTCCTCCTCACCTCCCTCCAGGTGAGGTGAGGCTTTCACCGCTGCCCACTCCAGAGAAGTGGCCCATCTTTTTTTTTTTTTTTTTTTTGAGAGTTTTTTTCGCTATAGGGCGCGTGCGCTCGCCAGACAGACAGAGAGAGACAGAGAGACAGAAAGCGAGAAATCACCCCCCGGGGAGGATGGTCACGCCGCAATCCCTTCTCCTCCATTCTCCTCTCGGGATCTTGGGCACGCACGCACACGCGCCCAGTGTGAGTTTTAAGCCACCGGGTCCGGGACGCGAACCGCAGTCGACTACGTGGGAGTCCAGCGACATAGCCATTACGCTAACTGCTTGTTCCCCAAGAAGTGGCCCATCTTATTCTCAGCTTTCCTTCTGTGCCTTCGGGCCATGGCACCTTCCCAGTGATGGGAACCCCTGCAGTTGGGGCCATGCTGCATTTTTCTGTAGCTGCTGCTGGTCTCGATGTTCTCTTTTTTAGTTTATTTATTTATTTATTTATTTATTTCTTCCCTGAGTGAGACAGAGATACAAAGAGACAGCATCCCCACCAGGTTTTGACACTACAATCCAACCATCCTAAGCCAGCTTTGGATCACCGGCAGGCTCATGCCTAGAGCAGTCAGGGACTGCTGGGTGCAAAACACCCTCCTACTGCGGTCAGCCTCTCAGGGCACTCAGTTTCATGCTGCACCACGATCTGGTCCCTCAGTGGTCTCTTGAATCCACCTGGCCCGCTAGAAAACCTTTCGGTTTATCTATATGTCCCAGAAGCAAGGGACTAAACACTTCGGAGAGATTCTAAGGGTGGGACAAGACATTCATTAAGATGTAAACATCAAGGGACCAGCAGATGGGGTAATGGTTAGATTGCAGGGCTCCCACGTAGTTGACTGTGATTCGAGTCTCTCTCCAGTGACTTGAAAGCTCATGCTGGGTGCGTGTGCATGTGTGCCACAAATCCTGAGAGGACATTGGAGGAGAAGTGTTGGCGGTGTGCCCCGCCACCCCACGGTGATTTCTCGCTGTCTCTCAGTCTCTCTCTGTCTGTCCATTGAGTGGACATGCACTATATCAAAAATCATTCTATCTTAAAAAAAAAATTATGTGGGACCAGCAGTTAGCGTAATGGCTATGTCGCTGGACTCCCACATAGTCAATCGCGGTTCACATCCCGGACCCGGTGGCTTAAAACTCACGCCGGGCGCGTGTGCGTGCGCGCCCAAGATCCCAAGAGGAGAATGCAGGAGAGGGGATTGCGGCATGGCCATCCCCCCTGGGGGGTGATTTCTCGCTTTTTGTCTCTCTGTCTCTCTCTGTCTGTCTGGCGAGTGCACGTGCCCTATAGCGAAAACCTCTCAATAAAAAACAAAACAAAACAAAACAAAAAGATGTAAACATTGAAGCAGAGAAGCCAAAACACATGCACACATGGACCCTGGGAAGCCAGGGGCAAGTCTGGGAGCAGTGTCTATAATAGGACAAGAAAGGAGTAAGACACGTGACCAGACCCATGGAGAAGAAAATATGAAAACGTCTCCATGGGAAGGTCGGTCATGGTCTCTGTCTTTTTGTGAATGATTTTGATTACTTCTCATTAAAAAGCAGATTTGGAGTGGGGGTGATTTGACCATGCTGGGCGCCAGGCAAAGCTGATTCCAAGTTGACAATGACCTTCTTTTCCACTTTCCTCCTTTTCCCCCTCTCCCAGGTCTCCGTGACTCTGACCAAGCCTAGCTCAGGACTGGACTCTGCCCTTTGCTTCCTCGGCTCCTGTCTCAGCCCCATCCCACAGTACCCAGAGAACCAAAGCAATAAAGTTTAAGCTGAAAGAAGTCATTGTGCCCATTGTGAAAACTTACTCGAATGTCTCTCGAGCCCTGACAGGGCATGTTTGTCTGTGCATCTCTCTCTGTGCGTGCGCCACCGGATCAATGAAAAGGAGTCAGGTTTCAGACCCGCCTCTGTGAATTCATGTTTCCTCTATGCTTCCTGGATACTTGACACTGGCAGGGACTGCGTGTATGGTAAAGAAGGACAGGGACACAGTCCTTGCCCCTGAGGAGCTTAACCTCTAGTGACAAAGACAGACACGGGAATAATCACACGGCATGCCAGGGTACGTGAGGAAAGACTAGGTGCTGTCAAAGGACACAATTACAACCCTTCAGTTTAAAGATTTTCTTTTTTTAAAATTATTTTATTGGGGGCCGGCGGGTGGAGTGGTGGTTAAGGGTGCTGGACTCCTACATGGTGAACCATGGTTCGAGTCCTAGACCTGGTGGCTTGCTTTCTCACTTTCCCTCCCTCTCTCTCTCTCTCTTACTCTGCCCCTCTCTGGTCAAATTAAAGTAAATAAATAAATAATAGTTAAATAAAATAATTATTTTTAAAAGTTACTTTATTTAACTATTATTTACTTATTTATTTGAAGAATTATTTTATTTAATTTTATTTAATATTATTAGGTTTCTTTTATTTGACCAGAGAGAGAGACAGAGAGACAGAGAGAAAGTGAGAGAGCAAGCCCTCAGGTCTGGGACTTGAATTGTGGTCAGCTATGTGGGAGTCTAGCACCTTAACCATAATGCCATCTGCCAGCCCCTTAACTTTATTTATTTACTTATTTTAATTTAAACAGAGAGGGGCAGAGAGAGAGAAAGAGAGAAAGTGAGAAAGCAAGCTGCCAGGTCTGGGATTCGAACCATGGTCAGACATATGGGAATTCAGTATCCTTAATCACCATGTCACCTGCTGGTCCCAAGTTTAAAGATTTTAATTAGCTTTATTTTTTATTCTTGAATCAGATGAGACTTCATTCCATAAAATCATAAATAAACGTCCCTACTGGTTTCAGAGAAGAGCTGAAGAAAGTAGAAACAAATAAAAAACTGGATTGGTCACTTTTTTTTAACCCTTTTTTTTTAAGAACTATTTTATTTAACATTATTTATTTAGTTATTTTAATTTTGACCAGAGAGGTACAGAGTGAGAGAGCAAGAGAAAGTGAGACAGTAAGCCACCAGGTCCAAGACTCGAACCATGGTCGACCATGTGGCAGTCCAGTGCCCTTAACCACCACGCCACCTGCCAGTCCAGTCACTTTTTTTTTTTTTTTTTTTTTTTTTTGCCAGAGAGAGAGAAATTGACAGAGAGAGGGAGGGAAGGAGAGAGGGAGAAAGTACCCCAAAGGGGCATGGTTACACCATATTCCCTTCTCCTCCATTTCTCCATCCTGTTGGGATTTGAGGCACACACACACACATGCCCCCTACATTCTTTTCAAGTCAGAGGGGCCAAGATTTGAACTGCAGTTGCCCATTTGGGATCAGGGTAAAGAGCCCAAAGAATAGGAGGAAAGTTTAATAAATATTAGCCAGTGTTGGGCCAGCTCTGTGGCCTGGTGGTTAAAGCAGCCATATCCCTGGACCACCTGGTGGCATAGTGGTTAGGGCACTGGACTCCCACATGGCTGACTGTGGTTTGAATCCTGAACCTGGCAGCTTGAAAATCACACTGGGTGTGTGCGTGTGCACATCTGTAAGTGCCCAAAATCTTGAGAGGAGAGGGGATTGTGATGTGGCCATCCCTCCAAGGGGTGAATTCTCACTTTTCTTCTCTTTGTCTTTCTCTGTCTCTCCATGGCAAGCACACACTCTATGGCAAAAACTTAAAAAATAAGTAAATGAATAAATAAAAGTAACTTAAAAAACAGATAATATCATTTATAATAATAAATTAAAAATTATAATGCTGCTGGGGGCCGGCAAGTGGCATGATGGTTAAGGGTGCTGGGACTCCCACATGGCCGACTGTGGTTCGAGTCCCAGACCTGGTGGCTTGCTTTCTCACTTTCTCTCTCTGTCCCTCTTTGGTGAAATTTAAATAAATTTAAGTAAAATAATTCTTTTTTAAAAATATAATGCTGATCTGTCAATTTACAATAAAATAAATAAAAAACCAGGGCTGGCCCCATGGCCTACCGGTTGGAGAGCTGGATCCCACATGGCTGACTACAGTTCGAATCTGGGCCTGGTGGCTTGAGAAACCCATCAGGCTGTGTGCATGCATACCCCAAATCCTGAGAAATGGAAGGACAGGGATTGCTGCATGACTACCTCCCACCAAGAAGTCCTTTCTCCCTCTGCTGCTGTCTGTTTCTCTCTAGTGAGTGTGTGCACCCTCTGGCAGTTAAATTTGATAAAAATAAGTAATTAATTTAGGGACTGGCAGGTGGCGTGGTGGTTAAAGGTGCTGGATTCCCACATGGCCAACCACAGTTTGAGTCCTGGACCTGGCGGCTTGCTTTCTCACTTTCTTTCTCTCTCTCTCTCACTCTGTCCCTCTCTGGTCAAATTGAAATAAACATATGGATAAATAAGTAAATAAAGTTAAATAAAATAATTCTTTTAAAAAATTTGATTAATTAATTAATTAATTTTAAAAATAATGCCTGGCACAAAGTGAGTGATCCATAAAAGTTAACTGTGGTTATTATTATTCACACACTTAAGCCTGTTACTTTTTTTTTTTTTTTTTTAAGTTTTTGCTACAGGGTGTATATGCTCTCCCTGGAAAGAGAAAGTTGTGAAAGACAGGGGGAGTGAGAAATTTCCCTCCGGGGGGATGGCCATGTCTCCCATGTGTGCATGAGCATGCACATGCACACACACACACACACACACACACACACACAGAGAGTATTTTCCAAGCTACTAGGTCTGGGACTCCTAAAGCACAGTCAACCATGTGGGATCCAGCCACCTTAACTACCATGCTACCTGTCTGGCTCACTTCACCTTTTTTAAAAAATAATTATTTATTTTCTTTAAAATTTATTCATTCAGGGACCAGCAGTTAGTGTAATGGCTATGTCACTGGACTCCCACGTAGTTGACCGTGGTTCACATCTCGGACCCAGTGGCTTAAAACTCACGCTCGGCGCGTGTGCGTGCGTACCCAAGATCCCAAGAGGAAAATGGAGGAGAAGGGATTGCGGCGTGGCCATCCCCCCTGGGGGGTGATTTCTCACTTTCTGTCTCTCTGTCTCTCTGTCTGTCTGGCGAACGCACGCGCCCTATAGCAAAATCCTCTCCAAAAAAATTTTTTTTATTCATTCATTTATTTTAATTTGACCATAGAAATACACACAGAGAGGGAAAGTGAGAAAGCAAGCCAGCAGATCTAGGACTTGAACTGCTGTCAACCATATGGAACTGTCCAAGCACCTCAACTACCACTCCACCTGCTGGTCCCATGGCCCACTTCATCTTAAAACACCAGCAGTCTGGGCCAGCAGGTGGTGTGGTAATTAAGGTGTTGGGTCCTGGAGCTGGCGTGGTGGTTAAAGGCACTGAACTCCCACATGAGCGACTGTTATCCAAGTCCTGAACCTGGCAGCTCATTTTCTTACTCTCTCTCTTTCTCTGTCCCTCTCTGGTTAAATAAATATAAATAAAGTTAAATAAAATAATTTTTTTTTTAAAGTACTGGATCCCACGTGGCCAATTCCTGAGTCTAGGGCAAGCTGAAGACGGGGGTGGATCCCTACATAAAACCTCTGTTGGAGGTGTCTGTCTCCCTCTCACAGAAAAATTAAATAAAGAAAGTTAGAAATAAATAACTGAGGGGACCAGCAGATAGTGTAATGGTTATGTTGCCAGTCTTCCACGCAGTCGAAGTGGGTCAAATCTGAGACCTACAGCTTAAAACTCATACCAGGCTGGGACCAGCAGTTAGCGTAATGGCTATGTTGCTGAACTCCCACGTAGCCCACCGGGGTTCAAGTCCCGGACCTGGTGGCTTAAACTGATGCTGGATGCGTGTGCGTGCCCAAGATCCCAAGAGGAGAATGGAGGAGAAGGGATTGCTGTATGGCCAACCCCCGTCGGGGGTGATTTCTTGCTTTCTTACTCTCTGTCTCTCTTTGTCTTTCTAGCCAGTGTACGCGCCCTATAGCAAAAAACAAAAACAAAAACAAAAACAAAAAAAACACCTCTCAGAAAAAAAAAAAAAAAAAAAAAAAAAAAAAAAAAAAAAAAAAAAAAAAAAAAAAAACAACTCACACCAGGCTCATGTGTATGTGTGCCCAAGGGTCCTGAAAGGAGAATGGAGAAGGGATTGCAGAAATCACTCCGGGGGGTGATTTCTCCACTTTCTGTCTCTCTGTCTCTCCAGTGAGCACACACATACCCTATATCAAAAATCTCTCTCTGGAAAAAAAAAAATAGAATTAATTTAAAATCTGAGAGTGGGGCCAGCCCATAGCCTGATGGTTACGGCAGCTGGATCCCACATGACTGACCTCGCAGTTCAAGTCCCAGACCTGGCAGCTTGAGAAACACACAGAGGGTGTGTGCATGCATGCCCAAAATTCCAAAAGGAGGGAGAGATGGAGGAGAAGAGAATGCAGTGTGACTCTCCCCCATAGGGGTGCTTTCATTCTTTCTCTCTCTGTATCTCTCTCTAGTGAACCCACATGCCTCTGGCAAAGCTTAAAAAAAAAAAAATCTGGGAACAGCAAACTAAATTGGTTAAAGGGCCAGTAACCTAAGTAAGCAAAATGGAAAAGCTAAGACCATGGTGTGGAGGAAACCAAGGAAATGAGACACGATGGTCTTAAGGCATCCTACTGACCAAACAAAGCTCTCCCCAGAACTGAATTCTGCCTGAGGGCTGCCTGTTTGCCAACTGACTTCTAAAGTTTCTTCCCCTTGAACACTCTCTGAACTCCTGAAACTCCTGGGCCGGCACCACACAAGCTAGAGCAGACCTTTGTTCAGAAGATATGTTCTTTCCCTTTTTAAATTTTTTTTCAAGAATTATTTATTTAGTTTTAAATTCATTCATTCATTTATTTTAATCTGACCAGAGAGAGACAGAGAGAGAGAGAGAGAGAGAGAGAGAATGTGAGAAAGCAAACCAAACCACCAGGTCCGGGACTGGAACCGTGGCTGGCCACGTGGGAGTGTCCACCACTTTAACCACCCCACCATCTGCTGGTTCCCTCGTTGTTTTTTAATATTCATTTTCATTGTATTTAGTCATTCATTTTTTTTTTTTTTTTGAAATGTTTTTGCTATAGGGCGCGTGCGCTCAGCAGAAAGAGACAAGAAGCAAGAAATCACTCCCCCAGGGGGGATGGCCATGCCACAATCCCTTCTCCATTCTCTTCCTGGGATCTTGGGCATGCACGCACACGCGCTCGGCGTGAGTTTAAGCCACCAGGTCCGGGACTCTAACCGTGGTTGGCTACATGGGAATCCAGTCTGTGTCTAGGAGGTGTATTCTGTTTGAGCACGGCGTCTGAAGGTGTGACTATGAATGATTAGTGTAGCCTCAGTCCTCAGAAGACAGAACGTTAATTCTCTCACCCCTAATATCCAGAGGCAGGAAGCCCAGGGCTGTTGTGACAGCTCTATTCCATAAACTCCTCAGGGATCCAGGCTCAGTGGACTCATCATTCCACTGTAGTTCAAGGTTCAAAATGGCAGCTCTGTGTCCTGCCATCAAACTCTGCTCCCATTCTCTTTTTCATCTTTTTACTCAAAACCTCTCAGGCACCATTACTCACATGCACCATTTCCCGGTGCTGATTCCACATCTGCAGCCCAGCCCAGCCCTTTCTGTGGAGCTTCATACCAGTACAGTACAGTCATGCATTGCTTAACGCTGGGGATATGTCCTGAGAAATGCATTGTTTTACAATCTTGTTGTTCAAAAATCAGAGTGGGGCCAGTTCTGTGGCCTGGTGGTTAAGCCATCTGGACCCTACATGGCTGACCTCACAGTTCACAGGTGACCTCACCTAGTGACTTGAGAAACACACCAGGTGTGTGTGCCTGCGTGCCTGACAGGATGGGGAAATGAAGAAGGGAATATGGGGTGACCATCCCCCACAGGGTGTACTTTCTCCTGTTCCTCTCTGTCTCTCTCTGGAGAACACACTCTCTAGCAAAACAAAACAAAACATAGCATTTGTTTACTTATACAACCTATGGTCCAGGCTTACCATACACCTAGGCTTTGTGGCATAGTCTTAGTAGAACAGTATAATATTTGTGGCCCATTGTTGATCAAAGCATTCTTTTCGAGAGGTTTTTGCTATAGGGCACATGCACTCGCCAGAAAGACAGAGAGAGACAGAGAGACAGAAAGCAAGAAATCACCCCCTGGGGGGATGGTCATGCCACAATCCCTTCTCCTCCATTCTCCTCTTGGGATCTTGGGCACACATGCACATGTGTCCAGTGTGAGTTTAAGCCACAGGGTCTGGGACTTGAACCACAGTTGACTACATGGGAGTCCAGCGACATAGCCATTACACCAACTGCTAGTCCCTGATAGACTTTCTTTTCTTTCTTTTTTTTCCTATAGGACAATGTGCTCAATGGAGAAAGGGGGTGGAAGGGATAGTGAGAAATCATCCCCTCCAAGGGGGATGGGCACGCGACAATCCTCCTCCAGCCTCCTCTTGGGATTTTTCAGCATGTACACACATGTCTGCTGTGCTTTTCAAGTTTCTGGGTCCAGAATTCAAACCACAGAGTCATCCACGTGGGAGCACCTTAACCTCCATGCTAGCTGCTGCCTTCCCCAGACTTTTCTTTAATGTGTTCAAAAACATTCTTTAGGGTCGGCTCTACGGTGACATGGTGATGTGCTGCTTAAGAGAAGCCAGATCTCACATGGCAATCACGACTCGAATCTCTGGCCCAGTAAGCGGGAAACACACTGGATATGGGCCTCGGTGCTCGAGATCCAAGAGGCTGCAGGATGGGATGAGGGGAATCACAATGTGATCAAACCCAGTGGAGGGTGCTCATCTCCCTCTTGTTCTGACTATCACATGCACACACAGAGCTCTATCATGAATAAAAAAATAAAACCCGCTCTTTATTTCCCTAATTTCTTCATCCTATGCCCCCCCCCCCGAATGGCACACTCTGTGGCCCCCACTAGAAAACTGAGCATCCCTCTTATACTTTACCCACCCACACTACTAAGCAGCTTTGCCACTTTTTTTCTTTTGAGAGACTTTGCTGCAGGGTGTGCCAGAGAGACAGAAAGCAAGAAATCACCCCCCCTCCCCAGGGGGGATGGCCACACTGCAATCACTTCTCCTCCATTCTCTTCTCTGGATTTTTAGCACACACGCATGCACACACATGCACTGGTGTGTTTTAAGACTCCGGTTCTGGGACTCAAACTGTGGTCGGCTACATGAGAGTCCAGTGGCGTAACCATTACACCATCTGCTGGCCCCCCACTTTACTTCTTAATATCTTTTTTTTTTTTTTTTGGAGAGGTTTTTGCTATAGAGCACGTGTGTGCACCAGAAAGACAGAGACAGAAAGTGAGAAATCACTCGGGATCTTGGGCACTCATGCACACGCACCTTGCATGAGTTTAAGCCACCGGGTCTGGGATTCAAACCATGGTTGACTACCTGGGAGTCCAGTGGCATAGCCATTACATCAACTGCTGGTTCCTTTTCTTATTTTTCTTATTTTTTAAAAATAATTATTTTATTGGGACCAGCAGTTAGCATAATGGCTATGTCGCTGGACTCCCACGTAGTCGACCGCGGTTCGAGTCCCGGACCTGGCGGCTTAAACTCACGCCGGGCGCATGTGCGTGCGTGCCCAAGATCCCGAGAGGAGAATGGAGGAGAAGGGATTGCGGCGTGGCCATCCCCCCTGGGGGGTGATTTCCTGCTTTCTATCTCTCTGTCTCTGTCTGTCTGGCGAGCGCACGCGCCCTATAGCAAAAACCTCTCCCAAAAAAAAAAATTATTTTATTTAACTTTATTTAAATTTGACCAGAGAAGGACAAAGTAAGAAAGAGAGAGAAAGCAAGCCACCAGGTTCAGGACTTAACTGTGGTTGGCCATGTGGGAGTCCAGCGCCTTTAACCACCACACCACCTGTCGGCTCCCTTAATATCTTCGTCAGTCCTCTTCTCTCTGGCCTTTAAATAATTATTTAATTTTATTTATCATTATTAATTTTTAATTTGACTAGAGAGAGAGACAGAGAGAGCGAGAAGGAAAGTGAGAAAGCAAGACACCAGGTCCAGGACTAGAAGCACAGTTGATCATGTGCAAATCCAGTGCCTTAACTACCATGCCACCTGCTGGCCCCACCATCATGATCTAATTGTAGCCTTCTTCATTTCTAGTTTAAATTACAGTTGACTTGAGTAAGTCCAAGCTGCCATTAGTTTTTCTTTTCTTTTCTAACTTAAAAAATAATTATTTGTGTTTATGATTATTATCACTTTTAATTTGGATAGGGTACATGTGTTCATCAAAGGGGAAATGACACAGAGGGGAAATGAGAAAGCAAGCCGCCAAGTCCAGGACTCCAACTGCAGTTGGCCATTTGGGAGCCCAGCACCCCAATCACCACACCACCTGCTGGCCCCAGCCATTAGTTTTTCTAAAAACAATCTGATCTTGATTTAAGAGTCCTCCCTTAGCTCCTTGTTAGACACAGTAACGCTATCAAAATCACCCTAGGAGCTTTCCAAACACATAGATGTCTGATTCCAACCCCAGATGATGAACCCATATTTTAACTGTTATTTCTGTGCCCAGCGTTGCACTTAATGCTTTATTACATGTGTTTTCACTTAACCCTCACAATAATTTCATCACTATTATTCTAATTCACAAGTGTGGATGGTGAAACACAAGACATTAAGGAATTTGCCTCAAATTACTGGACCGTATATAGTGGCATTGAGCTATGGAGCCCCCCAATTCTGTTCTATGCTTAATTTGGACCCCTCGATGGCCAGCACGTAGTAGGTGTTCCAGGAGCACCTGTTGACCTCCAGGTGGTGTGAAGTGACAGTCACGAGAAGATCAGGGCGTCCAAGTGGACAGGACGCGAGGGACCGTGCGATGGCGACTGGATGTCCGCGTTCCCACCCGGGGCTATGCCCGCGCGCCAGCCCGGTGCAATCTCAGCCGTCGAGCCCAACCGAGCTTACCCAGCCCCGGAAGGCGGGGCCGACGGGCCCGTGCTGGCGGGACACATCGACCCCGCGGCAGGAAGTGGGGCGCGTGGCTTCCGGCGCTCGCCGATGACGTGCAGCCTGGGCTTCCGTGTTAGGAGCGAGCGGCGGAGTCCCGAACGCCGAGACCTGGGGTCTCTACACCGGGGCAGCCCGGGCCCAGGGCGGCGATGCACCGCCGCGGGGTGGGAGCCGGCGCCATCGCCAAGAAGAAGCTGGCCGAGGTGAGGGGAAAGGAGGCCGACCCGCAGCCCACCCCTGACCCGCGAGACCCTGGCTTCTCCGGGAGCGATCCTTCCCCTTAGATCGCCTCCCTTCCGAATCTGGGACAGCTTCTCAGGCCCGGGGACCTGAGTCGCTCCAGCTCCGCTGGATCGGAGCGCCAGCATCCCAGATCCGCCAGCCCTTTCCTCCACTTCCCCAAATTTGACTGCAGGCGAGTCGATTCTCCTTTCTTACCCTCTCCCTCTCCCTAAAACACCATTGAGAAGAGGTTATCGTCGTTTCATACGAAAACTGTCGCCCCGCAAGTGGGAGCCCCAGCGCCTCTTATCAACTCATGCTGGTCTCTTTGTCTGACAGGCCAAGTATAAGGAGCGAGGGACTGTTTTGGCTGAGGACCAGCTGGCTCAGGTGAGTGGGTTGGAGGGCTCTAGGCAGGGAGGGAGATGTAGGTGTAACAGGCTGGTCAGCACACCTTTGAGGTAGGCTGGATTGCTTAGATGGAACTGGAATAAGATGCTTGCAAACCCTGATTTCTGGGTTTCTCAGATCTTTTAGGGGACTTGTTAATAACAGGAATAGCTTGCATCTTTGTGTGATAACATGCTTATAACCAGGCTTGTGTCCATTTGCTTGTTTATTCGTTTTTTTAAAGAATTATTTTTATTTACCTTTATTTATTATTATTATTATTTTCCAGTTTGATCAGAGAGAGACAGAGAGAGAGGGAAAGTGAGAAAGCAAGCCGCCAGGTCCAGGACTTGAACCGCAGTCAGCCATGTGGGAGTCCAACGCCTTTAACCACCACGCCACGTGCTGGCCCTTGTTTATTCATTTTTTAAAGATTTGCCAGAGGGCATATGCACTTGCTAGAGAGGGGGGTAGAGGAATATGAGAAAGTCCTCCCCATGGGGAATGGTCATATTGCAATCCTTTCTTCTCCATTTCTCCCCCCTCTAGGGATTTTGGGCATGCCAGGGGTGTTTGTCATGCCGCTGGTTCTGAACTGGAACCATGTGCAGGCTAGGTGGGATCTAGCTGCCTTAATCATTACACTAGGGCCAGCCCATCCATTTTCTTCAGGTATGCTTTGTTCAGTCCTATTACAATCCCACAAGGAAAGAACTGTAATATTCCCAGCTTGGAATCCAGGACACTGAGACATTAAATCATTTACCCAAGTTACATGTGTAGTTAACTAGTAGAGCTGTTTGATTTTTTTCTTTGGAGGCTTTCGGTGCCTCAGAACAAAATGAAGATCTTACCCCACGATGACCACCACCATCAAACATCCAGGCATACCCTGTGAGGTATCAGTGATTGGGTGTAGCTTCTGTGCAGTTTCCTTCTCTAACACTTCCATTTTCTGTACATACTTTGAGTTTACTCAGCTGCTGTGATTAGTGAAGAAGAGGAAGCAGGTGGGTAGGAAAATTGGCCCTTGAATTTAGGAAAATGAGACATGGGCCATACTTTTTCTAAAACTCCCTCTCATAGTGTACATGGCACACAGGGATCAACTGAAAATAGTAACTAGAAGAATGTGGAGGTTTCTGGGCCAGTCCTGTAGCATAGTGGCTAAGGGCTCTGCACAGGGAGGTGGATCCCATGTGGCCAGTAGTGGTTCAATCCCAGCCCCATTAGCTTGAAAGACGTACCGAGCACATATCCCTGTGTGCCCAAATTCCTGATGAGATGGAGAAATGAAGCAGAAATGATTGTGGTGTGACCACATCTCATTGTCAGGTTCTCTCTCTCTTTCTCTGACAAGCACTTATATCCTCTGGCTATTAAAAAAAAAAAAAAGAAAGAAAAAAAAAAGGAATGTGGAGGTTTCTAGTAATTGTATGTGGCAAATGAGAGAGAAGTGTTTAGCCAGGCGTGGTTACTCCTGGTGGCATCCAAGATGGAATGTTAATTAGGAAAACAGAAGCGGTAATACAATTGAAAAGTCAGACAATCCCCAACACTTTTGTATTTAGTTTTGGAATGCAAGCTGGTAGACCCACACTTGGCCTGAGAGATTCTTTTTTTTTTTTTTGGAGAGGTTTTTGCTATAGGGCGCGTGCGCTCGCCAGACAGACAGAGAGAGACAGAGAGATAGAAAGCAGGAAATCACCCCCCAGGGGGGATGGCCACGCCGCAATCCCTTCTCCTCCATTCTCCTCTCGGGATCTTGGGCACGCACGCACACGCGCCCGGCGTGAGTTTAAGCCGCCGGGTCCGGGACTCGAACCGCGGTCGACTACGTGGGAGTCCAGCGACATAGCCATTACGCTAACTGCTGGTCCCAGCCTGAGAGATTCTTTATCTGTAAGTTGATCCCCAAGGAGGTCCATGAGTCAAAGGGTAAGCAACCACTACACTCCTAATTCATGCCAGGATTCTTTTTTTCCTACCCAGCTTTTCCATTAGTGGCTAAAGATTTCCCACTGTATGAACACTGCACTAATTTGGTGTCCCTTCAGTTTAACAGTTTTTCTGGGAAAAAGAAAAGCACCATATTACATATGTTATACATGCTGGGTATTAACTGTCTCCTGATGTTAGAACAGGAAGTCATGAAAACAATGTGGAAACAGTATGGCATCTCCTTTCTGTGGCCAACAGCTGTGCAGGAGAGGCAGGAATGAAAAGGGAATACTAAGGAGCATATTGGGAGGCCTGAAGGAGTCTGGTTATTTCAGCCTCTGTCTAACTGCTAGGCCAGGAT
This sequence comes from Tupaia tana, assembly GCA_026018925.1. Lineage (NCBI taxonomy): Eukaryota > Metazoa > Chordata > Mammalia > Scandentia > Tupaiidae > Tupaia > Tupaia tana. The sequence goes on from JAKSZU010000011.1 coordinate 43,482,233, forward strand.
TCTGTTTTTGGTATGTGATTATCACATGGCTGCACAGTCCCTAACCTCCCCCTTTCCACCCTGCAGATGTCGAAGCAGTTGGACATGTTCAAGACCAACCTGGAAGAATTTGCCAGCAAGCACAAGCAGGAGATTCGGAAGAATCCTGAGTTCCGAGTGCAGTTCCAGGACATGTGTGCAACCATTGGGGTGGATCCTCTGGCCTGTAAGGAGTTGTCTCTAGGGGTTCTGTGTGCGCATAGGACTCCTAAGGGATAGAAGCTCACCTAGTTTTCATCACCGCTGTTGAGTAGTCCTCTAGAAGGATTTGTGAGGATATCAGATACTGTCATCTTTAGGGAGTGCCTTGCAGGATGGCTAGTGCCCAGGTGGATAGGGAAGGTACAGGGGCTGAGTGCAGGCCAAGTAGCCTCATCTTCTCAGATGATCTACAGTGGAATTGTTTATGGCATTTGGCCCGTTTTTTAAACAGTTATTTAACTTGAGGGCCAGTTGATAGTGTGGTGGTTAAGGTGCTGGACTGCTGTGTAGCTGACTGCAGTTCAAGTCCCAGGCCTGGCGACTTGAAGTGGAAGAATAATAACAAATAAAATAAAATAAATAATTTATATATATATATATATGTGTGTGTGTGTGTGTGTGTGTGTGTGTGTATATATATTTAATTTAGATAAAGTAGTATGTAATCAAGTCAGCTCTGTAGCCTAGTGTTTAAGGGACCTGAATCCCATGTGGCCAACTGTGGTTCAAATCCCAGCCTTAACGGCTTGAAAAACACAGTGAATGTAGATGTGTCCCAAATCCTAATTGGATAGAAAAATGGAGGAGAAGGGATTGTGATGTGACCACGCCTCACTGGGTGGTGGTTTCTCCTTTTCTATCCCTCTCTGCTGAGTGCATGTGCCCTCTGGCAATTAAAAATGTAGTCTGTGATCATGCAGTCAATCAACAAAGAGCTTTATATAAGAAGTCTAAGTCTCTTAATTTTGTCCCATGATTATAGCAACAAACTTGGCAGTTTCAGGTATGTCTAAACACATTCATATTTACAGTTTTTTAAAACATGTGTGAGTATGCTATCATTATTACTCTATAACCTATATTTTTCACTGAGTAGAATACTGTCTTTTTTTTTTTTTTTTTTTTTTGGCCAGCAGGTACATGTGCTTGCCAGACAGAGGGAGAGAGAGAAAGCATGTCCTAATGGGGTCTGGTAACACTGCATTCCTGTCTTGATTTCTTCATCCTGTTGGGATTTGGGGCATGTGTGCATACATACCTGGTGTGTTTTTCAAGCCCCTGGGGTTGGGATTTGAACCACGCAGTCAGCTATGTGGGATTCTACTCTCTTTCTTCTTTTTTTTTTTTTTTTTTTGGAGAGTTTTTTGCTATAGGGTGTGTGCACTCGCCAAACAGAGAGAAACGGAGAGACAGAAAGCGAGAAATCACCCCCCAGGGGGGATGGCCACGCCGCAATCCCTTCTCCATTCTCCTCTTGAGATCTTGGGCAAGCACGCACATGCGCCCGGCGTGAGTTTTAAGCTACCGGGTCTGAACCATGGTCGACTACATGGGAGTCCAGTGACATAGCCATTACGCTAACTGCTGGTCCCTCTTTTTTTTTAATAATTATTTATTTTTAATTTTTTATTTATTCATTCATTTATTTTAATTTTACCAGAGAGAGAAAGAGAGAGAGAGAAAGTGAGAAAGCAAGCCACCAGATCTGGGACTCGGACTGTGGTCGACCATGTATGAATGTCCAGCGCCTTAACCACCACGCCACCTGCTGGTCCCAGGATTCTACTCTCTTTACCAGTAGGCCAGGGAGCCAGCCCTTCAGTGATTTTTAAAAAATTATTGGAGAGGTTTTGCTATAGGGCACATGTGTGTACCAGAAAGACAGAAACAGCCAGCAAGAAATCACCCCCCAGAGGGGATGGCTCCACTACAACCCTTTCTCCATTCTCCTCTCAGGACCCTGGACACACATGCACACGTGCCCAGCATGAGTTTAAGCCACTGGCTCCGAGAAGTGAACTGCGGTTGATTACATGGGAGTCCAGCGACATAGCCATTATTGCCAACTGCTGGTCCCCATCCAGTGGATTTTTAACATTAAGTCTGTATAGTTTTTCCTCTTAGCTCTGTCAAAACCATATGTCCTGTTATATTTCAGTCTGTGTTTTGTGAAGGGAGAACTCATTATTTTTTCAAGTTTGTTTATTTCTTCCAAGGAAGGGAGACAGATGGACACTTCCAAAATGGTCTTCATTTCATCACCCACCCCTAGCTTCAGCCAGCCTGGATGATGGGCTCATGCATACATACCTGGTATGCACAGGAAGGTCCTGGGATCTGAACCCTGGCCTGTCCCTTGTGGGTCCAGCATTGTAGTGTGTTGCATTATTGCTGTAGTGCTGTCTGGCTCTGAGAAAACTAATTTTTACAATATCCTATCTCGAGCAAGAATTAGCAGCCAAGTAAAAATGACTTAGATTGCCACCCTTTGGAACTGTCTGAGCCTGGTCTTCAGCAGGAGTTAACCAAGAGTTTAATTGTTTCAAGAATCCTGAATAGCAAATAAAGCAGAAGGGCTTAGGGCTGTGGCTGGCCCTATAAGGTAGCGGTTAAAAAGAGCTGGATCCCCCCACACCCCGGGAACAGCAGATGGTATAATGGTTACGTTGCTAGACTCCCGCATAGTTGATTCTGGTTCGAGTCCCAGACCTGGTGGCTTAAAACTCACACCGGGTGTGTATGTGTGCATACCCAAAATCCCAAGAGGAGAGTGGAGAAGGGATTGCAGCATGGCCATCCCCTCCAGGGTGGGGGGTGATTTCTCATTTTTTGTCTTTCTCTCTTTGGCAAGCACACATGCCCTATAACAAAAATCTCTCAAAAAAAATAAATAAAAGAACTGGATCTCACATGACCCACTCCAGTTTGAATTCCAGCCCCTGCAACCTGAAAAGCGTGCCATGTGCATGTGTGTGCTTGTTCAAAATCCCAATAGGAAGGAACAATGGAGGAAAACAGGATGGCAGCATAACCACTGGGGATGCTTTGTAGAGAGTGCACATGCCTTCTAGAAACTTTAAAAATATCTATATTAATTAGCTGAATAAAACATACATTAAAAAAAAAAGACTTAGGGCTAGGTAGGGAAGACTGCCCATAGGATAGATGTTATGATCCACCTTTGGAAGAAAAGAGAGGACCAGTATGTGGTGTGTTGGTTAAGGTGCTGGGCTCACACACGGCTGACCGTGCTTTGAGTCCTAGACCCAGCAGCTTGAAAATCACACTAGGTGCTTGCGCATCCGTGCCAAGATCCCAGGAGGTGAATGAAGAAGGGATTGTGGCATAGCCATCTCCCCAAGGGGATGATTTCTCACTATCCCTCTCTCTGTCTCTGGTAAGTGCACACACCCTATGGCAAAAACAAAACAAAACAAAACAACCACCTAAAAAAAAGAGACATGAGTTAATGAATAACCTAGTTTTCGTTTTTCTGTCTTATAGCTGGAAAAGGATTTTGGTCTGAGATGCTGGGCGTTGGGGACTTCTATTATGAGTTGGGTGTCCAGATTATCGAAGTGTGCCTGGCCCTGAAGCATCGGAATGGAGGTGAGGGTGGCTAGGTCTTGTAGACTGGGATTTAGGCTTTTCTGGGAGGGAAAAAGCTTGAAAGATTGTTTTTGGCATCTTGCAGTTGCAGGACTGCAAGGTCTTTAGGCATATTGGGTGTTTCATGCAGTTGAACCCATGGCAGGCCTCCATGGCCAAGAGTAAACAGAATGGTTATTACTGTTCTCAAGAGATCGTTGGCCAGGAAGGTCTAGGGTCTAGTCATTATAGAAAATAGGAGGGAGGTAGGAAATAGGCCTTTTCCTCTGATGTATAATACACATGGGATATGGTGTTCTCATTAGTAACTGTAGGCCTGTGCTGCCTCTCTAGGGTATGTTGATGCCAACTAAATCTCTGTGCTCCCTAAAACATGACCTTAACTAGAAATGATCAGCTGGGGCCAGCAAGTAGTGTGGTGGTTAAGATGTTAGATTCCCACATGGCCAATCATGGTTTGAGTCCTAGCCTCTGTGGCCTGAGAATCATACCAGGTATGTGTGCATGCGTGCCCAAAATCCTGAGAGGAGGATGGAGAAGAAGGGACTGGCATGGCCATCTCCCTGGGGGTGTGATTTCTCACTTTCCCTCTCAATCAGTTTCTCTCTCTCTCTCATGCGAGTGCACATGCCCTATGTCAAAAAACAAACAAACAAACAAAAAAAAACTGGTAATGCCATCTTTCTAAGGAAGCATAGGAAAAGTCTATGTTGAAGTTAAGAAAAAGAAAACTTTTTCTGAAAACATTTATTTGTTTATTTATCATGATTTTCAAGCCTCACTGTCCAGGACTCGAACTGTGGTCAGACGTATGGGAATCCAGTGCTTTAACCATCATGCCACCTGCTAGCCCTAAGAGAAAGAAAACACTTTTTTCTTTTGGTGGGGAGAGATTCTTGCTATAGGGCACTTGCGCTTGCTGGAGAGACAGAGACAGACAGACAGAAAGTAAGAAATCACCCTCCAGGGGTGATGGCCACACCACATCCCTTCTCCATTCTCCTCTTGGGATCTTGGGCCCCCTCGCACACAGCCCAATGTGAGTTTTAAGCCACCAGGTCCAGGACTCGAACTGTGGCTGACTGTGTGGGCCACAGTGATGTAACCATTATGCCATCTGCTGGTCCAGAAAAAGAAAACTTTTAAAACCAATTGTAAATCTTTGGCTTACTTAGACAACCTTGATGTTAAGAGAACTTTATAGTTTTCAAAGATGATGCTGTGGGCTGGACGCAGTGTATGCCTGTAACTCTCGCTACTCAAGAGGCTGAGGAGGATCATGAGTTTGGGGTCAGACTGGGTAGCACAGTGAGACCTTGTCTAAAAAATACAATCACAGTGCCTTGTTTTTAGGAGATTTGCACAGGTCTCACTCTGTTGAAGGGCCTAACAAGGTCTCAGAACCCATTGAACTAGAATGCTGTTTGCTACTTGTAGGCTAGTGGAAAGTAATGACTGTCCATTTGTTTAAAGTGGTTGCAGCCATGGTAATTTCTTCATGTGCTTTCTGTCCCCCTTTCAATAGGTCTGATAACACTGGAGGAGCTCCATCAACAGGTGCTAAAAGGAAGGGGCAAGTTTGCCCAGGATGTCAGCCAGTAGGTCCTGCTTCCCAGCCCTTAGAGTATAGAAAGAGGTCTTTAAAAATCATATAGCAAGCCAGCCAGGTGGTGTGGTGGTTAAGGCAGCTGGATCCCACTTGGCCAATTGTGTGGTTCAAGTCCTGGATGCAGCGGCTTGATAAACACATTGGGGATGTGTATGTACATGCCTGAAATCCTGACAAGAATGAGGAAGGGATTACAGTATGGTCATCCCTCTGGAGGATGCCTTTTTACTGTCTCTCTCTGTCTCTCTGGTGAGCAGACATGCCCGATAGCAAACTATTGAAAAAAGAGAGAAAGAGAAAGAGATGGAGGGCCAGCCATTGGTGTGATTAAGGCCACAGGATCCTACATGACTGAATGTAGTTTGGATCCCCAACCTGGGTGCTTAAAGAACACCCCAGACACATGTGCATGTGTGTCCCAAATCCCAACAGTAGGGAGAAATGGAGGAGAAAGGATTGGAGCATGACCATCCCTCATGGGGGGTTCTTTCTTATCCCTGTTTTTCCTGTCTCTCACAAGCTCACATGCCCTCTAGCAAGTTAAAAAAATAAAGGAGAGCTTGGCCGCTGTGGTGCGGGAGTGACACAAGTGTCCTCTGAGGCTGTAAACTATGTGACTGACTAAGGATTTGGGTCCCTTGGTTGGCCTGAAAAGATGCAGGGTGTGCAGCTAGAGGGTGGAGGAAGACGGCTGTGATGTGATGAGATTATGGTAAGGGTGCCTTTCTCTCATCTGTCTCTGGTGTGCACACGTGTGCTCTCATGAATAAAGATTGGGTGGAAGAATCTCATATTTTGTGGGACTCCCTTGGATATACACATAATTAGAACATTTTTTTCCTCCTGTTAAAAAATCAGAGGGGATAGAGCTGGCTGGTGGCATGGCGGTTAAGGTGCTAGACTCTCACATGGATGACCGTGGTTCAAGTCCTGGACCTGACAGAATGCTTTCTCACTTTCCCTTTCTCTCCGGTGAAATTTGAACAAAAAATAAATAATAATTTTTTAAAAATCAGAGGAGAGGGACCAGCAAATGATATAATGGTTATGTTGCTGGACTCCCATGTAGTTGACCGTAGTTGAAGTCCTTGACTTGGCAGCTTAAAACTCACGTCGGGTGCATGTACGTAAGTTCCCAAGATCCTGGGAAGAGAAGGGATTGTGGTATGGCCATTACCTCTGGGGAGTGATTTCTTCCTTTCTTTCTCTCCGGTGAGCCCAGGTGCTCTATAGCAAAGATCTCTTTAAAAGAAAAAAGCCGGGGGAGGGACCAGCAGATGGCATAGCGGTTACATCACTGGATTCCCACCTGGCCGACCATGGTTCAAGTTTTAGACCCAGTGGCTTGAAAATCATACTCTGTACTTGCACATGTGTACCCAAGATCCTGGGAGGAGACTGGAGGAGAAGGGATTGAGGCGTGCCCATCTCTCCTGGGGGTGGTTTCTTACTTTCCCTCTGTCTGTCGAGCATGTATGCACTACAGCAAAAACCTCTCCACAAAAAAAAAAAAAAAAAAAAAAAAATGCTGGAGAATACAGAACTATTTTCTCCCTACTCCTAATATGTCTAGGCTAGCTTTTGATTCTTGTCTGTGATCAGGAAAAAAAGTGATTTTTCATTTTAGATAATTAACAATATGAGAAATCATCAAAAGTTCATGAGTGAAACCAGCAGTTGGTGTGATGGCTATGTTGCTGGACTCCCACGTAGTCGACCGTGGTTTGAGTCCCAGACCTGGTGGCTTAAACTCTCGCCAGGCGCGTGTGCGTGCGTACCCAAGATCCTGAGAAGAAAATGGAGGAGAAGGGATTGCAGCGTGGCCATCCTCCCAGGGGGGTGATTTCTCGCTGTCTCTGTCTCTTGTCTCTTTCTGTCTTTCTGGAGAACACAAGTGCCCTATAGCAAAAACCGCTCCAAAAAAAAAGAAAAATGAAAAAAAAAGTTCACAAGTAATATGTATTATGAAAACTATGTGTGAATTTCAGATTTTTTTGGTACCAAAATATAAAATAAACTTGTACTTTATTTTTCTATGAACTTTTTTTAAAATTATTTGTTTTATTTATTCATCCATTTATTTTAATTTGACCAGAGAGAGACAGAGAGAGAGAAAGATTGAGAAAGCAAGCTGCTAGGTCCGGGACTTGAAACGTGGTCAGCCATGTGGGAGTGTCCAGCACCTTAACCACCATGCCACCTGCTGGTCCCTTTTCTATGAACTTTTGAAGTTCCTTCCCTCACAGGGATAAAAAAGAAAAAAAAAAAAAAAAAAAAAGAACCACTCATTATTTTTCCATGAAGGGATTGCAGCTCTTACATATTTTGGTGTAGTTCCTTCTAATAATTTTCCCAGATGTATGTTTTTTTTTTTTAATTTTAATTTTTAAAAAAATTTACTATAAGGCGTATGTGCTCAGTGGGGAGAGAGAGAGAAAGAAATCATTCCCTGGGGCAGATGGCCATGCCAAAATCCCTTCTCCATTCTCTTTGGGATTTGGGGTACACACATGTGCTTCCAGCATGATTTTTTTTTTTTTTTTTTTTGAGAGGTGGTTGCTATAGGGCCCATGCACTTGATAGACAGAGAGACAGCGAGACAGAAAGCGAGAAATCACCCCCCGGGGGGATGTGCCACACCGCAATCTCTTCTCCATTCTCCTCTCGGGATCTTGGGCACACATGCACGCACATACGCCTGGCCTGAGTTCAAGCCACCCGGTCCGTACTCGAACCACAGTCGACTGCATGGGAGTCCAGCAACATAGCCATTACACCAACTGCTGGTTCCACTTATGGCATGTTTTTCACCCCAGGTCTGTAACTCAAACTGCTCAATTGGCGGTGTGGGATCCAGTCACCCTGACCTCTGTGCCACCTGCTGGCCCATGATTTCTTTTTCATTGCCAGAGGGTGTGTGTTCTCATTAGAGTAAGAGGAGAGAGGACACTTTTTTCCCCCATTTTTTTTGTAACGAAAGAGTGAGTATGTCTGGGAAGTGGATACTTCTGTTTTTTTCAGAGATTTTTGTTATAGGGTCATGTGTGCTCACTAGAGAGATAGAGACAGAGAAACAGAAAGCAAAAATCATTCCTCGGGGCATAGCCATGCCACAATCCCTTCTCCATTCTCCTCTTGGGATTTTTAGTACATATTCACACGTGCCTGGTGTGAGTTTTTATTTTTTAATGTAAAGAATCATACTATTAAACTTTATTTTAATTTGACCAGAGAGGAACAGAGTAAGAGTGAGAGAGAGAAAACGAGGTGCCAGTTCCAGGACTCGAACTGTGTGTGGTTGGCCATGTGGGAGTCCAGCACACCTAACCACCACACACCCTGCTGGCCCCTGGCATGAGTTTTAAGCCACTGGGTTTGGGACTTGAACTGTGGTCAACTACGTGGGAGTCCATGATGTAACCACTACACCATCTGCTGGTCCCAGGGTCTCCACGTTGTGATCTTCCTGCTCCAGCCTCTCATTCAGTGGGGACCGCAGCACATGCACATCACTGTACCTGGCCTGTTTAGGTTTAAGGTTTGAGTCCTGGCCTCCCCAGCAGGCTCAGCCACTGCATAGCAGCTCCCTTTTGTACTATAGTGGCTGGGTCTGTGTTTTTTTTATTATTTTTATTTATTTTTATTTATTTATTTATTTATTTTATTTTTTTTTAATTATTTATTTTATTTTTTATTTATTCATTCATTTATTTTTTAATTTGATCAGAGAGAGACAGAGGGTGAGAGTGAGAGAGAGGAAGTGAGAAAGCAAGCCACCAGATTCAGGACTTGAACCCTGGTCGGCCATGTGGGAGTGTCCAGCGCCTTAACCACCATGCCACCTGCTGGTCCCTTATTTTTATTTTTTATTTTTTTTTTAACCATAGGGCACATGCTCTCACCAGAGAGAGGCAGTGTAAGAAATCATCACCCCCAAGAGGGATGGCCATGCCACAATCCCTTCTCTCTTCTCCTCTTGGGATTTTGGACATATGCACACACATCCAGCTTGGTTTTCAAGCCATTGGATCTGGGGCTTGAACCATGGTTGGCTATGTGCGAGTTCAGCACCTTTACCACCACATCACCTATTGGCTCCAGTCCTGCATTTTTTCTCCTTTATATTTTTAAATGCCAGAGGTCACACATGTGTCAGAGACAAGGAGATAGCACCTCCCTGCCAGCAGGGCCAAGTGATGTTACAATCCTTTTTCCTCTGATTCTCCATCTTGTCAGATTCCTGGCTATCCTGCTTTCAGTGCTGGGACTCGAACTCTGGTCTGCTATGTGGAATCTGGTTTCCTCTGTGTAGTGCTTAACTACTGTAGTATGGGGTCAGCCCCACAAGTATTACTTTTTATTTTTTTAAGAATTATTTGGGACCAGTAGTTGGCGTAATGGCTATGTTGATGGACTCCCGTGTAGTCGACCGCGGTGCGAGTCTGGGACCTGGTGGCTTAAACTCACGCCGGGTGCGTGTGTGTGTGCGTGTGTGCCCAAGATCCCAGAGGAGAATGGAGGAGAAGGGGTTGTGGCGTGGCCATCCCCCCTGGGGGGGTGATCTTTCACTTTCTGTCTGTCTCTGTCTTTCTGGTGAGCACACACACCCTATAGCAAAAAAAAAAAAAAAAGGAAAAAAAGAATTATTTTATTTAACTTTATTTATTCATTTTTAAAAATTTGAACAGAGAGGGACAGAGTAAGAGAGAGTGAGAAAGCAAGCCGCCAGGTCTGGAACTTGAACCACAGTCCACCATGTGGAAGTCCAGCACCCTTAACCACTATGCCACCTGCTGGCCCCATGTATTACTTTTTAAACATTCTTCTGGCTATATACTCTTGAGTTTCTATGTGTAAGTCCAGTATGAGAAAAGAGAAAAGGCAGGACCAGCAGTTGGCGTAATGGCTATATTGCTGGACACCTGTGTAGTCGACTACGATTTGAGTCCTGGACCTGGTGGCGTAAACTCACCCTGAGTGCATGTGCGTGCGTGCCCAAGATCCCGAGATGAGAATGGAGGAGAAGGGATTGCGATGTGGCCATCCCCCCTGGGGGATGATTTCTCACTTTCTGTCTCTCTGTCTTTTTCTTTCTGGCATGTGTACAGGCCCTATAGCAAAAACCTCTCCAAAAAAAGAAAAGAAAAAAGGCTCTTTTATATGTAGCTCCCAAGGAGCCAGCCTAGGAGGAGATGGGGAAGACCTGGAATGTTCAGAAGGTGGTGAAAAAAGATTACTAGCCAAACTGGTGGCAGATTAAGTCTCATGAGGAAAGAGTGTGTATTTGAATCAGATTTTATTTCTTATTCTAGAAGTTGAGAAAGAAACTTGCCAATGCATCTAAAAGTCTCCTTTCCTTGGCTAGTTAGTTAGGTGATACATTTTTGGGCTTTGGTAGAGGGTGTAAATTCTAAAGAGTGAGCTTAGTGTATGATCTACACATTGTTTTACAGATTTTTTTTCCTTTGAGTTAGTTGTCAGCTGAAAAATCAGTAAGTTTTGTCAGCACAGCACTGAGCTTGAATTTCCAAGTGGCAGTAATCAGGTGGGTTGCTCACCCTGGTGCTCCCCCCTCCCTGTTATTTTAATTGCCAGAGAGACAGAGAGAAAGCACCCCTGGTGGGGTGTAGTCTTGCTGCAGTCCCTTCTCCATTTCTCCATCCTGTCCAGGTTTTGATCAGGCTCACCAAATGCACCCGGTATTTTTTTTAAGCTGCTGGGTCCAGGATTCAAACCACAGTTGGCATGTGGGGTCCAGCTTCCTCTAGCCACCAGACTACAGGGCTGGCCCTGGGTTGCCCCTTTTTACATGGATAAGCATTTTCCAGTTTACTACTTCACGCCACTCTCTGTTGTCTCGTTTGACACTTGCCAGGGAGACAGAGAGACAGAAAGCAAGAAATTACCCCCCAGGGGGGTGGCCATGCTGCAATCTCTTCTTCATTCTTCTCTTGGGATCTTGGGCATGCATTCACATGCACCTGGTGTGAGTTTTCTTCAAAGTATTATTTTATTTAACTTTATTTACTTATTTTAATTTGACCAGAGAGGGACAGAGAGAGAGAGAGGAAGTGAGAAAGCAAGCTGCTAGGTCCAGGACTCAAACCGTGGTCAGCCATGTGGGAGTCCAGCGCCCTTAACCACCACAGTACCTGCCGGCCCCCTGGTGTGTTTTAAGCTGCTGGGTTCAGGACTTGAACTGTGGCTGACTATATGGGAGTCCAGCAGTGTAACCATTATACCATCTGCTGGTTTCTATCATTATTAGTTCTTTTAAAAATTTTACCAGATAGAGACAAGACAGAGGGGCAGAGTGAGAAAGCAAGCTGCCAGGTCCAGGACTTGAACTGTGGTTAGGCATGTCGTAGTCAATCTTAACCACCATGCCACCTGCCAGCCTCCTTGTGCAGCCTTTTGAACCTTCCATCAGGGTGTTCTGCCCAGGGCAGAGCTGAAACTGCTTTGTTGCCAGGTTTGGTCTGCCAGGGGTCTTTAAGCCACTCTTCTTCACCTCAGAGACGACCTGATCAGAGCCATCAAGAAACTAAAGGCACTTGGCACCGGCTTCGGCATCATCCCTGTGGGTGGTACTTACCTCATTCAGTCTGTCCCGGCCGAGCTCAATATGGATCACACTGTGGTGCTGCAGCTGGCAGAGGTACTGGTGTGCCTGCCCAGGGGTGCATGTGCAAGGGGCAGCTGGGGAGTCTGGAGCATTCTCATCTCCCTGCTACTGGGGTCTTTTTTGTTGTTGTTGTTGGAGAGTTGTTTTTTTTTTTGTTTTTTTATTTTGGTATAGGGTGCATGCTTTCACCAGACAGACAGAGACAGAGAGACAGAAAGCGAGAAATCACCCCCCAGGGGGGATGGCCACACCACAATCCCTTCTCCTCCATTCTCTTCTCGTGATCTTGGGCACGCATGCACACGTGCCCAGCATGAGTTTAAGCCACCAGGTCCGGGACTTGAACTGCAGTGGACTACATGGGAGTCCAGCAACGTAACCATTATGGTGACTGCTGGTCCCATCTACTCGGGTCTTTTCCTGAGACTTATGTATGAACTACTCGCACCTGTGCTTGTTCAGCAGTTTATTGAGCAGCTGCAGTGCGAAGCACTGGGCCAGCTGTGGGGCACGTAAAGATGGGTGTGATCGACAGTTCCTGCTCTCCAGGAGCTCCCAGTCTAGTTGCACAGACACACACGCAGGCACTATCTGTTCTCAGCACAGACAGACCATTGTCTTAAACTATTTCACAGATTCTTCAGAATGGATTTTTTACCTTGTTTACCAATACCCCATTCCTCAGCATGCCTTAAACATTACTGTCTTCTCCCAAATCCCTACCATGTATTTAGGGATGACATATTCAGATTTTTTTTTTTTTTTTTTTTTTTTTTATTAAATGAATTTTACCAGAGAGAGAGCAAGAGCCTCCAGGTCTGGGAGTCGAACCATGATTTTGGCCATGTGGGAATTCCAGCGCCTTAACCACCACGCCACCTGCTGGTCTCCCTGTTTTCTTAATTCTACAGTGTAAAAACTAATGAAGGAAGGGGCTTTTCTGTATTGGGGGATGGGTAGGGTGAGGAGGGCAAGGGCTGAGTATTTCAGTATTTTATATGAACGGTTTATGATGATCTCATTCCTTCCTATCTCAGTTATTCTTGCGCTTCCCTTGTCATACTCGAGTGAAAGCCTAACTTAATGTCTTTATAGCAGGGATCCCACTTTTTAATATTGGCCCCACCACACTCTGAAGTCACTTACTTTGCTCTTTGCTGGAAACTCTGAATATCCTTTTTCTGTGCTCTCCTGTGTGGCCCCAGGGTAGGTCTTCCTCCCTGGATTTAGTTACTGCTCCAGGTCAGATGCTGGGTTCTAAGGGAAGGCACACTAACTGACTCAGTCCCCCTTCCTCCTCCCTTCAGAAAAACGGCTTCGTGACTGTCAGTGAAATCAAAGCTAGTCTTAAATGGGAAACTGAGCGAGCTCGGCAAGTGCTGGTATGTGGCTGGAATGACCCCAAAAGATGGGCTGCAGGGGGAGGTGTGGGTGGGGAGCTTCCACTCAGGTGGGACCTTCTGCCTTGCTCTGCAAAGCCTCTTGCTTGGAAGGCTACAGCTGCCACACTAGAGGTAAGCCCAGCATTTCCCTGGAGGTGGCACTGGAAGGTAGAACTCACAAAGGCAGGCTTCTGTTCTGGCATGCGGGTAATACCAGGCTGTGTTGCTGCTGGGGAACCAGCCACATCTGCTGGGTCTCCTGGGTGCATCGAGCCTGGAGTCGCCACTTGGCATTAACATAGTCTGTACTGGAAGTGACAGTAGGGAGGGAAGGGGAATGGTAACTACTTTACTTACACATTACTCATTACACACTAAGCACTATATTACATATTATACGGTATAGTTGATACATACACATTTTATGGTACTGATGAAAGACTGACGTGAAGAGGGAGCAGCATGAGAACGTAGTAGCTCTGGCTTTGGTACCTTGTCCTCATACTGGCAGTGTAGCCATCTGGACACTTCATTTCACTTGTAAAATGGGGTTGCCGAAAATATCTGTCCCCCCCTCTCCCCAATCGAGTTTATTTCCTGCTCTCAGAACTGAGTCCATTCTAACATGAATATAGTCCTTCGCATCTGTTACCCAGGAAGTTAACTCAAAGGTAGCAAGAAGAGATTCTTATTTTGCTTCCAGGATAATCGAGGCAGCGGTTTGCTCAGAGCCATACAGCAGGTATTTCTGTAGCCCTACATTCTTTACGCTGCATCCCGGTATACTTGGTTTTATCCTCTCTCTCCCAGCAGAACAAATTAAATGACTTGGTAGCATTTTTCACACATCAGGCAAAGGACAGGGCCAAGCCATCATTCCAGTTTGGTTGTGCAAATGTGTCAAGGCACTCATGTATATTTAGTTTGAAAACCTCACTGAAACCAAAATAGATTTGGGGATTGCTTAACTATTCTAGTCTGAGACCTCCTCTTTCTCAACTGACTCTTCCTTTTTCCTCCAGGAACACCTGCTGAAGGAAGGGCTGGCCTGGCTGGACTTGCAGGCCCCAGGGGAGGCCCACTACTGGCTGCCAGCTCTCTTCACTGACCTCTACTCTGAGGAGATCACAGCTGAGGAGGCCAGAGAAGCCCTCCCCTGACTCAGTGTGGAAGGGCACACAGCAGTAGGCAGGGGGAAGAGGGAGGGCCTCCTGATGAATAAACCCAGACAGTTTTGTTTATATAAAAAATAGAAAAAGTTCTAAGTTTTTCTTTTCTTCCCCCCAATACTTTATTTTTAAAAAAATGTCTCCACATTGCATCTTCATGGAGAGAGCCTCATTTATCCCATAAGGATAACCTAGTAACAGACAATAGCAAGTGCATTTAAATGCCTTGCACAGGCCACCTACATGTTCACGGGCACGCTGGGCCGATTGTAGGTGTAGGTCTCTCCTGGCTGGCTGGCCTAGAATCTTTGAAACTGAGAGACATAAACTTCACCCTCTAGTAATTCAGGTTGCTATCTGGTAAACGTGCTTGATCTCAGACTAGCAGACTCTTAACGGACCAGAAAATGTCAGTCTCCTCTAGCTTTCTCTGTAGAGGCTGCAGGCTATGAGACTCAGCTGTGAGTGTGAAGGAACTACAAGTCAGTGTTCAGTGGTAATGGAACAGGAAGAAAAAGCAATGGAATTTGAGGGAAATCAACAGTGAATGCTATCTTCTGTTCCTCAAATTCCTTACTAGCTCTCTCCCCGGACTCCCCTCCAGGTCCTGCGAGCCTCAGTGCTTGTACAGGGACTCATTTTACTGAACACCTATGCTGTGCCTTTTTTTATATATACATTTCAGGTAATCCTCATAGCGGCCTTCAAAGTTTAGGTATCTTTAACGTCACAGATGAGTCGGTCTTGCTTTATCTGACCACCAGCTTAAGCAGACCAGAGCTCAGTCTGTTAACCCAAGTCCATATATTCCTGTATCAAAGCTTTGCACGGTGCAGGCCAGCGGGACATACAGCATGTATTTCTTACACACATGGTCAGCCAAGAGGAAAAGCCTCTGCACCAGAAAGCAAGTCTCTCATGGAAAGTAGAAGTGATAAGGGGAAAGGCCAGAAGTTCCAGGCTCTTGGTTTTCATGGTCTAAATACTGAATGCCTAAGCAGTGCTCGTTCTGTACTAGAAAATCAAAAATCAAATGGCCGTTCCATACGCAAGACACCCTCCCCTCAACAGTTAGTACGAACCCACCTCTGCCTATCCTTGGAGATCACACTCACTCACAGCTCCCAACTAGGTATCTGGAAGCTACCAAGACCCAAATTCCCTCTGGTTGCCTGCCAAAACTACAGCCTTCATACTCATTTCTAACTAGAAAGCTTATCACCAACAGCCCTATTTCTGTGAGACCACCCCCGCCAAACAACTCAAGAGTATTTTTGACAGGCCTAGGTGAGGTGGTCGTCCAGATGGCCCCATTCCTCCCACACCTACAAGTGCTTCCTCCTTCTGCCAAAACAAACTTTATTGCACCAAAAAGAAAAAAAAAAAAACTTCATTTATGTACAGATATAAAGACATCTCTTTGACTCGTGTGCATATATTTCCTCAACTCAAGATTAGGGCGTAAAAGTCAGGCTGCTATGCCAGACATGCTCTGCCCATGGCAGGGCTAAGGAGAGGATTGTCACTTGAAGTGGGAACACTTAAACGGATGACAGACAACACTGGACCCACAGATCAGGGGCATTCTTCCAAGCCCTGGACTAGCTCTGGGAATGGAAGAAATTGGAAGCAGGGTCCCTTGTTGTCTCCATGTGGAGACCCAGCATTCAGGTATCCAAGATACACTTCTGCTCAAGCCCACCACTTCCTGTCCAGTTTCTTCACTTCCTGCCCTCCCAAGTAGGGCATTCTCCTTTGTGCCCACCCCTCCCCCCACCCCCCCCCCTCCCCCTAGGGGAGTCTCATGATCCACAAGGCAGAGACCTTCATAGCAGCGGGCAGGGCAGGTATGTTATCCTCTCCCTTATGCATGGCTGGATACTGACTGAGGCCCTGTGTCACATGGAACACCAATACCCCACTGGGAGCCATAACAGTAGGAATCTGGAATTACGGGAGAACACATCAAAAAGGGGAAGGATGGATTCCCTTGATGCCCATCATTAAAGGGCACCTAAAGCACATTTTTCAGAGCCAACCAGCTAAAGGATCACTGCAGCTAAATACAGATAGAGAAGCAACACAGCCAGGCAAACACTCATCAGAGCCAGTGACAAAGAGCAGCTGGGAGGGAGGGAGGGGAGAAGAGGGGAGGAGTCTCCAGAGTCCCAGCCCCAACCCCCTTCTGCCATTGGCTACCCTTGCTCCCCACAAATCCCTGGGGGTTGAAATGAGGGGACTACAGGTGGGGTGAAAACACGAGGACAGCCTAACAAAATACAATAGGACTAGCATCTGTCTCGCCTTTGCACCTCACCCCTGAAAGACCCTTATTGTGACCAGTACTTATGAAAATCTGTACTTTTATGCAGTGGCTCTAATCCCATACAACAGCTGTTGTCAGGAACTTTTCGAATCAGTGATTGCAGGAATAAACGGTATTTTCAGCTTCTTATGGTGCCTGTGCAGGCTTTAACCGCGACCTTGGTTCAGTCCAAGTCACATTTACCTTGTCTTAAATCTAGAAAAGGGTGAGGAAATGGGGGCAGGGGAGAAAGGTGCTCAGGTGCTAGGTAAAGCTTACTGATCAGCAGCCTAGACTCCACCACTGTTCCTTCTCTTTGGTCTGTCTAGAACAGTGACTATAAATTAGGAAACATTATGCTGGCCCGTGGGAAATAACAAAGGGGAGGCAGAGAGGAAAAGGGCATTGGGAAGCCCTGCTTCGAGACTGCAGACAGACAGAGCCCACCCAGACTGCTTAAGTGTCACAAACAACGCTCCCACCCAAGCTCCCTTCCAGATAGCCCGATAATCACTCGGGTTCACTCCCTCTTGGAATTGCAATTTGTCTTCCACCTGTCCCTAAGGAGCTGGCCCTGTGGAGAGGTGTGTTGGTTGTTTTGTTTTTGCCAGAGGCCCTCGCCCTAGGTGCTCCTGTAAAGGTGCCTTGGCCCGACAGGGGATTAACATAGCCCCAGATGCTCCAGTGCCAAAGAGTTCAGGTCGCAAACAGCCCCCCACTCCCATGCCCTGGGAGCCGAGTTTGCTTGGTTCTTGCCATCTTGCAGGATGACGTCACGTCTGGAGGGAGATACACGGTGCCTCTCCATTCCTGGGGTGGGGGGAAGGGACTCTGCTGGGACTCTTAAATGGGGGAAGGGGTAAGGGGAGCAAGGTCTAAACCCTCAGGCTCCCGTGCAGGTCTGTCTCTGTCCCAGAAGAGCTGCTGTCAGAGTCCATTTCGGCATTCTCATTATGGAGCCTCTCCAGCACTTTCTGCCGAATCAGTCCCAAGCGCATCAAGAGGGACTGGTAGTCAAAATGGCCCCGCTTCTCTCCAAAAGGGTCCTGTGGGGAAAGGAAAAATGGGAGAGTCAAGCTCGGTGGCTCACCGTAGAGAGGGCAGCTTTGTTATTGGGAATGCAAGCTCAACTTCGGAGCCACGCAAACAGAAGAGCACACAGCACAGCACAGGTGGTCCCAACAGCAGACAACATAACCTTTATTTAGGAGTATTACGGCATGTTCGCCACTAGGTCTAGCTTGGGTTAACATTAAAGTGTGTTGGCAAGCCAATATGCAGAAGGGGGCATGGTAAGGATAGGATAGGTAGGGAAGAGAAACTTAACATCAGACTATAATCACTAAAGGAACCAGTGTTCTCAATTAGCTGCATACAAACCATAGGAAAGAAAAACTGCCCTTTGTTCTCTGAATTCAGAAAGGGTAATTTTTTTTTCTTTTTAACTTGCCAGAGGATGCATGTAATCTTCAGAGAGAGAGACTAAGAGAAAGAGAGATAGTACCCCACGTCCCCCAGGGCATGTTAACACCCTAATCCCTTCTCCATTTCTCCCTCCTTTTGGGATTTTTGGGCACACACACACATGCATGTGTGTACACACACACTCAGCACATTTCTGAAGCCACTGGGTCTGGGACTCAAACCATTCATTGGTCATGTGGGATCCAGCTGCCATGAGCTGGCTAGATGTTTTTCTTTCTTTTTTTTTAAGAGAGATTTTTGCTATAGGGTGTGTGTGCTCGCCAGAGAGACAAAAAGCAAGAAATCAACCCCCCCAACCCCCAAGGGGTACAGCCGTCCCACAATCCCTTCTCCTCTACTCTCCTCTTGGGATTTTGGGCACGCACCTGGTCTAAGTTTTAAGCTGTCGGGTCCAGGATTAGAACTGCAGTCGACTACATGGGGATCCAGCAATGTGACCATTACACCATTTGCAGGTCCCACTATTTTGCTTTTTCTGAGGTCACAGGCAGGTGGAGAACTCAAAAGTTCAGACTTCCAGATAAGCACCTGTACTCTTCCCCAGGGACCCATCACTAAATTCCTGTCCGGGTTTCTGGCATCACTCCAGGGCCACCTAGCCATGATCTCAGATCTTGTCATTCAAGATCAAAGAACTCTAACCATTGTTATAAAGGTTAATTGTCCCCAAAGTCTCTGAAATAATTACTGTGGAGGGCTAGCTCTGTAGCGCAGCACTTAAGGACTGCATGGTGAATGCTGGATCCCACTTGGCCAGCCAGGGTGTGAGTTTCGGCCCAAGGAGCTTGAGAAACACATCAGGCACGTGCATGTGTGTCCTGGAGCCTGACAGGATGGAGAACTAGAGGACAAAGGACTGCAGTGTGAGCAGGCCCGGCTCGCGGGGAAGTATTTTCTCTATCCACCCCCATCTTATGCTCACATGAAAGAGGGTATACATGTGCCCCCTGGCATTCTAAAAGTGGTTAGAGTGGAGGGTATAATGAAAAAGTTTAAAACGCTATACAGGGACTTTGGCAGCAAGTAGTATGACGAAGGTTCAAACAAAGGGAGACCTCTTTCCTTGGCAGTCATAAAAAGGTAACACTTTTCCTTCTCATATTCTGTTTGCTTCTCTCGGGAAAACCCCTTCCACATCTCAGCCCACACATTACCCTTCTGGGCAGGATGCCAGTCACAATCACTGTGATACAGGCCTCAAGAGGGTGATACTCCCTAAGGTTTAGCTCCACTTACTTGGAGCTATCGATTCTCCCATCTTCCTTCTCTCAGCCTTGGCTCTACTTCCCCCACCCGCCTCTTCGCAGATGCTGCCCTTCCCTTCTTGTTCCTCATCAGTTTTTTCCTTCAGAGACTGAACATTAGTAATGCTGCTGGACACCAGCAATGGGAATACCTGTCAGCCAACAAACCAGGGCATACATCATCAAAGGGCTCAAGAGATAAGGTAACACGGAGCCTACTTGGCCCTCTGAGCCTAAATGAGCTGGGTGGGCAGGAAGTCCTTGAAGGAAAAAGAGAGAAGCTACTATTTGATAGGTTGTCAAAAAAGTCATGACATGCTTTTCTATGCAAAACTACATCATGACTTTTCTGTCAACCCAATATAAGCAGAAGGGAGGAAGGAAGACACCTATACTCCTCAGGCTACTGATGCTGGTGGTAGGAGAAACAGCTCAGGAAGAGCCGGAGAGACTTAAAAGATCTGTTACTATCGAAGTCAGTCCAGTTCTAAGCAAGACCCCCAGTAAGTGATCTGAAGACATAAGAACCAACCCTCCAGGAAAGAAAGGTTCTCATCTTCTCCCTAACCAGGTCATGTATACTGGGAGTCTATTTACAATTTGGTCAGTAAGAACTTTTTCTTCTTCTTTTTTTTTTTTTTTAAGTTTTGTAGGCACGTGTACTAGTCCTATAGAAAAATGATCAGATAGGAGACAGAAAAAGAAAAAAGAAAAAAAAAAAAAAAAAAAAAGCCCTAGGGAGAATAGTCACTCTGCAATCCCTTCTCCTGTCATGATTTTGGGCACGTGAGCACATGTGCCTAACGTGTTTCTCAAAAACAAAAATTAACCTTTTGGTCCAGGGCTTGAACCACAGAGTCGACAGTATTAAATCCAGGCCGCCGGCTGGTCCAAAGGACCTCTTTTTAAAAACAAGCCTGAAGGGCTGGCAGGTAGAGTGGTGGTTAAGGGTGCTGGACTCCCACATGGCTGACAGTAGTTCGAGTTCTGGACCTGGTGGCTTGGTTTCTTGCTTTCCTCTTCTCTCTCTCTCTCTCTGTCCCTCTGGTCAAATTATAATAAATAAAGTTAAATAATTCTTATTAAAAATAAGGCCAGAATTCTGTATTCTTACTAGAAACAAAAACATGTCTCTCCAGTAAATGCAGAGAATGAATAGCTGGTTAGCATCTTTGGAATAGGAATCTTTCAATATGACACTGTGCATCCAGTTTCTCTAAACTACCTTTCTATATGAGAACTCTTTAGGCCTAGGGACAGAATTTGAACAGATGATGTTTATACTCTCTGAGATTCTGAGAGGGCTGAATATTCTTGGCTTGAAAAGACTACTGACCAAAAAGGGAAGGAGCTCCTGCCTAGAAAACAGGACGATGAAGATTTTATGAATACTTTACGCAAGGAACTTAGAACCAACTCCTTATGCCTTTAGGTATGTTTGTCTCCTCTCTGGACTTCAGTTCCTCAAACGATACAGATTCCTTTTAACTATGACATTCTTTTTTTTTTTGAGAAGTTTTTGCTATAGGGCGCGTGCGTTCGCCAGACAGACAGAGAGAGACAGAGAGATAGAAAGCAGGAAATCACCCCCCAGGGGGGATGGCCACGCCGCAATCCCTTCTCCTCCATTCTCCTCTCAGGATCCTGGGCACGCACGCACACGCGCCCGGCGCGAGTTTAAGCCGCCAGGTCTGGGACTCGAACCGTGGTCGACTACGTGGGAGTCCAGTGACATAGCCATTACGCTAACTGCTGGTCCCAACTATGACACTCTTTGAGAGTTGTGGATGTCACCCTTGTGGGAGAATAGGGGGTATATTATAAGGTCTGCTGTCAGGCTTCTGCAATTAACAGCAGTGCTGTATTACCTGCATAGTCTGGCCTTGGAGGTGCAGGCGATCTTTGCAGGCTACCTCATAGAAGTCATAATACTCCAGGAAGGACTTCTCCATCACCCCTCTGGAAAACAAGCAGTGACACATAAGGCAGCAACCTGGGGGAACAGGTCATATCCTCGCCATCTAACCTTAATCTCAAATTAAACAGCTAGGCTTCCCAAGCCCAGGGTTTCCCACAAAGATCTCTAAATGGAAAATGGAACACCTGTTGCTCATGATTGATTTCTCATATACTTTAGGAATTATAAAATGAGAGTGACTGTCATGTCGTCTGAATCCCAACTTTAATGCAGGACTAGCTCAATCTCAAATTACTTTCCATAGATCATCCCTGATCTCAAACTTTATTCGCATTTCTCCTAGAAATCTGCTTAAGTAACTTACTCGGTACACTTAGCTTCAGCACTTAAAAATAAACTTGTATACTAAGAAATGGTTTATTAGAAAGTGCTCTACACTTCACATGGCTGTAGGGCAGTCAGTGTATCCATGCCTTCATCAAACTAGGAGCTCCTGAAGGATATAAACTAACCTCATCAGGCGTGGCAGTCTCCAAGAACAGAGATGCCCTCTTAATTTCCTCCTGGGTAACCCTCAGCCACTTGCTCTTCATAAGCACATACCACATCTTTCCTTCTTCTCAACCTCCCTGTGGTGTTCAACAATGGCTTACACCTGGAAGGTGTGAGCTACCTCAATCTCCCAAACAAATAAATACCAAGTAGGCCCTCTTGACACATACCGCAGGGTTCAGGGCAGGGACACTTTCCTTCCATCATGTCACAGACTGCAACTCTGATGGTCTCATGCCGGATACATTCATTGTAGTTTTTGCTGTCTCCTGGATGTCTCTCCTGAAATGTGACAGAAGATGTCATAGAAATCAAGTACAAATTACAGGCAAATAGGAGCAAAGCTGACGGAAAGAGACTTCAGGAGTCACAGAAGGTATAGAACTCAAATTGTGATCTAAGAGGATATCCTTCCCATTGTATGGCAGATCCATGAAGAGTAACTAAGTCTTCATTTTTTTTTTTTTTTTGAGATGTTTTTGCTATAGGGCGCGTGCGCTCGCCAGACAGACAGAGAGAGACAAAGAGATAGAAAGCGAGAAATCACCCCTCCCAGGGGGAATGGCCACGCCACAATCCCTTCTCTTCCATTCTCCTCTCGGGATCTTGGGCACGCACGCACACGTGCCCGGCGCGAGTTTAAGCCACCGGGTCCGGGACTTGAACCACAGTCAACTATGTGGGAGTCCAGCGACATAGCCATTACGCTAACTGCTGGTCCCACTAAGTCTTCATTTTTGAGACCATTCAGCCTATGTGCACATGTGTTTGTGTGTACATATATTTATGTCTATATATATGCATGTATATATGTGTGTATATGTGTATGTGTTTGTGTGCGTGTATGTATACATATAAGAACACCAACATCCACCCTCTGTTTTAAGTCATTTGACCTATGATCAGCAAACTTGATCCATCAAACTTTCCTAAATCTGAATTGAAAGGGCTATCAGGTAAAGACTAAGAGGAAACTAACTAAACACAAGAACAATGGTGGGGGCCAGCAGGTGGCGTGGCGGTTAAAGGTACTGGATTCCCATATGGCCAACCACGGTTCGAGTCCTGGACCTAGCAGCTTGTTTTCTTGCTTTCCCTTTCTCTTTCTCTGGTCAAATAAAAAAATAATAACAAATGGAATAATAAATAAATAAATAAATAAATAAATAATTCTTTTTTCTTTTGAGAGGTTTTTGCTATAGGGCGTGTGCGCTCACCAGAAAGACAGAGACAGAGACAGAAACTGAGAAATCACCCCCCCAGGGGGATGGCCACACCGTAATCCCTTCTCCTCTCGGGATCTTGGGCACACACACACATGTGCCTGGTATGAGTGTAAGCCACCGGGTCTGGGACTTGAACTGCGGTTGGCTACCTGGGAGTCCAACGACATAGCCATTACGTCAACTGCTGGTCCCAATAAATACTTCTTTTTTTTTGGGGGGGAGAGGTTTTTGCTATAGAGTGTGTGCGCTCGCCAGAGAAACAGAAACAGATAGAGAGACAGAAAACAAGAAATCACTTCCCAGGGGGGATGGCCATGCTGCAATCCCTTCTCCTCCATTCTCCTCTTGGGATCTTTGGCACACACGCACATGTGCCGGTGTGAGTTTAAGCCACCGGGCCTGGGACTAGAACTGTGGTCGACTACATGGGAGTCCAGCGACATAGCCACTACGCTAACTGCTGGTCCCCCCCCCAGTAGATAATTCTTAAAAAGAAAAATAAAGTAAATAAAAAAGAACAATGGGGGGCCAGAAAGGTATAAAAATGACTTTGGGAGTCTGTGTGTAAAACATTTATGCCTCAACAAGTAAAGGATGCTTCTTGGACTTGACCAGTCTATAGTTTTACTGTTACTGAACCAACTGTAATAAATCTATCACAAGTAAAACTAGAATTTTCAGAAGAACATCTAGAACTTTGCCTAGAAAGCTAACAGGTATGAGTGGGTGTGACTCGAAGGGAGAATGGCCTTCTTTCTTTTAACTCCTACCATCAGGACCTGACCTTTGGTAAAAAAAAAAAAACACATGATGACCAGGAAAGAGAAATCTATCTTCAGCCTTCAACTATGGTTCCCAAACTACACCACAGTAAAATCTGAGGAATGGTGAGAGAGTCTAACTTCTGAGGAGAACCACACTAATCCACACCTGTCAAATTCTATGTGAACTACTAGCTTGGAAGTAGGTAGGTAACAGTGCCCCCTCCCTTTTTAACTTCACAAAGGGCACACGTGCTCACCAGAGATGGAGACACAGAGAGAGAAGCAGCTTCAATGATTGTCACACAGCAAGCCTTTTCCCATTCCATCAGGGTTTTACACACACACATGTGCACGTGCACGCACACATCCACCCACCCAGCATGTTTTTCAAGTTGCTGGGGCTAGGACTCAGACATTGATTGGCCATGTGAGAGGATATGGCCCCTTTAATCACTAGGCTATGGGGCCAGTCTGAGAGTTGAGTTTTGTTTTGTTCTTTTTAGAATTATTTTATTTTATTTATTATTACTATTATTTTTAAATTTGATATAGGGCACATACATTCACTAGAGAGAGAAAGAGAGGGAAAGTGAAAAAGCAAGCTGCCAAGTCTGGGACTCAAAATGCAGGGAGTTCAGCCCCTTAACCACCACACCACCTGGGGTCTCTAGTAGTTCAGTTTTAACATTATATTCTTTTCAATGACACATTATCTTTGCAAAGCTGGATCTGGGACTACTGCTTTGAGAAAAAGCAAGTAGCATATGAAAACAGTGGGGCTGGGGCCAGCAGGTGGTGTGGTGATTAAGGCAGCTGAACTTCCACATGGCTGACCACAGTTCAAGTCCCAGACCTGGTAGTTTGCTTTCTCACTTTTCTTCTCTATTTCTCTGGTCAACCTCAAAAAAAGATAATGAGTAATATTAAATAAAAAATTATTTTAAAAATGCTAAAAAAAAAAAAAAAAAAGAAGAAAGAAAGAAAGAAACAAAAACAGTGGGGAACAGGAAATGAAGGTGATGAGGTCCAATCCAATTCTAAGATTTTAAAAGTTGCACAGTGTCTGGGACCAGCAAATAATGTAGTGGTTATGTCACTGGACTCTCACGAGACCAACTATGGTTCAAATCCTGGACCTGGTGGTTTAAAAATCACACAGGGCACATGTGTGTGCGTACCCAAGATCCCAGGAGGAGAGTAGAGCTGAAGGGACTGTGGCATGGCCAACCTCCCTGAGGGGTGATTTCTCACTTTCTCTTTTACTGTTTTTCTCTCACACACGTGCCCTAAGGCAAATACCTCTTAAAAAAAAAATTAGGCTTTTTATTGGAGTTTTTTGCTATAGGATGTGTGCGCTTGCCAGAGAGACAGAGAGATAGAAAGTGAGAAATCACCCCCGCAGCGGAGATGGCCATGCCGCAATCCCCTCTCCTCCATTCTCCTCTTGGGATCTTGGGCATGCACGCACACGCGCTCAGCGTGAGTTTATTTTATTTTATTTTATTTTTGAGAGGTTTCTGCTATAGGGCGCGTGCGCTCGCCAGACAGAGACAGAGACAGAGAGACAGAAAGCAGGAAATCACCCCCCAGGGGGGATGGCCACGCCCCAATCCCTTCTCCTCCATTCTCCTCCCGGGATCTTGGGCATGCACGCACACGCGCCCGGCGTGAGTTTAAGCCACCGGGTCCGGGACGCAAACCACAGTCGACTACGTGGGAGTCCAGCGACAGTCATTACGCTAACTGCTGGTCCCTCAGCGTGAGTTTAAGCCACCAGGTCTGGGACTCTAATAGTAGTCGGCTACATGGGAGTTCAACGACACAGCCACTATGCTAACTGCTGGTCCCAGAATTAGGCTTTTTAAATCACTGAAATGGAATTATTTTCTTTGAGAATAACAGGACCTTTTCCCAGTGCTCATGAATAACTCAAGAAGGAACTTTGGTAAGCTGGCCCCATAGTGTAGCAGTTAAGCACTGTGCACAGGAGCTGAGTCCCGCACAGCTGACCATAGTTTCAATCCTGGCACTAGAGGCTTGAAATGTGTGTACATATCCAAAATCCTGGTGAGACAGAGAAATGGAGAAAAGACTGTGGTGTGACCACACCACTGGGGGGTGCTTTCTCTGTTTCTTTCTCTCATGAACACACATTCCTTTGTGGCAATCTATAAACAAACAAAACAAAACACACACACAGAGACACAAAAACCCACTTTGAAACAGTAAACAGAACTTGGGTTTCAGTGCAAATCCTGGGTCCTATACTGACCTGTGCACCCTTATGAAAGTTAATTAACCTCAAAGCCACTATTACTTTACTTAAAAATGGGGATAGCAGTATTTACCTTACAGCATTAGCACAAGGATTAAACCAGCAACTGCAGGGAACCAGCAGTTAGCGTAATGGCTATATCGCTGGACTCCCACGTAGTCGACCGCGGTTTGCGTCCCAGATCCGGTGGCTTACAACTCACGCCGGGCGCGTGTGCGTACGTGCCCAAGATCCCGAGAGGAGAATGGAGAAGGGATTGCGGCGTGACCATCCCCCCTGGGGGGTGATTTCTCGCTTTCTGTCTCTATGTCTCTCTCTGTCTGGCGAGCGCACGCGCCCTACAGCGAAAACCTCTCCAAAAAAAAAAAAAAAAAAACCAGCAACTGCATGTAAATAAACTTGGCAGTGCCTGGTAAACAGCACACCGTTGAAAAATGTGTTTTCAGGACCAGCAGAAGGCATAAAGGTTATGTTGCTGGAATCCCACATAGTTGACCATGGTTCGAGTCTTGGACCTGATGGCTTAAAACTCACGCCGGACGCATGTGTGTGCATGCCCTAGATTCCGAGAGAACGGAGAAGGGACTGTAGTGTGTCCATCCTCCCTGGGGAGAGATTTTTGCTTCTGTCTCTCTGGAAAGCGCACGTGGCCTATAGCAAAAATCTCTTTAAAAAAGAAAAATGTGGGGACCAGCAGTTAGCGTAATGACTATGTTGCTGGACTCCCATGTAGTCGACCGCGGTTCTAGTCCTGGACCCAGTGGCTTAAAACTCACGCCGGGCGTGTGTGCGTGCGTGCCCAAGATCCCAAAAGGAGAAAGGAGGTGCAGCGTGGCCATCCCCCCCCGGGGGGTCATTTCTCACGTTCTGTCTCTATGTCTCTCTCTGTCTGGCGAGCGCACACACCCTATAGCGAAAACCTCTCCAAAAACAAAAACAAAAACTTCCTAAGGGTCTAGTTTCAAGACTAGTAGGGTGGTAATGCAATGGTTCTAAACTCTGATTCACAAGTAGTATGTTAACAAAACCAAACCTTGGGACCAGCAGTTAGCGTAATGGCTATGTTGCTGGACTCCCACGTAGTCGACTGCGGTTCACGTCCCAGACCTGGTGGCTTAAACTCACGCCGGGCGCGTGTGCATGCGTGCCCAAGATCCCGAGAGGAGAAGGGATTGTGGCGTGGCCATCCCCCCGGGGGGTGATTTCTCGCTTTCTGTCTCTCTTGTCTCTCTCTGCCTGTCTGGCGAGCGCACGCGCCCTATGGCAAAAACCTCTCCAAAAAAAGAAAAAAAAAACAAAACAAAACCTAAAAAAAAAAAAAAAAAAAAAAGAGAAAAAAAAGAAGAAAAATGTGTTTTTTTCACCTTCATGTTGGAGCATTGACTGAAATATTCTTGTCCTAGCTAATGCTGAGCTTCTGTGGCTCTGCAGATAACAGTACTTTATAACTCCAGAAGAATGGCTGGCTGGGTAGCAGTCATGAGGGAATACCTTGGGGAGCACAGAGATATACAGAAGAACACACTGGCTGCAACAGCTTCCAAATCAGGCTCAGAATTAATTTCTGGCAACTCCACCCTCTTCCACGATCTCACTATGGGCCACATAATGACAGCCTGGGCAATGAAGGACTGCATATATTACAGTGGTACTAGAAAGAACATACAGACTATGCCCATAGGGTATGTGTGTAATAAGCCATACCATTTAACTCTCTCTCTCTCTCTCTCTTTTTTTTTAAAGAATTAATTGGGGCCGGCAGGTGGTGCAGTGGTTAAGGGCGCTGGACTCCCACATGGCTGACCATGGTTCAAGTCCTAGATCTCGCGGCTTGCTTTCCCACTTTCTCTCTCTCTGTCCTTCTCTGGTCAAATTAAAATAAATAAATAAAGTTAAATAAAACAATTTTTTTAGAGGTTTTTGCTATGGGGCGCGTGTGCTCGCCAGACAGACAGAGACAGACAGAGAGACAGAAAGCGAGAAATCACCCCCCAGGGGAGATGGCCACGCCGCAATCCCTTCTCCTCTCAGGATCTTGGGCACGCATGCACACGTGCCTGGCGTGAGTTTAAGCCACTAGGTCCAGGACTCGAATCGTGGTCGACTACGTGGGAGTCCAGCAACATAGCCATTACGCTAACTGCTGGTCCCAACAATTCTTTTTTTTAAAAAAGGAATTAATTTATTATTATTTTCACTTGAGTTTTGCCAGAGAAAGAGAGAGAGAGAAAGCAAGCCACTAGGTCCAAGACTTGAACTGCGGTCAGCCATGTGGGAATTCCAGTGCCTAAACCACCATGCCACCCACTGGCCTCATCTAAGTATGTCTAAGTTTGCCCTATGATGTTGACACAACAATGAAATCACCTAACAACCCATTTTTCAGAATGGATTCTCCACTGTTAAGTGATGCATACTGTAAATCAATACAAGTATTACTGTAACTCTTACAAAAAAATCAAGAACCACCAAAAAAATCCCATCACAGTTCCCTTTTTGCTCCTACAGTGAAAAGTGTAATACATGGGGCTGTGCCAGGTCCAAGATGAAAAAAAAAGACTTCCAAGTCAATCTGTCAAGTCTCCTAAAGCACCCGATATTCCACAACTGAGGGGTGGGCCCACTTGGCCTTACCTGTTCGAAGCCAGGTTCATTGTGATAGGGGTTCTCAGTCATCAAGGACTGGATGGAGATGAGCACAGAAGAGATGCTCTGGGCTGGGCTCCAGGCAGGGCCAGTCCATGTACTGCAAACACATCAGAGGGAAAGGAAGAGGGTGAGGCAGAGAAGACGGGAAAGTCCACCACAGAAAGGCCAAGGAACAAGCACCACCATTAGTGACTCACCATAAGTTTCTCTTTCACTATTAATACTCTGGAATTTCCCAGCCTTTGTCTCACTCTCATTCACCAGCAATCAGCCAACTGCCTAATTCTCATAGCAAGTGGGTCAAAAGAAGAGGGTAAAGCAAGCATGACCCTCTGTTGAAGGGCTTTCTCTGTGCTAGAAAAAAAACAGTAACCAGGGAAGGTTATAATAAAATGAAATAAGGTAAGAAAATAGCTGTAAAAGGTTGTCTAAATGTAAGTTCCGTGCACGCTTGCTTTTTTTTTTTAATGGGTAGTGATGGAGTTAGTGAGAAGAGAGAGAAGTTGAGTACAGAAGCACACAGGTGACCAAAGTCATCAGGGATCCACTTCTGTACCAAGCCCTCTACGAATATCAAATTCTCTCAAGACCACACTACTCTGCCTAAGAACAAGAAGAGTTTAAGGGGTATTTCCAGACTGTGGAGGGGCTGAAAATAATATATGAAAAACATCTTGAACATGAAGAGAAATATCAAAATTGTTCCTCTTTCATAAATCTGATCAAGTACTAGGAGGAGGGAGCAGCTTTGACATTAATGACACTTACTTTAGCTCAATTAATTGAGATGGTACCAGGGCTGGAAGCCGAACACAACCTGAGCCAGGACTGGCTTGTTCAAGTTAACTGGCCACTTCCCCTTCCCTGTGTAATTGAGGAAAGCCCCAGCCAGTGATGCACAACAGTAACTCCATCAGAGGTTGCTCCAAAGTACCTCTCAACTCTTTGCTCCCTCAGAACTCTAGATCTCCCGCTCTCTAAGTGTCTACATTTTGGGGATTCAAGTCAACAGGGTCAGTTCTCTGATCAAATTTCTTTTTGACAGTGAGTCAGTCCAGTATTTTTTTCCCAGGCAGAAAGGAAAGGATGAGACTAATAAAGAACACATGGGCGTTTTAAAAACATATGGGAGGGCCGGCAGGTGGCATGTCGATTAAGGGTGCTGGACTCCCACATAGCCAACTGTGGTTCAAGTCCCAGATCTGGCGGCTTGCTTTCTCACTTTCCCTTTCTTTCTCTCTCTCTCTGGTCAAATTAAAAGGAAAAAAAAAAAAGTAATAATAGTAACAAACAAAATTAAATAAATTCTTACACACACACACACACACACACACACACACAGAGGAATTTAAAAAATTCTGATTCTTCACAGCAAAATTTCAATTTCAGGGTAGTTTCTCCATTTCCACCCAATTCACTCTGCCACTTTTACACCACCATCTTATCCTGTTCTTACTATGAGCTGGTGTTGTTCAAAATAAATTTTATATTGGCCAAATGAAGGAACCTACTACATCCACTTTCACAAACAAATTTTATACAGAAGCAGTTAACTAAATTCCTTACCATTGTAGGTTTTATACATACATACATACACACACACACACACACACACACACAAAACATCACCCTTACTAGCACAATTATATACTCTAATGAGATAAAGGACTTCTTTAAGGACAACCTCCTTTAAAGGACTTACTTACTGTCATAATCACAGCAGAATATATCCCTGGATCTCAGAGACCTCTAAGAAAATGAATTATATCACTAGTTTGTTTCAGCTGCCTTTCCCTGACACAAACATGGGAATGTGCTGGACAGGAAGCAAGCAAACAGGCAACTTTCACAGCTTCAACCTGTACTTATTCTTCACCCCAGGGAAATTCAGACCACAACAAAAAGACCAATCTAAAGAAATTTCCATTCTGGGTTTTTAACCCACAAAGGCAATTAAAATGGAATGAATGGGAACTCCACAAAGCAAAATCTCAGTTGCGCCCAAAAAAGATAATATTCTAAACTCCAATGCTTCTTATCTGATTTTCAATCTTAGACATTTTCATTCAATTATGAAAATATCATAATCATCAACGCTGCCACTGCCTCCAAAGCAACTAACTCATTGAGTCAGAAAATATAACACTCACAGTCTCGAATGACAGACTGCAGACTTTCTCAACCTGTTTGGCAAGAGTAAGGTCCTAATGCCCTAAAGGAGTGGTTCTTAAACTGGAGTGTGTGCCACAATGACCTTCAGTCAAAAGACTGATGGCCCCACCTCCAGAGTTGTAGTACAGTAGGTCGATATGGCCCCAGAAACTGCTTGGTTACCAGTTTTGAAATGCTGCCACTCAGGGCCCATGCTTTGAGAACCACTTCATATGACATCCACTGCATATAATAAATTAATTTCCCGGGACCAGCAGTTAGCATAACGGCTATGTCACTGGACTCCCACGTAGTTGGCCGCGGTTCGCGTCCCGGACCCAGTGGCTTAAAACTCACGCTGGGCGCGTGTGCGTGCGTGCCCAAGATCCCGAGAGGAGAATGGATTGCGGCGTGGCCATCCCCCCGGGGCGTGATTTCTCACTTTCTGTCTCTCTCTCTCTCTCTCTCTCTCTGTCTGGCGAGTGCACGTGCCCTATAGCAAAAACCTCTCCAAAAAATAAATAAATAAATAAAAATTAATTAATTAATTAATTAATTTCCCTACTTTATATCTATTGGGTCATTGGAAAAGTCATGATGTATTTTTGTTTTTCTAAGCAAAAACACATCACGACTTTCCTGACAACCCAACAGAAGGCTACTGGTCATGTACCATCCTGGGGAGAATTGAGAAAATGGTCACTCAGTCATTTTCTTTGTATGTGGTTCAGGTGAGGAACTTTGGTTGATAAAGGTTGACCTAGAGTAGTTATTTGCTGACAACCAACTTGGCCACTTAGAAGTCTCCTCTTACCCTAGAATACTCAAGCAGACTTTCCCATTGCGGTAGAAGTTGGGGTTAAACCTCACTGTGTTATTGCCCGTTGTCATCAGTTTGACCCGAGGTGGGTGGATGGGATAGTCGGGCGGACACCGAAACACGAACAGGAAGAAACCCCCTTCATAAGGAGTGTCAAATGGGCCTGTGATCAATGCATGAATCTGCAAAATAAAACCCCATCTCAAAATTGTGAGGTGATGACCCACCCCAAACCCTCCTAGCTTCCACCTGCTACCCACGCCAGAAGCAGGGCCCGCAGTCTGGTATCCATAGTTCATATCCTCACCGTGTAGAATGAACATCCTGTTCTCATTCATACTAATGAGTAGGATTGGAATTTTAAGAAATCCCATTAAAGTGGAGTGGCATCTTACATTGTAACTTAGAGCCCAAAGTGAAAAATGAATCTAGTCAAAAAGCTCCCTTAAAACATTGCTTTTGTGGGAACCTCCCTCATCAGTGTTATAACAACAAATCGGGCACCAATGTGCAAAACAGGCTAGCATTTTAAAGATATCAATATGTATTTCTACTGAGTTTGCATGCTGGGTTTGCCTCAAACATGCATCTGATGCAGTTCTACCCTACATCTCTGTGACACGAAGGGGCGGTAAGGTGAATGGGAAAGGGGAAAGGGACTGGAGGCCACAGCACCAGTGCCAGGAACAGTGCAGAGCTGAGGGTTGGGATGGATGTCTAGGGTGTCTGTTTACTTCCTCCCAGAGGATCAAACCTACTGTGGAGGATGTGGCTCAGGCAGCATCCAGCTGTGTCAAAGCTATAAATGAAAATGAGGAAAACTCGGGGTCCACTTGGAGCCATGAGGTCATCCCCAGAACGTTCCCCAACATGGATGGTTAAAAAAAAAAAAAAAAAAAAAAAGTTGCAAAACAAATTCAGCAGCCCTTAAAACAGAACACTAGAGTCTCTTCTTTCACAAGTCATAATTATGGGACAGATTTCTCTCCCTGAAGGGATGAAAACCTGAATTGACTCATTTATATTTCTTCTTTTACAAAAGCTCCTAAGCACTTAAGTCTGCTCAGAATTTGAACAGCAAGGGTAATGGAAAAGGACCTTGCAATCCAATGCTTCAGTTTAAAGTCCCTACCTTGCCCTGGCAAAGCCACAGATCATATTCTAGCCCTCAATCATCTGGAATAGTAAACTCAACTGGTCTGAAAATGGTATCAATTCTGGGACCCCAGGAACTAGCACATTAATACTATTTTTCTGAGAACATGATGTCCCAGGAAAAACATTATAAACTACAAAAAAAGGAAAAAATATTAAAAGATCTATTCAAAACAAACAAAAAAATACACCATTAATACAAAACCTGAATTTTTATTGTAAGAAATGTGAAATTATGAGTTCATTTAAACATTAGATTTAGGCAATCTGATTTCTTCCCAGTAACAGGTTAAGTGTAAATTCACTTCTGAGGGTGTAAGACTCAATAGCAGGAAGCCTAGGTATCTATGCCAAAAAAACTGATGTTCTGTACTAAGGTTTCTCTCTGTGTGGAAGACAAGAGATGACTGTTATTTATTTATTTATTTTTCCTGCGGTGGGATATTCAAAAGTGATCAGTAAGGACAGGAGCTTAAACAAGGTCCTTTAACCACAAACTCTCAATCAAGCTAGTCCTATCCCCAACCTTCCCTATGTCTGGTTTATAGTACCAAAGTTAAGATCAAGAGAGGCAGTATGTTGGAAGAACTGGGTAGTACAATGGATAGAGCAGCAACATAATTTACCATTCAAACTGGAGCACTTTTGAGAGTGAGAGTGTCTTATTAATAGTTAAGCTGGGACAGTATACAGGAACTGAGATTTTTCCAGTACCTATGGGCACCCTAGGAACAGACACCTGTTCAAAGCCCTGTTCTGCCCCACTACTCAACCATGGACAAGCCATTTACTCTCCTGGGGTCTTGATTTCTTCATCTATATAACCACAGAGGTAAACTGTACAATCTCTTTCAGGCTCTTCCAACTTTATGGGCCCAATTTCTCAATAACCCCCAGCCCCCCATCAAGTCACATACCTTAGTCATGTCGACAGTATCAGGTACAACGA